>JAJAQA010000002.1:16244632-16844632 GCA_021464565.1 Rutilus rutilus | reverse complement strand
TTTAGTACAAACATCTGCAAAGATCAGAAACTCACATAAAAGCCAAGAGTCCAACTAAAGCAAACACTGATCACAACAATGGTGACCAAACATTTTAAACCATCAACTACTAAACCTCTGTTAATTCTCAAAAAAAAAAAAAAAAAAAACCTCTGCTGAGATCTTGAGAGATTTATTGTCTTCTTTTATTTGCAGTTGATTTCAGGCTGTGTGGTGTTAAGTCAGTTGTAATTGTTGTGTTTCATTTTCTGAGAGTGCAAACATGATATTGAACCAACATCACATTGTAACATTGACTCAACGCCATCACCATTGATTTATGGATGAAATTTCCAAAAAATGTCAACATTAATTGCTGGAGCAAAAGAGATGTTGATTCAATACAGTTTACATTGACACATTAACATTATTTTGATGGTTGCTGTCTATCTGGGACTCTAATCAAACACACCTGAACCAGCTAATCAATGTCTTCAGGATTACTAGAAAGCTACAGACAGGAGAGTTTATCAGGGTTGGAGCTAAACTCTGCAGGACAGTGGCCCTCCAGGACCACAATTGCCCATCCCTGCTCTGCACCCTTGCCTCAATTAGTATATGTGAACACATGAATATGCTAATTAGCCCTGCCTCCACTCACTCACAGCAGCTCAGAGATTCACTCGCTCAACTTACTGAGGTAAATGCTGCACAATAGTATCGCTCTTCACAACGTTGGGCACATAACGGTGTAACGACTATGGCTCGATGGGTAAAAATGGACTTTTAATTTATATACTAATTAAAAGTGAAAACACTTTCTAAGTCCCACAGACTGGGCAGACTCTGTAACTGAATCCCTTTTACGACCCACTTCCCCCTTTCCACAGTGTGAGCTTCAAAGACATTATTGACATTCCGATCTCAAGAGAAAACCCACTCTGAATCACACACACACACCAAACCGCTCTGAAACTCCTAAAATACAAGTTACACACACACGCATGAATCATTATCAAAATGTTTTTATGTAGTTTTCTTGTCTATGGGATGTGATGGGATAAATTGAGATTTATGCACCTCTGCAGATGTAATGGACACGTGTGTCGATACATTTGAGATTTATCTGTTTCATTAACTGATATTAATGTCGGGTGTGATATCTTACGGATCGTACTGAGCTTCTTTATACAGAGATAGAAACTATATTCCGCACAAAATGTTTATTCCTAGACATAAGGTGGTATTAAAGTTTTAATGCATTTTTCTGTGTACGATCAGAAGAGGCGTTCCTTCACAAACAATGAAACGCTCCCGCCTCAGAACCGAAAGATTTCATTGGGTCCCGTCATCAAACGGGGCGTTACCCCGCGCTGCTTTAAAAACCACAACACAAGCAGACGCTCGCTCTCTCTGCGCTCATACTCTCTCACCCTCGGGACTCCGAACTCTGAACTCTGCACTCTCACCCCTCCCTGCACCAAGGGCAGCGGAGCGAGAGAAGGCACAGGGCCTTCATCCAAACCAACCGCGGATGTAGAAATCCAGTCTCGTCCTGTAACCAAGTTTTCTCGCCCTTCCCGCACCGGGAAGAGACTTCCGTACCTCTCGGTAATGTTACGATCAGTAAGTTTTAAGAACTTCACGCGAAACGCAAGCCTACAAATCGATGAGACACGGTCCAGCCAAGATACGCACGTGGTCCCGAAGCCCAGCTTCACACAGACAAAGGAACAGAATCGCAAGTAACGTATCAAATGATCTCTCTCGAAGCGGCTTTCACAGTTGTCTCTTAAAAGGTTCTGTTTGTGAATTACCATACTTTCTCCCTCACTTTCTTCCTATTTTCATTCTGATCAAGTCATGTTTATGTTTGTTTGTTTAAACGTTCGTGTGTCTTGTGTAATTTTACGTACGTAGATTAGCCTATATTACTTCCTATATACATATAATCCTTTGTGTGTCATTTTTGATTAAATAAATCTTTTATACTTTGACTGACTCTGTGTTACAATCCCACCAATGTAATTGTCAATGAAATTGCGATAAGATCTGGCTACTAGCTCTTTATTTTGATTCATAAACCCAGCAATTTGCATCCACGGCCAGGAGAGAATTTGTCTGAGGTTTGATAATATAAATATTCCTTCTTAACGGGTATAATCAAAGTATTCGCTGGTCGAATGACTGATGAGAGACCAGTTACAGAACGAAATATTTTTGATAATTAGCAGGTAATGTAATCGCATATGTGAAATTTATGAATTATGACTATGAGTTATGATTTTAATATTTCCCCAAATTTGAATATTGCTCGAGCTAATATTTCATATATGACCTAATTACGATTGTTACCTATAAACGCTACAACGGTAATGATTAACTTTTTGCTTAACTACGTCATCAAACAACTAATAATGTGTTGCTAATGTTATGCAAACCTTGTTCCCGTTTGCCATCTCAAAGTGAGGCAGCTGCCTTCTAACAAATCATCAGAAAAGCTTTGAACAACTCAGAATGTCAGTGGAGAAAGACATATAGTTCATCATAACATCGTAATATACATCATACACCTGTCATATTGTTAAATCTATTTGACTTTTCATATCAACAAAAAAATATTCTGGTATAATCTGGCATCTCTTCAGACTCCCCTGTTTCAGAATGGTCATAGATAATGATAGGCTAAAGGCCGCCAGCACATTGGCCTGATTGGATACAAGGCAGTTTGTGACGTCAGAAACACCAGCGATTTCAAACCGTGTTTTTGAGACTGTCTTTGGTTCACTGCAGTTTTAAAGAGAAAATACTCAGCAATGTTGTCGACTTATGAATTTACACACGGTTTTCCTTAAAGCATAGCGTCACTGTTGTCCAGAGGTGGAAAGTCCAGGTTTAGAAAGTAAAAGTCCTCCTCAGTATTTCGTTCCAATCACCTGGATTTGCTAATTCAGCAGGAGAGAAAACTAATTAGTGAAATCAGCTGCAGCAAAAACTCCAGTGTTAAATGAACTCTCCTGGGAGTTTATTTGGCTCCAGACTCAAGAGTGTTAAAGTGTTAAAATATGAGTGTTAAATTAACACTCAAGAGTGTTAAAGTTAATGAGCAAATTAAGTGATTGATTGAGTGATGATTGACCATTATTGAAGACACCTGATGTTAACAAGCAGAATCACTGAAGGAGAAAAAAATCACAATTTTAGTCACCATTATGGAGATCAGTGTTTGATTTAGTTGGACAGTTGACCTTTAAATGTCTAACTTTAGGTTTTGTTTGGCTGCTGTAACTGAGTTATAACAGCCAGATGAACAAAGAGAAAAAGATGAACAGATGGTGTTGGTTATATTTTAACATAATCATCATTTGACCTGAATCACTGAACTCAATTAGATCCCGTTTACATGTACATGGTTATTTTGAAAAACGGAGACATTTCCCTTCGTTTGTGCCCTTCGTTTACACACAAACGGAGGATTCGCCAATGAAACCGATTCTTTCTAAAAACTCCAGCCTGAGTGGAGATTTTGAAAATCTTCGTTTGCAGGTTTGCATGTAAACTGAGAAAAACTGAGTTTTAGGCAGCGACGTCACAGAATGTGACTATTTTCGGGATTCTGATTGGCTAAGGTGGGCTTGAGCTTCTCGTTACACTGCCACCTACAGGTTTGGCATGCTCTTGACAGCATATACGCAGGTTTGTGTGCACGATGTTATTTTTGAAAACAAAGAGGGGTGAAATGTCCGTTTATGAAAATAGCCATACACGTGTAAATGTAGTCTTAGAGCCTAATCTCTGACTTAAATATATATTGGTCATTACAACATGACAGTGATTCTACAGAATGAGATCCATATTTGTCAATATAATCCAAATTATTTCTTAAAAAGTTGTTCTGATATAAAAAAAAAAAAAAAAAAAAAAAAACTGCAAGGCACACACACACACATCAAGATTCAGTGTATGAATCTCAACAATGGTGACAAAAAGAATATTCAATTAGGAAAAGGAAATTACTGAGACAATTCAGATAATAATTTATAGGGCTGCACGATTAATCGCATGAGATTGTTATGCGCATCTCGTCAGTAAAGCCGGTTCCTTGATTAGTAGTAAATCACCATCACCTGCTTTCAGATGAAGCGGCATTTAGGGCTGAGAAGATAATTAAGTGATTAATTTAGTGATGATTGAGCATTATTGAAGACACCTGATGTTAACAAGCAGAATCACTGAAGAAGAAAATCACAAATTGTAAGTTACCATTAAGGTGATGGGTGTTTGCTTTAGTTGGGCTCTAGACCATTATATGTTTACTTTAATATTTACTGTTGTTTGTCTGCTGTTATTGATTTATAACAGTTAAATGAACAACATAAAATGTTAGTTTATAGTGTTGGTTATGTTTTGACATAATCATGCTGTGATCTGAAAAAGGAAACTTATTGAGATAGTTTGGTTTAACTTGTTAGCAGCAGTTTCGTGATTCTTCAGCCTATGATTATCAGTACTTTACTTACAATTCAAAATATTTAATAAACATTGCTCTGATCATAAGACATTCAGATAAATTCATTTAAAACACAGACATCCATCAGCCTGTGAATCTCAACAATGGTGACAATAATAAAGCATGTTGCAGTGGCTGCCACCAATCACAACTCATTAATGGCTCCCATCATGCATTGCGGTATGAATAAATTATTATCTGAATTGTCTATGTAATTTACTTTTCCTAATTGAATATTCTGCTCGTCACCATTGTTGAGATGCATAGACTGAATCTTGACCTCTGTGTGTGCCTAAAAGAATGAATTTTTTTTAAGAAATCCTTTATATTATATCAAAAATTCTGGGCATTTATGCAGATTCACTAACCAACAACATAAATCGAAGTCAGAAAGAAGGATTTTAATGAGTTCAGTGATCAAGTTCAAATGATGATTATCATAATATAACCAACACCATCAGATCACTTTTTTCTTTGTTCAACTGGTGATTATAATTCAGAAACAACAGACAAACAAAATCGAAAGTTAATAATATAAGGGTCAAGAGTCCAACTAAAGCAACCATTGATCGTCATAACGGTAACTTACAATTTGTGATTTTCTCCTTTAGTGATTCTGCTTGTTAACATCAGGTGTCTTCAATAATGTTCAATCATCACTAAATTAATCACTTAATTATCTCATTAACTTAAACACTCTTGAGTGTTGACTCATACACTCCCAGGAGTGTTAATTTAACACTGGAGTTTTTGCTGTGTACAAAGAGCCGTAGTTAACTGACAAGCTGAGCCATATCGCAGTAAATATCGCTGGCGATACGTCCGCGATATTAATGCGATATGGCTCAGCTTGTCAGTTAACTACGGCTCTTTGTAGTAAATGCCGCTCCATCTGAAAGCAGGTGATGGCGATTTACTACTAATCAAGGAACCGGCTTTACTGACGAGATGCGCATAACAATCTCATGCGATTAATCGTGCAGCCCTAATAATTTATACATACCGCAATGCATGATGGGAGTCATTGATGAGTTTTGATTGGTGGCTCCCAGAATGCACTGCAACATGCTGTATTATTGTCACCATTGTTGAGATTCACAGGCTGATTCTTGATGTATGTGTGTCCAAATAAATTACTTTACAAAGTATTTTGATCAGAACAAATTTTAAGAAATCTGTTTGATTATATTGAAAATAGTATACTGTAAAATCACAGGCTGCTGTAATCAACAAGGTAAACCTAACTCTCTAAATGAGCTTTGTTATTCAAGTCAAAAGATGATTATATCAAAACATAACCAACACCACCTGATCAGCTTTTCTCTTTGTTCATCTGATAGTTAAAACTCTGATAGAACAGCCAAACAAAATATAACGTTATGAGTTTAAGGGTCAAGAGCCCAACTAAAGCCAACACTGATCACCATAATGGTAACTTAAAAAAGAGATTTTCTCCTTTGGTGATTCTGCTTGTTAACATCAGGTGTCTTCAATAATGCTCAATCATCACCCAATCAATCACTAAATTATCTCATTAACTTTAACACTCTTGAGTCTGGAGCCAAATAAACTCCCAGGAGAGTTAATTTAACACTGGAGTTTTTGCTGTATGTGTTCATGGGTGGAATAAACATATGGCAGGACTTTTACTTTCTGACCCCTGGACTTTCCACCTCTGCCAATGTCCAAATTTTGTCAATTTCAGATTTTTTCACAAATTGATGCTATTGGTCAGTCCCCACGTGGGTCTGTTATTTTTACTAATTATTAACCAATCTAAAGTATTGAAAATAGCTTGAGAACAAATTTCTTAACTCCATTGGACACTTCAACTGTCTGAGAATCCTCGTAACTCCACCTCTTCTTCACTCCGCGGCGGGAGCCTACACAGCAAAATCCCCAGTGTTAAATTAACACTCTTAGTGTTTTTATGAGTCCACACTCAGTGTTATAAGTAACACTGAATCAGTGTTAAAGTTAATGAGATAATTAAGTGATTAATTGAGTGATGATTGAGCATTATTGAAGACACCTGATGTTAACAAGCAGAATCACTGACGGAGAAAACCGTAATTGGTATGTTACCATTATGGTGATCAGTGTTTGCTTTAGTTGGACTGTCGACTCTTTAATCATTAACTTTAGGTTTTGTTTGGCTGCTGTACCTGAGCTATAACAGCCAGAAAAACAAAGAGATTGTCTCCGGTTCCTATCGTAACCTCGGGGTCCCTGAAAGGCGGGAATGAGACATTACGTC
Organism: Rutilus rutilus; assembly: GCA_021464565.1. Classification (NCBI taxonomy): domain Eukaryota; kingdom Metazoa; phylum Chordata; class Actinopteri; order Cypriniformes; family Leuciscidae; genus Rutilus; species Rutilus rutilus. The sequence continues at coordinate 16,837,886 of JAJAQA010000002.1, read as the reverse complement.
AGCTATGACGTATATGGGAACTCCTCCCTTCTCCACTTTCACTGAAATCTTATGGGCTAACGCCAGCTGGGGACAGCTGGCCAATTGATGCGAAGCATGCAAATACAGACAGGTCAGCAGGCAGTATAAAATGCATGGGCGCAAAAATTACGTCAGAATCACGACTGAACGTTAGCACAGCTGATCAAACAGCGAGCACGGCGGCTAACGTAATGCCTCGTTCCCGCCTCTCAGGGAACCGAGGTTACGATAGTAACCGGAGACGTTCCCTTTCAAGGCGGTAACTCAACATTACGTCAGCTATGACGTATATGGGAACTAGTGTTGTCACGGTACCAAAATTTCAGTATTCGGTACCAATACCAGTGAAAATCCACGGTTCTCGGTACCAGTTTCGGTACCAAAGCTTAATTTAGATTAAATTTACATAATTATATTAAGGCGAGACACGGCAGGCAAAAACATCGTTTTTTTTTCACTGGTCAATTTTGAGATTTTGGGTTATTTGTCTTCAATAACATGTATTCTTTCAGACTTGTGCTGAAAAAAAGTCTAAAATACACATTTAGGTCTTTATTTTACTACACTTTGTCTGTTTGAGTGTGCAGATTTCGCTTAAATTCATCAAAAGTTGGCGTAAATCATCCCGCTGCTCCGCGATCGCTCTCTGTACCCCTTCATCTCGGATACCGTTGGAAAGCTCTCTCTCTTCTGTACAATGCTGTCGGATCCAAATATGGTCATTTCCTGTCTATCAGCAACCAATCATGAAAGTAAAACAGGTGATTTAACTCGAAATGCGCAATCTCATTGGCTGATGCCAATTTCTGACAACGTGATTCGTCCAGAATCGTCACGTGACGCGCTTTGACATTTCCGCGGTAGGTCAAAATGTCGAAAGATATGCATGTAAAATTCTCTCAGAGAAGTCGAAAACAGTTGTCATTAGCTAGAAGACACAAGGGATTACCAACAAAGACAAAAGATGATGAAATGGGTCTTCACATTTTTTTTCATGAGAGCCGCACTGATAAGGACAAGTCAGTAGGAGAGCCATACGTCGTCCTTTCAGTTTCGGTTCTCAATCGACCAAGTGTTTACATGTTCTCTCGATAAAATCGAAATTATTTGTAATATAGCTGACACTTTGAGTTTGTAATGGGTTATGTTATAGCCCTACTTATTTTTAATGTTTTTAAGAAATATCTGTAGTGAGTGGCTGCATGATATCGCCGTATTTTTTACAGCCATGCGAGCAACATTAAAGCTTGGCGGGCCGCATGAGGCTCGCGAGCCGCGCAATGAGTAACCATAGTGCGTCGATGCGTTACGAACAAGCTGTAACATTTTGAACACATCTAAATGTAAGTCAAAAAGACACATTACATTTCAAAGCACTTAAAACCCACAAGCCAAATCCTGAAAACAGTCCCCTCAGTCAGCTGATGGTGAAGCTAACCAACCACCCAGCGGGCACCTTGATGTCAAAATTAGGTCAAGAAATAGGTCAAAAATGAAAGTCAAATTGACGTCAAAGTGTTGATGTCAATTTGATGTCAAGATTTGACCTCTGCTGATGTCATTTTGCCAAACAAAAAGGTGAAACGCATGGCCGTACACTTATCACCAGCTTCACTTAAAACTAACCAGATTTACTTTATTTAATTTCCGGTTTAAATAAATATAATATTTAAATAGTTTAAAATATATTAAACATATTTTGATGACACCATGATGGTGGTTAGCGTTTGCTTTAGTTGTGCTCTTGGCCCTTGACTCTTTAATATAAAATTTTCTCTGGCTGCTATAATTGTGTGTTTATAAAGCACAACTGTTGTAGCTAAAAAAGCCATGAGATCAGGAGATGTTGGCGGTTTATTGAAGATATTGCCTGAATCGCTGATCTTATTCAGTGTCTAATCTTTGGTTATATAGGACTTGTGATTTTAATGTTGTATTATAATATAAGCCATTTAATTTAACAGCATGAGAATTTTTTTTTAATTGATAAAGGATTTTAAAAACATTGAATGCATTAAACTTCACATTATTACTTAGCTATCATGAATCAGTGTATGACTCTCAACAATGGTGACAATCAATGAAATGCTTCATGCTGCAGTGCATGCTGGGTACCACCAATCAAAACTCACCCATATCTCCCAGCATGCATTGCGGCTTTAATAAATTATGCAGCTGGAGTTAATCTGATTATCTGGATATTTTGTTTGATTGTCACCATTGTTGAGATTCATACGCTGTTCCTTGATGTCTGTGTGCGTCTAAGTAATGCCATAGATGAAAGGGTTTTGTGCACTAAATAGTTTTTAAAAAACAAGTGCATTATTTGATAAAGAACACTTCTAGACATGCTGTAGAATCAAATTACTTCTGTCATGAATAAAACTGCTTTTAAACCACAAATCCCATATAATCAAAGCATTAGACACTGAACATGATCAGGGATTCCGGCAATTACATGATGATATCATCAATAAACAGCCAACATCTCCCGATCTCAGTTTCTGATGGTTTTTTTAGCTACAACAGTTGTGCTTTATAAACACACAGTTATAGCAGCCAGAGAAAATTTTATATTAAAGAGTCAAGGGCCAAGAGCACAACTAAAGCACACGCTAACCACCATCATGGTGTCATCAAAATATGTTTAATATATTTTAAACTATTTAAATATTATATTTATTTAAACCGGAAATTAAATAAAGTAAATCTGGTTAGTGTAAGTGAAGCTGGTAATAAGTGTACGGCCATGCGTTTCACCTTTTTGTTTGGCAAAATGACATCAGCAGAGGTCAAACTCTTGACGTCAAATTGACATCAACACTTTGACGTCAATTTGATTTTCATTTTTGACCAATTTCTTGACGTAATTTTGACATCAATTTGATGTCAAATTGACATCAAATGCCCACTGGGCAGGCTCCCTTCAGCACTGGTTCAAAAAAAAAGTATCTTCACTAAGTGATTTACACATTGGACAAAATTAATAGCCAAAAGAATAAAACTTCCCAAAGTTAGCACCAGAAAAGAAGCTGGAAGTTCTCCTAGGAGAGGGTACAGCAGCTCCACTGACAGCTAAATATGTATCTGCCTGAGGGACTGTGATATACCGGTATTTAGTTTTTCCATTCCACCTGTGTGATGGACTGTTGATGTGTTGTTTTGGATGTTATGATCAGTGATGGATGAAGCAATAATGAGTTTTGGATGTTAAACAGTGTGATAGATGGATTTTACTTGGACCTAAAGCATATTTTGTCTGTAATTCATGGCTTTCAATAGAAATTAGTGGAATTTTGCCATAAAAATCTTTAAAGGCCGTTTTCTCAAAATGAGTTTTTTCTTGCACTCCTAGTGACAATTTTCCGCTTCTGTAGCACCTACATACACCAAACTTTACAGTTGTATTCCTAACTATATTGTGAAGATTTGTTCAGAGGGATTTGTTGATATATCATTCTTGGCCTGATTTATATGACATTTTAGGCCTAAAAATAGGGCGGAAATCAATTTTTTAAGGCTACTGCCAGTATTTTCTGATTTACAGGGTAACAAAAGGGGATATTCATAATCCCCTCTGAACAAGTCTTTTTATTGAATATATCAACAAAATGCAAAAATAATTTTGAACCTTGTTTTTTTCAATGGTCAGATTCGTCACTTCAAAATATATGCAAATTAGCGCATATTTAATTAGATATAGCCTCATTAGCATATTTAAAAATAAAATTACAAAAAACTTGCAATGCATTTTTTTCTCCTATTCATGTGAGTAATCAACTGGTAAAGTTTGATGGTGATATCTGTCAGTTAACAATTTTACCCTATTCACCTGTAGTGTCTCGCCTTAAAGTGTATATCACAGTTACAAAGATGGAAACATTAGTATTAAAAACACTTTGCAATAAGATTCCATTTGTTAGATAACATAAAATGACCTAACAATAAACAATAGTTAGACCTATATACTGTCGCAATTATTCTCCTTGGGGTTAATTTAAAAATACATTTTTAAAATCAAAAGTTAACATTATTTCTGTTAACATTATTTAATGCACAATGAATGAAGTGAACAAACATGACCAATCAAGTGTTTGTATTAAATAACATTCACAAACATTAATTAATGTTGTAAAAATATATTGTTCACTCAATGTGTTGATGTTAGATAACGCATTAAGTGATGTTAATGAATGGTATCTTATTGTAGCGTTACCAAACTATACAGGAGATAAAACGTGTTTTATTTGACTTGACTGTACTTTTATTTAATCCAAAACTGCATTCAAATTTAATTTTAAAAGGGCTTTTTAAACCTGCTAAGAGTTATCCAGCCAGGAATAAAACTAGAACTGCTTTTCTGACGGACTGATATTAATGACGGCTTTTTATTTCTCATCTCCATAAATATATCTAGTAGTAAAGCTAATGCAAGGGCTAGAAATCAATTAATTCTTTGCTAATACTTCCTCGTCATCATGGAGAGCGCAGTTCGCACTGCTTTCTCCTTTCCACAAGCGGCATGCACGCGCATCAAGTACCGGGTTTGAGAAAACCTGGTACCGTGACGTTTAAAAAAAATTTAGTACCGACTTGGTACCGAAGTACCGGGTCTTTTGACAACACTAATGGGAACTGTATTAAATCCTGCCGTGAGAGCAGTGAAGATAAGCCCTGAATGGGGTCAATCACACCCACACAAAAGCAAGACAGATCTAGCCAATAGCCGCGTCGCTAAGAGTACTCGCATCTGATAGGTGGAACTAGATCAAAGAGACATCTGCTCCTACCCTAACAACATTTGCATATTTTAATGCAATGAATGCAAAGGCTGCACTGAATAGGGCAGACACAACACAATAAGCACTCAAGCACGAGAGTTAAACACAGAGTCAACGGCATTTGCGGTGACAACTGCATAAACCTTACAAACCATAACACAGAGTTAGCAGCCATGGTAACTACTGTATAGCTGGTTATAACAGTTCACAACACATGAATCCACATACATCCAGCTTGTAAAACCTGGCGAATGTGTTCTGGGAAGACCAGCCAGCAGCAAGACATAAATCCTGGATAGACATACCTCTAGACCAGGCCCATGAGGAAGCAATTGCCCTCGTAGAATGAGCTCTGATGTTAAGGGGACAGTCTTTCCCCTGGCATTCGTAAGCCAATGCAATAGCGTCCACAATCCAGTGAGAAAGTCTCTGTTTTGAAACAGCACGTCCCTTATTACATCCACCAAAGCACAAGAACAGCTGGTCCGACTGATGAAAGGCGGCCGAGCGATCCACATAACTTACATCCGCAAAGCCTTAACAAGGGCAAACAGCGCTCTGAGCATCAGCGTCACGCGAGACTGACAGCTACGGCAGATAAGGCGGGCAGGGAAACAACCTGTGCTTTAAATGGTGCATTGAGTGACTTCGGAACGTAACCTGGTCTCGGCCGGAGAGTGACATTACAGTCGCCAGGTCCGAAACAGATGCAGTCATCGTTCACCGAAAATGCATGTAACGTCTCCAATACGCTTTGCCGAGGCAAGAGCAAGAAGCAAGGCCGTCCTCAGGGAAAGCTCCTTAACCACAATCGAAGCTAAGGGCTCGAATGGTGGTAGAGATAGAGCCCTCAAAACTAGAGCTAGATCCCACGGCGGCACGGAGGGCGGCCGTGAAGGACACAATCTCCTCACTCTCCTGAGAAAACTGATTACCAGAGCATGCTTGCCAATCGATTGCCCGTCAACCAGGGAACGAAAAGCAGCAATAGCGGCCACATACACCTTCAGCGTGGATGGCAAACTCCCCAAATCCATTCTGTGCTGTAGAAAGCACAAAGCATCCGACACAGAACAGGTCCCCGGGTCAATACCAATGTCCTGGCTAGGGCTGGGGTAAACGATTATTAATTAAACGATTAGTCTGGCGATTATTTTATCGATTAGTCGACTAATCTAACGACTAATTGGAATTAATTATCCTGTCTGTTATTCGCATATCTCTTGAACCGTTAGTCCGATGGATTTCAAACTCGACAGGTGTCTTGCTACGGGCACGAGTAAGTGCAGTGCCAAGTTTGACGTTGTTTGGATGAGAAATGCAAAAGATTGTTAAATATATCAGTAAAAGAAGCACTTAGAAGGTTGTGGTATAAAAATAAACATTCTGACATTAAAGGTCCCGTTCTTCGTGATCCCATGTTTCAAACTTTAGTTAGTGTGTAATGTTGTTGTTAGAGTATAAATAATATCTGTAAAATTATAAAGCTCAAAGTTCAATGCCAAGCGAGATATTTTATTTAACAGAAGTCGACTACATCGAACGCCCGTTTGGACTACATCCCTCTACTTCTTCTTTAATGACGTCATTAAAACCGTTTTTTGACTAACCTCCGCCCACAGGAATGCTCCCTCAACTCTACCGAAATTCGTTTATGTACTTGTGCACTTCTAATAACTTACTGTGTTTACTCAGCTCTTACAGTGATTTTCTGAAGTAAAACTGACGCTTCATCTTTTGTGTGATGTACAATAAACTTTATTAAACTCATCAGTATATGTTTGATCATCATTCAGACAGCAGACTTGTAGGCTATTAATAAATAATGGATACATACAAGCAGATGACAAATACGTTATAATAACCGTAATTAAACTACTAAACTATACCTGTTTCATCTCTATACAGCACTCTGACTCTGTAGGCATTATTGTCCGACTCGAAATGAACACCGTTACTGAGAGTTTCTGATATTATCATCATTCCGTGAGATGAAATTGTCCTGAGAGACTGTGCGCGAGCTCATGAAGCTCCGCCCCCTGTGTCGTCCAGCAGCAGCTTATTTGCATTTAAAGGGCACACACTAAAACAGCGCGTTTTTCTGAGCCCCAAAAAATGACAATTTAAACATGCTGTAAAAAATGATCTGTTGGGTATTTTGAGCTGAAACTTCACATACACACTCTGGGGACATCAGAGACTTATTTTACATCTTGTGAAAAGGGGCATAATACGGGACCTTTAAGAGGGTTGTATCAGTCAAAGAAGCCCCAAGAAGGTTGTGGTATAAAAATAAACATTCTGACATAAACACTCTACACAGCTACAATGTTTACTTCTGAATATTATAATAAATCCATTTTGATTAATTTGAGTAAATAATGTGTTTTCTTTACCAAGAAAGTGGCAAGATGAAAACCACTATTTTCTGTTTCAAACTTTCACATAGCATCTTTAGGTTATAATAACATAAATTCAAATCCAGATTTTGATTTTCAAAGATTCATTATAAAAACGGATTATTTTTTCTCAAAAATGCAATCATGACAATTTTTTTTTCAAAATGCAATTAATCCATTGAATCAATATAAAAGTTATTTTTCATATTGAAACTGTTGAAAATACACAACAAAGTAAGTTGATCCACATATGACAGCCTCTGAACTCGGTCAATACTAATCTTATATACAGGCACGTAACGTTACTGGACTAAACATACATTCAATCAGCCATTGCTAAGAAATAACTCCTGAACTTTTTTGACGGTGATCAGCTGTAAAATGGCTTGGTCCTGTTCGGTTTTCGTTGACTTTGAGTACAAGAATTGAAAGTTTTCTAAAAGATCCCCTGGGGCTGTTGTGTGAGAACAAGCTACAGTCGGCATTTTTCCTCCTCCCGCGTGCCTCATCTTCTCAATCTCCTCACGTAAATGATTAGAGTTCGATGGCTTACGTTTCTTCCCTACGGCAGAAATCACCAGGTTCATCAATGCCATCAAATATATAAATTTTTTGTTTGTTTGTTGATCAAAAAGTACTTAAGTAGATAAGGAAAACTAGGATGCCAGGTGTATTCAAAGCGCCGCCGTTACTGTTTACAATGCGTGGAATGGTGTGATGTGATTAGTTGAGCGGATTTATCGCATTCTGCAGAAAGGAGACTGGTGTCTGTAGCGGTTTGGAAAGAAAGATAGAAAACATGACAGAATAACATGGCGGATATCGCATTTCAAGTAAGATTAAAAATTTGCTTTTCAATACCTACCCTATACAATAATGATTTTTGCGAGAACTAAATTTTTTGAAAAATGGCGTTTCTTGCGTTTTGGAATCAAACTCTTCATTTTATTCACGGCCAATGATAATTAAGTAATGACTAATTGGCCAATTTAATCCATTCTGGAATGTTTCGGTCTCCTACGTGCGTGCAAAAATAATAATAAATAAATAAAGAAGTGTCGACGCAAAAATGTGACTGATCACGGAAAGTAAGGACACAAGATTCCGAAAGTGTAGTCTCCAAGCTTTCCAACGATGTGTGACACATGGAAATCTGATAATATTTGGAGAAGTTATGGCCATTTGAAGGTAGGTACTCAAAAAAGCTCAAAGGGAAGAAAACGGCCTCTAAAGATTGTGCAGTTCTCACCTCTCTCTCTCCTGCTTGGAGTGACAATAGGGCTCATTTACATATCATTTAGATAAGCCATACCCCCTGTAAAGCTCCCCCTGTAAAGCACAGGGGGGAGCAAAAATGTCAGGAAAATGTGCCATCAAAGAAAAAATAAATAAGTTTGCAAACAGGTAATATATAAATAAATGTCTCCTAGCATCTACCGATAAAACTGTATAGGCAACTCTTATGTACACTGAATAAAAAATAAGATAAACTCTAGAGAATGTTCAAATCAAAAACAGGATGTGCTATGTGATGCGGCACGAATGTACCAATTCTACAAATAAATAAAACATCTCCAGTTAACTGGCAAAAAAATTTCGTTAATTTTTTAAATAAGAGACGATCTAGCGCTGAAATGTGTTTTTTAAATCAAGTGATCAAAGTGCTCGTTGCCGCTGCGATCAGTGGCGCGGATACAGTGTTTTCTCGTGTGGCTCGCGCACACGCCGCACTGTCTTCACTCGGACGCGCGCTTCAATCCGTTGCGTTGCGGATACTCTCTATTCGTTCTGGTGAAATTACAAAACATAATGCAAACAATTGCTTGTCCATGCTTGATATACAACCACTGATGAGCATAATCGGTTTTGATGAGAGAAAAAACTATACGAGAAAAAAAACCTATACGAGTGCGGATTAGAACCCAGAACCTCTGACACCGTTGGCAAAAGTTCTACCACTGGACCATTAAGACTCATTAGTTAAATGAGTGGATCTATGTATTTATTCACACGAAGATTCTCGGCATTGACAACATGTATTAGGCTACATCTCATTAAACGACAAATTAAACCCCATGTAACCTACTATTTAAATCGATTGCTGGACATCGTAATGTTAATGGCGTCCATCTTCATTGAATTTTGAAATCAGATAGAGCCGGCCAGTGCGCTGCATAATAAGTAGCCTGTTCCCTTGGAGGGCGGGGGCAATAACAAAAGAAACAAAAGCCAGCTTATTCAGTATGGAAATACACACCGACAATGACACGCCGGTACTGCATGCTAGAATCTCCGAAAAACAAGCCGATTTCAACCTCAAAATGTACACTTTTAAATACACTCACCTAAAGGATTATTAGGAACACCTGTTCAATTTCTCATTAATGCAATTATCTAATCAACCAATCACATGGCAGTTGCTTCAATGCATTTAGGGGTGTGGTCCTGGTCAAGACAATCTCCTGAACTCCAAACTGAATGTCAGAATGGGAAAGAAAGGTGATTTAAGCAATTTTGAGCGTGGCATGGTTGTTGGTGCCAGACGAGCTGGTCTGAGTATTTCACAATCTGCTCAGTTACTGGGATTTTCACGCACAACCATTTCTAGGGTTTACAAAGAATGGTGTGAAAAGGGAAAAACATCCAGTATGCGGCAGTCCTGTGGGCAAAACTGCCTTGTTGATGCTAGAGGTCAGAGGAGAATGGGCCGACTGATTCAAGCTGATAGAAGAGCAACTTTGAATGAAATAATTACTCGTTACAACCGAGGTATGCAGCAAAGCATTTGTGAAGCCACAACACGCACAACCTTGAGGCGGATGGGCTACAACAGCAGAAGACCCCACCGGGTACCACTCATCTCCACTACAAATAGGAAAAAGAGGCTACAATTTGCACGAGCTCACCAAAATTGGACAGTTGAAGACTGGAAAAATGTTGCCTGGTCTGATGAGTCTCGATTTCTGTTGAGACATTCAGATAGTAGAGTCAGAATTTGGTGTAAACAGAATGAGAACATGGATCCATCATGCCTTGTTACCACTGTGCAGGCTGGTGGTGGTGGTGTAATTCTGTGGGGATGTTTTCTTGGCACACTTTAGGCCCCTTAGTGCCAATTGGGCATCGTTTAAATGCCACAGCCTACCTGAGCATTGTTTCTGACCATGTCCATCCCTTTATGACCACTATGTACCCATCCTCTGATAGCTACTTCCAGCAGGATAATGCACCATGTCACAAAGCTCGAATCATTTCAAATTGGTTTCTTGAACATGACAATGAGTTCACTGTACTAAAATGGCCCCCACAGTCACCAGATCTCAACCCAATAGAGCATCTTTGGGATGTGGTGAAACGGGAGCTTCGTGCCCTGGATGTGCATCCCACAAATCTCCATCAACTGTAAGATGCTATCCTATCAATATGGGCCAACATTTCTAAAGAATGCTTTCAGCACCTTTTTGATAGCCTGACTTCGTCATACTCATATTCTAGTCAGAATGTGAGTCTGATACCGCTCCATAGAGATTTGATTATGGAGCGTGTCTCAACCGAACTAGGAAGAAAAAAAAACTCTGCACTCAATTGGATAGACCTACAACCAATCAGAGCAACGGAGTAAATGACGCATGTCCTTCATTCATATTTTCAACCAACAAAATGTCGCGGGCGCGGCTCTCTGTTCCTCTTTTAAAATGAATGCGCTGTCGATATCTTCTATAACAGATGGCGGAATCTACACATGATGTTTCATAAACAAAGTTCGGGAGGAGCACGTACTCAATCCAATATCAACTTGTCATCAAACAATACCATGTCTAACGTTACCGCGGAAGCATTCACTCTGTCAACTTACCTAACACTCCTTGACAGTTTTTCAGCATCCCTCGGTCCCTCCACCACCCCGAATCCTCACTCTTGTCTTGTTCTCTCACAACCAGGAACACGGGGGGAGTATGGCTACCGAGCCCACAGCCCTCTCGGACAGCACGTCATATACGCATTTATTCTATCTTACTTATTTGTGTGAACTCATGACATCTCATATAGCCTACGCATTTATTCTATCTGACTTATTTGTAAATGTGAACTCGTGAAATCTCAATTCTCCAGCTGCAGTCGTCTTTGTTGTAAACTAATCAAGCGCTCTTTGGTGACGTAACCGCAGACCATCTGTCCATCATCGATTAAAGCCCGCCCTGGCAATTTGATTGGCTCGGCCTTCTAGGAGCCGAGCATAATTACTCCTCAATGGATCGAGTCCAGACCGAACTTCCCGACCAAAAAATGTTGTGGGCGGGGTTCGGGCTGGCACCCAGGCTACCTTTTTGAATCAATGCCACGTAGAATTAAAGGAGAAACATTTTTTTGTAAATTTGGAGTGCTGTCAATACAGAGAACAACGACAAAAATCACCGTGTTATCCTCTTTTTAAAATTTGCACCCTGTTGACTTCAATGGGGCAAGTTTTAAACCTGCTTTTAGCCTCTTAACATCCTTGATGTGTCATTACAAGTGCACAGCTAATGTAAGTGATTCCTTCGGAGTGATCACGGGTGAATCTGACTGTAGTAGATGTGAAAGATATTAATAAAAATGATGTTATTTCAGCCAGCGCACATACCTGTATTTTCTTCCTGTTTTCGGTCGAAGTCCATAGTAATCAATTGTCGAGTTCACACGCATAGGTTTAGTTACCTATGATCACGCGCGTGAACTCGACAATCGATTACTATTTTAAAATCGATTACAAATTTTAAAAAGAGGATAACACGGTGTAGGCAACACCGATTTTTGTTGTTGTTCTCTGTATTGACACCACTCCAAATTTACAAAAAAATGAGCTCAATGTTAAAATTGACCGGAGTTCTCCTTTAAGGCAGCTCTGAAGGCGAAACGGGGTCAAACACAGTATTAGTATGGTGTTCCTAATAATCCTTTAGGTGAGTGTATACCAATACTGCTATCTCAAACATGGAGAGGCTTCTTCGTGATCTCAACTAACAGATTCTGCAAAAAAGTGAAAATCACTAATTTTGAAGAAAAAAAAACAAAAAACACTTCTTTCTCATTTTGCTCGAAAGTTGTGCTGCCGACTTGTGTCACTGGATTCCGTAACAGGTCACAAATATGACGTTGACGTAATTTTGACTTCGAAACGTCGACGTCATCGACGCGCCGCTACAGCACTAGTCCTGGCACCATTCCGTGAAAACTCCTCACTTCTGAGCGTAGATGCGCCTGGTAGAAGGCGCGCGTGCCTCTGTAAGTGTGCTCAGCACTCGTACACATCCCACTCATTTAGGGTCCACGCAACGGCCACACATGAAGGTTACACAGCTCGGGGCTGGGGTGCCATATCGTGCCGTTCGCCTGAGACAGCAGGTCTTTCCTGAGGGGGATTTGCCATGGGGGAGCCATCACTAACTCTCTCAGGTCCGCGAACCAGGTCTGATTCGGCCAGTTCAGGGCCACGAGTATCACTGATGCTCTCTCCTCCCTGATTTTGCACAACACCATAGGCAGAATCTTCACTGGAGGGAACGCGTAAAGCCTGGCTTCCGGTCAACGCGATGTCAGAGCATCTCCCGGCAGCAGGGAGTGAGATAGCGAGAAGAATGTCTGACAGTGTGTGTTCTCGCTTGTGGCAAACAGATCCACTTCCTCCCTTCCGAATCGATCCCAAATCATTTGAACTGATCCTGGGTGAAGCCTCCACTCTTCTTGAGGAATCCCGTTCCTCGAAAGCATGTCCGCTCCACAGTTTAGGATACCGGGGATGTGCGCCGCTCTTATGGAGAGAAAGTGTCGGTCCGCCCACAACAGGAGACTCGCTGCCTGTTTGAATAGAGCTCTGGAGCGCATGCCGCCCTGGCAATTTATGTACGAGACCACAGACGTGTTGTCGGTTCGAATCAGTACATGTTGCTGCTCCAATTTTGACCGAAAGGCTTGTAGGGCTAAGGACACCGCTTCCATTATTCCAAACGGTTTATATGCCACCTTCTCTGTGACTCCGACCACAGGCCTGTGGCAGGTACGCCCAGGAAAGCTGACGTGTCCGTCGAGACCACGGTGTACTGCGTCACTATACCCAAAGGAACTCCTGGGCTGAACATATCCGGGCTGTTCCACGGTCTCAGAGTGCTGACACAACTGTGAGTGACCGTAATGCGCTTGTGGCCCAAAGACCATGCCCTCGGCGGAACTCGAGTTTTCCCGCCAAAACTGCAGCGGCCGCATATGCAGCAGACCCAGATGGCACACTGAAGAAACTGCCGCCATCAGTCCCAGAAGCCTCTGAAATTCCGTCAGTGAAACAGACCTGCCTGGTCTGAAACGGCGCAGAGTCGATGAAATTGCCTCTATGCGTTCTTGAGAGAGATGGGCTCGCATCTCCATCGAGTCCATCGAGTTTTTTACTGACTCGAAGTTGGCACCGTGCATGTAAAATACCCCAAGTAGCAAGGTTTTCATTTAAGGGAGAAAAAAGGGCTGTCTACTGGCGTCAGCTAAGCCTATCTTTGGATAACGAGTGAAATAGTTAGGTTAGATACATTTGAGTAGGCCTGTTTTGTTAAAAATCGATAGCTGTAATGCTTCAGTGCAGAAGGAAGCCTGTGAGCCACGAAGGTAAGTTTGCATGCAGATTAGGCTAATTTCTGCCTATTAGACAGCCTAGTCACCTCATAGTTTTTTTTTTTTTTTTTTTTTTTGCATCACTTATAGCTCTTAAACCTTTAAAATGGAGTTTGGGAAGATGTATGTAACCACAGTCGTTAGCTTTGTTTAACTATTGAAGTGTCGTCTCTTGTCATAAAGGCTCAACGCGACGCAGACTTTGAACACTGCTAGTGTAGCAGATCCAATTCTGCACATAAGGAATCTCACACAGCAGGCGGCAGGATGGCTTCGAAATAGCTGAATTTATTGACCCACCCTGGAAACATATGGGACAATTTGATCAATATTTCTCGTTGCGCCAACCTCTTCCCACATCACACACAACATTAAGTGGGAAAAGCGAGAGAAAAATAAGTGCGTCTTGCCTCGCCAGCGTCCATTCGCAAACTGAGGCTGACGTAACTCACGCTTAACATTATGTAGCAGATACATTATTGTGCAAATAATACATTTCTTTCGTTAAAGGAAAAATAAAGTAATAAAATGGCTGGATGTGTATATATTATTCAAACATATCAGTTATAACACATGAGAATAATGTTGTTGTTTTTTCTTTTACAAATCGACAAACAAATATTCCCTCAAAACATCAGGCACATCCACATTATACTCTATAGAACTGCAAAACCAGTGTAATAGATGGATGTTACATGGTATAATGTATCACAGAATCTGAGAAATAAATATACAATGTCTGCTCAAAAGCACAATCCACATATACATTATAAACCCAAATTACATAAATTAGATAACGTTATATTGGTTAAATTGAAGAACTGAACATACCTGGAAACATATGGGACAATTTGATCAATATTTCTCGTTGCGCCAACCTCTTCCCACATCACACACTGTGCACAAATCAACAGTTAGTTCACTCCACGTGCATCCGATAAAACTCACACAAAACTCAAAATACACAATATGCATGTGTACAATCGATTCAATATAACATTGTACTCAATGATCAATGAACTTTAACTGAACAAACTCCTCTTACATACCAACATTAAGTGGGAAAAGCGAGAGAAAAATAAGTGCGTCTTGCCTCGCCAGCGTCCATTCGCAAACTGAGGCTGACGTAACTCACGCACTCCAAACACATAGCGCGCAACACTGATAAATGTCCCACCCAACAAACACCCCAACCGATAGTTCCCACCCACAAAGAAAATTATTTTGGGAAGTTCATCATACAAAACCAAAACACAATCAATACTTTTCTCTTCCCACTTGCTACACTAGCAGCAGCGACATATGTGTCCATACCATTCTTATCAATGACAGCGTAATCTCGTATCTCCCTGCCCCCAAATCATAAATCCTGTATCTCCGATTAAACATGATTTTGGGGAAATGTTTTGTTAATGTTGGTACACAACAGTATATGATAGCAATAAAAGTATAATACCAACTTTAACGATACAATGTTTAATAACTCAAAAAATATGCCTTTTTTTTATTTCCTGAAAAATAATGGTTTTGGAGATGCGAGGATTCCGCTTGACAGCAACGATATTAAAAACACTCGACAAATAAACAACATTAAAAGCTGGATTTTCACCACAGGGGGACTTTAAGGGCCCTATTTTAACGGTCTGAAACACAAGTATCAAGCGAGAAACGCAAATAACTTTGTGGGCGGGTCTTGGGTGCTTTTGCTATTATACCGGCGGGATAAATGACTCTTGCGTTGGGTTGGTCTGAAGTAGCTTCATTACTCATAGGTGTGGTTTGGGCGTAACGTGAAATAAACCAATCAGAGCGCCATCTCACATTCCCTTTAAGAGCAGGCACGCTTGTTCCATGGCGGATTGCTATTATAATGGCGGATTTGCCAGGCGCGCGCCAGGAGCGGTTCACAGCCGAGGAGACCGACGTTCTCGTCAGGGCCGTAGAAGTGACATTGAGGATGGGAGAAACACACACAAATTAACTTCGGTTAAACAGGCGTATGATAATTTGGGTAAATGTGTAAGCTAGATTTATGCTTTTATAATAAACTGTCTATCTATCTATCTATTGTAATAATGTATGATTTGCAAAAATGGAAACTGCTGCTTCTGTGTAGATGAGAGAATCAAAGTGCATGCGCGTTGTGCACACGCTACATTGATTATGGCCAAGCATGCGCCCTTAAAATAGCATTTGATTAACATGCGCAACGCGCCACTGACTTTAAACTAGGTTTTTCCTGGTCAATAGCGGAATTGTTTTTTAAACCTGCAAAATAGCATCAGGGAACCTTTTCCCCCGGAACACGCTTCCTCTTTTCGCTGAACCGCCCCCGGGAGCGCAAATGTATTTCCTAGTTTACCGACGTGCGTCTGTGGAGGGAAAAGTATGCTGTGCGCGGGTGCAAAATAAGAATGATAAATGCATCGTGTACAAAGTCAATTGCGCTTGGTGCAAGATAGGGCCCTAAGTCTTTTAACTTGTCTGTCTCATTTTCAGATCTTAAGTAAAGGTCAGATTGTTCAAGCGGACAGGTTCAAGAGGAGAGGACAATCTCTAGTGACTCTGGCTCTACCTGTAACCAAAGACATGGTGCCGTCCTTCCGCTTTGTGGCTTATTACCATGTGGGCTCGTCTGAGGTGGTGTCTGATTCAGTCTGGGTCGACGTGAAGGACACGTGCATGGGAACGGTGGGTCAACCATCACAAGAAATAGTTGACATGCTAATCAACTAGATCTGATTCAGTGTCTCTCGTTTTAACAGCTCAAGCTTCAGGTGAAGGACAAGAAGAAACCCTATGGCACAGGAGATCTGGTCAAGCTGCAGATAACTGGAGATCCTGGAGCGAGAGTTGGGCTGGTGGTGGTTGACAAGGCTGTGCATGTCCTTAACAAGAACAGACTCACTCAGACTCAGGTGAAGGACCATATTCAGACGTCATGGCACAATCAGCTCTGATTAAACCGCATGTAACTGGTGTCTTTTTTGCACCTTTAGATCTGGGATGTCATAGAGAAGCATGACACCGGCTGTACGGCAGGAGGAGGAAGGGACAGTATGGGGGTTTTCAGTGATTCAGGTCTGATGTTTGAGTCACACACTGCAGGAGGAACCAACACCAGAACAGGTTTTTTTTTTCTTTTAGATTTCTTTTAGTCCGATCTTCCTGATGTTTTGAGACGCACAAACCTACAAGAAAAGCTCAGTTGGTCACTGAACACTAACACCCAAGTTTCTTGCTGTCCTGGTTGGTGTTAGTGTTGTAGACCCCAATTTTACAGTGTTGTTGTGGTCTTCTGACGGGAAGGCAGGAATTACAAGGAGCTCCATATTCGCAAGTTTAAGCTGGAGATGAAGCTCCTTCATACTAGGCGGTATGTCTGAAAGGCAAGCAGAGATACGAGCTGAGACAGTTGGAGCATCAGGTTGAAATATCATCTGCATAGCAGTGGCAGAAGAAGGCATGTACCTTTATGATTGTGCCCAGTGAGGTTGAGTAAATGGCTGATGTGACTCCGACACCTCTGTTCTCTATGATACCTTGAAAGACCTGCCTGTGATGTAAAACTGAAGCCACCGAAGAACTTTACCTGAGATGCCCCAGTCCGAACGGGTGGACCTGGTGGTTTACATTGTCAAAGGAGAAAGACCGGTCCAGTACACTCTCAGAAAATAAAGTACATAATTGTACCTTTAGGGGTACAATGGCTTGTCACTGGGGCTGTACCCTTGGCATAGGGTACATATTTGTACCCTTGTGATTTGTACCTTAAGAGACCAGTCTTGTACCTGTGGTGACAATTTTGTACCTTTATTTAACAGTACAAAAATGGACCCTTCAAAAATGGTATAAAATTGGCTTTGACAGGGTATAATTGTTGACTATAATGATATATATATATATATATATATATATATATATATATATATATATATATATATATATATATATATATATATGAATTAAAATCAGAATTTATTATATCCTTTTCATTTTCACATTTTCCAACATTTCATTTTAAACTCAATGTCTAACTGTGACTATAAATTATTATCATCTGAGTAAGTGTAATTTGCCTGAAAGTCCATTTCATCTCCTTTCATCTCGACGATGGTTACTTCTATGCCTGCTTCTGATATTTTCTGAAGGACCTCATCGGTTGAAAGCCCTGTAAGAACCATGAGTAACCGTGCTATGACTTCTTCTCCACCGATGGCCAAAAGAAAGAAAGACTGCAAACTAGACGTTATTTTAAATTGAGATTCAAGCAGCCAATCAGGGCTGGCTCCACATACACTCTCAGAAAATAAAGTACATAATTGTACCTTTACGGGTACAATGGCTTGTCACTGGGGCTGTACCCTCAAGGGTACAATATTGTACCTTAACCTTTAAAAGAAACGGTACATATTTGTAACTTTTAATGCTTTTTGATCCTCAAAAAGTTACATATATGTACCTTGAGGTCCAACAGCAAAAACTCCAGTGTTAATTGAACTCTCCTGGGAGTTTATATGACTCCAGACTCAAGAGTGTTGAAGTTAATGAGATTCATTGAGTGATGATTGAGCATTATTGAAGACACCTGATGTTAACAAGCAGAATCACGGAAGGAGAAAATATAATTTTTTAAGACACCGTTATGGAGATCAGTGTTTGCTTTAGTTGGGCTCTTGACCCTTAAATCATTAGCTTTAGATTTTGTTTGGCTTTTGTATCTGAGTTATAACTGCCAGATGAACAAAGAGAAAAGTTGATCAGGTGTTGTTGGTTATTTTTTGACTTAATCATAACTTGACCTGAATCACTGAACTCATTTAGAATCTAATCTCAAGATTAAATGTATATTGTTGATGACAGCATCACTGTGATTCTACAGCAGAAGATTTTCAGCATTTTCAGTATAATCCAAACATTTTAAAAGTTGTTCTGATCAAAAGACATTGAAAATTACTTTATTTAGACACACAGACATCAATAATCAGCCTGTGAATCTCAACAATGGTTACAATAATAAAGCATGTTGCAGTGCATTCTGGGTGCCACCAATCACAACTCATTAATGGCTCCCATCATGCATTGCGGTATGAATAAATTATGATCTGAATTGTCTTACTAATTTCCTTTCCCTAATTGAATATTCCGTTTGTCACCATTGTTGAGATTCATACACTGATTCTTGATGTCTGTGTGTGCCTACAAGAAAGATTTGTTTTATCAGATCAACTTTTAAGAAATCCTTTAGAATATTTCAAAAACTCTGGATCTTATGCTGTAGAATCACTGTGATGCTGTAATCAACAATATACATTTAAGTCAGAGATTAGACTTGAGTTCAGTGATTCAGGTCAAATTATGACTATGTCAAAACATACAACAACACCTGATCAACGGTGTCTTAAAAAAATATATTTTCTCCTTCAGTGATTCTGCTTGCTAACATCAGGTGTCTTCAATAATGTTCAATCATCACTCAATGAATCACTTAATTAGCTCATTAACTTTAGCACTCTTGATTGTTAATTTAACACTCATATTTTAACACTTTAACACTCTTGAGTCTGGAGCCAAATAAACTCCCAGGAAAGTTCATTTAACACTGGAGTTTTTGCTGTGTTATAATGATTTAATATCAGTAAATTGACTTACAAAACTTTTATTTCCTTTATTTCAAGGCTACTCAAAAAAAATTTTTTTTTTACAAAAAATAAAATAAAATAACTTAGCAGAGGCTGTCTTTTGATATTGTACCTTAACCTTTAAAAGAAACGGTATATATTTGTACCTTTTAATGCTTGGGGACATATATGTACCTTGGGGGACAGAAATGGACTCCTGCTGTACCCCTATTTCTGAGAGTGTAGGGACAGATGATTTGGAGTTGTTTCAGCCACAGACTGAAAAGCAAAACCTTCGTGGAGTGTCCACAATTGAAGCCAGACTGGTTGTGTCAAGTAGGTCATTCTGTGAGAGAAAAGTAGATTGAACACAACTCTTTCATGAGTTTATCACAGAAAAGGAAAAAATGAGACTGATCTTTAGTTGCTGTTGGAGGATGAAGTGTTGTTTTTATTAAGCCTGAGCTTGCTAAAATGCAGTGGGAAAGCTGGTAGTTGTGAGAGGTGTGTGGATTATGAGAGTCAGAGTGGGCAAAGTCAGTGAGATCTCCTGTAGTAGGTGGGAGGGGATCAGGGGCTGAAAGGTGTTGAACATGCTGGCCTGGAGATGAGAAGACAGATATTATCAAGGCAGGATGCTGAGGCCGAACATAGAATGTCAGTTGCTTCGCTGACTTCAAGTCAAGAAAAGACAAGTGTTTAGTGAGGGGAAAGGATGCAGAGACCTCAGAGGGGAAATCATGGATTGAAATTGCAGTCCAGAGAGAGGGGGATGCATAGAAGTGAGGGGCACAGTAAATGAAGTGGCCAGGAAAGGCCCTCTACTCAGATAGCAACATTGTTTCGGCCCAGATCTGGCCCACATCTGGCACACGTGGAAAGATGATCTGGCCCACATGCAGCGTGGAATGACGGCCCTTGGGTGGCTCACTCCTGTTTGCCAGATCTGGGCCACAAGCAGGCCATAGTAATGCCACATGTCAGCCAAGAGCAAAGAAATAAACCAGAACTGGACCTTATCTGAGCCACAAAATCTGTGTATATTAAATATGAAGTAATCTCAGCCTTAATAAGCCTGTTAACAAGCAGAATCACTGAAGGAAAGAAGAGAACAGAAAAAGAGACGAGCAGAAACACAAGAGCTACAGCTGACTTCAGCCACAGCCTCAGATGAAATCAACTGAAGAGAAAAGAAGACATTAAATCTGTGAAGATCTCAGCAGAGGAGGCTTAAACAACTCCACAAACAGCATTACCAGCTTCACTTATTACTAACCAGACTGACTTTATTTCTGTCTACAGAAGTTATTATTGAGAATTCCACAGTTCTTTTCCACAAAAAGAATTATAGGTTGACTGTATTTTTTTATTTAATTTTTTAGAATTAATTTGGTTTAGATGTTTATATTTTATTGAAAATAAGTTGATGTCACCAGTTTTGTGATTAGTGTTTGCTTTTGTTAGGCAGTTTGAATTGGCGTTTTAATATTAGTTTTTCTCTTGCTGTTTTATTTTTGCGTCAGCGTATGAATCTCAGCAACGGTCACATGCTGCAGTGCATGCTGGGAGCCATGGATGAGTCCTATAATAGGGCTCCTGGCATGTCACCATTGCTTAGATTCATAGGCTGATTATTACATTTGACAGTAATATGTCAGATTTTTTTTTAATTACAGCAACTCACTAGTAGGCCTAATCAGGGATGAGATTTGTGTCTCACTCCACTTAATGGTCGATATAGATAACCAACATCACATGAGCATCGTTGTGTTTGGCATGCTTTGTAACAAGTATAGTGTAATTTGTTCAATTAAAAAGTCAAGGGTCAAGAGCCCAACTAAAGCAAACACTGATCACCAAAATGGTGACCCCAATTGAAACTATTATTTTCAATTAAACATCAACATCTAAACCCCTGTTAATTCTCAAGAAGAATTGCTGTAGACGTCTGACAGAAATAAAGTCAGTCTGGTTAGTAATAAGTGAAGCTGGTAATGCTGTTTGTGGAGTTGTTTAATCCTCCTCTGCTGAGATCTTCACAGATTTAATGTCTTCTTTTCTCTTCAGTTGATTTCATCTTATATTGTGGCTGAAGTCAGTTGTAGTTCCTGTGTTTCTACTCATCTCTTCTTTTTTTTCTGTTCTTATTGTTTCAATGATTCTGCTTGTTATCATCAGGTGTCTTCAATAATGGTAAATTATCACCTAATGTATCACTTTTAAAGGGACACTTCACCCATTTGCATCAAGCCTTGTATAGTTAGAAACCCAGTCATATTTTTGAATGGTCATGCATTATTCCCTCATTTTCCACAGAGACGGGAGAAATAAGGATTTCAGTGTTTCAGTTCCTGCTTACAATGACGCAAAAATCGTCATTTTGCGTCATTCTAAGCAGGAAGTCCCATATCTTTGTAGAGGGGTTTGAGACTACAAACACTCGTTCCTCATCTTTCCCAGGGGGCGGGACCCACTCACGCTACAGACCTATTACAAATCAGTGGGTGGGACTTAGGGCTGGGCGATATATCGCGCGATATTGTTATGCGCATCTCATCAGTAAAGCCGGTTCCCTTGATTACTAGTAGATCACCATCACCTGCTTTCAGATGGAGCGGTGTTAAATTAACACTCCTGGGGCTGTGAGTGTATATGAGTTCACACTCAAGAGTGTAAAGTGTTAAAATAAGAGTGTTAAATTAACACTCAAGAGTGTTAAAGTTAATGAGATAATTAAGAGATTAATTAAGTGATTATTGAGCATTATTGAAGACACCTGATGTTAACAAGCAGAATCACTGAAGGAGAAAATCACAAATTGTAAGCCACCGTTATGGTGATGGGTGTTTGCTTTAGTTGGGCTCTTGACTCTTATATTATTAACTTTAGATTTTGTTTGTCTGCTGTTATTGATTTATAACAGTCAAATGAACAAAGAAAAGTGGGATCTGATAGTGTTGGTTATGTTTTCACATAATCATACTGTGATCTGAAAAATGAAATTTTTTTAGATAGTTTGGTTTAACTAGTTAGCAGGAGCTCTGTAATTCTACAGCATATGATTATCAGTGTTTTTCTTATAATCCAAAGTAAATTACATAGACAATTCAGATCATAATTTATTCATACCGCAATGCATGATGGGAGCCAGTAATGAGTTGTGATTGGTGGCAGCCACTGCAACATGCTTTATTATTGTCACCATTGTTGAGATTCACAGGCTGATTATTGATGTCTGTGTTTCTAAATAAATTCATTTGAAAGTCTTTTGATCAGAACAATGTTTATTAAATATTTTGAATTATAAGTAAAGTACTGATAATCGTAGGCTGAAGAATCACTAAACTGCAGCTAACAAGTTAAACCAAAACTATCTCAATAAGTTTCATTTTTCAGATCACAACATGATTGTCAATACACAACCAACACTATCAGATCACATTTTACTTTGTTCATTTAACTGTTATAAATCAATAACAGCAGACAAACAACAGTAAATATTAAAGTAAACATGTAATGGTCTAGAGCCCAACTAAAGCAAACACCCATCACCTTAATGGTAACTTACAATTTGTGATTTTCTCCTTCAGTGATTCTGCTTGCTAACATCAGGTGTCTTCAATAATGCTCAATAATCACTTAATTAATCTCTTAATTATCTCATTAACTTTAACACTCTTGAGTGTTAATTTTATTTATGCAGAATCACATTTATGCTGTATTCAACAACATAAATCAAAAACATAAAGTTCAAATTATGATTGTCATAATATAACCAACACCATAAGTTCACTTTTTTTCTTTGTTCATCTGGCAATTATAACTCAGATACAGCAGCCATACAAAATCTAAAGTAAATAATATAATGGTCAAGAGTCCAACTAAAGCAAACACCCATCACCATAACGGTAACTTACAATTTGAGATTTTCTCCTTAAGGGATTCTGCTTGTTAACATCAGGTGTCTTCAATAATGCTCAATCATCACTAAATTAATCACTTAATTATCTCATTAACTTCAACACTCTTGAGTGTGGACTAATACACTCCCAGGAGTGTTAATTTAACACTGGAGTTTTTGCTGTGAAAGAGCTGTAGTTAACTGACAAGCTGAGCCATATCGCATTAATTATCGCTGGCGATACGTCCGTGATTTTAATGTGATATGGCTCAGCTTGTCAGTGAACTACGGCTCTTTGTAGTAAATGCCGCTCCATCTGAAAGCAGGTGATGGCGATTTACTACTAATCAAGGAACCGGCTTTACTGACGAGATGCGCATAACAATATCACGATTTAAATCGCCCAGCCCTAATTTCTCTCATAGGCAGATATGCGTGGCTGTTCTGGATTAGTGGGAGTGGCTTGTGGAGCTGTGCAATGTGGTGCATTGTGGGAGTTGTAGTCTTTCATACAAATGCAACCTGAAGTTACTTTCTGTCTTTCCTTGGCCTCCTTTAACACTCTGTAGTGTGGACACATAGCCTATGTACACTGAGGAGTGTTAATTTAACACTGGGGATTTTCAGTTTAAGGTTCAACCTTGATTCATTGATGGTCTGCTATCAGGTTTTTTTTAACCTCTCTAAGTGATTTTTACAATTTATTCAAATGAATTGTCCTCTAGTGCCCGAGTGTCCCGTCCATAAAAAGAGAAAACGAAGAGCTGAGAGTCTCCTGCAGATCACTGGTACACTGGGTGAGGAACTGGACTTTAATCAGATTTTACTCTTGCAATTCAAATCAGATAGGATCTTCTGTGATTTAATTTAATTTTGATTTTTTTACTGTGTTAAAGATCCCAAACCTCTTTACTGCTCATGTTTTAGCGGACTTTAAAGGGCACCTGTTATGCAAAGTTTGAACATAAGTGTGTGTTGGTAGTGTACACAACCACCCTATAATGATAAAAATCCACCCAGTGCTTTTTAAAAAAAATCCACATAAATCATAAGCACTGTCGCAGAACAAGCTGTTCTCAGATTTGGGGCAGTGTGAAGTCACTTTGTACAAGCCCTGCCCACAACTGTTGACTGACACTGGAGTTTTAGCATAGACCCGCCCTGAGTGAGCTAAACACAGTCCACCATTGTTTCGACGCCGGAGCAGCTGTAGACAAGAATTTCTCATAAGCGATTGAGGTGTTTTGTTGTTGGATGTAAGAATGAACGTAGCAGTCTTCATTTACTCCTGTTGTTACACGAGGATGGATCTGTACCAACTGTTCGTGATTAAGCTTACAGTCTCCGGAGGAGTGACAGGACTAACGTTACTTGTCTCGGTAGAAATGAAAGGGAGAGCGCAGTCTTTATGACAGCTCATCGAGTCGTTTTTACGGATATAAAGTTTACCAGTTTATTAAGCACCCACTGAAAAGGTGTGCATAAATTTGTTTACTGTTAGATGTAACGAGTGTTTTGTGTAATTTGCTGTGTATGTTGATGATAAGACTTTGTTATGGATAAGACTTTAAAGCAACACCAAAAAACTTTCCCTCTTCCGTCCCCCTACTGGTTGGAAGCAGAATTGTCCATTACCGCTGTCATATAAATAATTTAGCCTACGTCGCACACTCACTCGCTGTTTATCTAGCACCGGCTTTGGAAATAACAATGTCCACAGACAAGGTAGAGTATGTTGCATGATTTTATGAAAGTATGATGTACTGTGACATCAGAAACAAAGAAAAGCAAAATAATGACTATTGTAACGCTTGACATAAAGCAAGTCAAATGTTTAGTTTCTTATGTCTCATTTGAACTACAAAAACGCTACCCGATCTGGCAAACTTGCATAGTGTGGTTATAGCAGATATAGGGCCACAAAGCGAATGCATAAGTGCCTTTCACTCAGTTACTACTTCCCACATAGCAACATTGTGTCGGCCCAGATCCGGCCCACATCTGCCACACTTGGAAAGATGATCTGGCCCACATGAAGTGTGGAATGATGGCACTTGGGCGGGCCGCTCCTGTTTGCCAGATCTGGGCCACAAGCAGGCCATAGCAATGCCACATGTCAGCCAAGAGCAAAGAAATAAACCAGAACTGGACCTTATCTGAGCCACAAAAATCTGTATATATTAAATATGAAGTAATCTTAGCCTTAATAAGCCTGTTAACAAAAAAAGAATCACTGAAGTTCCGTTTCAAAACGGAGCGTCTAAAAGAAAAGTTCTGACTGACTGAACATTGGTCAGTGAGCCTCTCCCCCTCGGCGCTGTCAAGCGCAGCTTCACCACACAGATTTAACTCCACACAGCTAAATAAAACAGGCTGGTGGCAGACTAATAATTAATATTTCTGATGTAAAAATTTCTGTGAAACGCGTAAAGTTGCACAGAAGAAAGCCCGGACCGGCCCTGTACAGTTTAAGAATCTGTAGCCATAGTAGAGGACTATTATTTTGTTGAACAGACCTGAGCGACAACTGATGACGTCACATGCTCAGATTAGCTTGACCAATCGGCGGAAGGGGGCGTGTCAGGCCGTCCACATGTGGAAAACGAATTTTTAAGTCATTTATTCGTTTTTTGCCTGTGAACTTAAAAACGAAAAATCAAGCCGAAATCTAGTTTTTTCGTTTTTTTTGAAAAAACGAAAAAACGAATAAAGGGGCCGTTTTCTCGTTTCTGCTTATTTCATTTCAAACTGGAAAACAAACTATCAAAACGTACACGGACCGTAGTCATATACAATTTCACCGCTAGATGGGAGTAAATCCCACACAGTGTAGCTTTAAACTTCATTCGGACTAGGGTGGCCATTTCCATTACACCAAAAGGAGGACACTGCAGCATTTTAGTGAGGCAAGAATAATTGCATGAATCTGGTGTACTTGCAGCTACAATACAATTTTGTCCATCATATCGATGGTATCATGATACAGTGATTCTGAAATAGTCTATTCATTGCAAGACAATTTGATCTACGATATATCTTGATTAGGGGTGTCGCAATATACCGGTATTGACGATAATCGTGATATTCAAAGCATGAAATATCGACATCGTGTTAATTTAGAGCAATACAATATACCGGTATTGGCGATATTGGCGTTTTCTAGACGCAGCGCTCGTCCGCGTCCGCGCCCGCGCCCGCGCAGCTAGAGTGAAACACTCTGTCCACACCCGAAAAAAGTAAGCTGAGCTCGCCAGTATTAACAACTGAGTTCTTCGGCTTCAAAGAAAACAGCACATTAGAGGTGGTCGCACACCGGACGAGAAGCGCAGCGCCACGTCTTTAAAATTCGAACACATTCTGTATGAGTGTACACACACCGGACGAGAATTCTATTCGGCGTCTGTCCGCGTCGCCCAGCAACGGCTCAGGACCTTGTTCAAAATCCTGCCGCAACACAGAGCGCAGAAAAAAGTGTTCAGATCACAGACTCAGCAACTATTGTATTTAATTGTACAGTATAATCATAACATAGTACAGACATTATCTCAATTCCATAATGTCCTTAAACATAATGATATTGCTGGCCATAAACTGAGAAAGTGCGTGTCCGGTGTGCAATACCTGGAGTTGTCATAGACGCGACGCGGATATTATTTTACTAGTCATCATGGAATGGGAAACGTGACATTAACTGTTAACAGGGGGTTTCTGTGTTCATATATTTAATACAGGGTGATTATTAAAATTAAGAACCCCCGTTTTCTTTACTCATCTTATTTTTGTATTTGCACTTGATTTTTTTATTCAAATCTGCTATCTGCATGACTTTATTGGCGCCAGGGCAACAACAGGTTTAAGAGCTTTTCAGTTCTTCAGGAAACCTTCAGACAGTGTTTGGCTTAAGTTTGAAACCAGAAACTTCACATGCTTGTCTTCCTTCACAAAAATTTGCCATAGATTGAGTACCCCCCCCCATAGATTCTATAGATATCGCGATATATCGATATCGTGAATTCTTTTGCCCACAATAACCGTGGTGTGAAAAATCTAACATCGTGACAGCCCTAATCTTGATGTAGACCTATGTGTAACAGAAGAGGCAAAAAAGTGTTTGTTCACATTTTGTATTTATTCAAAACACTGTGATGTTCAAAAACTGACCACTGAGACCACCTGTCTTGAAAAGTGCACAGTGCCAGGAAACATAACATTTCTGGACTTCTGGGAATAACAGAAATACATAAATAAACAAATACAGAGGTGGGTAATCCAGGGGCCAAAGAGTAAAAGTCCTGCCACATGTTTATTCCACCCATAAACTCAGTAATTAGTTCTCTCTCCTGCTGAATTAGCAAATCCAGGTGATTGGAACAAAATACTGAGGAGGACTTTTACTTTCTGAACCTGGACTTTACACCTCTGACCACATGTCGGCCAAGAGTAAATAAATAAACCAGAACTGGACCTTATCGTAGCCAAAATAATCTGTGTATATTAAATTTGGAGTAATTTCAGCCACAGCCTCAGATGAAATCTGATGAGAAAAGAAGACATTAAATCTGTGAAGATCTCAACAGAGGAGGATTAAACAACTCCACAAACAGCATTACCAGCTTCACTTATTACTAACCAGACTGACTTTATTTCTGTCAGACGTCTACAGAAGTTTTTATTGAGAATTAACAGGTGTTTATCTCTAATGTGTTTCATTTGAAGTCACCATAACAGTGATTAGTGTTCCCATTAGTTGGGCTCTTAACTCTTATTATACCTTTTGTCTTTTTTTTGGCTGCTATGACAGTGTGTTTGTCAAACACATTTGCAGCAGCAAAGAAAGTTAAAGTGAAATGAGATCAGGTGAAGATGGTTACCTGTTGATGGTTTAATAATCATCATGAAATAGCCTGATTCACTGATGTCTTTTATAATCTAACAATTATGTTGTTCCACTAATATATTCACATCACAAACCATGAGATCCAGCAACATTACAATCGTTTTAAGTCTTTTACCAAACATGAAATTTAAAAATTGGCCTTTGCTGACACACACAGATATCAACAATCAGTGTATGAATCTCAACAATGGTGACAATCACAAATATTTAGATAAACAGATTAATTCAGAAAATCACTGAAAAGCTACTAATTCACAACAGAAACAACAGCAAAAAATAAAAGCAAATATTTAGAATGAAAAAAAATATATAGGTCAATTCAGCTGCATAATTTATTCATGTTGCAATGCATGCTGGGAGTTTTGTACTATGCTGGTACCCAGCATGCATTGCAGCAAAGTGCTTTTGATTGTCACCATTGTTGAGATTCATACGTTGATTGTTGATGTCTGTGTGTGTCATATTGAACTGAGTTTAGCTCATGTTTGTTAAAGTCTTCTAGCTTACTGTTATATTATTGGTTGATCTCATGCAGCAGTAGCACAGAGTTTGTGTTGTGGAAAAATATTAATGCGACAACATAATTGTTAGATTCAAAAGACATCAGTGAATCAGTTTATTTCATGATGATTATAAAACCATCAACAGGTAACCATCATCACCTGATCTCATTTCACTTTAGCTTTTTTTGCTGCTGCAAATGTGTTTGACAAACACACTGTCACAGTGGCCAAAGAAGACAAAAGATTTAATACGAGTTAAGAGCCCAACTAATGGAAACACTATTCACTGTTATGGTGATTTCAAATGAAACACAGAGTTAAACCTCTGTTAATTCTCAATAAAAACTTCTGTAGACGTCTGACAGAAATAAAGTCAGTCTGGTTAGTAATAAGTGAAGCTGGTAATGCTGTTTGTGGAGTTGTTTAATCCTCCTCTGCTGAGATCTTCACAGATTTAATGTCTTGTTTTCTCTTCAGTTGATTTCATCTGAGGCTGTGGCTGAAATTACTCCATATTTAATATACACAGATTTTTTGGCTACGATAATGTCCAGTTCTGGTTTAATTCTTTACTCTTGGCTGACATGTGGCATTGCTATGCAGAGGTGTAAAGTCCAGGTTCAGAAAGTAAAAGTCCTCCTCAGTATTTTGTTCCAATCACCTGGATTTGCTAATTCAGCAGGAGAGAGAACTAATTAGTGAAATCAGACGGCTGAGTTCATGGGTGGAATAAACATATGGCAGGACTTTTACTTTCTGACCCCTGGACTATACACCACTGCATAATAAGTGCCCTTTAAAGGGCACCTATTATGCCCCTTTTTACAAAATGTAATATTGGTCTTGGGTGTCCCCAGAATGTATTTGTTAAGTTTTAGCACAAAATACCCCACAGTTAATTTATTATAACCATTTGAAAATGTCATTCTTGGGGCCTGTTTTAAAAAGAGCTGTTTTGGTGTATACCACCTTAAATGTAAATGAGCTGCATATCCCCGCCCTGCTGGACCCAGATAATGAAGAGAGAGATTCCGGCAGAAGAAACACGAATGAGAATGGACCAGGACGTCTCGGAATGGTTATTTGATACATTTATGTACTTACAAAGTTTTAATCGCGTCCCCTTTGCAATTATGGATGTGCAACACACACACACACACAAATTGTGATAACATTTGCACAATTTTTTTAAACTACATACACACAAATACTGTGATAACGTTTGCTAAGTACAAACAAATTTTTTTTTTTTTTTTTTTAAGTACAAACGAAATTATATTTATGCGAGGGGTGCTGTTGCGTCATGTTGACATTACTTTATGTGGCAAATGTGAGGAGATGGCTACAGAACCAGAAAACATATGCTGCAGGGAGATAGATGTTTATACTGTCTATGGAGATAGAGCATGTATTAATTTATTTACATTTGTAATTGCTGCAAAAAATTATACGTGACATAAAATTGTCTGACGTTGTTTGTTGAGACATCCTATGACATCCCACTAAGCAAAATGATGTCCGAAAGACGTCTTTTCAACAAAAATCGGACGTTGAAATGACGTCCACTGAGGGTCTAGAATGAAAGTTGATATGACGTCTTTTTTCGACGTGTTCTGCACGTCCGATATAGACGTTCATCGAACCTTCGTACAAGGTTAAACACTAGTTCATATGTGGCCATTGTGGGCATATTTCAACATCATTTATGGTCTCATTTAGACATAATTACTTTGACTATTGCTGTCAGATGATCTTAGTGAGAATTAACAGAGGTTTAGATGTTGATATTTGTTTAATTTGAAGTGTCACCATTGTGGTGATCAGTGTTTGCTTTAGTTGGGCTCTTGGTCCCCTTTCTTTATACTTTAACTTTCCTTTGGCTGCTGTAACAGTGTGTTTGTGTAACACAATTGTTGTGGCAGAGAAAGCCTAGAAAAAGTTTGAGTGTTATCAGGTCAATGTTGATGAAGACATAATCATCACAAAATGGCCATCTAATATTGTTTAAAGTTTTGTGTTTATTTTTGGGATTAATAACCACCATCCTTGTGGAACTGCATTATTGGTGCAAAAAGCATTAAAATTATAACTTATTTGAAGGTGGATAAAAATCATGTGCACATGTTTTGAGCAAGAGTATCATATAGTCACACACAGACATCAAGATTTTGGATATGAATCACAACAACGGTGAAAAAAAGAAAAAAAAAAGCTTCATCCTGCAATGCATGATGGGTAGCTTTCATAGTACAAAACTCATCCTTGATTCTCAAGCTTTTTTGTTTTGATTGTCACCGTTGTTGTGATTCATATCCAAAATCTTGATGTCTGTGTGTGACTATATGGTACTCTTGCTCAAAACATGTGCACATGATTTTTTAAACAATATTAGATGGCCATTTTGTGATGATTATGTCTTCATCAACATTGAGCTGATAACACTCAAACTTTTTCTAGGCTTTCTCTGCCACAACAATTGTGTTACTCAAACACACTGTACAGCAGCCAAAGAAAAGTTAAAGTATAAAGAAAGGGGACCAAGAGCCCAACTAAAGCAATCACTGATCACCACAATGGTGACACTTCAAATTAAACAAATATCAACATCTAAACCTCTGTTTATTCTCACTAAGATCATCTGACAGCAATAGTCAAAGTAATTATGTCTATATGAGACCATAAATGATGTTGAAATATGTCCACAATGCCCACATCTGAACTAGTTTTAACCTTGTACGAAGGTTCGATGAACGTCTATATCGGACGTGCAGAACACGTCGAAAAAAGACGTCATATCAACTTTCATTCTAGACCCTCAGTGGACGTCTTTTCAACGTCCGATTTTTGTTGAAAAGACGTCTTTCGGACATCATTTTGCTTAGTGGGATCCTATGACGACGACAATAAATAGCGTTAGACGCATTTGTTGTTGAACTGGCTGACATCGATTGAAATGACTATTTGCTCAAAAATCATAAAATACACGTACTTCTTCTGGAGGTGACGTTGGATCGCGAACAGTAGGCAACGATCCACACGTGAGGATTAACTTTGACCCTCATTCACTAAACAGTCAGTCAGAAAATGATTCGAGCAAACATAAACGTATTTAGGAAGTTTAAGTGGCGCCTTTTCTTCATAAATAAAATCCATCTGCTGTGTTTTCAGTGGCTCTGATGTCAGTGAAGACTACTATATCCATTCTTACATCCCACAACAGAACACGTACATTTCATAGGAGACACTACCGGTTGTCGTTGAAACAATGGCGATGGTGTGCAGATCACCGAGGGCGGGGTAACCACATGTCAATCAAACCACATCGATGGGGCTTGCGCAATTCTACGTCACAGTGAGAGCAATCTTAGAACAGCTCATTCGGAGACAGTGCTTATATTGAGATTGTAAAAAAAAACACTGGGTGGATTTTTATCATTCTAGGGTGGTTTTGCTCACACACTGCCAAAACACATTTATGTTCAAACACCATGTAAAAGTGAATTTTGCATAATAGGTGCCCTTTAAAACTTTTTTAATCCCCCCTTTTTACATTTTTTTAATGCCAATGTTCTCCTACTCCCCTCATTGTTCATGATCTTCTCAGCTGGTCAATACTCTGGTGAACTGAAGCGCTGCTGCATTGATGGGATGAGGGATAATAAACTCGGCTACACCTGTGAACGAAGAGCCACGTATATTGTAGATGGGCCAGAGTGTGCAAAGGCCTTCCTGCAATGCTGCGAAGAGATGAAGACCCGCAAAAACATGAAGACAGAAGAAGAGGAAATGATTCTGGCTCGCAGTGAGTATTAACTGATAAATACAATTGTCACAGTATTCATTGTCACACGGTTTATTATGTGCATACACAGTAAATTCCCCTGGCTCCAAATCTACTCTCTCAAAACAGCAAAACCTCAATTTAACCATAGATGAGATCACTATCCCTCTGTCAACGCAAGTCAAAAGCCTTGGTGTCATTCTGGACTGTTCCCTTTCATTCAAATCTCAGATTAAATCACTTACCCGGACTTCATTCTTTCGCCTCCAAAATATCTCCAGGCTTAGACCCTCATTGACACAAGCCAGCACTGAAACCCTAATTCATGCCCTTGTCACGTCACGTCTGGATTATTGCAACTCCCTTCTCATTGGTCTCCCTTCCAAGCTGATAAATAGACTTCAACTTATTCAGAACTCTGCCGCTCGAATCCTCACTGGTACCAGACCATCTGAACACATTACACCTATCCTTATCACTTTACACTGGCTCCCTGTGCACTTCCGCATTGATTTTAAGACCCTTGTCATCACTTACAAAGCACTTCATAATATTGCACCCAGCTACATTTATGAACTCCTATCAGGATATGTTCCTACACGCTCCCTCCGCTCTTCCTCGACTGGCCTCCTTGTCACCCCCAAATTCCGCCTCTCTACCATGGGGGCAAGGGCCTTCAGTTGCGCTGCTCCAAGACTTTGGAATGCTCTCCCCTCCCACATTCGACAGGCAGACACAGTCAATTAATTAAAAAAATTGTTAAAGACCTATCTCTTTAAGAAAGCTTTTAATCTTTAAAACTTTTTAGTTCTACATCGCCATAGTAACTCTCCGGACACTCTTTATAGTGCTTTCTTCTGGCGTTCTTACACAGCAAAATCCCCAGAGTTAAATAAACTCTGTTCAGAGAACATTTGGTCCCTCTCTACAGAGAGTTAAAATAACTCTGAATCAGAGTTAAAGTTAATGAGATACTTAAGTGATTAATTAAGTGATGATTGGGCATTAATGATGAACACCTGCTGTTAACAAGTTCTCAGCAGAGGAGGATTAAACAACTCCACAAACAGCATTACCAGCTTCACTTATTACTAACCAGGGGTGCGTTTCCCGAAAGCATCGTTGGCCAACTATGGTCGCAAGTTCATCGCAATGTCCATTGAACTCTATTGGTAACGACGGAACTTGCGACCATAGTTGGCCAACGATGCTTTCGGGAAACGCACCCCAGACTGACTTTATTTCTGTCAGACGTCTACAGAAGGTCTTATTGAGAATTAACAGAGGTTTAGATGTTGATGATTTATTGAAAATGTATGATCACCATTATAGTGATGAGTGTTTCCTTCAGTTGGGCAGTTTGACTTTTCTTGCAAGTTTGTGGTTTTTGTAACAGCTTTTACCAAAACACGTAATTTGTTACAAAGAAAGCCAAAAAAAAGATGATCAGGTGATATAGTTTTTAACAGCAGATAGTAAAAAAAATGCACTTATATCATCACTGTCCAAAAGTGGTCATTTGATGTTAATAGATTATATTCACTAACAATACTCTCTTGCCACAGATTGGACATTTTGAATTTTTTAAATACATAATAGGGGATTTTTTTTTTTTTTAAACAAAGACATCAAGAATCAGCATATGAATCTCAACAATGGTGACATGCTGCAATGCATGCTGGGAGCCACAATAGTATAAAACTCATGGCTCCCAGGATGCATTGCGGCATGAAACATGTCACCATTGTTGAGATTCATATGCTGATTCTTGATGTCTGTGTCTTAAAAAAAAAAAAAAAAATTCTCCCATTATGCATTTAAAAAATTCAAAATGTCCAATCTGTGGCAAGAGAGCTTTTGAACAGTGATGATATAAGCGCATCACTCTACTTTTTGTTGTTGAAAACTTGATCACCTGAACATCTTTACATCTGGCATTCTTTGCAACAAATTACATGTTTTGGTAAAAGCTGTTACAAAAACCACAAACACTCAAAAAAATAAGCTAGAGTCAAACTGCCCAACTAAAGGAAACACTCATCACCATTATGGTGACCAACCATTTTCAATAAATCGTCAACATCTAAACCTCTGTTAATTCTCAATAAAAACTTCTGTAAACGTCTGACAGAAATAAAGTCAGTCTGGTTAGTAATAAGTGAAGCTGGTAATGCTGTTTATGGAGTTGTTTAATCCTCCTCTGCTGAGAACTTGTTAACAGCAGGTGTTCATCATTAATGCCCAATCATCACTTAATTAATCACTTAAGGATCTCATTAACTTTAACTCTGATTCAGAGTTATTTTAACTCTCTGTAGAGAGGGACCAAATGTTCTCTGAACAGAGTTAATTTAACTCTGGGGATTTTGCTGTGTAGCACTTTTCTGATTTGTCTTATTTGTAACATGTATTAGCCTACTATGAATTTAAATATATTTTAATTCCTTTCCTTCTTTTATGTCCTCTGAAACATGTAAGATGTCCTTGGGTATTTAGAAAGGCGTCGGCCAAATAAAAGGTATTATTATTATTATTATTATTATTATAAATTTAACACCGCTCGGTGTTTATATGGGAACCACCAGCAGGGTGTTAAAAGTAACACTGAAGCAGTGTTAGAGTTAATTAGATAATTAAGTGATTAATTGAGCGATGATTGAGCATTGAAGACACCTGATGATAACAAGCAGAATCACTGAAGAAAAGAGAAACAAGAACTACAACTGATGAAATCAACGAAAGATAAAAGACGACATTAAATCTGTGAAGATCTCAGCAGAGGAGGATTAAACAACTCCACAAACAGCATTACCAGCTTCACTTATTACTAACCAGACTGACTTTATTTCTGTCAGACGTCTACAAAAGTTCTTATTGAGAATTAACAGAGGTTTAACTCTAATGTGTTTCATTTGAAGTCACCATAACAGTGATAAGTGTTTCCATTAGTTGGGCTCTTAACTCTTATTAAATCTTTTGGTTTTTTTTAGCTGCTATGACAGTGTGTTTGTCAAACACATTTGCAGCAGCAAAGAAAGCTAAAGTGAACTGAGATCAGGTGATGATGGTTACCTGTTGATGGTTTTATAATCATCATGAAATAGACTGCTTCACTGAGGTTTTTATAATACAATATAACAATTATGTTGTTCCACTAATATATTCACGTCACAAACCTTGTGTTATTAGCATGAGATCCAGCAATATATCAATCGGTTTAAATCTTTTAACAAGGATGAAACAAAAGAATCTTACCTACGCTGACACACACAGATATCAACAATCAGCGTATGAATCACAATAATGGTGATAATCACAAATAATATTTAGATAAACAGATCAATTCAGACCATCACTGAAAAGCTACTAATTCACAACAAAAACAACAGCAAAAAATAAATGTACATATTTATAATTATACAAAATAATAGGACAATTCAGCTGCATAATTTATTCATGCTGCAGTGCATGCTGGGAGTTTTGTACTATGCTGGTACCCAGCATGCATTGCAGCAAGGTACTTTTGATTGTCACCATTGTTGAGATTCATACGCTGATTGTTGATGTCTGTGTGTGTCTTATTAAACTGACTTTTGCATGCTCATGGTTGTTGAAGTCTTCTAACTTATTGTTATAATATTTCTGGATCTCAAGCTGCATTAACACGGGGATTAGATTAAAACACATCACTTAATCAGTCTATTTCATGATGGTTATAAAACCATCACCAGGTAACCATCATCACCTGATCTCATTTCACTTTAGCTTTATTTGCTGCTGTAAATGTGTTTGACAAACACACTGTCACAGCGGCCAAAAAAACATAAGATATAATAAGAGTTAAGAGCCCAACTAATGGCAACACTAATCACTGTTATGGTGACTTCAAATGAAACACATTAGAGTTAAACCTCTGTTAATTCTCAATAAATACTTTTGTAGACGTCTGACAGAAATAAAGTCAGTCTGGTTAGTAATAAGTGAAGCTGGTAATGCTGTTTGTGGAGTTGTTTAATCCTCCTCTGCTGAGATCTTCACAGATTTAATGTCTCTTGTCTTCATTTGATTTCATCTGAGGCTGTGGCTGAAATGACTCCATATTTAATATACACAGATTTTTTTGGCTACGATAATGTCCAGTTCTGGTTTATTTCTTTGCTCTTGGCTGACATGTGGCATTGCTATGCAGAGGTGTAAAGTCCAGGTTCAGAAAGTAAAAGTCCTCCTCAGTATTTTGTTCCAATCACCTGGATTTGCTAATTCAGCAGGAGAGAGAACTAATTAGTGAAATCAGACGGCTGAGTTCATGGGTGGAATAAACACATGGCAGGACTTTTACTTTCTGACCCCTGGACTATACAACGCTGTTTAGCAGGTGCTTTTATCCAAAGCGACTTACAACAGGGGAACTAAAGTTTAGAGAGCTAGGTTTGCCTTGTTGATTGCAGCAGCCTGGTGGTTTTATAACATATGATTTGTAGCATTTTCTATAGAATCCAAAATATTTCTTAAAAGATCTGTTCAATATATTTTATTTAGACACACAAACATCAAGAATCAGCCTGTGAATCTCAACAATGGTGACAATAATAAAGCATGTTGCAGTGCATTATGGGTGCCACCAATCAAAACTCATTCATGGCTCCCATCATGCATTGCGTTATGAATAAATTATGATCTGAATTGTCTTAGTAATTTCCTTTTCCTAATTAAATATTTCGTGTGTCACCATTGTTGAGATTCATACACTCAATCTTGATGTCTGGTTGTGCCTAAACAATTTTTTTAATCAAAACAACTTTTAAGAAATCCTTTGGAATAAATAGAAAATGATGGATCTTATGGTGTAGAATCACTTGATGATGTAATCAACAATATAAATTTAAGTCAGAGATTAGGCTCTAAATGAGTTTTGTGATTCAGGTCAAATGATGATTATATCAAAACATAATCAACAACGTCTGATCATCTTTTCGCTTTGTTCATCTGGCAGTTATAACTCAGATACAACAGCCAAACAAAATTTAAAGTTAAAAATGCAAGGGTCAAGAGCCCAACTGAATCATACACGGATCACCATAATGATGACTTAAAATAGTGATTTTCTACTTCAGTGATTCTGCTTGTTAACATCAGGTATCTTCAATAATGGTCACTCATCACTCAACTAATCACTTAATTATCTCATTAACTTTTTATCAATGGAGTCTTTGCGGTGTACCTTTTAGGAGAACATTCTGGGAACCAAAATAAAACTACCCGCTGAAAACATTATTAGACCTTCATGGTAATGTTCTCAGAACGTTTTTAGAACAAAACATTTCTAGCTGGGCACACTCAGCCGGTGAAAGGGCTGCTGCCGCACCGGGGATTCTATAGCACGAAACATTCCCTATAAGCCCACGTTATAAAGTTAACGAGTGGAATGAGAAACGAAGCTAACCATACCTGCGGCGCTACGGTAGACAGGTAACCAGGCAGACATCAGGTTGCTGGGCAGGTAAACAAGACAAGTCGCGTACCGGTGACATCATTTGTCAAAAGAAAAGTCCCGGTTTATAAAGGGGTGTAGCCCTCGCGATTGGCTCAAAGTTAACTGCCCAGAACCACTCACAGCTGCAGCAAATTAAGCATCACTTAGGGAGGCATGATCCAAACAACTGCATCCTGCTACAACTGCACTCACTGTGTGCTCATATTATGGCCACAATGTGACTCAACCCAGATAGAAATGTTATTGGACATGGACTCCAACATCGCTCAGACGTCACATTTTGGTTGAAAATTAAAATTGGCTTGACGTGTAAACATTTGATGTCAGGCTCCAACTTCATTAAACAACTCCACTAACAGCATAGTATGTATGAGCACACAGTGAGAGTGCTGTGAGGTTACACTTTAGATCACTATGAACTCAGGTTGCTGACGTTGTGACCACATGGTGAGATCACTTGTGAGATCAACGTGTTGACTGGGTGACACACGTGTGGGGGGTGCCTGAGTAGTGGGGTGTGGGTATGGGGGGATTTGGAAACACCCCACCAGTTTTGAGATCTCTACAACTTAACAATCTCTGACATCCAAACACTTTTAATGCAGAAAATTAGTAATTGGTAAAACAGTATACACATTCAATAGGGTCCCTTATACATTTTTACTTGACTTGATTATTTGATGTGTCCGCTTGCTCTAAAAGGTCTATTCTGTCAAATTTGTATCTGTTACAACAGGTGATGATGATGATGATGACGACTATTATACAGACTCTGATGATATCGTGTCACGTACTCAGTTCCCTGAGAGTTGGCTTTGGGAAGAGATTGATCTATGTGATAATTGGTGAGTAGGAGACTTTTAGACAAAAGCTGTGATTTAAGCCCCATTCACACCAGGCCATCTGGTATGGTTACGGTTTCATTTTCTACTGTGGGGCTGATAGCGGCCGCTCTTTGGAATGTAATACGAATGCGTCAGTCGTTGCCTTGGTAACGCAACGGTTTACTGATGATATGAGATGAAAATAGCGACAATAGCGTTATGAAGAATGATCAGCTATTGCTTTTCATTTTATTATTGCTTTGTTTACTTCACTCAAATAGCGTGCTTAACCAGCTACAGAGAAACTGGTAGCCAGGCAACAGATAAGTGACCAATTCTGAGTACTTAACGGATTCTTACAGCACAGTTCGTGCTGAGAATTCTGGGCCGAGAACGGTTTGTAATCAGCCTCAAGTGGAAACACAACTCAAACCATTCCATTCAAAGAACCGTTCGGCCCGACGGTGGAAGAGTGGCTTGTGTGTGTGTGTGAGTCTGATGGTAAACAACCATTAGTACACTGTTAGACCTTACCGGGCTTTTTTTTTAAAGTAAATACTTGTTAATTGTACAGATCTTTACTGTAATCTACAGTATGTTACTGTAAAAATGCACTAAATTAAAACTCGAGTTAACTAATTTCACTTGCAGAAACCGACTGCCTTAAAGGACAACTTCGGTATTTTACACTTAAAGCCCTGTTTACAGATCGTTTCTGATGAAATAGAACGGTTAAGATTAAAATTTGGACACATGCTGCTGTAGTATCGTAGTTTTTGTCAAACACACACAAAAAAAAACTTGGACAAAAACTACGATAAAACCTGTTGGAAAGCATCTTTTGCAGCGATTTTTGTGTGAGCATATCAATGAACACCCCTGACCACTCGGTGAGTTTCACGTCTTTGTAAACGAAATTTGTATGCGTTTTTTGGAAGGATTGTTCCAGTGCCCATAGGCTGCCATTCTGTAGGTGGGGGGGAGAAGCAAAAGAAACCTAAAATTCTCGGGACAGCAGCATGTGTCCAAATTTTAATCTTAACCGTTCTATTTCATCAGAAACGATCTATAAACAGGGCTTTAAGTGTAAAATACCGAACCTGTCCTTTAAATTGACCGACTGTCATTTAGATGTATTAAATAACACTTAAAATGCACTAATAATGTGAACAAAGTATTACAGTGAACTTATTTCATTTGAGACCACTAAAAAAATATTGCAAATAAAGAGGACTATGGAGCTAGAATTGTGTCTTTATTACATGCGAAAAAATAAATGATCTGAGAGAGAAAAAAAAGTTTGAGAGAAAAAGTTATCACACTGATAGCAAAAAAGCATTTCATGAGAGAAAAAAGAATATTTGAGAGAAAAAGTTTTCATACCAATAGCAAAAAATAATAATATTTGAGACTAAAAATAGTTTTGAGAGAAAGTATTTTCTCATTGAACATAAAAAAAAATATATATATTTTTTTTTAAATTATTTCTGAGGAAAAAAAATCTCTCTCAAAATACTTTGAAAAAAAAAACTGATCAGGCTGCGATGTCAAGATTGCAATGCTGGTGTGTGTGTGTGTGTGTGTGTGTGTGTGTGTGTGTGAGAGAGAGAGAGTGTGTGTGTGTGTGTGTGTGTGTGTTAGAGAGAGAGAGAGAGAGAGAGAGAGAGAGAGAAAAGAGAGAGAGAGAGAGAGAGAGAGAGAGAAAGGGGCCCTGATCCACCGTATTCCCAAAAAAGATAATGTTACTGACGACCCGTCTACCTGGAGAGACATCTCCTTACTACCTACAGTCTATAAGGTGTAATTGCCTCATAATGTCATGTTTCACGCATTCGATGAAATAAGATTACCAAAGCTGTATCCAGACGTAATTAAAGATGTTTATAATAACTCTTACATCCAAGTCATATGTGGAAGCGCTCTAACCGATCCCATACCACTTAAAATCGGTATCAAAACAGGGTGCCCGTGGAGCGCCATCAATTTCATTCTGGTGATTAATTCCTGGATTAAGTGGTTGTGCCAGTGCGCGCCAGCAGGTGTGCGATCCCCAAACCCAGTGCAAGGCTATGCGGATGATGTGGAAATCTCCTCAAGAGATGAAAGTGTAATTTCCAACATGCTCCACTGCACAGATGAGTTCATAAGGTGGTCAGGTTTAGACATCAAACATACAAAATGTGCTGCATTCTATGAAAGACGCAGTGGAGGAAACAGATGGTATAAAGCAAAGTCTGACAAGCCCCCTGCCTTCTCGTTAATGCAGAAACCCATCCGACTGTATGAACGCCACGAAACATATCCTTATCTGGGTCATAAATTTAACGTCAGTGGCGATTTGGAGGAACAGATCACAGAGCTGTGTCACGAGTATACCCAAAGACTTGGGCTGATTGATGCTGCCCCACTCCCCATAATGACGAAGGTTGAAGCCATCAGGCTCATCGCAGCGGCTAAAATCCAACACCTTTTCCCGAACATACATATTCCACAACGTACACTGTCAGCGATGAACAACGAAACAGTGAAGCTGGTGAGGAAATGGTTTTGTCTTAATAGTCGTACAACTCGGGACATTATTTTCCTGCCACGTAGAGACGGAGGTCTCGGCGCCCCAAACATCGAATGGCTCTACACCGCCTCCCATGCGCGTAATTTGCACGGGGGTTACGGGGGTCATGACCCCCTCAAAAATCAGATCCAGCTAATATAACCCCCCCAATATCATCACATCATTCAGATTAAAATAAATATGAAATATTCCGAATGAATACTTTTGTTCGTTTTCTTTATTAATTTCATTTGCCAGCAAGATAGTATTATATTTTAAATAATCTGTAATGTACCCCCCCGCCCACCGCACCGACTACTTGGTATTACCCAACCCGCTTTCTCTACCAAGTTTGTTCACTATGTTGCGCAGCCGCTGGGATGAATGGTTGGAGAAAGCTGACGGTTAATGCTAACGGACGGAAAGATGAAAAGGACACTGAAAGGCAGCCAGACAACAATTTTTCATTGTTGGTCGACACCAGCCAAAAAGAGGAAAAGTCCTGACCAAACGAGCTAAGTTAGCTGTTAAGTTAGCTCAGTGTTTCTCAAAGTGTGGGGCGCGGGCGCGGCCCACTGGTGGGGAATAGACACATGACAAGTGGGGCGCGACAAACAGGTTTTGTGCCCATCTTTTTAATTCCTTTATTTATTGGCCATACACTCAAAACAAAACAAAGACACATTTAAATGTAAGCCTTACTCAACCTTTTCACACGTAAGTTTAAAAGTTTTTCGTAGTATCACTTCATGGTTCCCATGGAGACGCGTCATTCATTGCTTGTCACACCGCAGCCACAAAAGCGCAGAATGACTGATGATCTGCTTTTATTTCCTTTTTTATTCAAAATTTCACAAATTTGTTAGCTATAGCAGGATATATCTGATATTCCGATTGTCAAATATGTGCAAGTGGACGTGTTTTGTTGTTCAAACACCTTTATAACGATCGCGTTAGTTGAGCTGTATGCGCAACGTATTTTAGGTATCTAAAAAAATACGTACATTATTATTAGGAATTTACCACCTCCGGCTCAATTTGAGATTATTATTATTTTTATTTTATTTTTATTTTTTTTATTTTTTTTATTTTTTTTGCATGGAGTTTGCAAAGTGACAAAATGAATCAAAGCACAACTAACGTTAGTCCACACTTGTATTTTCTCAGTTTCTGAATTTGTGCTTAAACACTTAATTTAACTACTGTGTCATTATGGCATAAATAGTCAAGTGAACAGCTGCATTTATGTTAAGTAGCCTAATCAGTAAAAGTATTACAATGTATTTCTAATACAGGAAGGGCAAATTAGGGCAAAATGTTGCCTTTTACACAAGAAATTATTCAGTAAATAAATAAATTAATAAATATGCCGCGAGTTTAACCCCCCCAATGGTAGACCCAAAGTTACGCCCTTGCCGCCTCCAGAACAGGACATCTTTTAAACATGCTTAACAATGACGATACAACTGTTAGAGAACTATCACGTGAATCGCTGTTTTTACATCTACAGCGTCGCAAAATACCTGCTGCTTCCACAAACGAGTCCCAGTTTCTTGGATTTAAACTAAAGCAGAACGGGAAGTTAGACATCAGAGCAGCCGGATTTGGAGTGCGCTCCGACTGGCTGGATTTAAACGATCTCTGCTGCCGTAAAGGAATACAGCTGTCCTGGCTGGGACCTGATGGAGAAGGAGTTGTTCTCAACGACAACATAATCACCGATCCACTGGTTTCCACCCTGGCGATCCTCAATAAAGACAGTACACCTCACCAGCTACAGATTAAACACGCAAGAGCCTCAATTCTCCATCTTAGACAGACCCAAAACGGACAGCACTGGACGGGTCTCAGATTACAAGGAAAACTTGCATTACTCCAATTTGCCGACCATTCAGTGTCTCATTCAGTCCTGACAAACCCCTCATTCTCAGATGACATTCTGATATTCATGATTAAAGCAAGACTACAGTGTCTACCAACGAAGTACAATTTGGCAATATGGTATCCATCAAAGCATGAACCCTATTGTATATTACATCCAACTCAGCAGGAAAATGAAACGGTTGCTCACATATTAAACGGATGCTACAACTATAAAGGACTTTATGTGGCTAGACATGACCTGGTTGCAAAGGACTTGCAAAAGGTAATCTGTGGACATGACTGTAAGATCTACAAGCATAGCACAGTACGAATGAACTGGCTTCATCATAACATATCTGACAGTGACTATTTTAAAAACATTCCAAATACTCCTGACATTGTAATTGTAAATGAGGCTATGAAATCTGTGTGTGTCTTTGAGGTGGGCTGCTGTTTTGACCTGTATATGGATACTTGCTACTATTCCAAACTATTG
The DNA here is from genome assembly GCA_021464565.1 of Rutilus rutilus. NCBI lineage: Eukaryota > Metazoa > Chordata > Actinopteri > Cypriniformes > Leuciscidae > Rutilus > Rutilus rutilus. The sequence goes on along the minus strand of JAJAQA010000002.1, from coordinate 16,794,115 downwards.
AAGTATCAACCTCTGGTAGATCTTATTCTCCATCTTGGATACAACTGTAGATTAATAATTCTGGTATTTGGAAGTTTAGGCCATGTCCATAAGAGTGTGATCAGGGGGATGCAGTTAGGGGGGCTGCAAAAAAGGAGGCAAAAAGGCTTGCAAAATTCTGCTCTGTTTCAGCCACCATAGGGAGCATGCAAATATGGAGACGGAGGTGTTTTTTTATCCTTAATGTGTTGAGAATCTTAAATAGAAGGACATGTACAAGTGTGTGAGCCATGAATTGTAGACCTGTAACCTTGTCAAGGACTCTTCAGAGTATTTAGATCTTGTTTTCTTTATAATGTCTCTCAGATCCAAATAAAAGTATTCAAATGTGTGTGTGTGTGTGTGTGTGTGAGTGAGTGAGTGAGTGAGTGAGTGAGTGAGTGAGTGAGTGAGTGAGTGAGTGTGTGAGAGAGAGAGAGTCTGATAATAAACAACCATTAAAAGAGTGCTTCATCAGTCTTCTTGTATTTTCCTCATAATCAGTCCAGCACCAGTCAGAGATAAAGTGATCTACCTGAAAGACTCTATAACTACCTGGCAGATCTTGGCTGTCAGTCTGTCACCAACACTTGGTAAGATGAAGCTGCAAACACAGGATACATTGTCTGAAAAACATCATCATCATCTTCAACTTCTTCATCATCATCATCCAGGAGCTGCTGCTTTAAACTCTTCTGTGTGTCTGTGTTCCTCCTCAAAGGCATCTGTGTGGCAGAACCTGAGGAGATTGTAGTTTTTAAACCATTTTTCATTGACCTCAAGATCCCTTATTCAGCTGTGCGCGGTGAACAACTGGAAATCAAGGCCATTATTCACAACTATACACCAAAGGAGCAGAAGGTAGATTTGGTTTGAAATTAAAAATGTATTTGATGATGATGATTTTATGGTATACATTAAAACCATGTGCATAACCCCTTCTGATTAATTCAAATTATTTACTAATGACAGCAAGGATTCTGAGAGTCATTTCAGTTTTTTTGACCTGCTTGTGATTCAAACTGTAGAAAAGTACACATAAACAGAAATGTTGTCCATCATACATTTCATATTTGATTCAAATGCATTTACTTTGGATGAACGATCCTCTACATATTGAAGAGATTTATACCTCACTCCCATTTTCACAGATGCGTGTGGAGTTTATGAAGACAAAAGATGTTTGCAGCTTTGCCAATAAGAAAGGCAAATACAGAACAACAGTAAACATTGACAAAGACTCCAGTATAGCGGTTTCATATGTGATTATACCCATGACTCTGGGAAATCATGATATTGAGGTGAAAGCTTCAGCATATGATACTACCTACACTGATGGAGTGAAAAAGACCCTGAAGGTGGTGGTACGTCTGATGCGTGTAATGGCATTTTCATCCCCTTCGGGTTTTTTATTTTATTTGTTAATATAATGATTAATAGATGTTTGTCATATTATTTTAAAATGATAAACTAGAGTACCACCGCTAGTTATATCGATCCATCTCTTTCTCCTCTCTCTCAGTCTGAGGGTGTGCTGACTCCATTACATAGACCAAATGTGGAGCTCAATCCTGTTAAGAATGGTGAGATTTACTGTGAACCATACAATTACATTACTGTGGTATACTTCTGGTATACAACACTGCACACATTACATTTCCAGCCAATTATGAAAAAAAAAAAAAAAAAACTTGAATGTCATTATAGTTTCATCCAATAAGTTCATAATCAACTTCTGCTCTTTTCTTGCGCAAAACTCACCAAAACTGTACAAAATCTGATCAGCATATGGCTCATGCCTTTTACTTCATCTTCCTGTTCTTCATCCCAAATGAAACAGGGGAAACACCTATAGTTATTAGAGCTGAACCACCAAAGGATTGGGTTCCAGGCACACCTGCTAACACCTACATCTTGATTGCTGGTAAGGAAAAATATGTTTTCAAGAACATATGTAGTCTAAATGTAAAAGAAATTTTGAATTTGGTGCCTTTGTGACCGAGAAAAGACAAAAAATAACTTCAGGACGCATTTGTATGAAAGACAACAACTCCCACAATGCACCACATTGCACAGCTCCGCAAGCCACTCCCACTAATCCAGAAAGCGCATATCTGCCTATAAGAGAAATCACTCTTCCGTCTACAAGGCTAGCTACCACCAGAGCTTGAAATTCATTTCACACAAAACGTCTAGTTAGTTGGCGAACTCATTAGTGCATTACTCCTCGTTTGTATTTCTTTCGAAAAGGTGAATTATTGCATGGTACCTGGATGTTCAGTCAGAACATATGCGGTGCGAAACTAGGATAGTTCTCAACACAAACGTCCGTGTCCTCGTCTGATTCAGAGATTTCGTCCAGGAGAAATTGTCATCGTTGAAAATCTTTGCCGCAGACGGACTCTATCTCTGTGTTCGTAGCGGTTCGTAGTTGCATAGTGAGATCACCGGCGCCACCAGTCCGCCCTAACCCGAGCCAGTCCGGGCTCCTCGTCCGCGGCAGGCAGGTCTTCTGCCTCGGCTGCTCTTCGCTATAATGCGGCTTGTAAAGGTAGCCACAAACACCTGATTCAAGCATCAGACTTCCGAAATCCTCTTCTTCTATATCATATTGAGCACTCTCCTCCGCTATTGTCATAACTTTACATCTGTCTCCACAGCGCCTGTTAGCTTAGCTTCAAACAAGATGGAGGATATTGCTTTCAGTTTCAGAGAGTAAAGTCCCACCCACTGGTCTGTAATAGGTCTGTAGCGTGAGCGGGTCCCGCCCCCTGGGAAAGATGAGGAACGAGTGCTTGTAGTCTCAACAGAAATCCCCCCCTCTTACACTTCCTCCTACAATGACGCAAAATGACGATTTTTGCGTCATTGTAGGAGGAAGTGTAAGAGGTAAATAACGGATTTCTCCCGTCTCAGGGGAAAATGAGAGAGTGTTGCACAACCATTCAATAGTATGACTGGGTTTCTAACAATGCAAAGCTTAATGCAAATGGGTGAAGTGTCCCTTTAAAATCCAATATATCCTCGATTGATTGTCTGCTGCTCACATTACGAAAATACCCTGATTTGTTTGATCCAAGCTACAAAGCTTTACAATTCGTTACGATTTCAGTAATCAAAATTTTATAAGGACAGGAGAGTAATTATAATTTTTCTTGAGAGTTGACAAAGAAGTTGTACGGTCGGTTTGCTGGACGAACAGATTGTTCGATAACTAAATTAATTCCATTAAAAGTTATCTCATATAATTGATCTGTAATAAGACTATTGATATATTAATGATGAACCATAACTCATTGTGGTGATCATTCGTATATACAATCAATCTATTTTCAGCTTCGATAATTTAATGTAACTGTAATATGCGATATATATTAATCATATTCCTGATTAATTATTAAATTCCCTTCATATATTATATGAGCTAATGCGGTTACACTGTTCTTGTTGTTTCTCTTTCCTTTAGTGATTCTGTTGACAGCAGGTGTTCATCATTAATGCCCAATCATCACTTAATTAATCACTTAAGTATCTCATTAACTTTAACTCTGGTTCAGAGTTATTTTAACTCTCTGTAGAGAGGGACCAAATGTTCTCTGAGCAGAGTTAATTTTACTCTGGGGATTTTGCTGTGTAATTACTAGGTATTTACCTGGTAAGCATATGGTAAATTGTAGTATTTTAGTGTGTAATTACTTAAGGTGATTAGTATGCAATTACAGAGAAACTACCAGGGAAATAAACACCACTGTTAAATATCAACTCAACAAAGTACTGTGTACTTGTTACCTGTTTAGGTTGGTAATAACTCCGATTTAATTGTGTACTTCCTCAGAATGTAGGCAGCCAATTTTTAGAAACACCTCCAGTATTACTCATCAATTCAAGTTAGGTTTGTAGTTATCCTAGGGTTATGTTGGTAACAGTCCATGTTTATTTATTACTATCTTGAAATTAAGACGTAGTTTCTAATAAATAACCTTGTCTTACATAGTTGTTGTTCATTGCTACACCCATTTATACAGGGTTTATCAAATAATTTACCTTACACTTACCTGGTAACTACCCCGCAGGAACAGTTTTCCCTAATGTCATGGCACATCTTAAATACTGGGTATGTTCTTGCAGATGTTTTTACAATTTACTCAGTAAGTAAAGTGCAACTGTACTGTAAAATGAAGCCTTGTTTATTTCCATGGTATTACCGGAATTGTACCATATAACTTGATCATTCCCTTTTCCATATAGTCACATTTTTTTACCTTGTATGTCCTGCAACGTTACCAAGAAAAACATGACAATTTACTCAGTAAGTAAAGTGAAACTGTACTGTAAAAGGAAGCCTTGTTTATTTCCATGTTATTACCGGAATTGTACCATATCATTCCCTTTTCCATATAGTCAAAAGTTTTTACCTCATATGTGCTGCAACGTTACCAAGGAAAACATGACAATTTACTCAGTAAGTAAAGTGAAACTGTACTGTAAAAGGAAGCCTTGTTTATTTCCATGGTATTACCGGAATTGTACCATATCATTCCCTTTTCCATAGTCTCATTTTTTTTTTTTTTTTACCTCATATGTCCTGCAACGTTACCAAGGAAAACATGACAATTTACTCAGTAAGTAAAGTGCAACTGTACTGTAAAAGGAAGCCTTGTTTACTTCCATGGTATTACCAGACTCTTACCACATCCTTTGCTACTGCTTAAACATTTTTGAAATCACAAACTTTTACCGTGTGTTCTGCAACTTAACTAAAACATTCCAGCCTGGTCTCATTGTTAATACGTAGTATTAACACGTAATTTTCAAAGATAGAAAACTACATAGGCTACAGTTATGAAGAAAAACAACATACGTGTAATCACAATAATTTATTTATTGCGAAAATGTCAAAACCGGTACCAAAAGTCGTTCACATGACGATGTGTTGCAGTCACAGTCCTCTCTTTCAGTATATAATAATTTTGAATGAGGTACAGAGCAGAATTTAAATGATTAATCCATGAAAATGTTAATCCGGCTTTGCTCTGTGTGAAGGCGCGCGCGCTTCTCCATTTCAAATATAGTTTACCGACTGAAATACGACATGTCGCAATCTGTGACGAACATAGACGAACAGGCGAGAGCCAAAGAGCGTTTGATATCACTGCCGTAAAACATGTCGTAACGCTTCTTGAGGGCGCAATTTTTGAATTTGAATTCATCAACGAGCGCGGGTCCGCGGGATTTGACAGTTACAGACTGCGCTGTTGTTAAAGCCTGTGGAATGGAGATGAAGATCACTCACTGGATAAAGGGCTGAATTTGGATCTCTTTCTTGCAATGGATTCTAAAGATTTGGATTATATCAAGTAGGCTATAATAAAATTGATGTCTTTTGTGAATTTATGTTGGGTTTTGGTGTATTATTGTTCTATTGGAAAAAACGCATTTTGTGTCTCACTGTAAATAAACTAAATATTAAAATGGTTAAACGATTAAATAAGGTACTTTTAAGGTTTTAAAGTGTATTCTTGTTTAACTGCATGCATGCTAATCCTCCGAAACGAGTTTGCAGCAGAAGGCACGAACAGAGCGAAATGTTATTAGTCTATTTCTTGAGTAAACTGCATAAATGCGACTGAAAACGTAATTGATAAGACATTTGAATGCAATAGAGTCAAAACATTAATGCCACGATTTTAATATGCATAAATAAGAATGCGTACAAATACGTCGGCATAGAGTTGTTCATACGTACACTGTTAGACCTTACCGGTTTTTTTTACAGTAAAATACTGGCAACACTGTTGCCAGTAAAATACTGTTAATTGTACAGTTCTTTACTGTAGTCTAGTTTGTTTCTGTAAAAATACACTAAATTCTAATTCAAGTTAACTAATTACACTTGCAGAAACCGACTGCCTTAAATTGACCAACTGTCATTTAAATGTATTAACTAAAATTTATAATGCATTAATAATGTGAGCAAAGTATTACTGTGAACTTCTTTCATTTGAGACCACTAAAAAACTATTGACCGTAAAAAGATTTCCACTGGACCAGAAACTACACAGTCACCGCCTGTTAAATAAAGCAACATGCAGCATATCATCAACGTTTGCAGATCTTCTCCTGGACTGAAGCTCAGGCTCTACTCTTCTGCACAATGGTGACCCAAAAATACATTTTACTGTAAACTACTGGCAACAGTGTTGCCAGTATAAACCTGTTTTATAACTTACAGTTTATTACTGTAAAATACATTCAGTGGGTGTGTCTTTTTATCTTACACTGTTAACCCTTTCAACCCCACAGGGAAATCCACTCTACAAAGAGTAAAAAGTAACATTGAGACAGTGTTGCAGTGAGATAATTAAGGGAATATGTTAGTGATTGTTGAGCATTAGTGATGAACACCTGCTGTTAACAAGCAGATTCACTGAAGGAAAGAGGAACACAAGAACAGAAAATAGAGAAACACAATAACTACGACTGACTTCCAGCCATTACACATTTTTACACTTATTATTAACCAGTATGACTTTATTTCTGTCATACAGAAGTTGTTATTGAAAATGTTTGTTTGAAGTTACCATTATAGAGATCAGTGCTTGCTTTAGTTGGGATGCTGATGCTAAAACATTCATTTTTCTTTTGCTGCTTGAGCTGTGTTTTTGCAAGTCACACTTGTGTGCACAGTTTATGAATGATTGCGGTTATAATGCTTATGATGACAAATTCATCATATTGCCGGTTCATTCACTAAGGAATTAATTCTTATTCAATCAGAGTTTTATCCTCGATCAAAAGTGTTACATTAGCACCACTGTGGAACTACAGCAATAAATTACTATGACTCTTTTTTTAAACACATCATGCATAAACCAAAAAAAAAAAAAACAGAGCTACACTATGTTTTAGAAACACAGAGATATCACAATTTAGCACATTAATCTCAACAATGGTGGCAATATTTCTTTTTTTTTATTATTCATGCAGCAGTGCATGCTGGGAGTTTTATATTATCCTGGTACCCAGCATGCATTGCGACATGAAACTTTTCACCATTGTTGAGATTCATGTGCTGATTGTTGATATCTGTGTGTGTCTGAGTCAAGCAGGAGTAAAATTAAAATGTCCAAGATGATTGTCAAAAGAATAAAAGCAACTGATCATCTTCCTCTTGACTTTTTCTTGCCATAACAAATGTGTTTTATAAACTCACTGTTACAGCAGTCAGAGAGAGATGAATGGTAAGAAGTCCAGGGACAAGAGACCAACTAAAGCAAATACTGATCTACATCATGGTGACAAAATGTTTTATTATTAACTAAATCTCTGTTAATTCCCAACAAGAACTTTTGTACATGTATGAAAGAAATAATCGTAAACTGGTTTCACACTCAGTGTTGCTGGAAGTCAGTTGTAGTTCTTGTGTTTCTCTTTTTTCTGTTCTTGTTTGTCTGTCCTTCAGTGATTCTGCTTATCAGGTGTTCATCAGTGTCACTCACTTATTTTCATTCAAGTGGACTTTATTAGTGAACTAGGGAATAGTGAATGAGGGCATAGGGTACGATTGGGAAAACAGCCTCTGATTGTCGACTTTGAGCGCTGTTAATTCACATTATATTCCTGTAGGCTAGTTTTGTTTTCTACAGTATATTACTGTTTTAATGGAATATGGTATAATATTGTCAGAATTTGGCCTTTTTTTACAGCAAGGGCTAACAGTGTAAATAATTTGTTTTTGTGCTGTTAATGCAAACATTTTACGTTTTAGTGCTGTAAATACTATACGTTTCTGTGTGTATAAAACGTAAGTAAATGTACGTATGGTAGAATTACACTTTACGTAAAAATACACACGTATTCTCATGAGATCACGTTGAACATTCTCAGTAAGTAAAGTGAAACTGGAACGTTACTGTAAGGAAGCCTTTTTATTTCCATGGAATTACTGGGATCTTACCCTATAATCTGTAATAGGTACAGTTACGTAGCTATAACAGATTAGGGTAAGATCCCAGTAATTCCATGGAAATAAAAAGGCTTCCTTTTACAGTACAGTTTCACTTTACTTACTGAGTAAATTGTCATGTTTTCCTTGGTAACGTTGCAGGACATACGAGGTAAAAAATTGTGACTATATGGAAAAGGGGAATGATCAGGTTATATGGTACAATTCTGGTAATACCATGGAAATAAACAAGGCTTCATTTTACAGTACAGTTACACTTTACTTACCAAGAAAATTGTCATGTTTTCCTTGGTAACATTGCAGGACATACTAGGAAAACAAATAAATAAAAATGTGACTATGGAAAAGGGAATGATATGGTACAATTCCGGTAATACCATGGAAATAAACAAGGCTTAATTTTACAGTACAGTTTCACTTTACTTACTGAGTAAATTGTCATGTTTTCCTTGGTAACGTTGCAGGACATACGAGGTAAAAAAGTGTGACTATATGGAAAAGGGAATGATCAAGTTATATGGTACAATTCTGGTAATACCATGGAAATAAACAAGGCTTCATTTTACAGTACAGTTGCACTTTACTTACTGAGTAAATTGTAAAAACATCTGCAAGAACATACCCAGTATTTAAGATGTGCCATGACATTAGGGAAAACTGTTCCTGCGGGGTATTACCAGGTAAGTGTAAGGTAAATTATTTGATAAACCCTCTATAAATGGGTGTAGCAATGAACAACAACTATGTAAGACAAGGTTATTTATTAGAAACTACGTCTTAATTTCAAGATAGTAATAAATAAACATGGACTGTTACCAACATAACCCTAGGATAACTACAAACCTAACTTGAATTGATGGGTAATACTGGAGGTGTTTCTAAAAATTGGCTGCCTACATTCTGAGGAAGTACACAATTAAATCTGAGTTATTACCAACCTAAACAGGTAACAAGTACACAGTACTTTGTTGAGTTGATATTTAACAGTGGTGTTTTTTTCCCTGGTAGTTTCTCTGTAATTTGTAGTTTCTCTGCATTTACATACTTGTTACCTGTGGTAATTACCAATAACCAACTATAACTTACCATGTATTTACCAGGTAAATACCTAGTAATTAGTTTGTAGTTTCTCTGCATTTACATACTTGTTACCTGTGGTAATTACCAATAACCAACTATAACTTACCATGTATTTACTAGGTAAATACCTAGTAATTAGGGGACTGTAAAATAAAGGGTTACCAATATTTTTTACGCGTTTAACTGAAAAAATGTATCGCATGCTTTAACGTGTTCATTTTGACAGCCCTAATTTTTGTATAATCAAACATAAACATAATATGTATTTGTTATATTCCTTTGCTCACTTGGTTCCTCCCTGTCCGCACCTGTGCTCTCGTCATCAGTTGTGTCTGAGGCTGTATGCTGGCTCATTGGCGCATTTCACCATCAGTGTGCAATGTGCGTGATGTGTACGTTCGTTTATAAATAAACTGCAAGTGTCTTGCAGAAGAACATTGTAGCCGGAGCTACTTCTCTCCGTTAATGTCTATGGCAAGTTACGCAGGCACTGGGCAACTCCGCAGCCGAGCCGACCCCGGGATAAAATAGTCAGAATATAAACACTTACTATAGGTGTGCCGTAGTGAGTCAGGATAAGTCAAAAACAGGGTTTGGAAAATGGGTTCATGATGTACATGTACTCGTTCATTTTGAACATAAGTTACGGACTGCAGCAGCTGCTGATACAACGGCGTTCTGTTGCGCATGCGTGAATTTAACTGAGTAGTACATGACCGTGCACTCGCACAAATGCGACCACATAAAATTCTCACATTCGCACATTCTCAAAAAATGGTCGCATATTTCACTTTAGCTTTCTTTGCTGCTGCAAATGTGTTTGACAAACACACTGTCACAGCAGCCAAAAAAGACAAAATATATAATAAGAGTTAAGAGCCCAACTAATGGAAACACTAATCACTGTTATGGTGACTTCAAATGAAACACATTAGAGTTAAACCTCTGTTAATTCTCAATAAAAACTTCTGTAGACGTCTGACAGAAATAAAGTCAGTCTGGTTAGTAATAAGTGAAGCTGGTAATGCTGTTTGTGGAGTTGTTTAATCCTCCTCTGCTGAGATCTTCACAGATTTAATGTCTTCTTTTCTCTTCAGTTGATTTCATCTAAGACTGTGTCTGAAGTCAGTTGTAGTTCTTGTGTTTCTGCTTGTCTCTTTTTCTGTTGTCTTCTTTCCTTCAGTGATTCTGCTTGTTAATAGGCTTATTAAGGCTGAGATGACTCCATATTTAATATACCAGTTCTGGTTTATTTCTTTGCTCTTGGCTGACATGTGGCCAGAGGTGTAAAGTCCAGGTTCAGAAAGTAAAAGTCCTCCTCAGTTACAGTATTTTATTCTAATCACCTGGATTTGCTAATTCAGCCAAGAGAGAGAACTAATTAGTGAAATCAGCTGACTGAGTTCATGGGTGGAATAAACATATGGCAGGAGTTTTATTTTCTAACACCTGGATTATACACCTCTGGCCGTGAACTTGCACGGCTTGGACTGCAAGCTGAGATCCGCGCCCAGAGACGAACGGACAGGCACAGGCACCGATTGTGATTGCAGACCATGACTTTACCACGTAGAGTCCTCCTTCTTGAAGCAGCCTTTCAGGGGCTCGACTGCAAAAACCAGACTTACTTCCTTTTTACCAGAGCATTTTGCATCAAGTCCAGCGCGTCCGTGAAAAGGGCCGGTGCGTGGTGACGGCAGAGGACTATGTCAAGTCAAGTCAAGTCAACTTTATTTATATAGCGCTTTTCACAATACAGATTGTATCAAAGCAGCTTCACAGTATTAAATAAAATAGTACATCAGTGTTTGTTTCTAGTGTAAAACGTCCACGTTTGGTAATGCTGATCAATAGTATTGTTGATTGATTAATTAAATTAAGTATCCCCAACTGAGCAAACCAAAGGCAACAGTGGCAAGGAACTGAAAAACTCCATCAGGTGACCTAATGGAGAAAAAAAAAAACCTTGGGAGAACCCAGGCTCAGTCGGGGGCCAGTTCTCCTCTGGCATTTATGAACTAGAGACCGGATTTAACTGTAAGATTAAAAATATTATATAAATGCCTGGCTGAAGAGATGCGTCTTTAATCTAGTTTTAAACTGGGAGAGCGAGTCTGAGTAATGAACAGTATCAGGAAGGCTATTCCAGAGTTTTGGAGCTAAATGTGAAAATGATCTCCCTCCTTTGGATGATCTGGATATCCTAGGTATGACCAAAAGCCTCGAATTTAGTGATCTTAAAGAGCGCGATGGATTATAGGGCGATAGAAGATCCGTTAAATAAACGAGCTAAGCCGTTTAGGGCTTTATAAGTCAGTAGCAATACCTTGTAATTAATACGGAACTTTATAGGTAACCAATGTAGTGATGATAAAATTGGTGTTATATGGTCAAATTTTCTTGATCTAGTAAGAACTGTAGCGGCGGCATTTTGGACTAACTGTAGCTTGTTTATTGAGGATGCAGGACAACCAGCTAATAAAGCATTACAGTAATCTAGTCTCGAGGTCATGAACGCATGAACTAACTTTTCTGCATCAGAAACAGATAGCATATTACGTAGCTTAGCAATGTTTCTAAGGTGGAAAAAGGCTGTTTTTGTAACATATGAAATATGATTTTCAAAAGACAGGTTGCAGTCAAGTATAACACCCATGTCCTTTACTGTAGAGGATAAAGTAACAGGACATCCTACTATGTTAAAGTTGTATTGTGAGAGGTTTTGTGGGCGGTTTTTTGAACCGATAAGTATTACCTCTGTCTTGTCTGGATTTAATAAAAGAAAATTGTGCGTCATCCAATCTTTTATATCTTTAACACACTCTGTCAATTTGGATAATTTAGCGTTTTCATCCGGCCGTAAATGAAATATATATTTGAGTGTCATCAGCATAACAATGGAAACTAATTCCATGTTTCCTTATAATATTTCCAAGTGGCATCATATATACTGAGAATAATAGAGGGCCTAACACAGATCCCTGTGGCACTCCATAGTTTACTGGAGTTATGATCGATTTTTCTCCATTTAAATAGACAAAATGGTATCGGTCAGATAGGTATGATCTGAACCAGCTTAATGCTTGTCCTTGAACACCAGTATAATTTTGTAGTCGATCTAAGAGTATTGTGTGATCTATAGTATCGAACGCAGCACTAAGATCAAGTAAAACTAGTATTGAGATACAGCCTTGGTCAGAAGCTAAGAGTAAATCATTTGTGATTTTAACGAGCGCAGTTTCGGTGTGGCCTGAATCCAGACTGAAACTTTTCATAGATGTCATTTTCTTGTAAGAAAGAGCCTAGTTGGGCAGACACAACTTTTTCTAGTATTTTAGACATAAAAGGAAGATTTGAAATGGGTCTATAATTTGCTAGGTTATTTGGGTCTAATTGTGGTTTCTTAATGAGTGGTTTTATAACTGCCAGTTTAAATGTTCTTGGAACATGACCTAAAGATAAAGATGAGTTAATAATATTGAGGAGAGGCTCTTCCACTATAGGTAACACTTCTTTCAGTAGTTAGGGTTAGGGTTAGGGTTAGGGTTAGGTTAGTAGTTGGTATGGGATCTAATAAACATGTTGTTGTTTTAGAGGAAGTGATAAGTTTATTTAACTCTATTTGTTCTATAGTTGTAAAGCACTGTAATTGTTCTTGCGGGGTGATAATCGAGGCTGAGTTATAAGGCGCGATTGAGGATTGAACGTTTACAATTGTGGTTCTGATGTTTTCTATTTTCTCAGTGAAAAAATTCATGAAATCATTACTACTAAACTGTAACGGAATATTTTGTTCAGGTGACGCTTGTTTATTTGTTAGTCTAGCCACGGTGTTAAATAAAAACCTAGGATTGTTTTGGTTATTTTCTATTAGTTTGCGGAGGTGCTCAGCCCTGGCTACTTTTAGGGCCTTTTTATAACGTGACGTACTGTCTTTCCAAGCGATTCTAAAAACCTCTAAATTAGTTTGTTTCCATTTACGCTCTAAATTACGGGTTTCTCTCTTTAGAACACGCGTAGTATTGTTGTACCATGGTGCTTTAATTTTCTCTCTGACCTTTTTTAGTCTAATAGGTGCAACAATATCCAATTTTCCAGAGAGAATGGTGCTCATAGTGCTGGTTAGTTCCTCTAGTTCATCTGTTTGTTTGGGTTCACTGAGCAGCTGAGACAGATCCGATAAGCAATTTGAAAAATTATCTATGGTGGATGGAAGGATTGTTCTGCCTAATCGATGATATATTACAGGGGTACGTAATATGCAAGTTACCATGTAATGGTCAGTTACATCATCACTTTGTGGAATGATATCTATATCGGTTGGATCGGTTCCATGTGATATAATTAAATCGAGTGCATGATTAAAACGATGAGTTGGTCCGGTAACGTTTTGCTTGACCCCAAAGGAGTTTAATAAATCTATAAACGCAGCCCCTAACGCATCATTTTGATTATCTACGTGTATGTTAAAATCTCCAACAATTAATGCTTTATCGACATTGACCAATAGGTCTGAGAGAAAATCTGCAAATTCTTTTAGGAAATCAGCGTAAGGCCCTGGCGGTCTATATACGGTAGCCAAGGCTAAAGATAATAGGGATGTTTTTCTAGCATCTAAGAGCGTAACATTTAGTTCAAGTACTTCAAATGAAATAAACTTATAACCCGTTTTCTGAGTAACACTAAGAAAATCTCTATAGATTGTTGCAATACCGCCGCCACGACCAATCAGACAGGGCTCATGCTTATAGGAGTATCCTGATGGAGTAGACTCATTTAGACCGAAATAATCATTTGGTTTAAGCCAGGTTTCAGTAAGGCAAAGTACATCGATGCTATTATCTGTGACTATTTCATTTACAATAACTGCCTTAGGTATGAGTGATCTAATGTTTAAAAGACCTAGCTTTAGAAATGGTTTTTGTTTACTAATAGCAACATTTTCTGTTTTAAAGGAACACTCCACCGTTTTTTGAAATAGGGCTTATTCACCTTCTTTCCTACATTTAGATAGGTTGGCAAATGCATTTTTGTCTCAGTGCATGCGTTGTTTTAGTTTGACAGGGTCGGCGCTAGCTTAGCTTAGCACAATGAATGGAATCCTTTGTTGCCAGCTAGCATGTCCTGAGTAAAAGTGATAAAAAAAATAAAAACCCCACCTAATTACTTCTTGTGGCCTGCGTATTCACAACGAGTACAAATAGCGATGCAGATTAACACTAGGCGATTTCCTAGGCAGATATTGACTTGGGACTATATTAAGGGGAAGCACAGGCGAAGCACTGCTGCTTAGGCGAAGCACTGCTACTTGGGCGCAGAGATATCACGCAACACATGAAATGTGAATATGTGGTATAATATGTGAATGTGAATACAGGTATAATATGGGTCGATCTATACATGCATGAAGTGGGAGAGAGGCCACACTATGCTTAAATATATTTTTATTTTTATTTGCACACTGAAGAAGGCACGCGCCGAAACGTGTCTGTGCAAATAAAAATAAAAATAAAAATATATTTAAGCATAGTGCGGCCTCTCTCCCACTTCATGTATTATAATTATCTAGGCCAGCACTCTTAAAATTGACAAGTGTACACACTGAGTGAAGCCTGCTCCTATCCACATTTACTTTTTGATCTATACATGCGTCATGTTTAAAATAATTACTTACTCTGTGGACAGTTGTCCATTTGGTCCATTCGGCGTGGGGCTTTTTTTCCAGTTCACTTTATCACACAGGGAAAAAAAATGTTGACATTTCATGTGTTGCGTGATATCTCTGCGCCCAAGTAGCAGTGCTTCGCCTGTGCTTCCCCCTAATATAGTCCCAAGTCAATATCTGCCTAGGAAATCGCCTAGTGTTAATCTGCATCGCTATTTGTACTTGTTGTGAATACGCAGGCCACAAGAAGTAATTAGGTGTTTTTTTTATTTTTTTTTATCACTTTTACTCAGGACATGCTAGCTGGCAACAAAGGATTCCATTCATTGTGCTGAGCTAAGCTGGCGCCGACCCTGTCAAACTAAACAACGCATGCACTGAGACAAAAATGCATTTGCCCACCTATCTAAATGTAGGAAAGAAGGTGAATAAGCCCTATTTCAAAAAACGGTGGAGTGTTCCTTTAATAACAATTAGATTTTTCCTAGATCCTGCAGTAGATTTATTATTTGATCGCACTAAACGAGGAATAGACACAATTTCTATGCAATGTTCTACACTAGTATTTATATCAGTAAATTTGGTGCAGCAGAGACTATGATTTGGACTTTTGGTTACTAGTCAAAAGGTATTTAACATTTTGGAGATGTTATCCGACAGAAGATCCGCTCCGAATCTGCTTGGGTGTAAGCCATCAGCACGGAAAAGCCTAGGACGCTCCCAAAACAGATTCCAATTATTTACAAAGAGCAGTTTCTGCTCATTGCACCATGACGTTAAACATTCATTTAGCGCAAATAATCTACTAAACTTGTCATGTCCTAGACGGTACGTGGGAAGCGGTCCTGACACAATGATCGTTATATCAGGCGATGTGCTGCGTACCGTATCGATCAGATTCCTGAAGTCTTTCTTCAGAACCTCCGTCTGGCGCAGCCTGATGTCGTTCACTCCCGCGTGCAGGACCACAGTTCCGACGCGCTCGTTATCGTTCAGAATCTCGGGAACGTAAGCAGCGATTTCAGAAACGCGAGCACCAGGAAAGCAGTGACTGTGCACCTTACTTTTACCTAATGTAGCGTGGACGTGCCGAACGATGGAATCGCCGATGATCACAGCATCGCGTTCTGTTTCGCGAAGAGGGGAGAAGCGGTTTTGTGTGGATAACTTGAAAACCGGGAGGATCGGAGAGGGTCTTAGTCTAGACCTGACTCGCGTCTTCCGCTGCGGAAATATCCAGGCTTCGTGGTGGCGTGTTGGAGCCGGAGTGAACGAGACCATGGCTGATCGCGACCTCGGCGCTCGGGACCGATGCTGAGTAACGCACGGAGTAGACGAGGTCGGAATCAGCGGGTTAGTAACGTTAATCTCTGATTTGTGTGCATCGGCGCGTGATGTTTCAAGAGCTAACCGCCGGTCTATCAGTTCGGCTTGTCTCAATAAAAGGTCGTGGATCTGTTTCTCAACAGCTTCCAGCTCAGACTGCACCGCGTGCAGCTCAAATGTGTCCTCACCTGCACCAAAAGGTAGACTACTTACATCTGATATATTCGCCATTTTAACAGATGGACAGTAAGTTAGCAACTACGCTACCAGTGATGCTAACAATATTAATACTAATTTATGACTGAAGTCTTAGATATAATCCGTCTTTTTAGTGGTACGGGTGTAGAGTAGACGCACGATAGGCGAAAAATGTTTGTAAGTGAGTGTTGAGAAGACGCGTTCAGCCGTGATCCACGGACGTAACCTATAGGAGTATCCAGCGTTGGATCACTAATAGGCTTGAGACGCGTCTGCTCAACAGTCCGCGTTGTAACTATGAGGGTTGAGCAGTAGTGCTTCTCAGTGAGGTAAAGTAGAAAATGTTTGTTGTAAGTAAGTTTAAAGAGTAAAATCAAGAATTATAAATCAAATCGATGGAGCTCCAAAGGCAACAACGCGTTCAGACGCGACGCATGGGGCCTCGTCGTCACCATCGTTTCTGGGTGGGGGAGGGTGGGGGAGGGCTTAGATTCTTATGGGGAAGAGGGCTTAGATTCTTCATGCCACTGCAGTGGTGCGGGAAGGGGGGTGCTGCAGGGGCTGCATCCCCCTCATCATAGCATCAGCACCCCCAAGTGGGGGGTTGTGGACTACCATAATATTGTACTATAAAAACGTGAAATAAAAATAAATAAATGGACAGCGTTAACTAACTCTCTTATGCCTAATGTAGTGAGTGTTCAAGCTACGGAGAAAATGAAATAAAGTTTGAATTTGCCATGCTTTGTTCCGATCAGAGCTCATGAGCGGAGAGCGCATTTCTGAATATTCCGCTCCCTCGCTCATTCCGCTCAGGGTCGCTCACTCAACCCAGAACAGCCTGCTGGTTCGAAAATAAGTGGAATAAGGGCTGTCTCCGACTAAATTTTGTTTCTAGTCGACTAGTAGTTGTTCATTTAAGCCATTAGTGGACAAATCGGTATATTAATTTTATTACTTTTAGATATCATTCCACAAAGTGATGATGTAACTGACCATTACATGGTAACTTGCATATTACATACCCCGGTAATATATCATGCTGCGCCACGTTATCGATTAGGCAGAACAATCCTTCCATCCACCATAGATAATTTTTCAAATAGCTTATCTGATCTGTCTCAGCTGCTCAGTGAACCCAAACAAACAGATGAACTAGAGGAACTAACCAGCACTATGAGCACCAATTCTCTCTGGAAAATTGGATATTGTTGCACCTATTAGACTAAAAAAGGTCAGAGAGAAAATTAAAGCACCATGGTACAACAATACTACGCGTGTTCTAAAGAGAGAAACCTGTAATTTAGAGCGTAAATGGAAACAAACTAATTTAGAGGTTTTTAGAATCGCTTGGAAAGACAGTACGTCACGTTATAAAAAGGCCCTAAAAGTAGCCAGGGCTGAGCATCTCCGCAAACTAATAGAAAATAACCAAAACAATCCTAGGTTTTTATTTAACACCGTGGCTAGACTAACAAATAAACAAGCGTCACCTGAACAAAATATCCCGTTACAGTTTAGTAGTAATGATTTCATGAATTTTTTTCACTGAGAAAATAGAAAACATCAGAACCACAATTGTAAACGTTCAATCCTCAATCGCGCCTTATAACTCAGCCTCGATTATCACCCCGCAAGAACAATTACAGTGCTTTACAACTATAGAACAAATAGAGTTAAATAAACTTATCACTTCCTCTAAAACAACAACATGTTTATTAGATCCCATACCAACTAAACTACTGAAAGAAGTGTTACCTATAGTGGAAGAGCCTCTCCTCAATATTATTAACTCATCTTTATCTTTAGGTCATGTTCCAAGAACATTTAAACTGGCAGTTATAAAACCACTCATTAAGAAACCACAATTAGACCCAAATAACCTAGCAAATTATAGACCCATTTCAAATCTTCCTTTTATGTCTAAAATACTAGAAAAAGTTGTGTCCGCCCAACTAGGCTCTTTCTTACAAGAAAATGACATCTATGAAAAGTTTCAGTCTGGATTCAGGCCGCACCGAAACTGCGCTCGTTAAAATCACAAATGATTTACTCTTAGCTTCTGACCAAGGCTGTATCTTAATACTAGTTTTACTTGATCTTAGTGCTGCGTTCGATACTATAGATCACACAATACTCTTAGATCGACTACAAAATTATACTGGTGTTCAAGGACAAGCATTAAGCTGGTTCAGATCATACCTATCTGACCGATACCATTTTGTCTATTTAAATGGAGAAAAATCGATCATAACTCCAGTAAACTATGGAGTGCCACAGGGATCTGTGTTAGGCCCTCTATTATTCTCAGTATATATGATGCCACTTGGAAATATTATAAGGAAACATGGAATTAGTTTCCATTGTTATGCTGATGACACTCAAATATATATTTCATCACGGCCGGATGAAAACGCTAAATTATCCAAATTGACAGAGTGTGTTAAAGATATAAAAGATTGGATGACACGTAATTTTCTTTTATTAAATCCAGACAAGACAGAGGTACTAATCATCGGTTCAAAAAACCGCCCACAAAACCTCTCACAATACAACTTTAACATAGTAGGATGTCCTGTTACTTTATCCTCTACAGTAAAAGACCTGGGTGTTATACTTGACTGCAACCTGTCTTTTGAAAATCATATTTCATATGTTACAAAAACAGCCTTTTTCCACCTTAGAAACATTGCTAAGCTACGTAATATGCAATCTGTTTTTGATGCAGAAAAATTAGTTCATGCGTTCATGACCTCGAGACTAGATTACTGTAATGCTTTATTAGCTGGTTGTCCTGCATCCTCAATAAACAAGCTACAGTTAGTCCAAAATGCCGCCGCTAGAGTTCTTACTAGATCAAGAAAATTTGACCATATAACACCAATTTTATCATCACTACATTGGTTACCTATAAAGTTCCGTATTAATTACAAGGTATTGCGACCTACTTATAAAGCCCTAAACGGCTTAGCTCCAGTTTATTTAACGGATCTTCTATCGCCCTATAATCCATCGCGCTCTTTAAGATCACTAAATTCGAGGCTTTTGGTCATAGCTAGGATATCCAGATCAACCAAGGGAGGGAGAGCATTTTCACATTTAGCTCCAAAACTCTGGAATAGCCTTCCTGATACTGTTCGTTGCTCAGACTCGGTCTCCCAGTTTAAAACTAGATTAAAGACGCATCTCTTCAGCCAGGCATTCATATAATATTTTTAATCTTACAGTTAAATCTGGTCTCTGTAAACGCCAGAGGAGAACTGGCCCCCGACTGAGCCTGGGTTCTCCCAAGGTTTTTTTTTTTCTCCATTAGGTCACCTGATGGAGTTTTTCGGTTCCTTGCCACTGTTGCCTTTGGCTTGCTCAGTTGGGGATACTTAATTTAATTAATCAATCAACAATACTATTGATCAGCATTACCAAACGTGGACATTTTACACTAGAAACAAACACTGATGTACTATTTTATTTAATACTGTGAAGCTGCTTTGATACAATCTGTATTGTGAAAAGCGCTATATAAATAAAGTTGACTTGACTTGACTCACTTAAATAGGCTATATACAGGATAATGAGTGTGTACACAGTAAATTCCACAGTGTTAAATCAACACTGCTCAGAGCAAATATGGTCCCACTCTACAGAGTGTTAAAGTAACACTAAAGCAGTGTTAAAGTTAATGAGATAATTAAGTGATTAATTTAGTGATGATTGAGCATTATTGAAGACACCTGCAGTTAACAAGCAGAATCACTGAAGGAGAAAATCATAAATTGTAAGTTACCATTATGGTGATGGGTGTTTGCTTTAGTTGGGCTCTTGACCCTTATATATTTACTTTAGAGTTAGTTTGGCTGTTGTATCTGAGTTATAACTGCCAGATGAACAAAGAAAAAAGTGATCTGATGGTGTTGGTTATATTATGACATTCATCATTTGAACTTGATCACTGAACTCATTATGATCCTTATTTCTGACTTCGATTTATGTTGTTGGTTACAGAATAACTGTGAATCTGCATAAATATCCAGAATTTTTTATATAATATAAAGGATTTCTTAAAAGTTGTTTAAAACAAAAAAATTGTTCCTTTAGGCACACACAGACGTCAAGATTCAGTCTATGCATCTCAACAATGGTGACGAGCAGAATATTCAATTAGGAAAAGTAAATTAAATAGACAATTCAGATCATAATTGATTCATACCGCAATGCATGATGGGAGCCATTAATGAGTTGTGATTGGTGGCAGCCACTGCAACATGCTTTATTATTGTCACCATTGTTGAGATTCACAGGCTGATTATTGATGTCTGTGTTTCTAAATAAATTAATTTGAAAGTGTTTTGATCAGAACAATGTTTATGAAATATTTTGGATTATTAGTAAAGTATTGATAATCATATGCTGTTAAAATCACAAAGCTGCTGGTAACAAGTTAAACCAAACTATCTCAATAAGTTTCATTTTTCAGATCACAGCATGATTACGTCAAAACATAACCAACACTATCAGATCACACTTTACTTTGTTCATTTTACTGTTATAAATCAATAACAGCAGACAAACAACAGTAAATATTAAAGTAAACATATAAGGGTCAAGAGCCCAACTAAAGCAAACACCCATCACCTTAATGGTAACTTACAATTTATGATTTTCTCCTTCAGTGATTCTGCTTGTTAATATCAGGTGTCTTCAATAATAGTCAATCATCACTAAATTAATCACTTAATTATCTCATTAACTTTAACACCGCTTTAGTGTTACTTTAACACTCTGTAGAGTGGGACCATATTTGCTCTGAGCAGTGTTGATTTAACACTGTGGAATTTACTGTGTACATTATACATAATATAGCCGCACTCAAGCGCACGGCCGCACGCATAAAGATTGCCACAAAGAACCGGCAAAAGTATGAATGTGTCAAAAATAGCAAGGAGACAATTAATTGTTTATTAATAAACTGCTGTTTTCTGTGTCACTGCAAAGATGAAGTTGGCGATGCGGACTCACCATGAACGCCAGAGAGAAATGCATGTGAAATGCACATTTCTTATGGATTACATAATCAGAGAGTAGCCTATTTCTTTTCGTTTTGAATAGTTTAGTTTAAAAGTAGACATTTCAAGCTTTCTATAATAGATAGCCTATATTTCTCAAAACTGTGAGGCACAAGCTGAGTTTCGGCGCCCTCCAGTTCACGTGCAATGCAAGTGATTGTGCCGGCGCCTTATTACATTGTCTGCTATATATTTGCTTCTTATTTATTAAATACAGAATGATAAAACATTGATCAAAATTAAAATACAATTTATACAAAACGAAAATATTTTAAAAATAGTCTTTCTACAAAACAAAACTCATGACAAAAACTCATGTCTTACCCACTCCATGTCTCCAGACATATTGCCATCTCATGATGTATCTTTATCTTTCTCATGCTGCATATGCTCACTTTCATAATCAACATTGATTAAATAAAAAAATAACATTAGCCTATAATATTTAAACATAAATATGAAACTAAATGTTTTCTTTAATGGCTACAACACAGTACAGAGAAATTTCATGTCTTCACTGTAAAATGTAATACGTTGACTTTACTTAGAAAAAGTGAGGAAACCGATTGCCTTAAAATTTCCAAGTAAAGTAGTGTATTAATGTTTAGTTGGCACAACTTAATAACATTTGTATAGAAAACTTGTTAATCAAGTATACTCAAGCACTCTTGAATCAAAATCATTAGTTGTGTTAACTTCTCATTAGAGTTCACATTACTAGGAAAATATCAGGAAACCGATTGCTCTAAAAAAAGCAAGTAAAGTGAAATAGGAATAGTATGTGGTACTGACAAATGCTTAGTTAGTATAGTTCACTTACACAAGAGTTCCAGTAACTAAAAAATAACTGTAGAGAGTACTTGATAATTTACTTTAAATTAAATGTATTTGTCACCATGGTTGTGTTTCGCATGCTGAATGATGAAGTCTGTGTGAGTCAAGCATGATCATTACAAGATTTTCACAAATATAGAGGGATTATATAAACCCAATTAACTGTTTCAGAAGGTGAGGCATAAATAGTAGCAACAAAATTATAAAAGATCACTAATTGACACAAGTTACATTATACACCATTCATATTTTCTCTCTCACACACAAATATATATATATATGAGTGTGTGTGTGTGTGTGTGTGTATAGTATTACACAGCAAAATCCCCAGTGTTAAATTAACACTGAAAAGTGTGAATTATATAAACTCTGAGCAGAGTGTTAAATGAACACTGAAGCAGTGTTAAATTTAATGAGCTAATTAAGTGATTAATTGAGTTATGATTGACCATTATTGAAGACACCTGATGTTAACAAACAGAATCACTGAAGGAGAAAATCACACATTGTAAGTTACCATTATGGAGAATAGTGTTTGCTTTAGTTGGGCTCTTGACCATTATATGTTTACTTTAGATTTTGTTTGTCTGCTGTTAGTGAGTTGTAACAGCCAGATGAACAAAGAAAAAAAATTTATCTGATGGTTATGTTATGACAATCATCATTTGAACTTGATTAGCTTCACTGAACTCATTGAGACCCTTATTTCTGACTTAGATTTATGTTGTTGGTTACAGCATAACTGTGATTCTACATAGATATAGTACAAAGGATTACGGTTTGAAAAAAAAAAAAAAAAATCTTTCTTTTAGGCACACACAGACATCAAGATCCAGTGTATGCATCTCAACAATGGTGACGAGCAGAATATACAATTAGGAAAAGGAAATTACTAAGATAATTCAGTTCATAATTTATTCAGTTCATAATTTATTCATACTGCAATGCATGATGGGAGCCATTAATGAGTTGTGATTGGTGGCAGCCAGAGGAAAAGTTATTGTTACCATTGTTGAGATTCACAGGCTGATTATTGATGTCTGTGTTTCTAAATAAATTTAATTTAAAGTCTTTTGATCAGAACAATGTTTATTAATTATTTTGGATTATATTAAAAATACTGAAAATCATAGGCTGAAGAATCACAGAGCTGCTGTAATTATCAAGTTATACCAAATTATCTCAATAAGTTTCATTTTTCAGATCACAACATGATTATGTCTAAACATAACCAACATCATCAGATCACATTAGTTCTTTGTTCATCTGACTGTTATAAATCAATAACAGCAGACAAATAAAATTTAAAGTAAACATATAATGGTCAAGAGCCCAACTAAAGCAAACACCCATCACCACAATGGTAACTTACAATTTGTGATTTTCTCCTTCAGTGTTTCTGCTTGTTATCATCAGGTGTCTTCAATAATGCTCAATCATAACTCAATTAATCACTTAATTATCTCATTAACTTTAACACTGCTTCAGTGTTCGTTTAACACTCTGCTCAGAGTTGATATAATTCACACTTTTCGGTGTTAATTTAACACTGGGGATTTTGCTGTGTACTTCTCTTTCTTTGACACTAAACAACTGATTTATTGTTGCATCACTGCATCACCAGAAAGAGAATCATAATAAAGAAAATATAGTTCCAAGTGCCCAACCAAAGGGATCACTAATCGCCATAAATATAAATATTTTAGGAAAATCAAAATCAATTTATGAAGTCAACTTATGTTATGTTCTCACAAATTTTTCAGTTGTATTGACAATTCAACATTCAAGATTACTTTGGGAAATGAGTGAATGCAAACAAAGACAAATAACTGCAGAAGTGGAGGAAATGAGTGAAAGGTCCATTAAGAATTTCCCTGCCTCAAAAACCACACTCAAACCAATCAATTAATCTTAACTTGGGTTTTCTGAGTAAATAAAACATAGTATGTGAATAGTACAGATTACTAGATTTTTTACAATTAAGTTAAGACATTAAGTAAAGTTAACTAAAAAAGTTTTAGTAAGAACCAATGTTGGATTTTACAGTGTTGTCGTCAGCCACAACATAATGACGTCACATATTTTCCAACCCAGCCCTCAGCCCCCCTCGCATGAAACATCTTCCAGCGCGCCTGTGCCACTGCGCAACCACCAGTGAAAAACTGCTTTAGATGTGTGTAATCTATACTGTTTATTTGCCATTTTAAGTCATGTTTAAAGTCCCTGTAAAGGAAATTAAAAAAAAAAAAAATTCTAAACACATTATAAATGTTAGAAATGTATTCCTAAAACATATTACAAAGACTGTGAACTGTGAAGTACTGAATTGTGGAGTTAGACCGTTAAACAGTTTTTCATCATTGCTGTGTTCCGGATTTTTTGGGTAGAGCTAAAACAGGGGCTCGATGACGCACTGGAGCCCCTGAGCTCCTGGACACGCCCCTACTTGATGACGCACTGAAGCCCCTGAGGCTGCCCCCTCCCCTATCAGTTCCCCGCGAGTTACAGTCAGTATTATTTACTACAGTCTACAGTTTGCTAGCTAGCTATGCCTTCGTCACGGAAATGCGTAATACCTGGATGCGATCACTTACAAAACAGATCGGTGTCCTTATTTAAATTTCCGAACAACGATCATATCAACAAGAGGTGGTGAATTAATTTTGTGAAAAGCCACCTTGATGGAGAGCTGAGGCCCAGCTAGAAATGTTTTGTTCTAAAAACGTTCTGAGAACATTACCATGAAGGTCTAATAATGTTTTCAGCGGGTAGTTTTATTTTGGTTCCCAGAATGTTCTCCTAAAAGGTACACCGCAAAGACTCCAGTGATAAAAAGTTCATGAGATAATTAAGTGATTAGTTGAGTGATGAGTGACCATTATTAAAGACACCTGATGTTAACAAGCAGAACCGCTGAAGGAGAAAATCACTATTTTAAGTCACCATTATGGTGATCCGTGTTTGTTTCAGTTGGGCTCTTGACCCTTACATTTTTAACTTTAAATTTTGTTTGGCTGTTGTAACTGAGTTATAACTCCCAGATGAACAAAGAGAAAAGATGATCAGACGTTGTTGATTATGTTTTGATATAATCATCATTTGACCTGAATCACAAAACTCATTTAGAGCCTAATATCTGACTTAAATTTATATTGTTGATTACATCATCAAGTGATTCTACAACATAAGATCCAGAATTTTCTATTTATTCCAAAGGATTTCTTAAAAGTTGTTTTGATTAAAAAAAATTGTTTAGGCACAAACAGACATCAAGATTGAGTGTATGAATCTCAACAATGGTGACACACGAAATATTTAATTAGGAAAAGGAAATTACTAAGACAATTCAGATCATAATTTATTCATAACGCAATGCATGATGGGAGCCATGAATGAGTTTTGATTGGTGGCACCCAGAATGCACTGCAACATGCTTTATTATTGTCACCATTGTTGAGATTCACAGGCTGATTATTGATGTCTGTGTGTCTAAATAAAATATTTTGAACAGAACTTTTAAGAAATATTTTGGATTCTATAGAAAATGCTAGAAATCGTTTGTTATAAAACCACCAGGCTGCTGCAATCAACAAGGCAAACCTAGCTCTCTAAACTTTAGTTCCCCTGTTGTAAGTCACTTTGGATAAAAGCACCTGCTAAATGGCTTAGTGTAAGTGAGTTCAGTGTTTCAGGTCAAATGATGATTACTTCAAAACATAACCAACACCACCTGATCACCTTTTATCTTTGTTCATCTGTCAGTTATAACTTAGTTACAACAGCCAGACAAAATCTAAAGTTATTAGTTTAAGGGTCAAGAGCCCAACTAAAGCAAACGCTAATCACCATAATGGTAACTTAAAATTAGATTTTCTCCTTTGGTGATTCTGCTTGTTAACATCAGGTGTCTTTAATAATGCTCAATCATCACACAATTAATCACTTAATTATCTCGTTCATTTTAACATTCTTCAGCGTCCATCTAACACTCATATTTTAACACTTTAACCCTTTGAGTGTGGAGTCAAATAAATTCCCAGGAGAGTTCATTTAACACTGGAGTTTTTGCTGTGTAGGATAACATTCTTTAAAAACATCCTCAAAATGTTACATTTAAAACATTATATCTTAGTTTACATTTAACCTTATAGAAACATTATTTGGAATGAGCAAACATCCTCAAAACATTCTTTGAACATTACATTCAAATGTTTTCTTTAAAACATTAACCAAACTTGTAGGGAATGTTAGCCAACGTTCCGAGAACATTCCCTGCTAGCTGGGGGATCACCACCAACACCCGCCTCTAGTGATCATTTTACACAGGATAGTTTTATAAACTTTCGTCGGAGACAACTGGAATTCACTGATAATCCGCTGTTACTGGTGAATGGGGCCGAGCCGACTATCTCCCGCCTCGGCCTTCATCCTCCCGTCGCGCCGACAACTGGTGTCGTCATGATCCCGGTGCGTACCCGCCAAGCGTGCCGCACAAGCCCTGAAAAGTGAAGCCAAAACTTCTCGATCGCCCCCCGGTGGCTGGTCCTAGTATTGGACATAACCCCCTCTCCCCGTGTTATTCAACGGGACGTGAGACCAACTAAACAATTAAATTACACTTCAAATATCTTTTTCCAAAGGTGGTTTCTTTCATTTGCTGTCGTTTTTATCACGCTGATGTAAGTTCAAGTGTCCGTTTCAAAAATAAGTCGGTATTTTAGTTAGTTACGTGATGCGGTGGTGTAATGTCATGATGGACAGCTGTGATTGACAGGTTCTCTGAGCGAAGTAGTCACTGAAGCACCAACGGAATTTTTTTCGGGATCTTCGGAGGACTGAGGAGACTGTATTTACTTTATTTTAATAAGCCTCTTGTCGTACTGCAATCAATTTTTAAAAAAGTGTGCAGAATGCACTTTCCCTGCGAGAGTGAGGGCGGAGCGTTGATTTCGCGACTTTACTTCCTGCTCACTACTGCGCAAGTCTGGTCCCGAAATCACTACTGCGCAGACTCAAGTTCCAATATGTCAGCGCCATATCGGGATGCTGGAGGCTTCAGTTCTCATCAGAGGTGGAGATTCCAGGGGTCAGAAAGTAAAAGTCCTGCCATATGTTTATTCCACCCATGAACTCACACAGCAAAAACTCCAGTGTTAAATGAACTCTCCTGGGAGTTTATATTAGTGATTGTTAAGTGATTGATTGAGTGATGATTGACCATTATTGAAGACACCTGATGTTAACAAGCAGAATCACTGAAGGAGAAAAATCACAATTTTAGACACCGTTATGGAGATTAGTGTTCGATTTAGTTGGGCAGTTGACCTTCAAATGATTAACTTTAGATTTTGTTTGGCTGTTGATCTGAGTTATTACAGCCAGATGAACAAAAAGAAAAGTTGATCAGGTGGTGTTGGTTATATTTGAACATAATCATAATTTGATCTGAATCACTGAACTCAATTAGAGCCTAATCTCTGACTTAAATGTATATTGGTCATTACAACATCACAGTAATTCTACAGATTAAGATCCAGATTTTTCAATATAATTCAAATTATTTCTTAAAAGTTGTTCTGATAAAGAAAAAGAAAATCTTTCT
Source organism: Rutilus rutilus (assembly GCA_021464565.1). Lineage (NCBI taxonomy): Eukaryota > Metazoa > Chordata > Actinopteri > Cypriniformes > Leuciscidae > Rutilus > Rutilus rutilus. The sequence goes on along the minus strand of JAJAQA010000002.1, from coordinate 16,766,363 downwards.
TTAAGGCACACACAGACATCAAGATTCAGTGTATGAATCTCAACAATGGTGACAAAAAGAATATTCAATTAGGAAAACAAGACAATTCAGATCATAATTTATTCATACTGCAATGCATGATGGGAGCCATGGATGAGTTTTGATTGGTGGCACCCAGAATGCACTGCAACATGCTTTATTATTGTCACCATTGTTGAGAATCACAGGCTGATTCTTGGTGTCAGTGTGTCCAAATAATATAATTTTTCAAAGTCTTTTGATCAGAACAACTTTCAAGAAATCTTTCTGATTACATTGAAAATGATTAACATGGCATAATATTAGAATCACAGGCAGCTATAATCAACAAGGTAAACCTAACTCTCTAAATGAGTTTTATGATTCAAGTCAAATTATGATTATGTCAAAACATAACCAACACCACCTGATCAACGTTTCTCTTTGTTCATCTGAGAGTTATAACCCAGATACAACAGCCAATCAAAATCTAATGTTATTAGTTTCAGGGTAAAGAGCCCAACTAAAACAAACACTGATCACCATAATGGCAACTTAAAAAAGAGATTTTCTCCTTCAGTGATTCTGCTTGTTAACATCAGGTGTCTTCAATAATGCTCAATCATCACTCAAACAATCACTAAATTATCTCATTAACTTTAACACTCTTGAGTCTGGAGCCAAATAAACTCACAGGAGAGTTCATTTAACACTGGAGTGTTTGCTGTGTGAGTTCATGGGTGGAATAAATATATGGCAGGACTTTTACTTTCTGACCCCTGGACTCTCCACCTCTGGTTCTCATCAATGGAAGAGAGCGAGGGGGGCGTCGTCCGTCTTTTTTTACAGTCTGTGGTACCCGCGAGTCAACTTTCCCGCGAGTGGGCGTGGTTTCAGCGCAGCCAGCGGACACGCCCCCAGCGTTTGAGAGCAGAGATCACTGCTCATTTTTTCAAGATTTTGATAGCTTATTTTATTTACTTGCAGAGGTGGAGAGTCCAGGGGTCAGAAAGTAAAAGTCCTGCCATATATTTATTCCACCCATGAACACATACAGCAAAAGTATAGAAAAGTTGATCAGGTGGTGTTGGTTATGTTTTGACATAATCATCATTTGACCTAAATCACAAAACTCATTTAGAGAGTTCTGTCTACCTTGTTGATTACAGCAGCATGTGATTCTACAGTATACTATTTTCAGAATTTTTTTATAAAATCAGAAAGATTTCTTAAAAGTTGTTCTGATCAAAAGACTATCATTAAAAAATGTAAAAAATAAAATAAAATAAAATAAAATAAATTTATTTGGACACACAGACATCAAGAATCAGCCTGTGATTCTCAACAATGGTTACAATAATAAAGCATGTTGCAGTGCATTCTGGGTGCCACCAATCAAAACTTATTCATGGCTCCCATCATGCATTGCGGTATGAATAAATTATGATCTGAATTGTCTTAATAATTTCCTTTTCCTAATTGAATATTCTGTTTGTCACCATTGTTGAGATTCATACACTGATTATTGATGTCTGTGTGTGCCTAGAAGAAAGATTTTTTTTTTTTTTCAGAACAATTTTTAAGAAATCATTTGGATAATACAGAAATTTCTGGATCTTATTCTGTAGAATCACAATGATGCTGTAATGACCAATATAAATTTAAGTCAAAGATTAGGCTCTAAATGAGATCAGTGATTCAGGTCAAATGATGATTATGTTAAAACATAACCAACACCACCTGATCAGCTTTTCTTGTTGTTCATCTGGCTATTATAACTCAGTTATAGCAGCCAAACTAAATCTAACGTCAATAGTTTAAGGGTCAAGAGCCCAACTAAAGCCAACACTGATCACCATAATGGTAACTTAAAAAAAGAGATTTCCTCCTTTGGTCATTCTGCTTGTTAACATCAGGTGTCTTCAATATTGCTCAATCATCACTCAGTCAATCACTAAATTATCTCATTAACTTTAAAACTCTTGAGTCTGGAGCCAAATAAACTCCCAGGAGAGTTCATTTAACACTGGAGTTTTTGCTGTGTGAGTTCATGGGTGGAATAAACATATGGCAGGACTTTTACTTTCTGACCACTAGACTTTCCACATCTGTTTACTTGGCTGCTTTTTTTAATCATTCAAATTTGGCTGGGTGGCTAATAACACATTTTTCTGTGGTGTGACAAACTCAGAACACATACTTAATTTTGACTTTACAGGGATTTTAATATTAGTTTTTTCTTTATTTGTATATGAGACATGAAACTGAATGTAGTCAGATCATGTTATATTTCAATTCGTTTAATGACGTCAGTTTTGTGTCACGGAAAACCTAGAAATTTTATTTTCCGGACAGTAAAACAGGTCTTGGAAATAATATTTTGTTATGGATTGAACAGATCCACTATTTACGGGGAATGTTGAAGTCTGAAAAGACTACTGACTATTTGTGCTGTCAGTTTAAAACCTACCAGTCACAGCATAGTGTTGAAAGTGTTGCATAAATGCATAAATTACAGCTCATCCTAATAAAGATAATAAAAACTGAATTCTCAGCCTACATTTCCTCGTTCCTCCTTCCAGGTGAAGAGATCTCTCAGACAGTCGAGCAGGCCATCAGTGGAGACTTCATGGGTCGCCTTATTGTCCAGCCCAGTGGATGTGGAGAGCAGATCATGATCACTATGACTCTACCTGTCATTGCCACTCATTATCTGGACAGCACCAATCAGTGGAAGACTGTTGGCATTGACCGCCGTAATGAAGCCATTAACCATATCAACACAGGTCAGCAAGATACAATAGTTATACAGAATCTGACTAGGATTTGAAATAAAAGAAGAAAAAGATTGAAAACCAAATAATATACAAATAATTTTTGCATTAAGGTTATCAACGGCAGCTGGGTTACCGTAAACCAGATGGATCCTACGCTGCCTGGGTAGACAGGCCAAGCAGCACATGGTATTTTCATTTCATGCCCAGTTTCTCGTTTCATATTATATCCTATATATGTTTTTTTATGATTATTTGTAACAAACAATAATTTGTTAATATTTTGCAATTCTGTCTGTTAAAGGCTAACAGCATATGTGGCCAAAGTCTTTGCCATGGCCATTAACTTTGCTACTATAAAAGAAGACGTGCTCTGCAGCGCCGTCAAGTGGCTGGTTCTCTACAAACAACTGCCAGACGGCTCCTTTAAAGAGGAAACAGCTGTAATTCATGGAGAGATGGTGGTAAGTTGAATGTCCCTGATAGCAGACCAACAATGAATAAACATTGAATCAAGGTTTAAACTTAACATTGATTTTTCATCAGGTTTACAACCTTAAAATTATTTTATTTCTAAGATGAAAAATAGATCAAGATGGACATAAAATCGATATTTGTTCAACTTAAATTAAAATCACTTATTTTACATTGAATCAACATTGAAACAACAAATCAATCTTGCTTTATGTACAACAGGATCTTAAATAAATAGAATAAATCTTACTTTATTCATATACCGGTGAATCAAGTCCATTTTGACATCTTTCAAGCAGACATTATGCAGGGCTGAAATGAAAATGGGTTTGAAGCAAAAAGTCATTAACTTCAAAATCAATGATTAAACAACTCAGACAACTCAAAACAAACAGCATTAACCTCTTCAAATATTACTAACCAGTTTGATTTTATTTCTGTCAGACGACTCCAAAAGTTCTTATTGAGAATAATCTGAGGTTTAGATGTTGATGTTGTGTTGTTTAATTTGCAGTTACCATGATGGAGATCAGTGTTCGCTTTAGTTGTACTCTTGTACTCTTGTGTAACTTTTGTTATAACAATAAAAGCTTAGAGAAATATGATCAGGTCATGCTGGCTATATACTAATGATGACTCACCGATCTCATGCAGTTTAATTCCATATAGAATGTGTGTTGTATTATTAATACTTATTACAGCAATCAGTTATGAATGATTTGAGTGATGCACTAAAAAGCATAACTTAGATCAGGGGTGGGCAACTTCTGGAGGGCCACTGTCCTACAGAGTTTATAGCTTCAACCCTAATCAAACACACCTGAACAAGCTAATCAATGTCCTCAGGATTACTAGAAAATTACAGGCAGGTGATTTTTTCAGGGTTGGAGCTAAACTCTGTAGGACAGTGGCACTCCAGGACCGAAGTTGCCCACCCCTGACTTAGATCAACAATCAGCATATGAATCTCAACAATGGTGACAATAAGTAAAATATTCAGATAAACAGATCAACTCTAAACATCCCAAAAACAAGCTAATAAAAATCACAACAAAAGCACAAAAAAAAGCAAATAAAGAAAATATTAAGACCATTCAGCTTGCCTAATTTATTCATGCCGCAATGCATGCTGGGAGTCATTGATGTGTTTTGTTCTCTGTTGGCACCCATTAAAGCCAGACCCACATCAAGATGTTAGGTCTGGCAACTCACCATTGGCAGGGCTCAATCCGAGGGTCAGAATAAATGGCTGTCTTTCAAATTCCCTTTGCACGCAATAGGACAGCATTACAACCAACCAGAGCGTTTTCTCACCAGCGGAGCTAACGTTAGTTGATAGAATAAACTTTTGCCGTATCTGGTCAGCAAAACTACAAACACATCTTCCTTTTTTAAAAATGACTTAAGTGCCATTCTTTGTTCTTTTCTCAAAGAAAAGCTTAACTCCAAGTCCTCCAGAGTCGCGGCCAAAGACGATTCGAAAGACCGCTGTTCGCCAGCAGCAGCTCTTCTTTGTTTCAAGTAGCAGGGAATTCACGCGCAACTCTGTCGTCATTATGTTAAGCCCCCCCACTGACTCTATACACGATGTGATTGGCCTGACTAGAGTTTGGTTTTTCCAACTTGAAAAGTCAACGGAGAGTTGCTAGACGACACTGGCTGCAAAATAAAATGTGCTGCCACTATGGTGCTTCTAGATTTCTATGCTAACCCAGCATGCATTGTGGCAAGAAGATTTTTGTTGATTGCAGGGCTTAAAGTATTCCGGCACCGTGTCGGATCTCCGGCGTGCGGCCGTGAGGAAGAAAAAAATTAATACAATTTGGAACTTGCATGCGGTTTAATATTTTCGAGTCAATTGATTTCACCTACCAATCATATGAAAGGAACGCAGCTCTACTAACGTTACAAGTCTATCAGAAGCAGAGCAGGGTGGGTCCTGGCAACACAGTGTGATTGAGACATTTTTTACAGTCTATGGATTGAGATGTATACGTCACGTTAGCGTAGGGCTGGGCGATATATCGCACGATATTGTTATGCGCATCTCGTCAGTAAAGCCGGTTCCTTGATTAGTAGTAAATCGCCATCACCTGCTTTCAGATGGAGCGGCATTTACTACAAAGAGCCGTAGTTAACTGACAAGCTGAGCCATATCGCATTAAAATCACGGACGTATCGCCAGCGATAATTAATGCGATATGGCTCAGCTTGTCAGTTAACTACGGCTCTTTGTATACAGCAAAAACTCCAGTGTTAAATTAACACTCCTGGGAGTGTATGAGTCCACACTCAAGAGTGTTGAAGTTAATGAGATAATTAAGTGATTAATTTAGTGATGATTGACTATTATTGAAGACACCTGATGTTAACAAGCAGAATCACTGAAGGAGAAAATCACAAATTGTAAGCCACCATTATGGAGAATAGTGTTTGCTTTAGTTGGACTCTTGACCCTTATATGTTTACTTTAAATTTTGCTTGGCTGCTGTATCTGAGTTATAACTGTCAGTTGAACAAAGAGAAAAAGTGATTTGATGGTGTTGGTTATATTATGACAATCATCATTTGAACTTGATCACTGAACTCATTAAGATCCTTCTTTCTGATGTAGATTTATGTTGTTGATTACAGAATAACTGTGATTCTGCATAAATGCTAGAATTTTTCATATAATATAAAGGATTTCTTAAAAGTTGTTTTAAAAAAAAAAATCATTATTTTAGGCACACACAGATGTCAAGATTCAGTCTATGCATCTCAACAATGGTGAGGAGCAGAATATTCAATTAGGAAAAGTAAATTACATAGACAATTCAGATCATAATTTATTCATACCGCAATGCATGATGGGAGCCATTAATGAGTTGTGATTGGTGGCAGCCACTGCAACATGCTTTATTATTGTCACCATTGTTGAGATTCACAGGCTGATTATTGATGTCTGTGTTTTAAATGAATTTATCTGAATGTCTTTTGATCAGAACAATGTTTATTAAATATTTTGAATTATAAGTAAAGTACTGATAATCATAGGCTGAAGAATCACTAAACTGCAGCTAACAAGTTAAACCAAACTATCTCAATAAGTTTCCTTTTTCAGATCACAGCATGATTATGTCAAAACATAACCAACACTATAAGATAACATTTTACTTTGTTCATTTAACTGTTATAAATCAATAACAGCAGACAAACAACAGTAAATATTAAAGTAAACATATAATGGTCTAGAGCCCAACTAAAGCAAACACCCATCACCTTAATGGTAACTTACAATTTGTGATTTTCTTCTTCAGTGATTCTGCTTGTTAACATCAGGTGTCTTCAATAATGCTCAATCATCACTAAATTAATCACTTAATTATCTCCTCAGCCCTAAATGCCGCTCCATCTGAAAGCAGGTGATGGAGATTTACTACTAATCAAGGAACCGGCTTTACTGACGAGATGCGCATAACAATATCGCGATTTAAATCGCCCAGCCCTAATGGCAGGACTTTTACTTTCTGACCCCTGGACTTTCCACCTCTGACATTTATTATGGGTTTAAGTGAGGATTGTTTTAAGTTCAAATTTTGGAAAAATACATTTTCATCGAGACATAAGTAGCTATATCAGTGGTATATCAGTAGCTATATCATACTGGTCTTAAAATTCATAAAAATATTCCATTAACCTGCTTGAAAATAAATGGTGCCAATAAACCAGATTGACTTCATTTGTGTCATATGTATACGGAAGGTCTTATTGAGAATTAACAGAGGTTTAGATGTTGACGATTTTTAGAAAAAAATGTATCACCATTATGGCGATCAGGTTTTCCTTTAGTTGGGCAGTTTGACTCTTGGCTTTTTTTTTTTTTTGCAAGTTTGTGGTTTTTGTAACAGTTTTAACCAAAACACATAATTTGTTACAAAGAAAGCCAGAAACAAAGATGGTCAGGTGATCTAGTTTTCAACAACAAAAAGTAGAATAATGCATTTATCTCATCACTGTCCAAAAGTGGTTATTTGATGTTAATAGATTATATTCACTGACAATTCTCTCTAGCCACAGATTGGACTTTCTGAATTTTGGTTTTTAAAATACATCATGGGTACTTTTTTTTTTTTTTTTTTTTTCAAGAATCAAGAATCAGCTTATGAATCTCAACAATGGTGACATGCTTCATGCCACAATGCATGCTGGGAGCCACAATAGTATAAAACTCATGGATCCCAGGATGCATTGCGGCATGAAACATGTCACCGTGACCATGGTTGAGATTCATTTGCTGATTCTTGATGTCTGTGTCTTAGAAAAAAAAAAAATATATATAAAAAAAAAAAAAAAAAAAAAAATCAATCTCCAATCTGTGGCAAGAGAGTATTGTTGGTGAATATAATCTATTAACATCAAATAACCACTTTGGGACAGTAATGACATAGGTGCATTCATTTATTTTTTGTTGTTGAAAACTAGATCACCTGACCATTTTTGCTTCTGGCGTTCTTTGCAACAAATTACGTGTTATAGTAAAAACTGTTACAAAAACCGCAAACTCAAAAAAAAAAAAAAAAAAAAATGAAGTGTCAAACTGCCCAACTAAAGAAAACACTGGTCACCACAATGGTGACCAAACATTTTCAATAAATCATCAACATCTAAACCTCTGTTAATTGTCAATAAAAACTTCTGTAGATGTCTGACAGAAATAAAGTCAGTCTGGTTAGTAATAAGTGAAGCTGGTAATGCTGTTTGTGGAGTTGTTTAATCCTCCTCTGCTGAGATCTTCACAGATTTAATGTCTTCTTTTCTCTTCAGTTGATTTCATCTAAAGCGGCTTAAGTCAGTTGTAGCTCGTGTGTTTCTCGTTTTCTCTGTTCTTATTGAATCTCTTTCCTTCAGTGATTCTGCTTGTTGACAGCAGGTGTTCATCATTAATGCCCAATCATCACTTAATTAATCACTTAATTAACTTTAACTCTAATTCAGAGTTATTTTAACTCTCTGTAGAGAGGGACCAAATGTTTTCTGAGCAGAGTTAATTTAATTCTGGGGATTTTGCTGTGTACCCATAATTTTTTTTTCCCATTACAGCAGCCAGAGAAAAGTTAATGTCGAAAGGTCATGGGTCAAGAGTCCAAATAAAGCAAACACAAATCACAATAATGGTGACTTCAAATGAAACGTTTTCATTAAGACATTGAGAATTGACAGAAATAAAGTCAAACTGGTTTGTAATAAGTGAAGATGGCTAAGCTGGTTTTGGCGTTTTTGTAAGATGCAGTTAGTTTCCATAACCCTTGCAGAATCTGCATTTTACTATTTCACAGGACATTTGTTTCCATGATTTTAATAAACCAAGAAAAATCACACAGCCAGTGATCATCATACATTTTAGTTATTTGAAAATAATATATATATATATATATATATATATATATATATATATATATATATATATATATATATATATATATATATATATATATGATTTGATATTTTGATAATAAAATGTTTGTTTTATGGGGGGGAAACTGTTGCATCCAACCCCAAATAAAATTATAATAAATATGACTATTTATTACTATTTATTATAAAACACTGCTAACATTTTTGTAATAATTGCAATAATGTACATTAGTAATGCAATTTATATTGCTATCTTATAATATTTTAAACTCATGCATGTTTGGTGACCACTGATTAATAACCCTAGTAGAAAGGGCTACATTTGCAGATTTATTATGAAAGCATGTCTTTTTTTTTTGTGATACTGTTTATGTGTGCTTTATTCCAGGGTGATGTACAAGGTAAAGATGCTGATGCCTCTCTGACGGCCTTTGTTGTGATTGCCATGCAAGAGGGCAGAGAGATCTGTACTGGATCAGTTGGTGTAAGTACAGCTCTTCCACTGTTTTGTTCATCAAAAACTATAAATGATAAATTAACAGTTGATTTATTTATTTTTTGTCTCTTGGGTTTAACCTCTTCCACTGTTTCGTTGACCAAAAACATAAAACACTTTTCCTGTTGATTTTAACATCGTACACACACTTTATAGAGTCTGGCTGAAAGTATCAGGAAGGCTGTTGCATTCTTAGAAGGTCGACTTCCACAACTGACCAATCCTTACGCTGTTGCGATGACGTCCTACGCCATGGCCAATGCTGACAAACTCAATAAAGAGATCTTGATGAAACATTCCACCAAAGGAGAAGGTCAGTCACACCAACACGTCAACAAATGTGTTGCGCTTCATATAACATGGAACAATAAAATAAACCAGAGTGGAAATTCTGAAAGAATTATGTAAGTTTTGTGGTGTAATGATCGCAGAGGTGGAAAGTCCAGGGGTCAGAAAGTAAAAGTCCTGCCATATATTTATTCCACCCATGAACTCTCACAGCAAAAACTCCAGTGTTAAATGAACTCTCCTGTGAGTTTATTTGGCTCCAGACTCAAGAGTGTTAAAGTTAATGAGATAATTTAGTGATTGATTGGGTGATGATTGAGCATTATTGAAGACACCTGATGTTAACAAGCAGAATCACTGAAGGAGAAAATCTCTTTTTTTAAGTTGCCATTATGGTGATCAGTGTTGGCTTTAGTTGAGCTCTTGACCCTTAAACTAATAATGTTAAATGTTGTTTGGCTGTTGTATCTGAGTTATAACTCTCAGATGATCAAAGCGAAAAGTTGATCAGGTGGTGTTGGTTATGTTTTGACATAATCATCATTTGATCTAAATCACAAAACTCATTTAGAGAGTTCTGTCTACCTTGTTGATTACAGCAGCATGTGATTCTACAGTATACTATTTTCAGAATTTTTTTATATAATCAGAAAGATTTCTTAAAAGTTGTTCTGATCAAAAGACTTTCATTAAAAAATGTAAAAACAAACAAACAAAATTTATTTGGACACACAGACATCAAGAATCAGCCTGTGATTCTCAACAATGGTTACAATAATAAAGCATGTTGCAGTGCATTCTGGGTGCCACCAATCAAAACTTATTCATGGCTCCCATCATGCATTGCGGTATGAATAAATTATGATCTGAATTGTCTTAATAATTTCCTTTTCCTAATTGAATATTCTGTTTGTCACCATTGTTGAGATTCATACACTGATTATTGATGTCTGTGTGTGCCTAGACAAAAGATTTTTTTTTTTAGAACAATTTTTAAGAAATCATTTGGATAATACAGAAATTTCTGGATCTTATTCTGTAGAATCACAGTGATGCTGTAATGACCAATATAAATTTAAGTCAAAGATTAGGCTCTAATGAGATCAGTGATTCAGGTCAAATGATGATTATGTTAAAACACAACCAACACCACCTGATCAACTTTTCTTGTTGTTCACCTGGCTATTATAACTCAGTTACAGCAGCCAAACTAAATCTAACGTCAATAGTTTAAGGGTCAAGAGCCCATCTAAAGCCAACACCATAATGGTAACTTAAAAAAGAGATTTCCTCCTTTGGTCATTCTGCTTGTTAACATCAGGTGTCTTCAATAATGCTCAATCATCACTCAATCAATCACTTAATTAGCTCATTAACTTTAACACTCTTGAGTCTGGAGCCAAATAAACTCCCAGGAGAGTTCATTTAACACTGGAGTTTTTGCTGTGTGAGTTCATGGGTGGAATAAACATATGGCAGGACTTTTACTTTCTGACCCCTGGACTTTCCACCTCTGAATGATCGCTACCGGTTTGTGTCAATAACAGTAGAATGAATAGAGTGGGAACAGCAACACAAATAGTTCATAAATAAGCCAAAGCATCAAGCTCGATGGTCTGGATCAGCCTATGTGAGCAGAGTAACAGATTTCCCTTCACGCTCCAGCTTCATCTCCACACTTGTTTCTATTCCTGTTTTGTGTTTGAATCAGCCGGTAGGATTTGGACTGTCGATGGACAGCATCATCACTCTCTAGAGGCGACGGCCTATGCTGTGCTGGCACTTGTGAAGGCCAAAGACTTTGATAAAGCAGGAGATGCAGTGCTTTGGCTGCGTTCACAACAGTCTCATTATGGTGGATCTGACACCACACAGGTACACTAACATCTCATCATCTGACTGTAGCTTGAGTAGTAGCTTGAGCTTTTAAAAAACAGTAAATCTGTCAGAAGCCTTCAGAGGCCATGGATTATTATTATTATTCTCTTGTTTTCTCATAATCTCGACATAGAAACGATTAAGTCGTGATAACAAGAAAACAACTTTTGTTAAGTTACACAACTGCATCAACAAGTAGCAGTATAGATATCACCCTTACAGCACAGAGGTGGAAAGTCCAGGGGTCAGAAAGTAAAAGTCCTGCCATATATTTATTACACCCATGAACTCACACAGCAAAAACTCCAGTGTTAAATGAACTCTTCTGGGAGTTTATTTGGCTCCAGACTCAAGAGTGTTAAAGTTAATGAGCTAATGAAGTGATTAATTTAGTGATGATTGAGCATTATTGAAGACACCTGATGTTAACAAGCAGAATCACTGAAGGAGAAAATCACAAATTGTAAGCCAACGTTATGGTGATGGGTGTTTGCTTTAGTTGGGCTCTTGACCCTTATATTATTAACTTTAGATTTTGTTTGTCTGCTGATATTGATTTATAACAGTCAAATGAACAAAGAAAAGTGGGATCTGATAGTGTTGGTTATGTTTTCACATAATCATACTGTGATCTGAAAAATGAATTTTTTTTTAGATAGTTTGGTTTAACTTGTTAGCAGGAGCTCTGTAATCCTACAGCATATGATTATCAGTGTTTTTCTTATAATCCAAAATATTTCATAAACATTGGTCTGATCAAAAAAACTTTCACAAGAATTTATAAAGAAACACAAACATCAATAATCAGCCTGTGAATCTCAACAATGGTGACAATAATAAAGCATGTTGCAGTCGCTGCCACCAAGCACAACTCATTAATGGCTCCCATCATGCATTGCAGTATGAATAAATTATGATCTGAATTGTCTATGTAATTTACTTTTCCTAATTGAATATTCTGCTCCTCACCATTGTTGAGATGCATAGACTGAATCTTGACGTCTGTGTGTGCCTACAAGAAATTTTTTTATTTTTTTTTACTCTTAAGAAATCCTTTAAAATTCTGATATTTATGCAGAATCACAGTTATGCTGTAGTCAACAACATAAATCAAAAACATAAAGTTCAAATGATGATTGTCATAATATAACCAACACCATAAGATCACTTTTTTTCTTTGTTCATCTGGCAGTTATAACTCAGATACAGCAGCCATACAAAATCTAAAGTTAATAATATATGGGTCAAGAGCCCAACAAAAGCAAACACCCATCACCATAACGATAACTTACAATTTGAGATTTTCTCCTTCAGTGATTCTGCTTGTTATCATCAGGTGTCTTCAATAATGCTCAATCATCACTAAATTAATCACTTAATTATCTCATTAACTTTAACACTCTTGAGTGTGGACTCATACACTCCCAGGAGTGTTAATTTAACACTGGAGTTTTTGCTGTGTACAAAGAGCTGTAGTTAACTGACAAGCTGAGCCATATCGCATTAATTATCGCTGGCGATACGTCCGCGATTTTAATGCGATATGGCTCAGCTTGTCAGTTAACTACGGCTCTTTGTAGTAAATGCCGCTCCATCTGAAAGCAGGTGATGGCGATTTACTACTAATCAAGGAACCGGCTTTACTGATGAGATGCGCATAACAATATCACGATTTAAATCGCCCAGCCCTACTCCAGACTCAAGAGTGTTAAAGTTAATGAGATAATTAAGTGATTCATTGGGTGATGATTGAGCATTATTGAAGACACCTGATGTTAACAATCAGAATCACTGAAGGAGAAAATCTCTTTTTTAAGTTGCCATTATGGTGATCAGTGTTTGGTTGAGTTGGGCTCTTGCCCCCTAAACTAAGAACATTAGATTTTGTTTGGCTGTTCTATTTGAGTTATAACTCTCAGATGAACAAAGAGAAAAGCTGCTCAGGTCGGTTTGGTTATGTTTTGACATAATCATCTTTGGACTTGAATTACAAAGCTCATTCAGAGAGTTAGGTTTACCTTGTTGGTTACAGCAGTCTATGATTCCACAGTACACTCGTTTCAATATAATCAGCATTTTCAACATAATCCCAAAAAATTATTTAAAGTTGTTCTGATCAAAACACTCTAAAAAGTTTTTTTTTTTTTTTTGGACACAGACATCAAGAATCAGCCTGTGAATCTCAACAATGGTGACAATAATAAAGCATGTTGCAGTGCATTCTGGGTGCCACCAATCAAAACTCATTCATGGCTCCCATCATGCATTGCGGTATGAATAAATTATGATCTGAATTGTCTTAGTAATTTCCTTTTCCTAATTGAATGTTCTTTTTGTCACCATTGTTGAGATTCATACACTGATTCTTGATGTCTGTGTGTGCCTTAAAGGGGGGTACAATGGTGTTTCATGTATTCAGAGGTGTTTACAGTGTTAAAGAGATGGGTTCTCATGCTAAACACGGCCAAAGTTTAAAAAAAAAAATTGGACGAATAACGGAGAATTTCTGTGCCGAAAATCTTACTTCCGGGTTGGTACAAGTTTCGGCTGGTTTTTTTTCGATCGTGGATCTAATGACGTAGACGAGAGTGGAACTCCTTATATGAGCATTTCTCCCGGAAAAGCTCGCCCGCGCACACGTCGACCAGAGGAGAGCGAGAGCGAGACCGCGCACATCAATGCGCTTCAATAGGAAATCATCGGCAGCGTTGCATAGGTTTTATAAACAAGGCCCAGTTCGACGCCGGATTTGCAGATCGTCTAATGCTTAAGGATGGAGCAGTCCCACGATAAAGGTTCACGGTCGTCCGTTGGTGGAACCGCAGGCGGTGAGTAAAACCAGAGAATGTCTAATAAGGAGACGGGCTCTGGTAAAACTGCTTCAAATGCCTGTGTGTTGTTAGCTATTGGCGCGTAAGCTCTGCTCACACGGCACGCCTCCAGCCGCTCAGTTTTTTCCGGAAAGACTCGGTTCAGCCTATCTTTCTTTTATAAATATAATAAAACTAAAGACTTTTTGGAGATATGAAGGATGCAATACTACTCTATAGGTACTCAAGATTAACATGAGATTGACTGAAACTGAGTGTTTCACCCCCCCTTTAAAGAAAGATTTTTTTTATATTTTTTTTATATCAGAACAACTTTTAAGAAATCATTTGGATTATAATGACAAATCTGGATATTATTCAGTCGAATCACTGTGATGCTGTTATGACCAATATACATTTAGAGACCAATATACAGAGATTAGACTCTAAATGAGTTCAGTGATTCAGGTCAAATGATGATTATGTTAAAATATAACCAACACCTGTTCAACTTTTCTCTTTGTTCATCTGGCAATTATAACTCAGGTACAACAGCCAAACAAAATCTAAAGTTAAACATTTAAAGGTCAACTGCCCAACTAAAGCAAACACTGATCTCCATAATGGTGACTCAAATTGTGATTTTTCTCATTCAGTGATTCTGCTTGTTAACATCAGGTGTCTTCAATAACGCTCAATCATCACTCAATCAATCGCTTAATTAGCACATTAACTTTAACACTCATGAGTGTTAATTTAACACTCATATTTCAACACTTTACCACTCTTGAGTCTGGAGCCATATAAACTCCCAGGAGAGTTCATTTAACACTGGAGTTTTTGCTGCAGCTGATTTCTGTAAGGAATATGACTTAGCTCAAATGATTATAGGGAATCAAAATTATGAATCGGGTTGATTCATCTATATTCTTACAATATTAATAAATTATTGAAGCTGAAAATTAGACCCATTCGTATACATCAATATTCAATTACAATGAATTATAATTTAATCATTAATATACAAAAGGTCCCTCTTTCAGATCAATTAATCAGAATAATTTTTAAGGGAAATTAATGTATTAATTAAACAGTTGTTTGTCCCGCAAACTGGTCGTGAAATTAATTCCATCAACTTCTCAACAAAATTATCTCTTTCTTATAATTTAAAGAAAGCTATTTTCTGGCCATGAAAACAACTCTCCTGTTCTTATAAAATTAGGTTACTTAAAAGTAACAAATCAGCTCTGTAGCTTAAGATCAACAAATCATTGACTTCGTAAATGAGCATTGAGACAATCAGGAATATATGGAATTTAATAATTGAACTAATGAATACATAACTACGATTCACACAGAGTAAATAGGTATGTATATACAGAACACGTAAACAAATACAAGACTAAACGCATAACGAAGATGAGGGAGAGAGAGAGATCAGAGATCGGACAATGAGAGAGATGAGAGAAAGTGAAACTAAAGTTCAGGACGAGAGAGATCACAGAGATGATCTCAGCATGGCAAAATCACAGGCAGTAACCTTGAGAGACAACAAGAAATCAGAATCATCAAATCACAAATCAAAATACTTGTGTATGGTTCTCTTTGTATTTGCTGAAGAAGAGCTCTTTTTAGAGCGGGGCATGTTTCCTCGTGTCTTTTGGGCGAGCCTGACTCGCGCGAAGTTTAAAGGTTCACCGAACGTGAAGTTGCCAGAAACATGATTCAGAGTTCATCTCCCTTTGTGGAGGGAGAAACGAATATGAAAATAAAACTTAGTAAAGAAAATAAAACGGAGATGATGACTCCTATAGGAGCCATGGAGCCAGGAATTCTTTCAGTGCTCGTGCACGTCCTTGAGGATGAGGAGTGCGCGCCGCGGAAGATTCAAGTCTCTTTAAAGTTGAAGCTTCACTGAACGAATGGTAGAGTCTAAACAAAGACGAAAATAAAGAAAAGACTTAAGAAAATAAAAGAGAAATTCATTCACGAAAACGGTGAATGAATGCTCCCTAAACGGGAGCCATATGGGTCTTCTCGCTGATGAAGCGGGTTCGTAAAAGTGCTCGAACAAACAAAACGAAAGAAAAATACAGAACAGAACTGAACGCGGAGTGTGACCGCTTTTCTAGGGTACAGAAATTTCAACTCCTCCCTTGGCTTAGGCCAATTGGAACGTGACATTCCAAGCGGGAAGAAACTTTCTTTGTCTCAGTTCTTCAGTTTAATTTGCATGTTTTATGGCAGCGTTATTATGTGATCAGTTATACTCTAACGATGGTAAAAATAGTATCATACATTTTACCAGATCCTGATGCATATATTTGGTTTCAGTACAAGGAGAGCTTTACGTGAATACCGAATTAGATATGTTTCGAAGGTACACGGAGATCGATTCTTATTCTGTAAAAATAAGCTTAAAGGTTAAACTAACAACCTAGGAATAAAATGAACCCAACATGTGATGTACATTGATAAGTGGGAATTGAAGATTGGACTTTAGAAAGATCCACATGGCATATCTATGATTGCAACAGTGTGCACATCTGAAACATTATTCCTTTACGGTTTACAAGAATACAAAAACCCATCACAGAGAAGAACAATCATGAAAAAGAGAAATTACATTCAGGTTTACATATTCCTTCAATGGTTATACATATAAAATATCTAAGATGAACACTTTAATTTTGCTCCTCTGCCAGAATCTCAGTTTGCTTGACATTCCATTAGGGCAATAAAAACAAAGTGGGGGGAAAGGCAATTGCCAGACAATCTTGAATGCTGATTCCAGATTACACATTAGAAAACTACACCTCTATTATAAAGCAAAACTAAATCACACATGCATAATGGCATTGTACTTATATGAAAATGATATTTCTAAGTTCTAATACAAAGGTGTGTGTGTGTGTGTGTATGCATGTATGTGTGTGGGATGACTCCTCAGTCTCCCAGGGGGTGTTGTAAAGTGTTATCCTATAGCAGGAGGAAGTTTCGTTATCTCTCTGTGGTCCAGAGAGGGGAAGGGGGTTTGGAATGTCTCTGAGGTGCAATTAGTGTCGTAAAAGTCCATTTGTCGCCGACTAGCTGGAGCCGAAGCATGATTTGCACTCACGAGTTCAAAGTGCACCAGCTTTTGTATTCAGGAAGAAATGTTTTTAGCAACACAGAGTATTTGAATTTGTTAATTCAAACCAACGACGAATGATTCGATAGCCAATGTTGTTACATTTCACTAATTAGTTCTCTCTCCTGCTGAATTAGCAAATCCAGGTGATTGGAACAAAATACTGAGGAGGACTTTTACTTTCTGAACCTGGAC
The DNA here is from genome assembly GCA_021464565.1 of Rutilus rutilus. Classification (NCBI taxonomy): domain Eukaryota; kingdom Metazoa; phylum Chordata; class Actinopteri; order Cypriniformes; family Leuciscidae; genus Rutilus; species Rutilus rutilus. Next base: position 16,748,924 of record JAJAQA010000002.1, on the reverse strand, counting down.
TTTCCACCTCTGGTATTCTGTTTGCACCTTATTGTGAATATTTAAGATGCCATTTTAATCATCATTTAATCATTTCAATAACTGTTAGTTTACCTTGCTGTGTCACTCAATATATATTGATAAGAAATAGGATTTATAGCCTATGTAAAGATGTGTTGTGTTAAATTATTAACACTCCTCAGTGAACATATGTGTCCAACTACAGAGTGTTAAAAGTAACACTGAAGCAGTGTTTAAGTTATTGAGATAATTAAGTGATTAATTAGGTGATAATTGACCATTATTGAAGACTAGAAGGAGGAAGCCAGTGTAACGCACATGATCCCACATAGCAACATTTTGACGTCCCAGATCTGGCTAACTCCAGTTGTTGGATACTCTACCCAGCTCTGGCTCTTGGCTGACATCATGTGGCATTGCTATGGCCTGCTTGTGGCCCAGATCTGGTAAACAGGAGTGAGCTGCCCAAGGGCCGTCATTCCATGCTGCATGTGGGCCAGATCATCTTTCCACGTGTGCCAGATGTGGTCCAGATCTGGGCTGAAACAATGTTGCTATGTGGGTGTCACATTACGGAGCTCTGTCTTTGAATGCTTTTCTGGGCTTTCCAGGCGACCATCATGGTGTTCCAGGCCGTGGCAGAGTATCGCACGCAGGTGAAGGACCAACAAAACTTCAATCTGGACGTGGAGCTGTCAGTGGCAGGAAGAAGCAAATCTGTCAGATATACTATTACAAGAAACAATGTGCATCTTATACGGTCAGACAAGGTGAGGAGAAACTCATATATTCAGAGATTTTTGTTTGTCATTCATAATTTTTAATTGTCTTACATCAAAAGTGTTGTGTGTGGTCATTGAAACCTTCAGGTATCTCTACTATATCATGGATTTGATTATTCTGATAACATCTGCGTTTACTCAACAGGTGGACATAAACAAAGACTTCAATGTGACGGCTAGAGGAACTGGAACAGCCACTCTCTCAGTGAGTGTCTATAAGCGTTTATATGAGATAGCAACATTGTGTCGGCCCAGATCCGGCCAGAGGTGGAAAGTCCAGGGGTCAGAAAGTAAAAGTCCTGCCATATATTTATTCCACCCATGAACTCACACAGCAAAAACTCCAGTGTTAAATGAACTCTCCTGGGAGTTTATTTGGCTCCAGACTCAAGAGTGTTAAAGTTAATGAGATAATTTAGTGATTGATTGAGTGATGATTGAGCATTATTGAAGACACCTGATGTTAACAAGCAGAATCACCAAAGGAGAAAATCTCTTTTTTAAGTTACCATTATGGTGATCAGTGTTTGCTTTAGTTGGGCTCTTGACCCTTAAACTAATAATGTTAGATTTTGTTTGGCTGTTCTATCAGAATTATAACTGCCAGATGAACAAAGAGAAAAGCTGATCAAGTTGTTTTGGTTATGTTTTGACATAATCATCTTTTGACTTGAATCAAAGCTCATTCAGAGAGTTAGGTTTACCTTGTTGATTACAGCAGTCTATGATTCTACATTACACTCGTTTCAATATAATCAGCATTTTCAATGTAATCCAAAAGATTTCTTTAAAGTTGTTCTGATCAAAACACTTAGAAAAGTTTTTTTTTTTTTTTGGACACACAGACATCAATAATCAGCCTGTGATTCTCAACAATGGTGACAATAATAAAGCATATTGCAGTGCATTCTGGGTGCCACCAATCAAAACTCATTCATGGCTCCCATCATGCATTGCGGTACGAATAAATTATGATCTGAATTGTCTTAGTAATTTCCTTTTCCTATTTGAATATTCTTTTTGTCACCATTGTTGAGATTCATACACTGATTCTTGATGTCTGTGTGTGCCGTAAAGAAAGATTTTTTTTTTTTTTTTTTTAATATCAGAACAAGTTTTAAGGAATCATTTGGATTATACTGACAAATCTGGATCTTATTCTGTAGAATCACTGTGATGCTGTAATGACCAAAATACATTTAAGTCAGAGATTAGGCTCTAAATGAATTCAGTGATTCAGGTCAAATGATGATTACGTTAAAATATAACCAACACCACCTGTTCACCTTTTCTCTTTGTTCATCTGGCTGTTATAACTCAGTTACAACAGCCAAACAAAATCTAAAGTTAAACATTTAAAGGTCAACTGCCCAACTAAATCAAACACTGATCTCCATAATGGTGACTAAAATGTGATTTTTTTCTCCTTCATTGATTCTGCTTGTTAACATCAGGTGTCTTCAATAATGGTCAATCATCACTCAGTCAATCACTTAATTAGCTCATTAACTTTAACACTCTTGAGTGTTAATTTAACACTCATATTTTAACACTTTAACACTCTTGAGTCTGGAGCCAAATAAACTCCCAGGAGAGTTCATTTAACACTGGAGTTTTTGCTGCAGCTGATTTCACTAATTAGTTCTCTCTCCTGCTGAATTAGCAAATCCAGGTGATTGGAACAAAATACTGAGGAGGACTTTTACTTTCTGAACCTGGACTTTCCACCTCTGGATCCGGCCCACATCTGACACATGTGGAAAGATGATCTGGCCCGCGTGGAATGACGGGCCTTGGGCGGCTCACTCCTGTTTGCCAAATCTGGGCCACAAGCAGGCCATAGCAATGCCACATGTCAGCCAAGAGCAAAGAAATAAACCAGAACTGGACCTTATCTGAGCCACAAAATCCGTATATATTAAATATGAAGTCATCTTAGCCTTAATAAGCCTGTTAACAAGCAGAATCACTGAAGGAAAGAAGAGAACAGAAAAAGAGACGAGCAGAAACACAAGAACTACAACTGACTTCAGACTAGGGCTGGACGATTTAAATCGCGATATTGTTATGCGCATCTTGTCAGTAAAGCCGGTTCCTTGATTAGTAGTAAATCGCCATCACCTGCTTTCAGATGGAGCGGCATTTACTACAAAGAGCCGTAGTTAACTGACAAGCTGAGCCATATCGCATTAATATCGCGGACGTATCGCCAGCGATAATTAAAGGAGAAGTTCACTTTTAAAATGAAAATTCTGTCATCATATACTCACCCTCATGTTGTTTCAAACCTGTATGAATTTCTTTCTTCTGCTGAACACAAAGAAAGATATTTAGAAGAATGTCAGTAACCAGACAGTTTTTGGGTCCCAATGAATAGAATAGAATAGAATAGAATTCAACTTTATTGTCATTGCACGTCACAAGTACAAGCAACGAAATGCAGTTTGCATCCATCCAGAAGTGCTTTAGCAAGAATATAGATATATTACAAAATATAGATATATTTTAGATATGTTACAATGTACACGGTATGAAGGAATGTTATGAGTGCTATAACTATAAGTATATACAGGCTATAACTGTAGTAAGTGTACAAGCTATGTACAGGCTATGAACAGGTTATACGTATGGATATAAATAAAAGACTATAACAGACTATAAATATACAATATGCAAGTATTAATAACAGCTGTAGAACTATAATTATTGTATTGTATTGTACAGCATGGTTGTCTATACAGTATTTACAGTAAGATATATATGAATAATTTATACAGTAGTAATATTAAAGTGCATGTGGCTGTAAGTGGTGGTCCAGCCACTGTGTATGAGTGTGTATGAGGATACTGGGGTTTTTTGTCCATTGTGTGTATGTTCAGTTATGGGTTGTTGTCAGTGGTTGTGAGAGTGCGTGTATGTTCAGTCTATGAGTTTTAATGTGGGTGAGATGTCAGGAGGCAGAATTCCGGAGTCTGACAGCTGTAGGATAGAAGCTGTTCCGGTACCTGGTGGTCTTAGTCCGGAGGCTCCTGTAGCGCCTCCCAGAGGGCAGGAGGGTGAAGAGTCTGTGTGCTGGGTGACTGGGGTCTTTGATGATTTTCCCGGCCCTTCTCAGACACCGCTTCCTGTAGATGTCCTCTATGGAAGGAAGTGGTGCTCCAGCGATGCGCTGGGCGGCTTTCACCACCCTCTGCAACGCCTTCCGGTCCGAGGCAGAGCAGCTCCCGTACCAGACTGTTATACAGTTGGTCAGGATGCTCTCGATGGTGCAGCGTTGGAAGTTCACCAGGATGTCTGAGGACAGGTTGTTCTTCCTCAGAGTCCTCAAGAAGAAGAGGCGCTGGTGAGCCTTCTTGACCAGCTTGGAGCAGCTGGTCGTCCAGGTGAGATCCTCTGAGATGTGGACTCCCAGGAACTTGAAGCTGTTCACACGCTCCACAGCCGTCCCCTTGATGTGGATGGGTGGATGTGGGTCAGCATTCCTCCTGAAGTCCACGATGAGCTCTTTGGTCTTCTCGGTGTTGAGCAGCAGGTTGTTGGTGTCGCACCACTCAGCCAGACGATCCACCTCCTCCCTGTAGGCGCCCTCATTGCTGTCTTTAATGAGGCCGATCACCGTGGTGTCATCTGCAAACTTAATGATGGTGTTGGAACCATCGACAGGTCTGCAGTCATGGGTGAGGAGGGAGTAGAGGAAGGGACTCATCACACAGCCTTGTGGTACACCGGTGTTCATTGTGATGATGGATGAACAGTGGTTATCCAGCCGGACATGCTGGGGCCGGCAGGTCAGGAAGTCCAGTAACCAGTTGCACATGAGGGAACTGATGCCTAGGTCTGTGAGTTTCCTGATGAGTTGTGAGGGGATGATTGTGTTGAACGCTGAACTGAAGTCTATAAACAGCATTCTGGCGTAGGTGTTTTTATTGTCCAGGTGTGAGAGGACAGTGTGCAGCGCTATGGAGACTGCATCCTCTGTGCTCCTGTTCTGACGGAATGCAAATTGGTGGGGGTCCAGGGTGGGGGGGAGACAGGATTTGAGGTGTGCTAGGACCAGCCGCTCTAAGCACTTTGTGATGATTGGGGTGAGGGCTACCGGGCGGTAGTCGTTGAGGCTTGATGGGTTGGAGTTTTTGGGTATCGGAACGATGGAGGTGGATTTGAAGCAGGCCGGTACCACAGCATGGGCCAAGGACAGATTGAATATGTCCGTCAGCACTCCTGCCAGCTCCACTGAACACGCTCTGAGAACACGGCCAGGGATGCCATCAGGACCTGCAGCCTTGTGGACATTAATCCTGCTCAGCACCGCTCCTACATCAGTGGGGGAGAGAGTCAGTGGTTGGTGGTCTAGAGTCACCTCTGCCTTAGTTGCAGTTGTTGTGTTCCCCCGCTCAAAACGAGCATAGAAGTTGTTGAGCTCGTTGAGGAAGGGGACATCAGAGGATGCGGGGGAGGGTTTGATGGTCCTGTAGTCTGTGATGATCTGGAGACCTTGCCACATACGTCGGGGGTTGGAGTTGGAGAAGTGTTCTTCTACCTTCCCTTTGTAGTGGTGTTTAGCATTTTTGATGCCCCTCTTCAGTTTGGCCCTGGCTGCACTGTAAGCCTGTGCATCCCCTGACCTGAAGGCGGTATTGCGGGCCTTCAGGAGGAGACGAACATCTCGGTTCATCCAAGGCTTCTGGTTGGGGTACATGGTGATCTGTTTCTGGGTGGTGACACTATGTGTAGTCAAGGAGATGTGGTCCAGTACAGATGTGGCGTACTGGTCCAAGTCTGTGTGGATGAACATATTCCAGTCTGTGTTTTTGAACCGGTCCTGGAGCACAGCATCTGTCCCCTCTGGCCACACTTTTACTGTCCTCACAGTGGGTTTCACACGTTGGATGAGTGGTGAGTACCGAGGTGTGAGGAACAGGGAGAGATGGTCTGATTGTCCAATGACTTCCATAGTAGGAAAAAAATATACTATGGAAGTCATTGGGACCCAAAAACTGTCTGGTTACTGACATTCTTCTAAATAACTTCCTTTGTGTTCAGCAGAAGAAAGAAATTCATACAGGTTTGAAACAACATGAGGGTGAGTATATGATGACAGAATTTTCATTTTAAAAGTGAACTTCTCCTTTAATGCGATATGGCTCAGCTTGTCAGTTAACTACGGCTCTTTGTATACAGCAAAAACTCCAGTGTTAAATTAACACTCCTGGGAGTGTATGAGTCCACACTCAAGAGTGTTTAAGTTAATGAGATAATTAAGTGATTAATTTAGTGATGATTGAACATTATTGAAGACACCTGATGTTAACAAGCAGAATCACTGAAGGAGAAAATCACAAATTGTAAGTTACCGTTATGACGATCAATGGTTGCTTTAGTTGGACTCTTGACCCATATATTATTAACTTTAGATTTTGTTTGTCTGTTGTTTCTGAATTATAATCACCAGTTGAACAAAGAAAAAAGTGATCTGATGGTGTTGGTTATGTTATGACAATCGTCATTTGAACTTGATCACTGAACTCATTAAAATCCTTCTTTCTAACTTCGATTTATGTTGTTGGTTAGTGAATCTGCATAAATGCCCAGAATTTTTATATAATATAAAGGATTTCTTAAAAGTTGTTCAAAAAAAAACTTTCTTTTAGGCACACACAGATGTCAAGATTCAGTCTATGCATCTCAACAATGGTGAGGAGCAGAATATTCAATTAGGAAAAGTAAATTACATAGACAATTCAGATAATAATTTATTCATACCGCATGATGGGAGCCATTAATGAGTTGTGATTGGTGGCAGCCACTGCAACATGCTTTATTATTGTCACCATTGTTGAGATTCACAGGCTGATTATTGATGTCTGTGTTTTAAATGAATTTATCTGAATGTCTTTTGATCAGAACAATGTTTATTAAATATTTTGAATATAAGTAAAGTACTGATTATCATATGCTGAAGAATTACTAAACTGCAGCTAACAAGTTAAACAAAACTATCTCAATAAGTTTTTTTTTTCAGATCAAAGCATGATTATGTCAAAACATAACCAACACTATAAGATGACATTTTATTTTGTTCATTTAACTGTTATAAATCAATAACAGCAGTCAAACAACAGTAAATATTAAAGTGAACATGTAATGGTCTAGAGCCCAACTAAAGCAAACACCCATCACCTTAATGGTAACTTACAGTTTGTGATTTTCTTCTTCAGTGATTCTGCTTGTTAACATCAGGTGTCTTCAATAATGCTCAATCATCACTAAATTAATCACTTAATTATCTCCTCAGCCCTAAATGCTGCTTCATCTGAAAGCAGGTGAAGGCGATTTACTACTAATCAAGGAACCGGCTTTACTGACGAGATGCGCATAACAATATCGCGATTTAAATCGCCCAGCCCTACTTCAGACACAGCCTCAGATGAAATCAACTAAAGAGAAAAGAAGACATTAAATCTGTGAAGATCTCAGCAGAGGAGGATTAAACAACTCACAAACAGCATTACCAGCTTCACTTATTACTAACCAGACTGACTTTATTTCTATTGATAATTAACAGAGGTTTAACTCTATTGTGTTTCATTTGAAGTCACCATAACAGTGATTAGTGTTTCCATTAGTTGGGCTCTTAAAGGGGGGGTGAAATGCTATTTCATGCATACTGAGTTTTTTACACTGTTAAAGAGTTGGATTCCCATGCTAAACATGGACAAAGTTGAAAAAATTAAGTTGTATGTTTGATGGAGTTTTTTTGTGCCAAAAATACTCCTTCCAGTTTGTCACAAGTTTTGGAAAGTTTTTTTCAAGTATGGGCATGTGTGATGTCAGATGGGGCGGAATTTCCTTATACGGGTCCTAAGGGCACTTTCCCCGGAAGGGCGCCCGCGCACCTGTAGACCAGAGCGAGAGAGCGAAAGCAGTACACCCATCAAAGCGCTGTGCTCAGCTTTAGGGAAGTCATCGGCTGCACAGATTCCCAAAGAACCCAGCATTAAGGGACCAGTGGATGGAGTTTGTTTTTCCAGAGCATCAACGGAGTTGTGCAAGTGTTCTTGTTTGTTCCCTGCATTTCGACGATGATTGTTTTATAAACAAGGCCCAGTTCGACGCCGGATTTGCATATCGTCTAATGCTTAAGGATGGAGCAGTCCTAACGATAACGGTTCACGGTCGTGCATTGGAACCGCAGGCGGTGAGTAAACTGCTTCAAATGTCTGTGTGTTGTGAGCTGAACAGCGCTCGTGATTCTTTAGCTCCGCCCACATGGCACGCCTCCAGCCGCTCGTTTTTTTCCGGAAAAACTCGGAACAGCCTATCTTTCTTTTATAAACATAATAAAACTAAAGACTTTTTGGAGATATGAAGGATGCAATACCTTAAGATTAACATGAGATTGACTGTTTCACCCCCCTTTTAACTTTTATTCAATCTTTTGTAGTAAAGGAAGCTAAAGTGAAATGAGATCAGGTGATGTTGGTTACTTGTTGATGGATTTACAATCATCATGAAATAACCTGATTTTCTAATGTTATTTCAATCTAATAAAATATAACTATTTTATTGAACTACAAATACATAGGATAAAATCCCTGAGCAGCAATCACATTTTACCAACCATGAGCACAACAAATTAGTCTACCCTAGCATGAAGACACACACAGACATCAACAATCAGCGTATGAATCTCAACAATGGTTATAATCAAAAGTGCCATGCTGCAATGCATGCTGGGTACCAGCATAGTTCAAAACTCCCATCATGCACTGCAGCATTTATAAATTAAACAGCTAAATTGTCCTATTATTTTGTTTAACCCTCTGGGGACCAAGCTGTTTTTAGGGCCCTTGAGATGTTCTGACATGCTCTGACATTTGTGCTTTTTTCAGTTATTTATAAACATGTTAATGGCAAAGGTGTAAATTCACTCTATATAACACAAACAGGCCTACCATAATATGCGAGCAACATGTATGTAGATGTTTGTATTTTTAAGAGAATAATGTTTATGCGTGGTTATTTAAAAAAATAAAAATGAAAGTTGCTGAAATAAGACCACAAAACTCATACAAAATATGTGCCCACAAGACTTTTGACTAATGGATGTTTTCTCTTCGAGTTCTAGCTTCAAAATTATGTGAAAATAGTCTTGCTTTATCGTTCACAAAAAAAAAATACATTGATTTAAATGGTGTAAAACAGGTTTTGCTTGGAAAGCCAATATGCGAGGGGGAGGAGTAGTTTACACCTTAGTCCCACCCACTCTGCATAATGACTCTGCATAATTAGCCATTCATTCAGGTGTGACAATGACTGAGCCACAATGCAAGGACAAAATATATATTTTGAAGAAGACTTATATTGACCATTTAAGATTTTGCTTACATCTATCTTGTAAATATGTTTTGCTATTTTATTAAAAAGGTTACAATTACAACAATAATTACAATTTCAGCAATATTTCTGCAAAAAAGTACTCTTTCTTTGTAAAAAAAAAAAAAAGATTATAGGCCTACATTTTATCATATGTATTCATTAGTTTGAATATAGCCAACATTGGAACATCTTAGTCTATGACTTTATTTTTGACAAAATAGTATTTTATATATATATGAGCAGAAAAGCTTATTTGATGTGACAGTATATTCTACAGTAAAAACTGTACCCAAATCTAGTCAACAAAATGTTGTCTTTCATACTTCGCCTGACTGTAACGTTGTTTTTATGAAATAGGGCATAGCCTATAAATGTTAATTTGCAGTTTAATACGTTGCTTATACAAATACATTTTATTTCAACATATTTCAGTCGATTTTTACTCATCTCAGTAGGCTATAGCAAAGCAGTTTATTCTTTCACACACAGACGCGCGATTCATATTTAGGCTAAACAGTCTTTACAAATATGTACCCTTCATTCATCTCACAGAAACGCGATTCATATTTAGGCTAAACAGTCTTTACAAATATGTACCCTTCATTCATCTCACAGAAACGCGATTCATATTTAGGCTAAACAGTCTTTACAAATATGTACCCTTCATTCATCTCACAGAAACGCGATTCATATTATAGAAACGCGATTCATCTTTTTGTTTACATAGGCCTACACTAACGTTACGTTATTCCACATTAACACTTGAGAAAGGATAAGTTAGCCTACCTCACTCCTCAGCGGGATCTGCTCCTCATATTGCTCCTCATATCAGCACGGAAACTTTTATCCATAAGGTAGGCTATATTATGCCTCTTTGTTTACAGCTGATGTGGGGGCGTTTCACAGACTGAAATGGTTCTCAGAATTTGCGTTTGAATAGCACGCGCTCTCCGGGGCGTGGTCAAATTACTTTTGAATGGCTCGTAATGAGCTCGACTGGAGTCGCTCTCTTTTTATACAGATTACAGAAGCTGATAATATTTGTTTTTTATATAAATTACTTCATTTAAAAGCTGCGATCTCAAGCTTTATGTCCGTGGGTCTGTTTGCCTGTTTGACTGAATTTTCGCGGAGTTATAGATCATTTTCGAACGCGTTTCAAATGGGAGTTTACTGACAGAGAGAAGGCAGAAATAGCATCATGTTAGTTTTTCTTTATTTGTCAAAAAGCAAAACACTTTATTTTTATTGTGAGTAGGCTATACAGAAAAAAAATAGAAACTGAACAGGATCGATTGATGTATTACACGAAAATGAAAGATCAAAATTAACAGAGCATTTTGTGTTTATTTTTCATTGCTAAAAAAAAAAAACGAGCAAAACGCACGGGCGCATTTTTGGTCCCCAGAGGGTTAACCCTAAATATTTTTATTTATTTGTTGCTATTGTGACATTTAATAGATTGTTGTGATGTCCAGATAAGATTATCTGTGACCCTGTCACAGTCACATGGGTCAATTTTTTTAAATTGATATTTATACATAACCTGAAAGCTGAACAAATAAGCTTTCCATTGATGTATGGTTTGTTAGGATATGGCAATATTTGGCCGAGATACAACTATTTGAAAATCTGGAATCTGAGCACAGTAAATTCCCCGGTGTTAAATTTAACACCGCTCGGTGTTTATATGAGAACCACCAGCAGGGTGTTAAAAGTAACACTGAAGCAGTGTAAGAGTTAATTAGATAATTAAGTGTTTAATTGAGCAATGATTGAGCATTGAAGACACCTGATGATAACAAGCAGAATCACTGAAGAAAAGAGAAACAAGAACTACAACTGACTTCCAGACACAGCTTTAGATGAAATCAACTAAAGATAAAAGACGACATTAACCCCTGGTTTCACAGACAGGGCTTAAGACTAGTCCAAGACTAAAATGTAAGTCTGAGCTGTTTCCACTGAAATAAACTTGCACTGACTGATCTTAAAAATATATCAGTGCCTTTTTAGTTTTAAGATGCACATCGGTAATGTTTATTTCTAAGCATGTTTATAAAAATTACTTAAATGTCCTAATTGATCTATGGTCTAATCCTGGCTTAGTCTAAGCCCTGTCTGTGAAACCGGGCCTTAATCTCTGAAGATCTCAGCAGAGGAGGATTAAACAACTCCACAAACAGCATTACCAGCTTCACTTATTACCAACCAGTTATTAAGAATTAATAGAGGCATAGATGTTTTATTGGATATGTTTTAGTAAATTCACCATTATGGTGATCAGTGTTTGCTTTAGTTGGGCAGTTTGACTCTTGGCTTTGCTATGCATGTTTGTGGTCTTTGTAACAGTGTTTACCAAAACACATAATTTGTTACAAAGTACGCCAGAAACAAAGATGATCAAGTGATGTAGTTTTAACCATCATGAAGTAGTATGATTCACTAATCTCATAAATTACCAAAAATGTTTTTTGTTATTAAAATATTTTTTTTCAACCAATGATAATTTCTTCCCACAGAACAGACATTCTGAATTATTGTGGAGCAATTTATTTAAGACACACACAGACATCAAGAATTAGCATATTAATCTCAACAATGGTGCTTTTTGCAGCAATGCATGCTGGGAGCCACCATATTATAAAACTAATGGCTCCCAGCATGCATTGCAGCATGAAGCATGTCACCATTGTTATGATTCATAAGCTGATTCTTGATGTAAGTGTGTGTGTGTATCTGTGTCTTCTGTTTATTTTCTCGCAATGTATTTAGAAGTTAAAATTCAGAATGTTTGCTCTTCAGAAAAAAAAATATTGATGGAAAAAATCTGTTAATAACAAGTTACATCTTTTGGTCAGTTATGACATTTGTCAAACTTTTTTTTTTTTTTTTATGGTGATGAAATATATACCATATCTTTGTTTATGGTTTCCTTTGTAATAAATTATGTGTTTCAGTAAACACTGTTATAAAGACAACAACTAACATAAAATAATATATAAATTGTCAAGCCACCCAACTAGAGGAAACATTAATCACCATAATGGTGACCAAACATTTTCAATAAAACTTCAACATCTAAAAATGTGTTCATTCACAAAAATAACGTAGATGTAGATGAAATATGAAAAATACCTGTAGATGAATAACAGAAATAAGGTCAAACTGGTTTGTAATAAGAGAGATTTCATGTCTTTTCAGTTGATTTCATATAAAGCTGTGTCTGGAAGTCAGTTGTAGTTCTTTTGTTTCTCTTTTCTTCAGTGATTCTGCTTGTTATCATCAGGTGTCTTCAATAATCCAACAATCATCACTCAATTAATTAATTAATTATCTAATTAACTCTAACACTGCATCAGTGTTACTTTTAAAACCCTGCTGGTGGTTCCCATATAAACACCGAGCGGTGTTAAATTTAACACCGGGGAATTTACTGTGAGGGTGCAAAAAAATCTAAACATTGAGAAAATCGCCTTTAAAGTTGTTCATTTATGTTTGCGACTGTGCTGCATTCACTCACAAAAATAAATGTTTTATATATTTATGGTAGGAAATTTACAAAATATCTTCATGGAACATGATCTTTACTTAATATCCTAATGATTTTTGGCATAAAAGAAAAATCGATAATTTTGACCCATACAATGTATTGTTGGCTGTTGCCACAAATATACCAGTTCGACTTATGACTGGTTTTGTGATCCAGGGTCACATCTGATTTTTTCTTTTTTTTGGGATTGTCACCATTGTTGAGAATCATACACTGATTATTGATTTCTGTGTCTGTCATAGTAGATTATGCTTTTGAGCTCATATTTGTTAAAACATACAGCAAAAACATAATTTGTAATGTAGGCTAAATGAGATAATGGAACAGCTGAAAAGTTTAATTCAATGATCATTATTGAATCAGGTTATTTCTTGATGATTATAAATGCATCAGCAGGTAACCATCATCACCTGATCTCATTTCACTTTAGCTTTCTTTGCTGCTGCAAATGTGTTTGACAAACACACTGTCACAGCAGCCAGTAAAAGACAAAAAATATAATAAGAGTTAAGAGCCCAACTAATGGAAACACTAATCACTGTTATGGTAACTTCAAATGAAAGGTAAACCTCTGTTAACAGAAGTAATAAGTGAAGCTGGTAATGCTGTTTGTGGAGTTGTTTAATCCTCCTCTGCTGAGATCTTCACAGATTTAATGTCTTCTTTTCTCTTCAGTTGATTTCATCTGAGGCTGTGTCTGAAGTCAGTTGTAGTTCTTGTGTTTCTGCTCGTCTCTTTTTCTGTTCTCTTCTTTTCTTCAGTGATTCTGCTTGTTAACAGGCTTATTGAGGCTGAGATGACCATATTTAATAGACACAGATTTTGTGGCTCAGATAAGGTCCAGTTCTGGTTTATTTATTTGCACTTGGCTGACATGTGGCATGTGGATCATCTTTCCACGTGTGCTGGATGTGGGCCGGATCTGGACCGAAACAATGTAACTATAGTGGTGAACAGCAAGATTAAAGTGTTTGACCATCTAATATGAGACATGCTGCTCTTTTCAGGTTCTGACGCTGTACTACGCCAGACCTGTTGAGAAGTCGTCTGACTGTACACTCTTTGATCTGACTGTTAAAATGGAAAACGCCTCAGAAAGTAAGATTGACAAAGAGGCCTTTCTTCAGCACTTTATAAACATAAAGGCTTTTCCAGTTAGTTCAAGTGTGAAATTTTCAGTTTAATTCATTTTATTTCTATATTTCTATAGAAAGGGAGGACCTGACTTTAACTAAAACCACCAACAACTTTTGTTTCCCTTTAGCAAAACAAGGAGCCATTGCAAGTTACAACTTCATTATGGATTTCATGTATGTAAACAAATGCTCTAATTTATTTTTATGTCAAGAAACCATTTTATTTGTAATTAATCAACATGTGCTCATTTAGGCTGTTTTCACACTTGGTTTGTTTACGTGGTTGGAGCCCGAGTTTGAACCATTCGCTGTATGTTTACGTGAGAACTAGCAACAGCTTACCAATGCGACTACACTCAAAAAAAAAATTTGTGTCTAAAAATAAGATTTATGTATTTGAATTGCATAACAAATTTCCATGCATTTGGATTACATAGTTTTAACATAAACCAATCAATAATCTGAATGTGATTCATATTTTTAAGTCATATCTAAATGAAACAGATAAGATTTATGTAATTGTATTAATAAACTGAATGTGATTTATATATGTCAGTAATATGTAAATGAAACGGGTAAGATTTATGTAATTGTATTAATAAACTGAATGTGATTCATATATGTCAGTCATATGTAAATGAAACGGGTAAGATTTATGTAATAGTACACAGAAAAACGCCCATGTTAAATTAACACAGTGTTCATATGTGTGCACACTACAGAGTTAAAGCAGTGTTGAAGTTAATGAGATAATTAAGTGATGATTGAGCATTAATTATGAACACCTGCTGTTAATGAAATCAACTGAAGAGAAAAGAAGACATTAAATCTGTGAAGATCTCAGCAGAGGAGCATTAAACAACTCCACAAACAGCATTACCAGCTTCACTTATTACTAACCAGACTGACTTTATTTAATTTCCGTCTGAAATCAATAGTTGTAGTTTAAAGTCACCATGATGGTGGTTAGCGTTTGCTTTAGTTGGGCTCTTGACCGTTGACTCTTTAATATAACATTTTCTCTGGCTGCTATAATCATGTGTTTATAAAACACGTTTGTTGCAGCAGAAAAGCCAAGAAAAAATGAGATCAAGTGATATTGGCTGTTTATTGATGAAGGTGTAATCATCATATTGTGGCCTGAATCACTTATCTTTTTCAGTGTCTAATGCTTTGATTATTGCGGTTATGTGATTTTATTTTATTTATTATAGTAGCTGTGTGACCTGACAGCATTAGATCCAACAGTTAATCAAATAATATAAAGAATTTTAAAAACATTTAGTGCATTAAACTTTCTCTTTTTCTACATTATTACTTAGACATCAAGAATCAGTGTATGACTCTCAACAATGGTGACAATCAATGAAATGCTTCATACTGCAGTGCATGCAGGGTACCACCAATCAAAACTCACCCATATCTCCCAGCATGCATTGCGGCATTAATAAATTATGCATCAGGATTTGTTGTATCTTTTGTCACCATTGTTGAGATTCATATGCTGTTTCTTGATGTCTGTGTGTGTCTAAATAACACCATAGATGAAAGGTTTTTGTGCACTAACTATAAAAAAAAAAATATATATATATTGTTTGATAAACAACACTGTTATATTTCATGCTGTAAAATCAAATGGTTTCTGTTATGAATAAAACAATATTAAAAAGTATTAGACACTGAACAAGATCAGCGAATGAGGCAATTACATGATGATGACTTTGTCATCATCATCATCAATAAACAGCCAACATCACCTGATCTCTTTTTCTCTTGGCTTTTTTGCTGCAACAAACGTGTTTTATAAACACATAATTATAGCAGCCAGAGAAAGTTTTATATTAAAGAGTCAATGGTCAAGAGCCCAACTAAAGCAAACGCTAACCACCATCATGGTGACTTTAAAATACAACTATTGATTTCATTCAAACGGAAATGAAATAAAGTCAGTCTGGTTAGTAATAAGTGAAGCTGGTAATGCTGTTTGTGGAGTTGTTTAATCCTCCTCTGCTGAGATCTTCACAGATTTAATGTCTTCTTTTCTCTTCAGTTGATTTCATCTAAGGCTGTGGCTGAAGTCAGTTGTAGTTCTTGTGTTTCTCTTTCCTTCAGTGATTCTGCTTGTTAACAGCAGGTGTTCATAATTAATGCTCAATCATCACTTAATTATCTCATTAACTTCAACACCGCTTTAACTCTGTAGTGTGCACACATATGAACACTGAGCAGTGTTAATTTAACATGGGCATTTTTCTGTGTACTATTACGTAAATCTTACCCGTTTCATTTACATATGACTGACAAATATAAATCACATTCAGTTTATTAATACAATTACATAAATCTTATCTGTTTCATTTATGTATGACTTAAAAATATGAATCACATTCAGGAGTATTGATTGGTTTATGTTAAAACTATGTAAACCAAATGCATGGGAATTTGTTATGCAATGCTAATACATACATCTTATGGGTTTTTTTTAGTGTAGATAATGACTCCAGCAGAGACTCCAGTTTCACTGCGTTCTGATGCGGCTGCAACTTAGTCTTCAAAGACAGTTTATTCAGAAATGACTACAATATGAGAAATCTGATTGATATCAAGAAGAATTTTGTTTTTGTTTTTTTGCACCAAGTGTGAAAGCAACCTTAAATGCAATCAGAGTAAATGGAACAAAAACTGAAGGCCTACTAAACCTGTTAATAAAATCTGCTATTTCTCTCCATCTTTACAGCTACAAAAAGGATAAAACCGATGCCACTATGACTATTCTGGACATTGGCATACCGACAGGATTTGATGTTGAAGAAAATGATCTTAAAGAGGTATTACACAGTAAATTCCACAGTGTTAAATCAACACTGCTCAGAGCAAATATGGTCCCACTCTACAGAGTGTTAAAGTAACACTAAAGCGGTGTTAAAGTTAATGAGATGATTAAGTGATTAATTTAGTGATGATTGAGCATTATTGAAGACACCTGATGTCAACAAGCAGAATCACTGAAGGAGAAAATAATAAATTGTAAGTTACCATTATGGTTATGGGTGTTTGCATTAGTTGGGCTCTAGACCATTATATGTTTACTTTAAATTTTACTGTTGTTTGTCTGCTGTTATTGATGTATAACAGTCAAATGAACAAAGTAAAGTGTGATCTGATAGTGTTGGTTATGTTTTGACATAATCATACTGTGATCTGAAAAATGAAACTTATTGAGATTGGTTTAACTTGTTACCAGCAGCTTTGTGATTTTAACATCATATGATTATCAGTACTTTACTTATAGTAGAAAATATTTCATAAACATTGTTCTGATCAAAACCCTTTCAAATTAATTTATATAGAAACACAGACATCAATAATCAGCCTGTGAATCTCAACAATGGTGACAATAATAAAGCATGTTGCAGTGGCTGCCACCAATCACAACTCATTAATGGCTCCCATCATGCATTGCAGTATGAATAAATTATGATCTGAATTGTCTATGTAATTTACTTTTCCTAATTGAATATTCTGCTCGTCACCATTGTTGAGATGCATAGACTGAATCTTGAAATCTGTGTGTGCCTAAAATAATGATTTTTTTTTGTTTTAAACAACTTTTAAGAAATCCTTTATATTATATCAAAAATTCTGGATATTTATGCAGCTTCACAGTTATTCACTAACCAACAACATAAATCGAAGTCAGAAATAAGGATCATAATGAGTTCAGTGATCAAGTTCAAATGATGAATGTCATAATATAACCAACACCATCAGATCACTTTTTTTTTCTTTGCTCATCTGGCAGTTATAACTTAGATACAAGAGCCAAACTAACTCTAAAGTAATAATATAAGGGTCAAGAGCCCAACTAAAGCAAACACCCATCACCATAATGGTAACTTACAATTTATGATTTTCTCCTTCAGTGATTCTGCTTGTTAACATCAGGTGTCTTCAATAATGCTCAATCATCACTCAATTAATCACTTAATTATCTCATTAACTTTAACACCGCTTTAGTGTTACTTTAACACTCTGTAGAGTGGGACCATATTTGCTCTGAGCAGTGTTGATTTAACACTGTGGAATTTACTGTGTATGATGATAAACTGATGCAGTGATGCTTCACATTTGTATATAGAAGAGGAATCCACACATCTGCAGATAGGCCATAACACATGTTGGTCATCATGTGATGCTTGAGTTTTTTTTTTCTAATTTTCTTGCCCTCAGTTGTCCACGGGGAAGGAGAGATACATTCAGAAATATGAAAAGAATAAAGAGCTGTCAGAGCGTGGATCCCTCATCCTCTACTTAGATAAGGTATTTCAAACAACTTCTGTTGCCCGATGATGTCAAAAACAGATTTGTTTTCTTTTTATCTTGAAACCATGTGTTTTGGTTAATATCACAGTATTGTTGAAATCTTGATTCTGATTGGCTGACAGATGTTCCAAGATGCTTATTAACTGTAAGGGCATGTGGTTCCACGTAACTTCGGTACATTACAGACTGCTTATCAGAATCATATTTCACATGATACTTCAAGCAGAAGTGAATGTGCAAATTGAAGATCTAGCCTATGACTACGACTATAAATATGACTAGCCTATGACTATAAAAAAATTACCTTTATTTTGTGTTCTATCCCCAGTCAACACTTTGATCTCACAGTGATGTCACCATGTGGTCACACCGTCAGCAATCTGAGTTCACAGTGATCTAAAAGTGTAACCTCACAGCGCTCTCACTGTGTGCTCAAACTGTGACCACAATACCCACATAGCAACATTGTGTCGGCCCAGATCCGGCCCACATCTGGCACACGTGGAAAGATGATCTGGCCCACATGCAGCGTGGAATTACGGCACTTGGGTGGGCCACTCCTGTTTGCCAAATCTGGGCCACAAGCAGGCCATAGCAATGCCACATGTCAGCCAAGAGCAAAGAAATAAACCAGAACTGGACCTTATCTGAGCCACAGAATATGTGTATATTAAATATGGAGTCATCTCAGCCTTAATAAGCCTGTTAACAAGCAGAATCACTGAAGGAAAGAAGAGAACAGAAAAAAGAGACGAGCAGAAACACAAGAACTACAACTGACTTCAGCCACAGCCTCAGATGAAATCAACTGAAGAGAAAAGAAGACATTAAATCTGTGAAGATCTCAGCAGAGGAGGATTAAACAACTCCACAAACAGCATTACCAGCTTCACTTATTACTAACCAGACTGACTTTATTTCTGGCAGACGTCTACAAAAGTTTTTATTGAGAATTAACAGAGGTTTAACTCTAATGTGTTTCATTTGAAGTCACCATAACAGTGATTAGTGTTTCCATTAGTTGGGCTCTTAACTCGTATTTTATCTTTTATCTTTTTTGGCCGCTGTGACAGTGTGTTTGTCAAACACATTTGCAGCAGCAAAGAAAGTTAAAGTGAACTGAGATCAGGTGATGATGATTACTTGTTGATGGTTTTATAATCATCATGAAGTAACCTGTTTCACTGAGGTAATTTGAATCTAACAATTGTGTTGTACCAATAATATATTCTCATTACAAACCCTGTGTTACTGCAGCGTGAGGTCCAACAATATTATAACAATCAATTAGAAGATTTTAACAAACATGAACATGAAAAATTACTGTTGATAACAAACACAGACATCAATAATCAACGTATGAATCTCAACAATGGTGACAATCTAAAGTACCTTGCTGCAATGCATGCTGGGTACCATCATTGTACAAAACTCCCAGCATGCATTGCAACATGAATAAATTATGCAGCTGAATTGTCCTATTATTTTAATTCTAAATATGTGCTTTTATTTTTTGCTGTTGTTTTTTTTTTGTGACATTTAGTAGCTTTTCAGTGATGTTGTGAATTGATCTGTTTATCTAAAAATATATATATATATTGTCACCCTTGTTGAGATTGATGTGCTGATTTTTGATATCTCTGTGTGTCACAGTGGATTCATTTTTCATGTTCATGTTTGTTAAAATCTTCTAACTGATTGTTATAATATTGTTGGACCTCACGCTGCAGTAACATAGTGTTTGTGATGAGAATATATTATTGGTACAACACAGTTGTTAGATTCAAATGACCTCAGTGAATCAGTCTATTTCATGATGATTATAAAACCATCAACAGGTAACCATCATCACCTGATCTCGTTTCACTTTAGCTTTCTTTGCTGCTGCAAATGCGTTTGACAAACACACTAGCCGCGTTTCCACTGTCGGGCCAGGGCCGGGCCGTGCTAGTGCGTGCCAGGGCCAGTCAGTTTCCACTGTCACTTCCGGGGCTTGATCGGGGCTTACTCGGGGCCAACGGCCAGGATTTCTGGCCCGTCGAATACCTTGGGCCAAAGCGGGCCAGCTCGGGCTAGAGGAGTGGTTACCAACAGAGGAGGAGTTTACCGTTGGGAGACGGCAGCGCCGGATGATTCTGTCAGCATTTAAGACTTAAAAATAAAATAATTTAAATCGCGTTCATGTTTGAATGCCTTCTGTTTGTGATGCAAAAGACTATGCGCGCTAGCCGTTACCATAGTAAACATAGTAAACGCTTGAAGATACGCATAGTAAAAAAAACAACATAGCGAACGCTTGAAGAAATCAGACCAATCTTAAAGGCTATCACAGTCATGTTTTTATTTTATCTGTCATAGCCTACTTCTCGTCTCTTTAAACCGGACTATCAAAAAATAAAGTAACTTTTTTTTCGGGAGCTTCCTCTGTTTCTCTGACTGAAAATATCTGTATGGGAGTCGAGAGAGTGCCAAAGCTCCTCAGGTCGTATGGCATATATTTGTAGAAATTATATTTTTTTCTAAATGTGATGTAAATATGTCCTGTAACTAAGTTACCAGATAAAGAAACAGACGCGACTGAAAAAGTAAGTGTGTCCTCTTTCTTTTGTGAAATAGACCTAACGGTAATTTATTTCTGCGTGACTAATGTGCAATTTTTACATAATTTTTACATAAATTAATTCATTATGATCAATGTATCACTTTTTATTGTAAACCTGTGGTAAAACATCGATGCTTGGGTTTTAAATATTCAAGTAGCTGCTAAACAAACAAACAAAAAAGCTAGCAAACGGCCGCTTTTATCGTGTTTGTTTTAAACGCTGTTTCCAGTGATTTCTGATTAGTTTTCTGATAAAACTTCCATTTGTTGGTGAAATGATGGGTTAGTGTGACGTTGTCCCAGAGAGGCGTGTTACGGGCGTGTTTTAGTGAAGCGCTGGGGAGCTCCTGGCCCGACAGTGGAAACGCATGCCCGGTGCTATTGGCCCGAGGCTATTAGCCCGGCACGGCCCGTTTAAAGCCCTGGCCCGGACCTGGCCCGACAGTGGAAACGCGGCTACTGTCACAGCTGCCAAAAAATATAATAAGAGTTAAGAGCCCAACTAATGGAAACACTAATCACTGTTATGGTGACTTCAAATGAAACACATTAGAGTTAAACCTCTGTTAATTCTCAATAAAAACTTTTGTAGACGTCTGACAGAAATAAAGTCAGTCTGGTTAGTAATAAGTGAAGCTGGTAATGCTGTTTGTGGAGTTGTTTAATGAAGTTGGAGCCTGACATCAAATGTTTAGATGTCAACTAATTTTCATTTTCAACTAAAATGTTCAAATCCAATAACATTTATAGCTGGGGTGACCTCATATTGTGGCCATAAAATGAGCACACAGCGAGTGCGCTGTGAGGTTACACTTTTAGCTCACTGTGAACTCACATTGTGGTCATATGGAGAGATCACTGTGAGATCAACGTGTTGACTGGGTCAGCTATGCAAAACGGAACATCTTTTCAGTGTTATTGCAGTTATACATTGTTAAATTAATGCAAGAAAGAAACCAATTGCAATTCATTGGCAAATATAATAATTATTTATTTTGACCACTTTTTATTTTTCAAATTTGATTTTTACGTGTTTGTTTCTTGTGCAAATGTTGACGTGGGCAGTTTCCAGTGTCCAATATGATATTTAATACCATGTAATTTGCTTTGATTTGTTTTTGCCTCATTAGGTTTCTCATAAAGAGACAGAAAGACTTGCCTTCAGAATGCACAAGATGCTTGATGTGGGTCTGCTTCAACCTGCTGTCATCACAATATATGAATATTACTCACCAGGTGAGCTATTGCTGCATGTACACACACTATTTCTTTTATCTATAAAAACAATTAAACTGAACCTCTCAAATTTACATGTTAATTTAGTGCCATTAAAGCTATGCTGTGTAATAATAGTTGATTTTTAGCAAAAAAACACGTTGTTATTTCAAAATTATACGTTATCAATAATGTGTAATCCAGAGGTGGAAAGTCCAGGGGTCAGAAAGTAAAAGTCCTGCCATATATTTATTCCACCCATGAACTCACACAGCAAAAACTCCAGTGTTAAATGAACTCTCCTGGGAGTTTATTTGGCTCCAGACTCAAGAGTGTTAAAGTTAATGAGATAATTAAGTGATTGATTGAGTGATGATTGACCATTATTGAAGACACCTGATGTTAACAAGCAGAATTACTGAAGGAGAAAATCTCTTTTTTAAGTTGCCATTATGGTGATCAGTGTTTGCTTTAGTTGGGCTCTTGACCCTTAAACTAATAACTTTAGATTTTGTTTGGTTGTTGTATCTGAGTTACAACTCTCAGATGAACAAAGAGAAACGTTGATCAGGTGGTGTTGGTTATGTTTTGACATAATCATAATTTGACCTGAATCACGAAACTCATTTAAGAGAGTTAAGTTTACCTTGTTGATTATAGCTGCCTGTGATTCTAATATTATGCCATGTTAATCATTTTCAATGTAATCAGAAAGATTTCTTGAAAGTTGTTCTGATCAAAAGACTGAAAAAAAATATTTATTTGGACACACTGACACCAAGAATCAGCCTGTGATTCTCAACAATGGTGACAATAATAAAGCATGTTGCAGTGCATTCTGGGTGCCACCAATCAAAACTCATCCATGGCTCCCATCATGCATTGTGGTATGAATAAATTATGATCTGTATTGTCTTGTTTTCCTAATTGAATATTCTTTTTGTCACCATTGTTGAGATTCATACACTGAATCTTGATGTCTGTGTGTGCCTTAAAGAAAGATTTTATTTTTCTTTATCAGAGCAACTTTTAAGAAATATTTTGAATTATATTGAAAAATCTGGAACTTAATCTGTAGAATCACTGTGATGTTGTAATGACCAATATACATTTAAGTCAGAGATTAGATTCTAAATGAGTTCAGTGATTCAGATCAAATTATGATTATGTTAAAATATAACCAACACCACTTGATCAACTTTTCTTTTTGTTCATCTGGCTGTAATAACTCAGATCAACAGCCAAACAAAATCTAAAGATAATCATTTGAAGGTCAACTGCCCAACTAAATCGAACACTGATCTCCATAATGGTGACTAAAATTGTGATTTTTCTCCTTCAGTGATTCTGCTTGTTAACATCAGGTGTCTTCAATAATGGTCAATCATCACTCAATCAATCACTTAATTAGCTCATTAACTTTAACACTCTTGAGTCTGGAGCCAAATAAACCCCCAGGAGAGTTCATTTAACACTGGAGTTTTTGCTGTGTGAGTTCATGGGTGGAATAAATATATGGCAGGACTTTTACTTTCTGACCCCTGGACTCTCCACCTCTGGTGTAATCACTTCAACCAACTAGTACATACGAGCAAGTCGCTCGAATGGCGGAAGCCATGTTGCGCCAGAGATGGAAAATCCAGGTTCAGAAAGTAAAAGTCCTCCTCAGTATTTTGTTCCAATCACCTGGATTTGCTAATTCAGCAGGAGAGAGAATTAATTAGTGAAATCAGCTAAAACTCCAGTGTTAAATTAACTCTCCTTGGAGTTTATTTGGCTCCAGATTCAAGAGTGTTAAAGTGTTAAAATATGAGTGTTAAATTAACACTCAAGAGTGTTAAAGTTAATGCGCTAATTAAGTGATTGATTTAGTGATGATTGACCATTATTGAAGACACCTGATGTTAACAAGCAGAATCACTGAAGGAGAAAAATCACAATTTAGTCACCATTATGAAGATCAGTGTTTGGTTTAGTTGGGCAGTTGACCTTTAAATGGCTAACTTAAGATTTTGTTTGGCTGCTGTAACTGAGTTATAACAGCCAGATGAACAAAGAGAAATGGTGAACAGGTGTTGGTTATATTTTAAAGTCCCCGTGAACCGGAAGTTGCAAACGACTTTTCTCCAGTGTTGTGACGTATTTCCAAGTGAAACGGAATATTGAACAGAGGGCAGGGTTTTACTTAGCGCTCCTCCTCTCCATCTCTCGCTCATAGCAGACTAACGGTTTGAGGGGAGTGGTTAAGTGGGTGTACTCATATACACTCCCAGGAGAGTTCATTTAAACACTGGAGTTTTTGCTGTGTAGTAAATGCCGCTCCATCTGAAAGCAGGTGAAGGCGATTTACTACACAGCAAAAACTCCAGTGTTAAATGAACTCTCCTGGGAGTTTATTTGGCTCCAGACTCAAGAGTGTTAAAGTGATGTTGTAATGACCAATATACATTTAAGTCACTGTGATGTTGTAATGACCAATATACATTTATATTTACTACGATTTACTACTAATCAAGGAACCGGCTTTACTGACGAGAGGTGCATATCAATGTCATGCGATATATCGCCCAGCCCTAATAGACATATGACAGAAATAAAGTCAGTCTGGTTAGTAATAAGTGAGGCTGGTAATTCTGTTTGTGGAGTTGTTTAATCCTCCTCTGCTGAGATCTTCACAGATTTAATGTCTTTTTATCTTCAGGCTGTGGCTGAAGTCAGTTGTAGTTCTACTGTTTCACTTTCCTTCAGTGATTCTGCTTGTTAACAACAACAACAGGTGTTCATCACTAATGCTCAATCATCACTCAATTGATCACTTAATTGTCTCATTAACTTTAACACTGCTTCAGTGTTACTTTAACACCATGTAGAGTGGGACCATATGTGCTCTGAGCAGTGTTAATTTAACACTGGGGAATTTACTGTGTATAGCCTACCTTATACGCTATAATTAAATTAATGAAAAATAAAATAAATCCTTTAAATCTGTTAAAAATTACATGTTTGTTTCTCTCTATCTCCTCTAAAAGGACATTAATTTAATCTTTTTGATAGTTATCTTTTCTTTTTTTTTCTTTTGCCATTTTGTCAGTGCCTCCGCCTGTAGGTGCTTTATATAGACTTGTCTTGATTGCTAATCCACAACATATGACAATTATTAGGTTAAACGTTCAGAATACGATTCCATATAAGGTCATATTTCAGCACTTCACGAATGGACAGCGACTCTTAAGTAGCACTTAAAGCACAGCTGCGAACGATCGTGCTAAGTGAATTTTTGTGAAACGCACGTGAAATGAACGCGAACATTCGTAAAGTCGCTCGCAGAAAATCCTCGTAAGTGCTAAGATCCATCGTTATCGGGAAACCCAGCCCAGTTCAGTCGCTGGCGCCTCCGTGTCGTGATTATTTATTGTCTGCTATATTTACTTTTTATTTATTAAATCCAGGAAATTGGATAATGAAACATTGATTAAAACGGCAGGCAAAAACATTTTTTTTTTTTTTTTCATTTTTTGTCAATTTTGAGATTTTTGGATATTTGTTTTCAATAACATGTCTTCTTTCAGACTGTGGTGAAAAAAAGTCTGAAATACACGTTCAGGTCTTTATTTTATTAGACTTTGTCTGTTTGCGTCTGTAGATTTCGCGTAAATTCAACAAAAGTTGTCGTTGTAAATCATCCCGCCGATCCGCGATCGCTGTCTGCTCTCTGTCATCAAAGGCACGGCTGGAAAGCTCTCTCTTCACTGTACAATGCTGTTGGATCCAAATATGGTAATTTCCTTTTTATCAGCAACCAATCGCGAAAGTAAAAGGGCTGAATGCGCAATCTCATTGGCTGATGATAAATCTTTAAAGCCCGTTTTCTCAAAATGACCTTTCTCTCATACTCCAAGTCCGAAATCTCCACTTCAGTAGCACCTATATACACCAAACTTTCCAGTCTTGTACCTAGTTATATTATGAAGACATTTACAGAGGGATTTGTAAATATATTATTCCTAGCCTGATTTATATAACATTTTATTCCAAAAAACATGGCGAAAATCATTTTTTTAAGGCTATTGACAGTATTTTCGGATTTACAGGATAACAAAAGTAGAAATCCATAAATCCCTCTGTAATGTTTTCCCCATCTAATGTGTGAACACAATGAAAAAATAATTTTTAATCTGGCTTTATCCAATACTCAGATTTCGTTTTTTAAAATATATACAAATTAGCGCATATTTAATTAGATATTGCCTAATTTGCATATTTAAACATTAAATTACAGAAAACTTGTAATACATTTTTTTCTCATCTTAATGTAGGTAATCAACTGGGAAAGTTTCATGGTGATATCTGCTAGTTAAACATTTTACCCTATTCACCTGTAGTGTTTCGCCTTAATACAAAACGAAATTTGTTTTAAAGAAAGGCTTTGTGCTTTCTGTTTGAGGTCTCTGTGAAAGTTTTAAAGCAGTCTTTTGCCGCTTTCAACATCCTCCTTTTTGTAGCCGAAATAGTTCCAAATAGCTGATTTTGACGTACGAAATCATAATTTTTTTGCGGCGGATCCTCTTCGTCGTCCATTTTTAGCTACAAGATTGCCAGTGAACGTTGGCTGTGAGCGGTGAGCAGCGGCACAGCGAACCAATCACTGTGCAGGAACGCAGAACGTGCAAATGTCACCGCAGCAACAAGCCATACAACAAACTCGTGTTTACTGTGTGCTACCATTCTTTTAAAGGGATAGTTCACTTTGAAATTAAATTTTGGTATGTTTTAGGTTACCTCAAGTAAATTACATAGACAATTCAGATCATAATTTATTCATACTGCAATGCATGATGGGAGCCATTAATGAGTTGTGATTGGTGGCAGCCACTGCAACATGCTTTATTATTGTCACCATTGTTGAGATTCACAGGCTGATTATTGATGTCTGTTTTTCTAAAAAAAAAATCATTTGAACGTGTTTTGATCAGAACAATGCTTGTGAAATATTTTTGGATTATATGAAAAATACTGAACATCATATGCTGTAGAATCACAGAGCTGCTGTAATTAACAAGCTAAGCCATCTCAATAAGTTTCGTTTTTCGGATCACAACATGATTATGTCAAAACATAACCAACACCATCAGATCACATTGACTCTTTGTTCATCTAACTGTTAGAAATCAATAACAGCAGACAAACAAAATCTAAAGTAAACATATAAGGGTCAAGAGCCCAACTAAAGCAAACACTGATCACCATAATGGTAACTTACAATTTGTGATTTTCTCCTTCAGTGATTCTGCTTGTTAACATCAGGTGTCTTCAATAATGATCAATCATCACTAAATTATCTCATTAACATTAACACTCTTGAGTGTTAATTTAACACTCATATTTTAACACTTTACACTCTTGAGTGTGGACTCATATACACTCCCAGGAGTGTTAATTTAACACTGGAGTTTTTGCTGTGTACTAATCAAGGAACCGGCTTTACTGACGAGAGGCGCATATCAATGTCATGCGATATATCGCCCAGCCCTAATAGACATATGACAGAAATAAAGTCAGTCTGGTTAGTAATAAGTGAGGCTGGTAATTTTGTTTGTGGAGTTGTTTAATCATCTGCTGAGATCTTCACAGATTTAATGTCTTTTTATCTTCATCTGATTTAATTTAAGGCTGTGGCTGAAGTCAGTTGTAGTTCTACTGTTTCACTTTCCTTCAGTGATTCTGCTTGTTAACAACAACAGCTGTTCATCACTAATGCTCAATCATCACTCAATTGATCACTTAATTGTCTCATTAACTTTAACACTGCTTCAGTGTTACTTTAACACCATGTAGAGTGGGACCATATGTGCTCTGAGCAGTGTTAATTTAACACTGGGGAATTTACTGTGTATCTATCTATCTATCTATCTATCTATCTATCTATCTATCTATCTATCTATCTATCTATCTATCTATCTATCTATCTATCTATCTATCTATCTATCTATCTATCGTAATAATGTATGATTTGCAAAAATGAAAACTGCTGCTTCTGTGTAGATGAGAGAATCAAAGTGTATGCGCGTTGTGCACACGCTTCATGGATTATGGCCAAGCATGTGCCCTTAAAATAGCATATGAATAACATGCGCAACGCGCCACTGACTTTAAACTATTTTTTCCTGGTTAGTGGCGCAATTGTTTTCTAAACCTGCAAAATAGCATGAAGGAACGTTTGCGCCGGAACACACCTTCTTTTTTGCGCTGAACCGCCCAATGAGCGCAAGTTCATTCCCTAGTTTAGCGACGTGCTTCTGTGGAGGGAAAAACGCGCTTTGCGCGGGTGCAAAATAGGAATGATACATGCGTCGGTGTACAAAGTCAATTGCGCTGGGTGCAAGATAGGGCCCCATGTAGAGTGGGACCATATGTGCTCTGAGCAGTGTTGATTTGATAAAAGCATGGTTCATTTTCATCTGGGTATTTTTGAGTATTATACATAAGTATAAAATACGTTGAACACATTGTAAATGTATTGTGGAAAAAAAGATGGGAATAGTAAATAAAATTATATTGGACATATAAGAATGAATGAAATGTAAAATGTTTTGTTAACAGTGGCGGTGTGCATTAGCCTGACTACGTCAGACTTCGTACTTCCGCTCAATTTCAGTTCGCTTCTGTACTCAGTCTGAGACAGCATCATAGCTTTCCGTTTTCCTCTGGCCTGACAACAGCCGGCCAATCAACGAACAGAGGGCGGGCTGAGAGCCGTGACGTAGACACTAGGCTTGTTCGACTTGAACCGGCGCTGCACAGACCGATCGGTGAATGACATCAAAGTACCGCGAGAGCGAATAGAAAGTAGACGGCTCCTTATGCTTTTGAATTGCTCTCGCGGTACTTTGATGTCATAAACCGATCGGTCTGTGCAGCGCCGGTTCAAGTCGAACAAGCCTACTGATTGTACCGTGGATGCGTAGATTTACTTCACATAATCTGCAAAAGTCGTTCACAGCCATGTTCACTCCGGTATTTCGCTCTATGGTTTTGTTTTCGCATCATACATGTGTTTACAGTGGAAGTTAGATGCGGCTGAGCATGCGCATAACACACGCCATAACCAAACGTTATGTGATTGGCTTACGGGTAACCAATGATTTTAAGCTTCAGACTAGCGCCCCCAGGCGGTAAAGAAAACGTTTTTCTATTACGAAACTCCAGACTCTCTCTACGAAGCAAAGCGAAGTAGCAGAGTCTGGTATTACCAGGCTAGGTGTGCGTAACTAGGCAACCACGTTCTCATTCACGTTGCATGACGTCATCGAAGTATGTCCCAGAACTTTCATACTCTTTTGCTACACACTCAAAAGTATGTACTTTTTCCTCACAAAAAAAAGTACATACTTTTAGGTCGTAGTATAAGTAGGCGAATTGGGACTCAGCCCTGGATTTGCTAATTCAGCAGGAAAGAGAACTAATTAGTGAAATCAGCTGCAGCTGTTGTCTGGGTGGAGCAGTTAACTACCTTTGGTGTGCAATTTGTGCTTTGTTACTTTGCAGATTGTTTACACACGCAAACAGCTTTATTAAGGAAAGGTAGAATATAAAAAACATAATAGGTCCCCATATTCACTCATCTGCCACAATAATGTTTTCAGATTATATTTTTTGTGGGCTTTTCTCTGCAGATATTGTTATATAATATTTCTTGAAATTATGTACTGTAGCGATTTAATTAATTGACTTCCCTGCATTAAACCTGCGTGCTGTTTCTTTCAGACCGTCGCTGTACAAAGTTCTACCACCCTGAAAGGGCAGATGGCGCTATATACAGACTGTGTAAGGGAGATATGTGCACGTGTGCAGAAGGTATTATCACACACACATAATAGTATAAAGTGACCATATCCTGAAGTCTTGTAGTATTTTATTTGGTTAACTGCAGTGTACTTATAATTTTAAATATTCAGTTATGATTTTTATTATTCTTGTATACAAATGAGGAAACAAACAATTTTTGTGCATGTGTGTCAGTGTGTGATTACAAGTGTATATGTGTGTATAACCATTAATTCTCTGATCACAGACAACTGCCCTAACCTGAGGAATAACTTAAAACAAGAACAAGTATTTGAACGTATGAAAAAATCCTGTGCATATGGCATCAGTTATGGTAAATGCATTCAGTTCTCTGTGTTAAGTCACTGTCATACTTTCATAAATCAAGTTTCATTATTTACGCACCACCATGTTGTTCTAAACCTCTATGAACCTGTTGTTTTTCAGTTGAACACAAAAATAAAAAAGTTTCACGCTGCTCTTATAGTAAAAACTGAATGAAGCTTGTGTATCCAAAATTTGACAAAAATCAGGAGCACTACCAAAAATATAAATCAGACAAAGTGCAAAAAAAGCAAAACACAGATGTGACATCCCTGTCAACACGTTGATCTCACAGTGATCTCTCCATATGAAAATGTGAGTTTAAAGTGAGATTAAAGTGTAACCGCACAGTGCACTCACTGTGTGCTCATATTATGGCCACAATGTGACTCAACCCAGCTAGAAATGTTATTGGACATGGACTCCAACATCACTCAGACGTCAAATTTTGGTTGAAAATTAAAAAAATTTCGTTGACGTCTAAACATCTGATGTCAGGCTCCAACTTCATTAAACAACTCCACAGCATTACCAGCTTCACTTTATTACTAACCAGACTGACTTCTGTCATATGTGTGGAAAAGTTCTTATTGAGATTAACAGAGGTTTAGATGTTGATGATGTATTGAAATTAATAGTTTGGTTTGATGACACCATTATGGTAGGGGTCAGAAAGTAAAAGTCCTGCCATATATTTATTCCACCCATGAACTCACACAGCAAAAACTCCAGTGTTAAATGAACTCTCCTGGGAGTTTATTTGGCTCCAGACTCAAGAGTGTTAAAGTTAATGAGATAATTTAGTGATTGATTGAGTGATGATTGAGCATTATTGAAGACACCTGATGTTAACAAGCAGAATCACTGAAGGAGAAAATCTCTTTTTTAAGTTACCATTATGGTGATCAGTGTTTGCTTTAGTTGGGCTCTTAACCCTTAAACTAATAACGTTAGATTTTGTTTTGCTGCTATAACTGAGTTATAACTCTCAGATGAACAAAGAGAAAAGGTGAACATGTGGTGTTGGTTGTGTTGGTTGTGCTTTGACATAATCATCATTTGACCTGAATCACAAAACTCATTTAGAGAGTTAGGTTTACCTTGTTTATCCTACAGTATACTATGTTCAGCATTTTCAATATAATCAAAAAGATTTTTAAAAGTCTTTTTAGAAGTATTTTATTTGGCCACACATACATCAATAATCAGCCTGTGATTCTCAACAATGGTGACAATAATAAAGCATGTTGCAGTGCATTCTGGGTGCCACCAATCAAAACTCATCAATGACTCCCATCATGCATTGCGGTATGAATAAATTATGATCTGAATTGTCTTAGTAATTTCCTTTTCCTAATTGAATATTCTTTTTGTCACCATTGTTGAGATTCATGCACTGAATCCTGATGTCTGTGTGTGCCTGAAGAATTTTTTATTTTTTATTTTTTTATATCAGAACAACTTTTAAGAAATCATTTGGATTATACTGACAAATCTGGATAGTATTCTGTAGAATCACTGTGATGCTGTAATGACCAATATACATTTAAGTCAGAGATTAGGCTCTAAATGAGATCAGTGATCAGGTCTAAAATAATTATGTTAAAACACAACCAACACCACCTGATCATCTTTTCTCTTTGTTCATCTGGCTGTTATAATTCAGTTACAAGAGCCAAACAAAATCTAATGTTAAACATTTAAAGGTCAACTGCTCAACTAAACCAAATACTGATCTCCATAATGGTGACTAAAATTGTGATTTTTTTTTTCTCCT
The DNA here is from genome assembly GCA_021464565.1 of Rutilus rutilus. Classification (NCBI taxonomy): domain Eukaryota; kingdom Metazoa; phylum Chordata; class Actinopteri; order Cypriniformes; family Leuciscidae; genus Rutilus; species Rutilus rutilus. The sequence goes on along the minus strand of JAJAQA010000002.1, from coordinate 16,717,009 downwards.
TCAGTGATTCTGCTTGTTAACATCAGGTGTCTTCAATAATGGTCAATCATCACTCAATCAATCACTTAATTAGCTCATTAATTTTAACACTCTGGAGTGTTAATTTAACACTCATATTTTAACACTTTAACACTCTTGAGTCTGGAGTCTAAACACTGTTTTGCTGTGTGAGTTCATGGGTGGAATAAATATATGGCAGGACTTTTACTTTCTGACCCCTGGACTTTCCACCTCTGATTATTGAGGTTTGAGTGTGTCTAAGTGAAACAGTCGTTCAAATTATTTTATTTTTTTTATAATGCAGATTTTCTTATTTATACACTATTGGATGCTCTGTTGTAGAAACATTACTACAATCAATTATACAAAATTAATAAAACACATGACCATCAAGAAGAGATCAGCTGATCAGACCTCTACATGATGATTATATCATTATCTAGTTGACATCATCTGATGACATTTTCTCTTACTGTTCTTGTCATAACAAACAGTTACAGCAGCCAGAGAAAAAATACAATTAAATCATCGTCAAATTGCCCAACTAAAGCAAACACTGATCATCATTATGGTGACACCAAACCAAAATATTATTTTCAATAGATCATCAACATCTAAACCTTTGTTAATCTCAATAAAGACTTTCGTACACATGACACAAGTAAATCTTGTTAAGAAAGTCAGAGGTCTGGAACAACATAAGACACATTAATGATGACAATTTCCCTATTTGAGTGAACTATTCGTTTAACCCTTGTGTAAATGCAATAAAAAAGCTTGAGTTCTGCCACCTAAATCAAATCTGATCAGTTATTATGCCAATAACAATATTACACGTATGTTTGACAGCTTATAAAGTGACAGTGAATAAGACGGATCTGGCACATGACTCTGACATCTATCATTTGAAGGTGGAGCAGGTGCTGAAAGAAGGTACAGTTCAATATTCTCTCTATTTTCCTCCACACAGCAAAAACTCCAGTGTTAAATTAACACTCCTGGGAGTGCATATGAGTCCACACTCAAGAGTGTAAAGTGTTAAAATATGTGTTGAAGTTAATGAGATAATTAAGTGATTAATTTAGTGATGATTAAGCATTATTGAAGATACCTGATGTTAACAAGCAGACTCACTGAAGGAGAAAATCTCAAATTGTAAGTCACCATTATGGTGATGGGTGTTTGCTTTAGTTGGGCTCTTGACCCTTATATGTGTACTTTAGATTTTGCTTGTCTGCTGTTATTGATTTATAACAGTCAGATGAACAAAGAAAAAACGTGATCTGATGGTGTTGGTTATGTTTTGACATAATCATGTTGTGATCTGAAAAAGTAATTAAACGAACTAAACTTATTGAGATAGTTTGGTTTAACTAGTTAATTGCAGCAGCTCTGTGATTCTACAGCATATGATTTTCAGTATTTTTCATATACTCAAAAATATTTAATAAACATTGTTCTGATCAAAAGACTTTCAAATGGATTTATTTAGAAACACAGACATCAATAATCAGCCTGTGAATCTCAACAATGGTGACAATAATAAAGCATGTTGCAGTGGCTCCCATCATGCATTGCGGTATGAATAAATGATGATCTGAATTGTCTATGTAATTTACTTTTCCCTAATTGAATATTCTGCTCGTCACCATTGTTGAGATGCATAGACTGAATCTTGATGTCTGTGTGTGCCTAAAATAAAGTGTGTTTTTTTTTTTGTGTGTGTTTTTTTACTTTTAAGAAACCCATTATGTTATATCTAAAATTCTGGATATGTATGCAGAATCACAGTTATGCTGTAATCACCAACATAAATCTAAGTCAGAAATAAGGATCTTAATGAGTTCAGTGATCAAGTTCAAATGATGATTGTCATAATATAACCAACACCATCAGATCACGTTTTTTCTTTGTTCATCTGGCAGTAATAACTCAGATACAGCAGCCAAGCAAAATCTAAAGTAAACATTTAAGGGTCAAGAGCCCAACTAAAGCCAACACTGATCACCATAAGGGTGGCTTACAATTTGAGATTTTCTCCTTCAGTGATTCTGCTTGTTAACATCAGGTGTCTTCAATAATGCTCAATCATCACTCAATTAATCACTTAATTATCTCATTAACTTTAACACTCTTAAGTGTTAATTTAACACTCATATTTTAACACTTTACACTCTTGAGTGTGGACTCATATACACTCCCAGGAGTGTTAATTTAACACTGGAGTTTTTGCTGTGCACTGATTAAGAAATGCATTTGAAATTTGTCTGATTCTGAAAGCTGTTTGTCCTTTCAAATACATGGTCAGAATAAGGCTAAATTGCATTGCAGTGTATCCTAAACACTGTTCTGTCCTGTAGGCACTGATGATGATGTTGAGGGGGAAGTCAGACATTTTTTGGGTCGTCCCAGTTGCAGAGCGAGTTTAGGATTGGAACAAGGCAAGTCGTACCTCATCATAGGCAAATCCAAAGACCTGCCAAGTCTCGGAGGAATGTAAGTATTCACTGTGTGTCTGTAAATTACAGGATTTGCCTGAGCTTTATGCAGAGGTGTAAAGTCCAGGTTCAGAAAGTAAAAGTCCTCCTCAGTGTTTTGTTCCAATCACCTGGATTTGCTAATTCAGCAGGAGAGAGAACTAATTAGTGAAATCAGCTGCAGCAAAAACTCCAGTGTTAAATGAACTCTCCTGGGAGTTTATTTGGCTCCAGACTCAAGAGTGTTAAAGGTAATGAGATAATTTAGTGATTGATTGGGTGATGATTGAGCATTATTGAAGATACCTGATGTTAACAAGCAGAATCACCAAAGGAGAAAATCATTTTTTTTAAGTTACCATTATGGTGATCAGTGTTGGCTTTAGTTGGGCTCTTGACCCTTACACTAATAACGTTAGATTTTGCTTGGCTGTTCTATCAGAGTTATAACTCTCAGATGAATGAAGAGAAAAGGTGATCAGGTGGTGTTGGTTATATTTTAACATAATCATCATTTGACCTGAATCACTGAATTCAATTAGAGCCTAATCTCTGACTTAAATGTATATTGGTCATAACAGCATCACAGTGATTCTACAGAATAGTTTTTCAATATAATTCAAATGATTTCTTTAAAGTTGTTCTGATAAATAAAATAAAAAGCCGCGTTTCCATTACTCTTCAAATTGCGCAAATTGAAATTGAAAATTGAAAATAAGCCCAATGGAAACACGTCAATTTCGCAATAGTTTTTTGTCGACATTTAGAAAAAAAATCCAATTTATTGCAAAATTTTTTTTAATGTTTGCATGAGGTGGTTTTTCAGGCAATTCGAAAAGAAATATTTCGCAAAACTCCAATGGAAACAGTCACCTGACGTAGATGACGCGGTGTGTTTGGACAGAATACGAGACAGAGTTCTTTATTAAATTCATAAAAGACAAAAGAATGACAGGGATAATGGATTCTAAACCAAATAAATGCCTCAATCAAGACCTCGAAGCAGATATGAGGGAGAAAAACCCAGAAACACCTTATATGTGCCGCTCACAAGTATAATAAGGGTCGTTCCTTACCATTAATGCTTAGAAAACACACATACATCTCCTTCGATTAATAATAATGTCTAGTGCAGTGGCTGGGATATAGTACATAAACATACCAACGTCATTGCCATGGTTTGTGGAATGATTTAACTTATCGCGAGAGGAATAAATTAAGTTTTAGTCGCATAATAACGGTTAATGGAAATGCCATCATTTCGCAATAGGTTTTTGTCAACATTTAGAAAAAAAATCACATAAGTTTTGCACAAATCTGTAATGGAAACGCGCCTATTGAGAATCAGTGTATGATTCTCAACAATGGTGACAAAAAGAATATTCAATTAGGAACAGGAAATTACTAAGACCAGAGGTGGAAAGACCAGGGGTCAGAAAGTAAAAGACCTGCCATATATTTATTCCACCCATTAACTCACACAGCAAAAACTCCAGTGTTAAATGAACTCTCCTGGGAGTTTATTTGGCTCCAGACTCAAGAGTGTTAAAGGTAATGAGATAATTTAGTGATTGATTGGGTGATGATTGAGCATTATTGAAGATACCTGATGTTAACAAGCAGAATCACCAAAGGAGAAAATCATTTTTTTTAAGTTACCATTATGGTGATCAGTGTTGGCTTTAGTTGGGCTCTTGACCCTTACACTAATAACGTTAGATTTTGCTTGGCTGTTCTATCAGAGTTATAACTCTCAGATGAATGAAGAGAAAAGCTGATCAGGTCATTTTGGTTAAGTTTTGACATAATCATCTTTTGACTTGAATCACAAAGCTCATTCATATCCCTTTTCCACCAAGGCAGTGCTAGTGCCGGTTCGTAAATTCAGGAATTCAGGAATTTTATCTAAAATTTAACAGTGAGTCCTGCTGCGTGTGTATTTGATAAGATCAAATTCACCATGGATGTCCTTTTTTTAAAAATTTGTTTATAAATAATGTTTTTGTGAACAGCAATATTGTCTATTTCTTCTAAATGGACCTTGGAATTTTAGAAAAGGGATACATTGTGTTTGTCTTCATAAAATGCTATGTAGGACACTGTTGTGTCGCTATATGATGACCAATTGTGAATAGTACAGTAGATATTTCATCGAGGATCCATATGATTACACGGTGCTGTATGTCTAATGGGCTAAATATGGTTAATATCTAAATGTAACTTTATATAAATTCACAACAACATATTTCACTCAGTCTCCTGTATATAAAAATATTCTATATTATAAAAATATATTCTATATTCAATATTCAATGAACTATTCTACAGTAGGTCATATATCAGTCAACTTGTCATCTGATCCAACTATGTGTATTATTAATTTTTTAATTCACAAAAACAAATAGTCTTCTGTAGGCCGAGTGAAGAGAGTGAAGCCCAACTGAATATCTACAGATATTTTAATCCATAGTGCAGATCTACACTGTAAAGTTTATATTTAAATTAACAAAAAACACACACTTGGGCAAAGTCTATGAACGGGAAGGTTATTAATGTGTAAGTTTTGAGCGTCGATTTAATGGTGTTATTTCGCAGTATATCCCCCTACTGGACGCATCTGGAACAGCAGGGGTGTAAAACTGACTGGGGCCTATATCTACCGGCTCCAGGTCTGCAGCCTCCCCCTACTCCTTTTTTTAAGTTGCCATTATGGTGATCAGTTTTTGCTTTAGTTGGGCTCTTGACCCATAAACTAATAATGGTAGATTTTGTTTGGCTGTTCTATCTGAGTTATAACTCTTAGATGAACAAAGAGAGAAGTTGATCAGGTGGTGTAGGTTATGTTTTGAAATAATCATCTTTTGACCTGAATCAAAAAACTCATTTAGAGAGTTATGTCTACCTTGTAGGGCTGGGCGATATATCGCATGACATTGTTATGCGCATCTCGTCAGTAAAGCCGGTTCCTTGATTAGTAGTAAATCACCATCACCTGCTTTCAGATGGAGCAGCATTTACTACACAGCAAAAACTCCAGTGTTAAATTAACACTCCTGGGAGTGTATATGAGTCCACACTCAAGAGTGTTAAAGTTAATGAGATAATTAAGTGATTAATTTAGTGATGATTGAGCATTATTGAAGACACCTGATGTTAACAAGCAGAATCACTGAAGGAGAAAATCACAAATTGTAAGTTACCATTATGGTGATGGGTGTTTGCTTTAGTTGGACTCTTGACCCTTAAACATTCACTTTAACTTTGTTTGTCTGCTGTTATTGATTTATTACAGTAAAATGATCAAATAAAAGTGTCATCTAATAGTGTTGGTTATGTTTTGACATAATCATGCTGTGATCTGAAAAATGAAAGTTATTGAGATAGTTTGGTTTAACTTGTTGATTACAGCAGCTCTGTGATTCTACAGTATTTGCTTTTCAGTATTTTTCATATAATCCAAAATATTTAATACATATTGTTCTGATCAAAACGCTTTCAAATGAATTTATTTAGAAACAGACATCAATAATCAGCCTGTGAATCTCAACAATGGTGACAATAATAAAGCATGTTGCAGTGGCTGCCACCAATCACAACTCATTAATGGCTCCCATCATGCATTGCGGTATGAATAAATTATGATCTGAATTGTCTATGTAATTTACTTTTCCTAATTGAATATTCTGCTCGTCACCATTGTTGAGATGCATAAATTGAATCTTTATGTCTGTGTGTGCCTAAAAGAAAGATTTTTTTAAACAACTTTTAAGAAATCCTTTGTATTATATCTAAAATTCTGGATATTTATGCAGAATCACAGTTATGCTGTAATCAACAACATAAATCTGCATCAGAAATAAGGATCTTAATGAGTTCAGTGATCAAGTTCAAATGATGATTGTCATAATATAACCAACACCATCAGATCACTTTTTTCTCTTTGTTCATCTGGCAGTTATAACTCAGATACAACAGCCAAACAAAATCTAAAGTTAATAATATAAGGGTCAAGAGCCCAACTAAAGCAAACACTGATCGCTATAACGGTGGCTTACAATTTGTGATTTTCTCCTTCAGTGATTCTGCTTGTTCACATCAGGTGTCTTCAATAATGATCACTCATCACTCAATTAATCACTTTATTTTCTCATTAACTTCAACACTCTTGAGTGTGGACTCATATACACTCCCAGGAGTTTTAATTTAACACTGGAGTTTTTGCTGTGTAAGATTAATTGATTTGAGTGCCATTTTGTCAAGCAAAAAACAAACAAAAAAACCTTTAAGCCTGCGGCAGCCACGGATGACGTCACAAGGGCGATACCAAGATGCATGCCAAGTGGCCACTACACATCCCTTATATCAAATAAGAAAGGGGCGGGGGCTTAAACTTAGCACAGGTGAATGAGATCCTTATAAGTGGATTTAGTCACCCTGCTACACGAAACAATAAATCATCAACATCTAAACCTCTGTTAATTCTCAATAAGAACTGTACGTCTGACAGAAATAAAGTCTGGTTAGTAATAGTGAAGCTGGTAATGCTGTTTGTGGAGTTGTTTAATCCTCCTCTGCTGAGATCTTCACAGATTTAATGTCTTCTTTTCTCTTCAGTTGATTTCATCAAAAGCCCTATTCGCACGGGATTAGTATATAGGGACCTCTGGTAATTTGTAATAATCGCAGAGGTCGTCTGTGATTTTTATCCCGTGCGAATCTGCCATGTCTGTAAAAATGTCTGTAAAAATTCCCCCGAAAATTACCTACCGTATTTCGGCCAACACAGGGGTCCTATGATAATACCAGTCCTGTGCGAATCCCCATGTCTGTGATTTGGGCTGTTTTTTTGTGAGCCTATCGTTTCCTAAAGAACGTAATAACCACTATGGGCCGTTTAACAGTCCATTTTACGTCTGTATTAAACCTATATTAACAATAAAATCTCTCGATATGCCCTACTCCAATCTGATTATAGTTTTTCTCCAATAAAAACTATGAAGTGCTGCAAAAGAGAAAACAAACTACAGTAAAGACGTGATCCGGAAGCTCAACTCGGACCGTTGTCATGGAAACCTCAAATTAAGCATTTTGGCGCAACATGGAAGCTCTTTTGGAAAGTTTGGACGCTTTTTGTGGTAGTGTAACAGTATCGTGGAGCATTTCTTTGTCTCACACGGCCTCTAAAGACGTCCATCCTGTAAGTATATCAAGAAATCAAAGTGTGAAAGAGTAAAAATGATATAAAATGAAATAAACCAAATAAAATGAATAGAAAAACAAGCATATCGCGACGTTTCGGTATTTATAATACCTTCTTCAGGCAGGCTTGTTGTAAATATGGACAAAGAATAAAAGAAAGAGAAGATATATTATATATTTATACAATAATATGATATTCTATATAATATATTTCTCTAATAAATTGGTTTTAAATAAGTTCTTTTTTTGAATTGCAATACTGCAGCGCGATCTTCGTTTCAGCACGTTCAGCTAGTGAAGTGTGAATGGGTGGGTGCGCGCTGTAAAGTCCGTAAACTTGAGGGAATTACAAACATTTATTTGCCCGTGTGAATGAGCCACCAAAAACACAGACGTCAGGGGGTAATTTCTTAATTACAGAGGTCCAGGGGTAATACTAATCCTGTGCGAATAGGGCTTAAGACTGTGGCTGAAGTCAGTTGTAGTTCTTGTGTTTCTCTGTCCTTCAGTGATTCTGCTTATTAACAGTAGGTGTTCATCAGTAATGCTGAATCATCACTTAATTAATCACTTAATTAACTTTAACACTGCTTCAGTGTTACTTTAACACTCTGTAGAGTGGGACCATATGTGTTCTGGGCAGTGTTGATTTAACACTGGGGATTTTGCTGTGTACGCGCACCAAAAAAAAAAAAAAAAACTGGTGGTGACGGCGCACCTTAATAACACATTGTTACTGTTACTGTCACTGCTATATACACATAGGCCTAGGTCCAAATACATAAAAAAAAGATGCGCACTTACATTATAGCTGCATTTTCCAGGCTTTCCTCTGTGCGAAGTTGTCGATCATATCCTTAAGATCCAGATAGCGCGCACAGGCATTCTCAATTAACAGTATGGCAAGTCCAGAGAGACGACTCTGTCCCATTGAGCTCCTGAGATAGCTTTTTATCAGTTTCAGTTTTGAAAAAGAACGCTCTGCAGAGGCCACTGTCACTGGGATGGTCAGAAAAATCATGAAAGCAGTGCAAACCTCCCCGAAACTCGCAGTGATGCAGCTGTTCTCGACGATCAACATCTTTTTCACATCTGTTGCACTGTTTTCATTTGTGAAATACTGTCTTTCAAGCATGAACGGAATGATCACAATTGCATTGGGAAATCAGTAGTAATGTCATCTCTGTAAATCTCCACCAGCCTGTTTGCTTGCAAAAACAGTTCATCATCTGTTGCAGTGCAAAGGGTCTCTGGCAGTAAAACTTTGAAATTGTCAACTGTTGATCGTAAACCGGCAAATCTCTGGGTCAACTGAGAGATGACAATATCAAGGCAGGCATTAAACACATGTACGTGAAAGTAAGACTCAGCATCTGCTAAACGTTCATCTTGACACAGCTCATCAAAATGCACTTTCACTTTTCTCAACCGAGTGTTCTCAAATGCAGTGCTCACTCCCCACTTCTCTGAAAGGCTCTTCGCTGTTTGTTTGGCATCTTCAAAATTTTCTCGGAACGCAGTTCACTCTCAGAAAATAAAGTACATAATCGTACCTTTAGGGGTACAATGGCTTGTCACTGGGGCTGTACCCTCAAGGGTACAATATTGTACCCTTGGCATAGGGTACATATTTGTACCCTTGTGATTTGTACCTTAAGAGACCAGTATTGTACCTGTGGTGACAATTTTGTACCTTTATTTAACAGTACAAAAATGGACCCTTCAAAAATGGTATAAAATTGGCTTTGATAGGGTACAATCATTGACTATAATGAGATATATATATATATATATATATATATATATATATATAATTACACACACACTGAATTAAAATCAGAATTTATTAAATCCTTTTCATTTTCACATTTTCCAACATTTCATTTTAAACTCAATGTCTAACTGTGACATATAAATTATCATCATCTGAGTAAGTGTCATTTGCCTGAAAGTCCATTTCATCTCCTTTCATCTCGACGTCGGTTACTTCTATGCCTGCTTCTGATATTTTCTGAAGGACCTCCTCGGTTGAAAGCCCTGTAAGAACCATGAGTAACCGTGCTATGACTTCTTCTCCACCGATGGCCAAAAGAAAGAAAGACCGCGAACTGGACATTCTTTTAAATTGAGATTCAAGCAGCCAATCAGGGCTGGCTCTACATGGTCTCTGATGGCGCAATCCAGTAGCTGGACTGCTGTAGCCAGATCTATGTCTTGGGATTGTAGAAGTTTGGATATCACATTAGTTATTTCCAGGATTTTGCTTTGGAGGACAACAAGACAAACAAATGAGAATTTCTCCATTGCCTGTTTCAACGATGCAGCCTCGTCCCGTTCATCTTTCTTTCTGCTTGTCAGTGAAAGTTTTACCAATGCCGTCATCACATCATTGTACCGATATCTCACAGCGGTTACTGCTTCGTAACGTGAGGACCATCTAGTCGGGTACTTCTTGTATCTTCACCGCATCAAGGATGAGATTCAAATTGTGTGACGCACAGTGTACCCAGCTAACAATTTTAGGTTATAAGAATGTTTCCGTAACGTTCCCATTAAGTTATAAAAACGTTATTTCTGAATGTTCCAGAAACGTTCAAAGCGTCCAGTTTTTTAGACGTTGTATTAACGTTATTTCTTAGTTATAAGAACGTTATTCAAAATGTTATTAGAACGTTCAATTCTCCTGTTATATAAACATTGAATTAACGTTCTTGCTTGGTTATAAGAACGTTGTTCAATCGTTATTGGAACATTCAATTCTTAGGTTATAAGAACATTTCCATAACGTTCCCATTAAGTTATAAAAACGTTATTTCTGAATGTTCTAGGAACGTTCAAAGCGTCCAGTTTTTTAGACATTGTATTAACGTTATTTCTTAGTTATAAGAACGTTATTCAAAACGTTATGTAAGCCACCATTATGGTGATGGGTGTTTGCTTTAGTTGGGCTCTTGACCCTTACTGTATATTATTAACTTTAGACTTTGTTTGTCTGCTGTTATTGATTTATAACAGTCAAATGAACAAAGAAAAAGTGTGATCTGATAGTGTTGGTTCATGCTGTGATCCGAAAATGAAACTTATTGAGATAGTTTGATGAAACTTGTTAGTAGCAGCTGAGTGATTTCACAGTATATGATTATCATTTTTCTTATAATCCAATATATTTAATAAACATTGTTCTGATCAAAACACTTTCAAATGTATTAGTTTAGAAACACAGACATCAATAATCAGCCTGTGAATCTCAACAATGGTGACAATAATAAAGCATGTTGCAGTGGCTGCCACCAATCACAACTCATTAATGGCTCCCATCATGCATTGCGGTATGAATAAATTATGATCTGAATTGTCTATGTAATTTACTTTTCCCAATTGTCACCATTGTTGAGATGCATAGATTGAATCTTTATGTCTGTGTGTGCCTAAAAAAAAAAAAAAAAAAAAAACAACCTTTAAGAAATCCTTTATATTATATCTAAAATTCTGGATATTTATGCAGAATCACAGTTATGCTGTAACCAACAACATAAATCAAAAACATAAAGTTCAAATGATGATTGTCATAACATAACCAACACCATCAGATCACTTTTTTTCTTCGTTCATCTGGCAGTTGTAACTCAGATACAGCAGCCAAACAAAAATTTAAGTTAATAATTTAAGGGTCAAGAGCCCAACAAAAGCAAACACCCATCACCATAACGGTGGCTTACAATTTGAGATTTTCTCCTTCAGTGATTCTGCTTGTTATCATCAGGTGTCTTCAATAATGCTCAATCATCACTCAATGAATCACTTAATTATCTCATTAACTTTAACACTGCTTCAGTGTTACTTTAACACCATGTAGAGTGGGACCATATGTGCTCTGAGCAGTGTTAATTTAACACTGGGGAATTTACTGTGTAGGAACGTTCAAAACGTCCAGTTTTTTAGACGTTGTATTAATGTTATTTATTAGTTATAAGAACGTTATTAAAAACGTTATTGGAACGTTTAATTATCTTGTTATAAAACGTTGTATTAATGTTATTGCTTGGTTATGAGAACGTTATTCAAAACCTTATTAGAACGTTCAATTATCTTGTTACATAAACGTTGTATTAACGTTTTTCCTTGGTTATAAGAACGTTATTCAAACGTTATTAGAACGTTCAATTCTCCCGTTATATAAACGTTCTCCAATGTTTTTCTAAGACTATGAAAAAGTTCTTAAAACATTCCATTCACTTGTTTAAACATTCTCAATGTTTTTGCATATAATGTATATAATATGACAATCATTTTATGAAAGCACCTTATTAAGAACTTTCAGATTTTAAAATTAAGACAAAAGATCTAGAAAGATAATTAAAATCAAAAAGACCCATGAATCATGTCTATGTGTAATGTAGTCCACTGAAGGCGAGCTGAAGTGAACCAAAGTGTAGTTTATTTCAAGATACAGATACAATTGAAACCGACTTGGGTTAAATTGAAATATGAAATTAACATGAAAATAAACCTGGACTAAAACATAGAACAAACTGATTAAACTTCAAAATAATGAAACATGAAACAAAACTGCCTCTTTACCTAACCCTAACCTATCAGCAAGCAAAAAAAAAAAAAAAAAAAAAAAAAAAAAACATTTTAAATGACATTATCCACAATCACATCAGCTTCCACCAGAGTTGTATAGTCCAGGGGTCAGAAAGTAAAAGTCCTGCCATGTGTTTATTCCACCCATGAACTCAGTCAGCTGATTTCACTAATTAGTTCTCTCTCCTGCTGAATTAGCAAATCCAGGTGATTGGAACAAAATACTGAGGAGGACTTTTACTTTCTGAACCTGGACTTTACACCTCTGCATAGCAATGCCACATGTCAGCCAAGAGCAAATAAATAAACCAGAACTGGACCTTATCGTAGCCAAAAAAAATCTGTGTATATTAAATATGGAGTCATTTCAGCCACAGCCTCAGATGAAATCAAATGAAGACAAGAGACATTAAATCTGTGAAGATCTCAGCAGAGGAGGATTAAACAACTCCACAAACAGCATTACCAGCTTCACTTATTACTAACCAGACTGACTTTATTTCTGTCAGACGTCTACAGAAGTTCTTATTGAGAATTAACAGAGGTTTAACTCTAATGTGTTTCATTTGAAGTCACCATAACAGTGATAAGTGTTTCCATTAGTTGGGCTCTTAACTCTTATTTAATCTTTTGGTTTTTTTTGGCTGCTATGACAGTGTGTTTGTCAAACACATTTGCAGCAGCAAAGAAAGCTAAAGTGAACTGAGATCAGGTGATGATGATTATCTGTTGATGGTTTTATAATTTGCTGTCCAATCTGGATCTTATTCTGTAGAATCACTGTTATGCTGTAATCAACAATATACATTTAAGTCTGAGATTAGACTTTAAATGAGTTCAGTGATTCAGGCAAATTATGACTATCAAAACATAACCAACACCACCTGATCAACTTTTATCTTTGTTCATCTGGCAGTTATGACTCAGATACAACGGCCAATCAAAATCTAAAGTTAATGATTTAAGGGTCAAGAGCCCAACTAAAGCAAACGTACTCGGTTACTAACATAACCTCGGTTCTCTCTAGAAGAGGGAACGAGTACTGCGTAAGATATCTTACGCTAGGGGAAAATCCTTTTCCGCGAGATATTGAAGCCAAAAATTATCCTTAATTTTGTAATAATGCAAAACGCGTTGCGGCAGCATGCAGACATAGGCGAGACAGCTCGCGCGCCTATTGGCTGCTCTGCGGCAACTGCAGCAGCCTATCGAGCGAGGCCTGGCGTGACGTCAGACCCAATCAGGGCACTTCGCGCCCGCTGCGTCACGTCCCGCCGAAATGGGCGTGGTCTAGGCCTATAAATATCGCTCGCAGGCAGCTATTATCTGGTTTTTCATCATCGAAGCAACCAGAGCGTGTGCATGCACGGCAAGATACGCAGTACTCGTTCCCTCTTCTAGAGAGAACCGAGGTTACGTTAGTAACCGAGTACGTTCTCTTACGAGAGGTCTCTCGTACTGCGTAAGATATCTTACGCTAGGGGACCCAATGTAAAACGCCGTGCATGCTGAGATCTGACACCAAAGACCCAAGGGCGAAAGCCCGGGGTACATATAGTGCACAATCACTCAGGGAACTCACAGGGAGTCCGGGAAGAGGGAGGGGTGCAGCCTCACTCTTCCACATATAGCAGCGTCGATGGGACGCAAATTTCATCATACAGACAGGGCGGGGTACGGCCTGAACTGATGGGGAAATGTGGGTCTTACACAGTTTGCCCAGCTTTATACTGTCGAACATTGAGCTGTGCTCAGCAGACGCAGCATTCTGAGCTGATCGCATCAGGTCAGATAATACTGGTAAATTTAGACCGACAGCAGCCTGGCCTGCAGGGCGGGAACCTCTAGGTTATAAAACCTTATAAATGTAGACGGGGAGGCCCAGCCTGCCGCCATACAAATATCTTGCAAGGCAATCCCACTTGACCAGGCCCACGAAGAGGCCATGCCTCTCGTGGAGTGCGCTCTGACACCCAATGGGCACTGCATGCCCTTGGAGGCGTATGCCAGCGCTATAGCATCAACTATCCATCTGGATAGGCTCTGTTTCGACGCGGCTAGTCCCTTAGAACGTCCGCTTAACGAAACAAAAAGCTGCTCCGTCTGTCTGAAAACAGACGAGCGAGACACATAAGCTCGTAATGCCCTGACTGGGCAAAGGAGGCTCGCGTCTTTTTCCTCATCAGGGACCGGTAGGGCTGACAGGGAGATAACCTGCGCCCTAAACGGTGTGTTGAGGGATTTTGGAACATAACCGTGCTTAGGTTTGAGTATAACTTTTGAGTCATTGGGCCCAAACTCCATGCACGCCGCGCTCACAGAGAGCGCGTGCAGATCCCCTATGCGCTTCACTGAAGCGAGAGCCAGCAAAAACACCGTCTTGAAAGACAGGTGTTTCAAATCGATTGACTGTAAAGGCTCAAATGGCGCACCTTTCATGGCTTCCAGAACCGTAGAAAGGTCCCATACGGGGACTGAGGGAGGTCTGGGAGGATTCAGTCTCTTAGCCCCTCTAAGGAGGCGGATGACTAAATCGTTCCTTCCTATTGACTGACCAAGCGTTGTTTCTGAGAACGCTGCTATAGCCGCCACATAAACTTTGAGCGTGGAGGGGGCCCTGCCCCCATCCAACAGCTCTTGTAGGAAGGAAAACACCTCCGTCACACCACAGTTTGTGGGTGACACACCACGGGCTGTGCACCAGCCCGAAAACACCGACCATTTCGAAGAATAGAGTCGTCTTGTAGACGGAGCTCTAGCCTGCGTGATCGTGTTTAATACTCCTTTAGGGAGTCCAACATGTACCCGTTGATGGCCCAGACATGAAGGGACCATAGTTCCTGGTGAGGATGCCAGATCGAGCCGCGGGCCTGTGAGAGGAGATCTCTCCTCATTGGTACTGGCCACGGGGCAGTACTTGCTAACTGCATCACGACTGGGAACCAAGGTTGGTTTTTCCAGAACGGTGCTACCAGCAGTACTGAGCATCCTTCTTCCCTGATCCGTTCTATTACCTGAGGCAGGAGAGAGACGGGGGGAAAAGCATAGAGCGGGCGGCGGGGCCACACATGGGCCAGCGCGCTCCTGCTCTTGGAGAAAAATTCTTGACAGTGAGCGTTTTCTTGAGACGCAAACAGGTCCACTTCCGCTCTGCCAAATTTCTTCCACAGCAGATGGACTGTCTGTGGGTGTAGAGACCACTCGCCTGCCGGAACATTGTTCCTGGACAGTCTGTCCGGTCCTATATTCAAGATCCCTGGCACGTGCGCTGCTCTGAGCGAGCGCAGGTTGCACTGAGCCCATACCAGGAGGCGTTCTGCCAGCCTGTACAGTTTCTCGGATCTGATGCCGCCCTGGCAATTTTTGTAGGACAACACAGACATGTTGTCCGAACGGACCAAGACGTGGTGTCCTTTTATTTGGGGACAAAAACGCGTCAGCGCGTTGTCTACTGCCAGCATTTCGAGGCAGTTTATGTGCAGGAGCTTCTCCCGTTCTGACCATTGGCCGAAGAACGGTCTGCCCTCGAGCAGCGCTCCCCATCCCGAGGTGGACGCGTCCGCGGACACCACTTTTACCCTCGAGGAAGTCCCCAGGCTTACACCTGATTGGTACCAGTCGTTCGCTTTCCAGGGTTTCAGAGCTGTGACGCACTTCTGATTGACCCTGAGGCGAAGCAAACCGGGTGCCCACGCTTCGCGTGGGACTCGCGCTTTCAGCCAAAACTGCAGCGGGCGCATGCGGAGCAGGCCCAGCTGGAGCACTGACGATGCTGAGTCCATGAGACCTAGCATCTTCTGAAATCTCTTGAGCGGGACAGACGCGCCGCAGCGAAAAGAGTTCGCTGTGCGTCGAATGTCTACCGCGCGCTGTTGTGATAGTCGCGCTATCATGGATAGTGAGTCCAGTTCTGTGCCCAGGAAAGATATTTTCTGACTGGGTGACAGGGAGCTCTTCGCCCAATTGACACTCAGACCCAAATCCTCGAGGTGATCGAGTAAAATGGTCGTGTGTTCTATGAGCACTGCGCGAGATTGCGCTAGAATCAGCCAATCGTCCAAATAGTTTAGCACTCGCATGCCTCTCATTCTGAGGGGTGCGAGCGCCGCGTCCATGCACTTCGTAAATGTACGGGGTGCCAGGGACAAGCCGAACGGCAGGACTGTGTACTGATATGCCTGGCCCTCGAAGGCGAATCTCAAATATCGCCTGTGACGTGACGCTATCTGTATTTGAAAATACGCGTCTTTCAGATCTATTGACACAAACCAATCTCCTTGGCGAATCTGCACAAGGATTTGCCTGGTCGTGAGCATCCTGAACTGTCGCTTCACAAGCACTTTGTTCAGTTGCCTTAGATCTAGTATGGGTCTGAGACCCCCGTCTTTTTTTGGTACCAGGAAGTATCTGCTGTATAGCCCTCCTTCGCTCTGAACTTGAGAGAGAGACTCTATGGCCCCTTTGCTCAATGGTTTCGTCATTTCGGCTCGAAGTAAATGTGCTACTTCTGTTTTTACCGTGGTCTCGACGCGCGCCACATAGCGGCGAGGGCGTCGGCGAAACTGCAGCGAATAGCCTCTTTCTATAATGTTCAGCACCCACTTCGAAACCCCGGGTAGCTTTGCCCATGCGTCTGCATGGATAGCTAGGGGTTGAATACGAAGCGCGCTCCGCTCGCTCAGCGATGGAGAAGCTTCGGCGTGCTGTAACATAAGCATGGCGCTCGTGACATTTGAGGCATGGGGCGCGCTGATAACAGCGGGCAGATTGCCCGCGCTCGACTCCTCTGCGGTGGTCAACCGCGAGGGGGAGGGCTGGGCGGTTCCCGTAGGAACTGTCATGTCTATGTGTGGATGTGGGCGCGGGACAGCGGGCACATATCACACTGAAAGCATTGTTCGCTTGAGTGAAGCGAATGCACGTTGGTTTCGTTTTTACAGAAACCGTGAGACATGCATAACGTGGTGTTAGTGGGCACATTCACCATGTTTGAAGCGCAATCGATCTGAGTCGATTCATGTGCGCAAGCCCTGTGTGACGGGCTGTGCTTGTGTGTAGAGATGGGCACTGGGCAGTGGGCATTCTTTCTACACATAAAGCACCATCGGCCGTGGCCGGGACACCAGAAAAATTCACGCCTATGGGATTTATCTGGGTAGCCGTAAAAACGGCGTTTGTGTGCAGGCAAGCGGGTGACAGAACTGACTTGTTTACTGCAGGATACACTGGAACAGTCACATTTACTGGAACTGAACGAGCGAGAAGTTGCCATAGAAACAGAGAGCGTCAACATGCTGGCGTTTATTGCAGGCCTGCGTGCATTACAACAGGCTTGTTCACTGCAATATTGACATTTCCAGTCGCCTGAGTTCCAGAGGGGAATGGGAAATGTATAGGAAAAAGGAGGTTGGTCCGTCCGCAGCGGGACCAGAAAAACTCCCTTTTTTTTCCTTACGCCAGTGACGCACGGAACACCATAGAATCGGTGTTTGGGTGCAGGCGAGCGGGTTGTACAACGCGCTCGTTGGCTGCAAAATACACATCTGCAGTCGCCTTTTCAGGGAACTGACAGAGCGAGCATTGACGGCATAATTTTATCTGCCGGTAGACCCGGGGATCGAACGCGGGTCTCTCGCGTGCAAAACCTGAGTGTCTGCCACTGGGCCACAGGGGGAGACACATTATAACTCAGTTAGCGCGAGTATTATAAGAGAGCGTCAACGTGCTGGCGTTTGTTTGCAGGCATGCGTGTATTACAACAGGCTTGCTCACTGCAATACTGGCATTTCCAGTCGCCCGAACTTCAGAGGGGAATGAGAAATGTACGAGAAAGAGGAGGTCGGTCCGTCCGCGGGGGGACCAGAAACGCTCTTTTCTCCTTTCGCCAGTGACGCACGGAAACCATAGAAACGGTGTTTGGGTGCAGGCGAGCGGGTTGTGCAACGCGCTCGTTGGCTGCAAAATGCACATCTGCAGTCGCTTTTCAGGGAACTGACAGAGCGAAGCATTGGCGGCATAATTTTAACTGCCGCTAGACCGGGATTCGAACTCCGGTCTCTCGTGAGGAAAACCAATGATTCCGCCACTGAGCCACAGGGGGGGAACACAAAGGCTTTCGGATGCACGAGCATATAACAGCGTCACATGCTTTCTTCGGCGTATGCTTGCAGGCGCGCTTGTATTAAAACAGGCTCGCCTGCTGCAATATTGATATTTCCAGTCGCATGATCAGGGAACTGGGAAATGTATGAGAAATTGAAGGTCAGTCCATCCTCGGAGGGACTAAAACACACCTTTCTCCTTTCGCCGGTGAGTGACGCATGAATGGGGCGCAGAGGCAGGGTAGCTTTCTTATAACGTAAAGAAAAACTAACCCCGACCGTCCGCTTCCAGCCTCCCTTGTGAGCGGCGCAGTTTGCGCGGCTTGAACAGAGGGGGAGAGAGAAAGCTAGCCCCGTGGCCGCCCGCTCCTGACATCCTCTGTGAGCGGCGCGGTGTGCGCGGCTCGAACAGAGGGAGAACAGGTATCGTCCCCCAAGCAGGCAAGGCAAGCGGGCGAACCAGCAAGCTTTGCGGGTTGGGGGGGGGGCGGAGGAGCAGTCTCGGAGAAGGATGCCAGGTGAGTCCTCAGAGTCACCATAGGCAGTACCTAGCTCGCAGTGAGGGCAGTCGCCGTCAGCGAGCGCGAGAGCTGCGTGATCAGAAAAAAAAAAAAAGGGGCGTCTTGAAAAAGACGCCCAGCTCTTTTAGTGCAATGGGAGTGTGTGTCGCGGCGGCGAGCACACACACATACATAAACACAGTAGCAGAGAAAGGATATAACGCCGGATAGCGCAGCAGGAAGGCAAGGAAGGCGGCGCGGCCAGCGACTTCAGTGACTCGTCCCGCTGAAGGTGCTCTCTCTCAGACGGCGCGGCTTCTAATCCAGCTCCAGCGATGCGTGTGCTTCGCTTGAAGGATGAAAAATCAGATAATAGCTGCCTGCGAGCGATATTTATAGGCCTAGACCACGCCCATTTCGGCGGGACGTGACGCAGCGGGCGCGAAGTGCCCTGATTGGGTCTGACGTCACGCCAGGCCTCGCTCGATAGGCTGCTGCAGTTGCCGCAGAGCAGCCAATAGGCGCGCGAGCTGTCTCGCCTATGTCTGCATTGCTGCTGCAACGCGTTTTGCATTATTACAAAATTAAGGATAATTTTTGGCTTCAATATCTCGCGGAAAAGGATTTTCCCCTAGCGTAAGATATCTTACGCAGTACGAGAGACCTCTCGTAAGAGAACACTGATCTCCATAACGGTGTCTTAAAAAAATAATATTTTCTCCTTTGGTGATTCTGCTTGTTAACATCAGGTGTCTTCAATAATGGTCAATCATCACTCAATGAATCACTTAATTATCTCATTAACTTTAACACTCTTGAGTCTGGAGTCATATAAACTCCCAGGAGAGTTCATTTAACACTGGAGTTTTTGCTGTTGGAAAAACCTCAAGGTACATATATGTACCGTTTCTTTTAAAGGTTAAGGTACACTTGTTAGACTTTACCGTTTTTTTTTTACAGTAAAATACTGGGAAAACTGTTGCCAGTAAAATACTGTTAATTGTACAGTTCTTTACTGTAGTCTAGTTTGTTTCTGTAAAAATGCACTAAATTCTAATTCAAGTTAACTAATTACACTTGCAGAAACCGAC
Organism: Rutilus rutilus; assembly: GCA_021464565.1. NCBI lineage: Eukaryota > Metazoa > Chordata > Actinopteri > Cypriniformes > Leuciscidae > Rutilus > Rutilus rutilus. The sequence goes on along the minus strand of JAJAQA010000002.1, from coordinate 16,697,054 downwards.
TGCCTTAAATTGACCAACTGTCATTTAAATGTATTAACTAAAATGTATAATGCATTAATAATGTGAGCAAAGTATTACTGTGAACTTCTTTCATTTGAGACCACTAAAAAACTATTGTACATAAAAAGATTTCCACTGGACCAGCAACTACACAGTCACCACCTGTTAAATAAAGCAACATGCAGCATATCATCAATGTTTGTAGATCTTCTCCTGGACTGAAGCACAGGCTCTACTCTTCTGCACAATGGTGACCCAAAAAATTAATTTTACAGTAAACTACTGGCAACAGTGTTGCCAGTATAAACCTGTTTTATAACTTACAGTTTATTACTGTTAAAATACATTTTGTGGGTGTGTCTTTTTATCTTACACTGTTAACCCTTTCAGCCCCACAGGAAAATCCACACTACAAAGAGTAAAAGTAACATTGAGACAGTGTTGCAGTGAGATAATTAAGGGAATATGTAAGTGATTGTTGAGCATTAGTGATGAACACCTGCTGTTAACAAGCAGAATCACTGAAGAAAAGAGAAACACAAGAACAGAAAATAGAGAAACACAATAACTACGACTGACTTCTAGCCATTACACATTATTACACTTATTATTAACCAGTATGACTTTATTTCTGTCATACAGAAGTTGTTATTGAAAATGTTTGTTTGAAGTTACCATTATAGAGATCAGTGCTTGCTTTAGTTGGGATGCTGATGCTAAAACATTAGTTTTTCTGTTGCTGCTTGAGGTGTGTTTTTGCAAGTCACACTTGTGCACACACACAGTTTATGAATGATTGTAGTTATTATGATGACAAAATCATCATATTGCCTGTTCATTCACTTAGGAATTAATTCTTATTCATTCAGAGTTGTTTCCTCGATCAAAAGTGTTACATTAGCACCACTGTGAAACTACAGCAATAAATTATATTATTTTTTTTTTAACACATCATGCATAAACCAAAAAAAAAAAAAACAGAGCTACACTGTCTTTTAGAAACACAAAGATATCACAATTTAGCACATTAATCTCAACAATGGTGGCAATATTTCTTTTTTTTATTATTCATGCAGCAGTGCATGCTGGGAGTTTTATATTATCCTGGAACCCAGCATGCATTGCGACATTAAACTTTTCACCATTGTTGAGATTCATGTGCTAATTGTTGATATCTGTGTGTGTCTGAGCCAAGCAGGAGTGAAATAAAATTGAACGCACTATATGATTATTATATTTTTCAGATGACCTGATTACAGAAATATTGATTTAATTTTGTAGATACACAGATTTATGCTAAATATGACATACCCATGATTTCTTTGAATATATACAGTAAAAATCTGAAAATCAGACATGTCCAAGATGATTGTGACATCATCACAAAAGAATAAAAACACCTGATCATCTTCCTCTTGACTCTTTCTTGCCATAACAAATGTGTTTTATAAACTCACTGTTACAGCAGTCAGAGAGAGATGAATGGTAAGAAGTCAAGGGACAAGAGACCAACTAAAGCAAATACTGATCTCCATCATGGTGACAACAAATTTTATTATTAACTATATCTCTGTTAATTCTCAACAAGAACTTTTGTACATGTATGAAAGAAATAACCGTAAACTGGTTTGTAAACTGGTTTCACACTCAGTGTTGCTGGAAGTCAATTGTAGTTTTTGTGTTTCTCTTTTTTCTGTTCTTGTTTCTCTGTCCTTCAGTGATTCTGCTTATCAGGTGTTCATCAGTGTCTCAATTCACTCACTTCATTTCATTCAAGTGGACTTTATTAGTGAACTAATGTAGGGAATAGTGAATGAGGGTATAGGGTGTGATTGGGAAAACAACCTCTTGTTGTCGACTTTGAGCACTGTTAATTCACAGTATATTCCTGTAGGCTAGTTTTGTTTTCTACGGTATATTACTGTTTTAATGGAATATGGTATTATATTGTCAGAATTTGGCCTTTTTTACAGCAAGGGCTAACAGTGTACAATATTGTACCCTTGAGGGTACAGCCCCAGTGACAACCCATTGTACCCCTAAAGGTACAATTATGTACTTTATTTTCTGAGAGTGGTAGAGCCAGCCCTGATTGGCTGCTTGAATCTCAATTTAAAAGAACGTCCAGTTCGTGGTCTTTCTTTCTTTTGGCCATCGGTGGAGAAGAAGTCATAGCACGGTTACTCACGGTTCAACCGAGGAGGTCCTTCAGAAAATATCAGAAGCAGACATAGAAGTAACCGTCGTCGAGATGAAAGTAGATAAAATGGACTTTCAGGCAAATGACACTTACTCAGATGATAATAATTTATATGTCACAGATAGACATTGAGTTTAAAATGAAATGTTGGAAAATGTGAAAATGAAAAGCATTTAACAAACTCTGATTTTAATTCAGCGTGTGTGTAATATATATATATCATTATAGTCAACGATTGTACCCTGTCAAAGCCAATTTTGTACCATTTTTGAAGGGTCCATTTTTGTACTGTTAAATAAAGGTACAAAATTGTCACCACAGGTACAAGACTGGTCTCTTAAGGTACAAATCACAAGGGTACAATATTGTACCCTTGAGGGTACAGCCCCAGTGACAAGCCATTGTACCCCTAAAGGTACAATTATGTACTTTATTTTCTGAGAGTGTACATTAACTACGATTTGAGACACATAAATGTAAATTTAATATAAAACTATGTAAATGGCGCTCTGTGGCGCGGCAGGATTTTGAACACGGTCCTGAGCCGTTGCTGGGCACCGCGGACAGACGCCGAAAGGCGCCGCCGGTGTGTGTATTCTCATAGAGAATAATGTGTTCGAATTTAAAAGACGTGGCGCTGCGCGGCGCTGAGCTGCGCGTCCGGTGTGCGACCCCCTTTAGGCTCTCTTTTGAGAGCTACATGAACCACGTGACCACGAGATCAAAGTTGTGCGCAACTCTCTTTCAATGGCTCTGCATCACTGCAACGCCAGAGGCGCCGGTTACCATAGAAACTCGCGCCTACAACTGCACCAAGCCAAAAAATACAAATTTTAACGCAATTTGAGCAAGAGAGGCAAACAGTGTTGTTCTCAGTGAAATATGTTATTTAACTGAATTTGTTAAGCAGTTTTTGAGATTTCAGTATTTCCCAATTCAAATAATGACAGTTAGTACTTTCCCAAAAATAGCTGCCTGGAGGAATTGAAAATATGGCCTTCCATACACTGTATATTATAAATTAGCACAATTTACGATACTGATGGTTCTTAAAACGCATAATTACAGTCTGTGAAAAGGGTCCATTACTGTTGTCAAGTGCTCGATCCAAATATCAAATTTAAGAGGAGCCTGGGGATATCCTTCCTTTTTTAAATGTCACATAGGAGCTTGTTATAACCTGTAAAACTGCAAACACTGTGGACAACTTACACGATAAAATTAGAAATAAATTACAGATTTCAATATGACGAACTTGACACATTAAACAGATAACGTTAACTGGAGGGGGAAATACCCGGGCCATAGCTAAGCTAATTGAGCTAACGTTAGCCGATTAACTTTTGAATCTCAAGAACGGGTTCAAATTAAAATCAGTTTAGCTATATTGAAAAAGCGAACAAGGACACTGGAAAAGGTGAATCTAAATAAAGACATCAATGTTATTTTGCGTTTATTCTTCAGTTTTAACTACATATTGTGTAGTGTTGTTAACTGCTCTGTGGACTGCGGGAGCAGTTTACGTTACTCAAGACAGTTCATGCAAACTGATGATCTAGTTAACTTTATTAAAACAGTAGCAACTGCTGCAAAACTAAGTTAATTAGCACTGATACAAGTATTTGATTCATACAACACGCAAAATTCAACCAACTTACCTGTCCGACGTCTTGTCCTGCTGACGCTGTGTTTGATTGACAGGTCGTGCTGCGCTGCAAAAACACGCCCATCTTAGGTAATAGGTCGTTTATATGTGGGGTATGGATATATGGATATGGATATAACACATTCCCTGTTTTCTCTTTGACTGTAATTGCAAAAGTTATTAAAAACGCTAGTTGTAATTTTTGTACTTTAAAGGTAAAACCAAATTTATAATTGACTGTAGTTTTTGAATTATTTCCTGTTGAATAAATAATTATTTTATATCTGGGATTTTTTTCTAAACTAATTATAATATTTTAATACATATTTTAAGCCCCAAAAAAATTGTTCAGTGCATTGTGTCACTGTATATACAAATTATGTTTCTGAAGTTGTTTTGCAGAAGATAAAAGCTGTATGACTAATTTGTAATTACTAATATTTGTTTTAATTTAGTAACGTTTTTAAAACGTTCCACTAACAAGTAAGAATAACGTTTATCAATTACAAGTTGGCACAACGTTACACAGTAAATTCCCCAGTGTTAAATTAACACTGCTCAGAGCACATATGTGACCCTGCCTGTGAAAACCCAGCTAAAGTCATTTTTTTTGTGATTCAGTGTTTTTTACATAAAATCATCCTACAGAATGTAAAGAACATTCTGTGAAAATATAACCTTGATATCTTTAAAATTGACTGAGTAAGGCCATGTCAAAGATTTGCTCAAATTCGAAAAATTTGAAATGAATTCAAATATTTTTGAGAAATTCCAATTTAAAGATAAGTTATTTTTTAAAACTGCAACACATTTGATCCATAGTTATCCTGCATATGTGACTTATAACACATTAAAGCTGAGATTCTCCCCTTTTTAGTGATATATGACACATCAGTGGAAATATTCGTAAAGTTTTGTAAAACAGATCTATTTATTATGATGTACATGTCCAAAAAGCTAAAAGCATAAAAACATTGAAACGAATGGGGGTACCACAAGAGCTTTATCGTAGCAACAATTACCATGTCAATTCAGTGGAATGATTTGTATAACTTTATTAGTAAAATGAAATATCAGTGAAATGTCAATAATATATCAATTAAATAACATACCATTTCTCATTCTCTGAAATTATCATTCTCTTACTGGCCCACGGTGTAACATTGAGTAAATCTGGAGTAAAAAATAAATAAACAAATAAAATTTCAAGGGATAGTTCACCCAAAAACTACAATTCTGTCATAATTTACTCACCCTGATGTTGTTCCAAACCTGTATGAGTTTCTTTCTTCTGCTGAGCAAAAAAATAAGATATTTTAAAGAATGTTTGTAACCAGACAGTTGACAGCACCCATTGACTTCCATAGGTGCCGCCAACTGTCTGGTTACCAACATTCTTTAAAATATCTTATTTTTTGTTAAACAGAAGCAATAAACTTATACAGGATTGGAATAACATGAGGGTGAGTATGAGTATGAGTAAATCATTTTTGGGTGAACCATCCCTTTAACAGGTCAGTCTCAAACGTTGTACACATTCTAAAATTGTCTAGATGCAAAATAAAATCCTGAGTGACAGCAACTCTCCCTCCTTGAAAAATAAAGAACACTTTTCCCCATTGAAATACTTGCAGTTGCAAGAGAAACTGATTTTCAGTTTCACATCTGGACTTCCAGCATTCGAAGCAAATTCTTCTTGCTGGTGTTCCCGCTTCATGTTCGCCAGACAAATAGTGGGGTTCAATCACCAGAACTGGCTTGTCCTTATGTAGAGCCAGCTCCGATTGGCTGCTTGAATCTCAATGTAAAAGAATGTCCAGTTTGCAGTCTTTCTTTCTTTTGGCCATCGGGGGAGAAGACGTCATAGCACGGTTACTCATGGTTCTTAAAGGGCTTTCAACCGAGGAGGTCCTTCAGAAAATATCAGAAGCAGGCATAGAAGTAACCATCGTCGAGATGAAAGGAGATGAAATGGACTTTCAGGCAAATTACACTTAGTCAGATGATTATAATTTATAGTCACAGTTAGACATTGAGTTTAAAATGAAATGTTGGAAAATGTGAAAATGAAAAGGATTTAATAAATTCTGTTTTTAATTCAGTGTGTGTGTAATTATATATATATATATATATATACACTGCTCAAAAAAAATAAAGGGAACACTTTTTAATCAGAGAATAGCATCAAGTCAGTTAAACTCCTGGGATATTGATCTGGTCAGTTAAGTAACAGAGGGGGTTGGTAATCAGTTTCAGCTGCTTTAGTGTTAATGACATTAACAGCAGGTGCACTAGATGGGCAACAGTGAGACAACCCCCAAAACAGGAATGGTTTTACAGGTGGAGGCCACTGACATTTTTTCCCTACTCATCTTTTCAGACTGTTTTTCACCAGTTTTGCATTTGGCTAGGGTCAGTGTCACTACTGGTAGCATGAGGCGATACCTGGACCCTACAGAGGTTGCGCAGGCAGTCCAGCTCCTTCAGGATGGCTCATCAATACGTGCCATTGCCAGAAGGTTTGCTGTGTCTCCCAGCACAGTCTCAAGAGCATGGAGGAGATTCCAGGAAGACAGACAGCTACTCTAGGAGAGCTGGACAGGGCCGTAGAAGGTCCTTAACCCATCAGCAGGACCGGTATCTGCTCCTTTGTGCGAGGAGGAACATGATGAGCACTGCCAGAACCCTACTAAATGACCTCCAGCAGGCCACTGGTGTGAATGTCTCTGACCAAACAATCAGAAACAGACTTCATGAGGGTGGCCTGAGGGCCCGACGTCCTCTAGTGGGCCCTGTGCTCACTGCCCAGCACCAGGGAGCTCGATTGGCATTTCCCATTGAACACCAGAATTGGCAGGTCCGCCACTGGTGCCCTGTGGTTTTCACAAATGAGAGCAGGTTTACCCTGAGCACGTGACAGACAGGAAAGGGTCTGGAGAAGCCGTGGAGAATGTTATGCTGCCTGTAACATCGTTCAGCATGACCGGTTTGGTGGTGGGTCAGTGATGGTCTGGGGAGGCATATCCATGGAGGGACGCATAGACCTCTGCAGGCTAGACAATGGCACCCTGACTGCCATTAGGTATCGGGATGAAATCCTTGGATCCATTGTCAGACCCTATGCTGGTGCAGTGGGTCCTGGGTTCCTCCTGGTGCACAACAATGCCCGGCCTCATGTGGCGAGAGCATGCAGGCAGTTCCTGGAGGATGAAGCAATGTTACCATTGAAGGGCCACCACGCTCACCTGACCTACATCCAGTAGAACACTTCTGGGTCCATCTGACATCACCTGGTTGCACCTCAGACTGTCCAGGAACTCAGTGATGCGCTGGTCCAGATCTGGGAGGAAATACCCCAGGACACCATCCGTCATCTCATTAGGAGCATGCCCCGACGTTGTCAGGCATGCATACAAGCACGTGGGGGCCATACAAACTACTGAGTACCATTTTGAGTTGCTGCAATGAAATTTCAGCAAAATTGACAAGCCTGCTGCATCATTTTTTCACTTAGATTTCCGGGGTGTCTTTGAATTCAATCCTCTGTAGGTTGATTATTTTCATTTCCATCAAACGATGTGGCATCCTTTCGTTCATAACACATTACCCAGTCCATATTAGTATAAATATCCAGCATGATATTTTTCCCCATTGAGATCTGATGTGTTTTCAAAGTGTTCCTTTAATTTTTTTGAGCAGTGCAACGATTGTACCCTGTCAAAGCCAATTTTATACCATTTTTGAAGGGTCCATTTTTGTACTGTTAAATAAAGGTACAAAATTGTCACCACAGGTACAAGACTGGTCTCTTAAGGTACAAATCACAAGGGTACAAATATGTACCCTATGCCAAGGGTACAATATTGTACCCTTGAGGTAGGGCTGGGCGATTTAAATCGCGATATTGTTATGCGCATCTCGTCAGTAAAGCCGGTTCCTTGATTAGTAGTAAATCGCCATCACCTGCTTTCAGATGGAGCGGCATTTACTACAAAGAGCCGTAGTTAACTGACAAGCTGAGCCATATCGCATCAATATCGCGGACGTATCGCCAGCGATAATTAATGCGATATGGCTCAGCTTGTCAGTTAACTACGGCTCTTTGTACACAGCAAAAACTCCAGTGTTAAATTAACACTCCTGGGAGTGTATGAGTCCACACTCAAGAGTGTTTAAGTTAATGAGATAATTAAGTGATTAATTTAGTGATGATTGAGCATTATTGAAGACACCTGATGTTAACAAGCAGAATCACTGAAGGAGAAAATCACAAATTGTAAGTTACTGTTATGACGATCAATGGTTGCTTTAGTTGGGCTCTTGACCCATATATTATTAACTTTAGATTTTGTTTGTCTGTTGTTTCTGAATTATAATCACCAGTTGAACAAAGAAAAAAGTGATCTGATGGTGTTGGTTATGTTATGACAATCATCATTTGAACTTGATCACTGAACTCATTAAAATCCTTCTTTCTGACTTCGATTCATGTTGTTGGTTAGTGAATCTGCATAAATGCCCAGAATTTTTTATTTAATATAAAGGATTTCTTAAAAAAAAATCATTCTTTTAGGCACACACAGATGTCAAGATTCAGTCTATGCATCTCAACAATGGTGAGAAGCAGAATATTCAATTAGGAAAAGTAAATTACATAGACAATTCAGATCATAATTTATTCATACCGCAATGCATGATGGGAGCCATTAATGAGTTGTGATTGGTGGCAGCCACTGCAACATGCTTTATTATTGTCACCATTGTTGAGATTCACAGGCTGATTATTGATTTCTGTGTTTTAAATAAATTTATCTGAATGTCTTTTGATCAGAACAATGTTTATTAAATATTTTGAATTATAAGTAAAGTACTGATAATCATTAAACTGCAGCAAACAAGTTAAACCAAACTATCTCAAATTTCCTTTTTCAGATCACATGCATGATTTGTCAAAACATAACCAACACTATAAGATAACATTTTACTTTGTTCATTAAACTGTTATAAATCAATAACAGCAGACAAACAACAGTAAATATTAAAGTAAACATATAATGGTCTAGAGCCCAACTAAAGCAAACACCCATCACCTTAATGGTAACTTACAATTTGTGATTTTCTTCTTCAGTGATTCTGCTTGTTAACATCAGGTGTCTTCAATAATGCTCAATCATCATTAAATTAATCACTTAATTATCTCCTCAGCCCTAAATGCCGCTCCATCTGAAAGCAGGTGATGGAGATTTACTACTAATCAAGGAACCGGCTTTACTGACGAGATGCGCATAACAATTTCGCGATTTAAATCTCCCAGCCCTACCTTGAGGGTACAGCCCCAGTGACAAGCCATTGTACCCCTAAAGGTACAATTATGTACTTTATTTTCTGAGAGTGCATCATGTTGGTCACTGCCTGAAAAAGCAAAGATCATTTTTTTTTTCAATTCAAAGCAAGATACCTAAAAACATGATTGTGTAACATGCAAGAATGGGAAGTGGGTTTAATTACACATTTAAAATGGATAATGAAGCATTTTATATGAAAATATCAGAAAATATTTTTTTCAGTTTAGTCAGACTGGATCTGATTAATTGAGGGGAGGGCATAGGAACAAGAAACAGCCTATAGGTGGTTAGCAGACTTCAATTCAGAGTGTAATGAAACAAATAAACATCATGCCATAAACTTAATTAATTTAAACTGACTAAATCCCAATCAACAAATGTAATAAACATTTAAATCTACTATTTTTGCATCACAGATATGTGTTAGCATTACATTGGCTGGACACTGACAGTATACATTTACATATTTAGTATAAAACAAAAATAACAAAAACTTACCGTCAAATTCCTCGTCAGTTTCGTCAAAGAAGTGTCCTGTTCATCATCACAATCATCCTTCAGAAAATAATCCGCAATAAAACCGGTTAAATCATAATTTGGGTTCAATTCCACCGAGATTAATATCAAGCTAGCTGTTTAAGCAAGCAGCTATTTTCCATTCCTGCTCATACTTTGGTGTCGCCGGCGAAGCCATGGCCATGTCAGATGTCAAAACAACGCATTACGTTACCATCATCCAGCAAATAACACATAGCAGGCCAAAAATGTCCTTAAAATTAGTTTAATATTATTGGCAGAATACTAAGCTACAAAACAAATAAGCAGCTCTTAAATAATTGGCTATGACAAGAAAAAATCACCACAGACATCTAAACGCGGCTGACATCTCTCTCTTTTTTTGCATTGTGTTGACCTGATTACCGGCGCTCGCGGATTGATATTAAAGTCTGTTTTTACTCTTTCTAATAGAAAATACACAGAAAAGAAGTTCCTGAACCGATTTATATACGAATCAGCAGTGTTGTTGCGCGAAATAAACCCAGAGACGACTGAAATCAATGTTAAGGAAGCCCACGTCCGTTTTTTTTTTTTGCGCAAAAGTATAACGTAGTGTCAATAAAATCATTAATTTCAGTATTTATCATGTTATAAATGAAAATGTAATGGTTTCACAGGCGGGGTCACATATGGTCCCACTCTACATGGTGTTAAAGTACACTGTTAACCCTTGCTGTAAAAAAAGGCCAAATTCTGACAATATCATACCATTTTCCATTAAAACAGTAATATACCGTAGAAAACAAAAATAGCCTACAGGAATATACTGTGAATTAACAGTGCTCAAAATTGACACTCAGAGGCTGTTTTGGATTATTCATTCACTATTCCCTACATTAGTTCACTAATATAGTCCACTTGACAGAGTGAATGAAAATAAGTGAGTGAATTGAGAAACTGATGAACACCTGATAAGCAGAATCACTGAAGGACAGAGAAACAAGAACTGAAAAAAGAGAAACACAAGAACTAATGACTTCCAGCAACACTGAGTGTGAAAACAGTTTATGATTATTTCTTTCATAAGCCGCGTGTCCACCGCAGGAACTTTCCCCAGGAACTAGGAACTTTGGGCTGGTACTCGATGTGTTTACACCGCAGCAACCAGGGTCTAAATGAAGTTCCGGGTAAATATTTCCCCCTCCGATAGTCCCTGCTCATGAGGTAGTACTTTTTCAAAGTTCAGGAACTTTCAGGGGTGGGACTTGTGCGCTGCACAAGCTGATTGGTTGTGTTCACGCCGCATTTTGGTTGGATGACTCCACGCAGCATTTTCTTTATTTTTAACCTCCCTTTTAAAAAGTGGCTTCATGCAGTAAAGTTGTCTGTCTGCAAATATGGAATTTAATAAAAAAAAACTGGGGGACTGGCGACGAGTTTCAGGCTTTATTATTTGGGTATTTGTGGAAGAGGAAACTTTCTGCGCGTTCGTCACAGCCATCTCACGGCCAATGTCCGCAATAGCTGATAACATACAATTTTATATCTAACGTTAGCATTACGAGCTCTGAACACGCTTTATCAGTGCTCGTCTCTTTTCTGCCACAGTTTTAAATATTAAGTCATTATGTTTACACATTGTCATCTATTGCAAGGCAAACCATGTTACAAATTTACTATAACAGGATTGAAATAGCGCTTTGAGGTTGGTAACAAACAACTATTTACAAGACTGTCACTATTTATGATTCGCGTTCGCGTTCGTCCCAGTCATCTCACAACATACCTTGTCTAATTTTATACGCATACGAGCTTTCTGAACACGCTTTAGTATCAGTGCTCGTCTATTTTGTTATGTTAATTACCTCGTTAGTAAACCAATAACTGCAGCACAGTTTGAATCTCCTCCATAATTATAAATGTGGCGCTCAAAACTGATTACTGTCCGTCGCAGACTGGGAGGAGCAGTTGCGCGCAGTTTACCTTCCCGGTACTTTAGACCGCGGTGTAAACGCAGAAAGCAACCGGTCTGGGGCAAAAAAGGTTCCTGGGAAAAAAGTTCCTGGGACAAATTGTTCTGGGTAATTTCGGTGGAAAAGCGGCTATACATGTACAAAAGTTCTTGTTGAGAATTAACAGAGATTTAGTTAAAAATAGAGTTTGTTGTCACCATGATGGAGATCAGTATTTTCTTTAGTTGGTCTCTTGTCCCTTGACTTCATACCATTAATTTCTCTCTGCTATAACAGTGAGTTTATAAAACACATTTGTTATGGCAAGAAAAAGCCAAGAGGAAGATGATCAGGTGTTTTTGGATTTTGTGATGATGTCACAATCATCCTGGACATGTCTGATTCTCTGATCTTTCCAACATATATTGTTTGAAATTATGGGTATTTCATAGTTAGTACACATCTGTGAATCTTCAACATGAAATCAATATTTCTGTAATAAGGTCTTCTGAAGAATATCAAAATCATATAGTGTTTTAAAACATTTTGAACTCCTGCTTATCCTGGACACACACACACACAGACATGAACAATCAGCACATGAATCTCAACGATGGTGACAATCAAAAGGTTCATGTCGCAGTGCATGCTGGGTTCCAGGATAATATAAACTCCCAGCATGCACTGCTGCATGAACAAAAAAAAATAAAAAAAATATTGCCACCACTGTTGAGATTCATGTGCTAAATTGTGATATCTCTGTGTTTCTAATAGACAGTGTAGCTCTTTTTTTTTTTTTGGGTTTATGCATGATGTGTTAAAAAAATACAAAAATTGCTGTGGTTTCACAGTGGTTGTAATGTAACACTTTTGATTGAGGATTAAACTCTGAACGAGTGAGAATGAATTTCCTTAGTGAATGATGCTGTTTTGGTGTTTTGTCATCATAATCATTATATCTACAATTATTCATAAACTGTGTGTGTGCACAAGTGTGACTTGCACAAAAACACAGCTCAAGCAGCAAAAGAAACACTAATTTTATAGCATCAACATCCCAACTAAAGCAAACACTGATCTATATAATGGTTACTTCAAACCAAACATTTTCAATTAAACATCTTAATAACAACTTCTGTAGATGTATGACAGAAATAAAGTCATACTTGTTAATAATAAGTGTAATAATGTGTAATGGCTGGAAGTCAGTTGTAGGTCTTGTGTTTCTCTATTTTCTGTTCTAACAGCAGGTGTTCATCACTAATGCTCAACAATCACTTACATATTCCCTTAATTATCTCATTGCAACACTGCATAAATGTTACTTTTTATTCTTTGTAGTGTGGATTTTCCTGTGGGGTTGAAAGGGTTAACAGTGTAAGATAAAAAAAAGTCACACCCACAAAATGTATTTTACAGTAATAAACTGTAAGTTATAAAACAGGTATATACTGGCAACACTGTTGCCAGTAGTTTACTGTAAAATCTAGTTTTTTGGGTCACCATTGTGCAGAAGAGTAGAGCCTGTGCTTCAGTCCAGGAGAAGATCTACAAACATTGATGATATGCTCTATGTTGCTTTATTTAAAAAGCAGCGACTGTGTAGTTGCTGGTCCAGTGGAAATCTCCTTATTTACAATAGTTTTGTTGTGGTTTCAAATGAAAAAAGTTCACAGTAATACTTTGCTCATGTTAGTAATGCTTTATACATGTTAGTTAATACATTTAAATGACAGTTGGTCAATTTAAGGTAGTCGGTTTCTTGAAGTGAAATTAGTTAACTCGAGTTTTTGTGTAGATTACAGTAAAGAACTGTACAATTAACAATAACAATTAACAGTAAATTTGCCAGTATTTTACTGTAAAAAAACCCGGTAAGGTCTAACAGTGTAACACTGAAGCAGTGTTAAAGTTAATGAGACAATTAAGTGATCAATTGAGTGATGATTGAGCATTATTGAAGACACCTGATGATAACAAGCAGAATCACTGAAGGAGAAAATCACAAATTGTAAGCCACCGTTATAGCGATCAGTGTTTGCTTTAGTTGGGCTCTTGACCCTTACTGTATATTATTAACTTTAGACTTTGTTTGTCTGCTGTTATTGATTTATAACAGTCAAATGAACAAAGAAAAAGTGTGATCTGATAGTGTTGGTTATGTTTTGACATACTCATGCTGTGTATTGGTGTAACTTGTTAGCAGCAGCTCTGTGATTCTACAGCATTTTTCTTCCAATATATTTAATAAACATTGTTCTGATCAAAACACTTTCAAATGTAACAGACATCAATAATCAGCCTGTGAATCTCAGCAATGGTGACAATAATAAAGCATGTTGCAGTGGCTGCCACCAATCACAACTCATTAATGGCTCCCATCATGCATTGCGGTATGAATAAATTATGATCTGAATTGTCTATGTAATTTACTTTTCCCAATTGTCACCATTGTTGAGATGCATAGACTGAATCTTTGTCTGTGTGTGCCTAATAGAAAGATTTATAAAAAAAAAACTTTTAAGAAATCCTTTATATTATATCTAAACTTCTGGATATTTATGCAGAATCACAGTTATGCTGTAATCAACAACATACATCAAAAACATAAAGTTCAAATGATGATTGTCATAACAAAACCAACACCATCAGATCATTTTTTTCTTTGTTCATCTGGCAGTTGTAAGTCAGATACAGCAATCAAACAAAAATTAAAGTTAAAAATTTAAGGGTCAAGAGCCCAACTAAAGCAAATACCCATCACCATAACGGTGGCTTACAATTTGAGATTTTCTCCTTCAGTGATTCTGCTTGTTATCATCAGGTGTCTTCAAAAATGCTCAATCATCACTCAATTAATCACTTAATTGTCTCATTAACTTTAACACTGCTTCAGTGTTACTTTAACACCATGTAGAGTGGGACCATATGTGCTCTGAGCAGTGTTAATTTAACACTGGGGAATTTACTGTGTACTTTGGTAACATTGAGAGAACTTTTATCTAAGTTAATCAGCATTGTGATGTGACAAGCAAAATGCACTCAGTTTAAATGAATACTGCTATTTTCCTGTACATAATTCTTTAATATTCTGGGATTTTTTTTTTTCTGACCATAAAAAATATTTTAATGAAATAGTTAAATAATGTCAGTGCATTGTGTAGAGTTGTGTCACTGGATTTACAAATTATGTTTCTGAAGTTGATTTGCAGAATAAAAAGCTGAATAACTAATTTGTAATGATTAATATATATTTTTTAACATAATAACGTTTTTAAAACGTTTATCAATGACATTACATTACTTTGGTAACTTTGAGAGAACTTTTCTCGTAATATATATTTTTTAACAACATTTTTAAAACGTTCCACTAACAACGTAAGAATAACGTTTTAATGGTAACGTTTTTAGAACGTTTATCAATGACATATAACGTTGGCACAACGTTATAATAACGTTACAGCAAGAACGTTTTTGATAACTTTTAGAGAACTTTCAGAGAACGTTAGCCAATGTTCTGAGAACGTTCCCTGTTAGCTGGGTACACGGCAGTTGGCTCCTTGGCAGCTATCCTTGCTTGGACACCACTGTATATGCCGCGCATATTTGCGGCACCGTCGTACCCTTGCCCTCTGCACTTGGAAAGGTCTAAGCCGTTGTCCTCCACAGACGCAACAATCTCCAGAGTAAGCTCGCTGGCCGATGAGTCGTTACCTTGGTGCCGCGGTAGCCTACCTGAGAAAACGTTTTGGAAAAGACGGGCTATGGACCCAACCAACTCTATAGGAGGGGAGGGGAGAACTCCCTCACATGGTACAACCCATGCAGAGGCTGCGCGCTGCGGTGTCAGAATGCGGAACGTGTGTAGTCTAATGTAACTAACGTGACATTGAAATATGAAAAAAAAAAAATTCTCCCGATTCTCCCGATTACCCACTCCGGGCTGCGATATTTTTTTCCCCAGGATGGTAGGGGAAGACTCATGAATATTCATTAGGGAAGTCATCCCTGATTGGTCTGATGACCTACCCCTAACCCCGCCCCTAAACCTACCTGTCACTGAGGTTAAGACCAATCAGGGATGACTTCCCTAATGAATATTCATGAGTCTTCCCCTACCATCCTGGGGAAAAAAAATTCACCTCCAGGCCTGCGTGAACTGGAAGTTGCATATAACTGTTATGATGTATTTCCAAGTGAAACAGAATATTGAACAGAGGACAGGGTTTTAGTGTCAGCACTCCTCCTCTCCATCTCTCGCTCATAGCAGACTAACGGTTTAAGGGGAGTGGTTTCAACCCAAGCCGTCAAACCTACGTCATCAGCCATTCCAGACCGGAAGTAACTTTTCAGACTTTGATTAAAGATTACCACGGCAAACAATTTTTTTTCTATGTATTAACTTGCATGGATTAATTGTTCACAACAAGACTTGTAATATACGCTAGTAAATAGGGTCAATTTTGATTTCATGTCGACTTTAAACCTGTGGATGTGTGTGTGTGAGATTGTTTGTTCCACTTTACATTTGTGGTGTAGTATCAGGCTTTCATTTGTCAATTTGTTTAGATTTATGTGGGATTTAATCATTTTATTGAAAAATGAATCTCAACTGTGAAATGGACAAAAACAAATTATACATAGGCAAGGCAAGGCAAGGCAAGGCAAAGCAAGTTTATTTATATAGCACATTTCATACACAATGGCAATTCAAAGTGCTTTACATAGAAGAAATTAAAATAATAAAAAGAAATAAGAATAATTAAAACAGTTTAGAAAAATAAAAAATAAAATACAGTACAAACAGTCGGACGAACATTGGCACAGTGCTCATTCAGTAAATGCATAGTTAAACAGATGTGTTTTGAGTCTGGATTTGAAAGTGACTACAGTAGGAGCACATCTGATCTCCTCTGGAAGCTGGTTCCAGCTGCGGCTGGCATAATAGCTAAAAGCGGACTCGCCATGCTTAGAGTGAACCCTTGGTATTTCTAGCTGATATGATCCTAATGATCTGAGTGATCTGTTGGGTTTATATTCAGTGAGCATATCTGCAATGTATTGAGGTCCTAGGCCATTGAATGATTTATATACCAGTAATAATACTTTAAAATCAATCCTAAATTTAACTGGGAGCCAGTGTAAAGACCTGAGGACTGGTGTGATATGTTCATATTTTCTGGTTCTGCTCAGAATCCTGGCGGCAGCGTTCTGTATGAGCTGCAACTGTCTTATGGTCTTTTTGGGAAGGCCAGTGAGGAGTCCATTACAATAATCCACCCTGCTGGTGATGAAAGCATGCACAAGTTTCTCTAAGTCTTGTCTGGAAACAAAGCATCTTATTCTTGCTATATTTTTCAGATGATAGTATGCTGATTTAGTTATTGCTTTGACATGAGTACTGAAACTAAGGTCTGACTCTAGTGTCACACCAAGATTCCTGACTTGATGTTTAGTTGTTTGACCCCTAGAGTGAAGGTATGCGTTCACCTTGAGAACTTCATCTTTGTTTCCAAACGCAATGACTTCAGTTTTGTCTTTGTTTAACTGAAGAAAGTTTTGACACATCCAACTGTTAACTTCATCAATGCATTGGCACAGGGAGTCAATCCTGGCTACAACCTGGCTACAATCCTGGCTAACATAGGCTACTTTCAGAACAATTAAAGGGATAGTTCACCCAAAAATGAAAATTCTGTCAGTAATTACTCACCCTCATGTTGTTCCAATCGCGTAAGACCTTCGTTCATCTTCGGAACACAAATTAAGATATTTTTTATGAAATCTGAGCCTGGTCTCACTCCTCCATAGGCTGCTAGGTGGCCCAAACTTGCTGGCCCAGAAAAGTTATTAAAGAGATCGTTAATATAGTCCAAGTGACTCCAGTGGCTCAATCTTAAGTTTATCATGCGACGAGAATACTTTTTGTGCGCAAAAACAAACAAAAATAACGACTTTATTCCACTATTCATTTCCTTCTCTCTGGGCCTCGTAGTGTTTTTGCGCTGCGCGTCTGTGTTGCACGTCATCACGTGACGCATCACACACATGACCAGCGTCGGCCAATAGTGAGCCTACGTGGTGACGTGTAACACAGACGCGCTGCGCAAAAACACTACGCAAACCAACTAGAGGTGGAGAGAGAAGGAAATGAATAGTAGAATAAAGTCGTTATTTTTGTTTGTTTTTGCGCACAAAAAGTATTCTCGTTGCTTGATATACTTAAGATTGAGCCACTGTAGCCACTTGGACTATATTAACGATCTCTTTAATAACTTTTCTGGGCCAGCAAGTTTGGGCCACCTAGCAGCCTATGGAGGAGTGAGACAAGGCTCAGATTTCATCAAAAATATCTTAATTTGTGTTCCGAAAATGAACGAAGGTCTTACGCGGTTGGAACAACATGAGGGTGAGTAATTACTGACAGAATTTTCATTTTTGGGTGAACTATCCCTTTAAATCAAACCCAGGGTTTTTTGTGTGTTTAGACAAATAATGTAACAAAAGTCACAACATTCCATGACACTGAGATAAGGGAGATATGTTTTTTTGAATGGGGGGGAAATATCAAATGAGATCCAAACAGAACCAAAGACAACATGGGGGTTTAATAAATATTAATTTTAAACTAAATCAAAACCAAAGCTGTTGCTGGACACAGCTGCATTTAGATCAGCACTGAATTCTTCATAATGACTGTTACAGTCATTGTCTTTGGGTTCTGTTTGGACCTCATTTGATATTTCCCCCCCATTAAATTAAATCTGTGAAGATCTCAGCAGAGGAGGATTAAACAACTCCACAAACAGCATTACCAGCTTCACTTATTACTAACCAGACTGACTTTATTTCTGTCAGACGTCTACAGAAGTTTTATTGAGAATTAACAGAGGTTTAACTCTAATGTGTTTAATTAGAAGTCACCATAACAGTGATTCGTGTTTCCATTATTTGGGCTCGTAACTCTTATTATATATTTTCTGGCTGCTGTGACAGTGTGTTTGTCAAACACATTTGCAGCAGCAAAGAAAACTAAAGTGAAATGAGATCAGGTGATGATGGTTACCTGTTGATGGCTTTGTAATCATCATGAAATAACCTGATTCACTGAGATATTTATAATCCAACAATTATGTTTTCACATTAATATTTTTTTTTTTCACAACACAAACCCTGTGTTACTGCAGCATGAGATCCAGCAATACTATAACAATAAGTTACAAGACTTTAACAAACATGAGCACGAACAAGTCTGTTTATGTTGACACACACAGACATCAACAATCAGTGTATGAATCTCAACAATGGTGACAATCAAAAGTACCTTGCTGCAATGCATGATGGGTACCAGCATAGTAACTCCCAGCATGCATTGCAACATGAATGAATTATGCAGCTGAATTGTCCCATTATTTTGTTTTATTCTAAATATTTGCTTTTTTTTTTCTGTTGTTTTTGTTGTGAATTAATAGCTTTTCAGTGATGTTCTCAATTGATCTGTTTATCTACGTATTTGTGATTGTCACCATTGTTGAGATTCATACGCTGATTTAGGGGTGACCCCGAATAGTCGAAGATTCGATGCTTCGATAGGAGGAGCCTGATTCGACTACCGATCTCACGGTCGAATCTTCGCGGAGGTGTTATTAAATGAGGATCATGCCACTTTGGCTATATAAGGGCGCTCAATATCTGATTTCACATAGAACTAGCTTTTATGTGTCAATACGTTAATATTCAGCCTATTATGATAATGCTGTATATAAAAATGTGCAAAGAAAGAAGCTTTTAATAAATATTTTTTAACGTGCGTGAATAAATCCAAACACCCCGTGACAGATTTAAGTTTCACTTTCAATCCGTGACCGACAGAGGAGCGTCTTGGCGGCAAGGATTTAAATCTTTAACAATGTCTGGGATAAGAAAATCTAAAGTGTGGATGTACACCATCAGAAAGGATATTCTCCAAGGCTGGATTTAGCATCAGGAAAACCATGATGATCGCACTTCTGCCGGCCAACGTTAACACGTTTCACGCATAGACTGGGTTTCACGTTAAAATGTATTTTATCTGCGCGCACAATTTGAAAAGACTCCAACAGACACAGACAGAGTGAAAGACTGGATTTGTTCTCTCGATCAGGTAGGGTACAAGTGATTTCAAAACTTTTCAGCCGGTTCTAATTAGATTTTTGGATGCTGTGAACATTTTTAGCTAAAAAGACTGCCTCTCCAGTTAGCATTTATTGTTGTTTCTGCAGTTAAAAAGACAAAGTTGAAAATTCTGGCTACTATCGTTATTTTAATAATTTCTTTATTTTTATTTTATTTATTAATCTGTCAGGGTTATCTAATCAAACTATTTGTGGCTTGTGTTTTGAATATATGTTCCCCTGCACTTTAGGCATTTTGCACACATTTGCTCCTCATCTTGTGACTTGATTCTGATTTCGTTTTGTATTTTTATTTATTAGAAAGGTATATTCTGTTCTAATTTAATTTAGTAAATTATTTGTTTATTTTTTCGGTGCATCGATGTTGTGCTGTAGGCTGGCCTGCTCGCACAGGTAATTTAGCTGATTTAATTTGATTTGCATGTGAAATGCAAATCCTGTCTGCAGTTTGGCCTTTCTGGAGTTATTTTAGGTTATTTCTTAGTTTTATTGATCCAAAATGTTTTTATACATTTTCTTCTATAGCTTTGTGTGATTTTCTGTACATCGCGGCTTTGAAACGTTAAAGCCCCGCCCCCATACACATGATTCGACTATTAGTCGACTATAGGCAAGACATGACGATTCTGATTCGACTATGAAAATCCATAGTCGGGGACAGCCCTACGCTGATTGTTTATATCTGTGTGTGTCAGCAAAGGTCTCACACATTTTTTTTTTATTTCATGTTTGTTGAAAGATTTAAACCAATTGTTATATTGTTGGATCTCATGCTGCAGAAACACAGGGTTTGTGATGTGAAAATATGAATGGAACAGCATAA
The DNA here is from genome assembly GCA_021464565.1 of Rutilus rutilus. NCBI lineage: Eukaryota > Metazoa > Chordata > Actinopteri > Cypriniformes > Leuciscidae > Rutilus > Rutilus rutilus. Next base: position 16,676,417 of record JAJAQA010000002.1, on the reverse strand, counting down.
TTATTAGATTAAAATACCTCAGTTAATCAGGCTATTTCATGATGATTATAAAACCATCAACAGGTAACCATTATCACCTGATTTCATTTCACTTAAGCTTTCTTTGCTGCTGCAAATGTGTTTGACAAACACACTGTCACAGCAGCCAAAAAAGACAAAAGATATAATAAGAGTTAAGAGCCCAACTAATGGAAACACTATTCACTGTTATGGTGACTTCAGATGAAACACAGAGTTAAACCTCTGTTAATTCTCAATAAAACTTTTGTAGACGTCTGACAGAAATAAAGTCAGTCTGGTTAGTAATAAGTGAAGCTGGTAATGCTGTTTGTGGAGTTGTTTAATCCTCCTCTGCTGAGATCTTCACAGATTTAATGTCTTCTTTTCTCTTCAGTTGATTTTATTATCATTTAAACAAATCTCTGAATATAATAAACATTTAATTTCACAAAGTTTGCAGATTTAATGGAATCCAGCTGTGATATCTTGTGAAGTGTGCATTTGTAGCCTGGATAAACGTGTTAATGCGAGTGACGGTCGGTCCGTGCGAAGTGAGTGAATGCAAAAAGAAGATCAGCTTCACAGGAGATGCGATCGAAAAACTTTAAATCCTTAATTTTAAAATATGCTGTGCTATATCCAGTTGCTCGCTGTGTCATATTCATATTGTTTTCACTGTGTGCTGTATGTGAAATTAGCGTTACCTTGTCTTTATAAAAAAAAAAAAAAAAGATTACCAGTACGCACGAAATTACCAGCTTACTGAGTGCTGTTACAGTGTTTACTTCCTTTTTATTCATATATATTTAAACAATTACTTTATTTGTGAAAAATACTGTAAAAGGATTGCAGATTCCAGAAGTTGCCATCTAAAATATAAGCATGTTTATTTGAAGGACTTGTTTTCTATTTTATTTTTAATTGATTAAATATTGATTTAAATAAATATACAGTGTATGTATATATCGGCCATCGGCCACACTGCTCTATAAAATATTGGTTTCGGCCATCAAAAAAACAATATCGGTCGACCACTATTAAAAACAGAATGAGTGAAGATGTTTTTATTTTTATTTTATTTTTTAAGCAGGCTCTGTTCTTTTGATATATTGCATTTTCAGATATTCATTCAACAAAATATTCTAGTGGCCATCAAAGGTTTGAAAATGATTAAAAATGCTGGTGGTGGCTGGCAATGTTTTTAAAAATCGTTAAAGGTGAGAAAAATCTGATTATAAGGCTGTAATTCTTAGAAAATGAAAGAAATGAAAGACAAAATGAAAAATTAAATATTTCTAAAATATTAATATTTGAAAAACTTTTGTCTGCCAAAACAAAGACAGCATGAGTTAAGCATTATGCTGGAAGCTATTTATGACAAGAAAACCTTAAAACTAAGAAGAACCCTTTGAACACTTGTGACAAAATATCACATATTTGACCTGTGATTAAAATGTTTTGTTCAGGTGAAACTAAATGTGTATTTGGATATCCATGTTGTTCATTGACTCTTACCAAAGAAATTATGCACATGCTTTGTAAATTGAAGTTTAGTTAAGTCAGTAATTTTGTCTGTTTTGACTTCTCTTGTCTGTTGTTTTAGTGTGCACTACATCTTTGAAGAGCACTCCTGGGTTGAATACTGGCCGACAACAGAGGAAAGCAACACAACAGAATACAGGGAACAGTACATCGGCATCTCTGAGTTCCAGAAGAAGCTCCAGAAAGATGGATGTGAGAAGTGGTGTATAGTCCAGGGGTCAGAAAGTAAAAGTCCTGCCACATGTCCATCCCTCTCATGAACTCAGCCAGCTGATTTCACTAATTAGTTCTCTCTCCTGTCTGAATTAGCAAATCCAGGTGATTGGAACAAAATACTGAGGAGGACTTTTACTTTCTGAACCCATACTGGACTTTACACCTCTGAATCAATATGTCTTTTATAAAATACATTATAAACATATAGCCTACACTGTTAACCCTTGCTGTAAAAAAGGCCAAATTCTGACAGTAACATGATTTTTTTTCCATTAAACAGTAATATACCGTTAAAAAAAAATGCATTCTGGGTGATATTTGTAGTTTTCAAGAAAGTAGCCTACAGGAATATACTGTGAATTAACAGCGCTCAAAGTCGACACTCAGAGGCTGCGTTCAAAATCACACTCTATACCCTCATTCACTATTCCCTACATTAGTTCACTAATATAGTCCACTTGACAGAGTGAATAATTTCATTATTAATTCAGTTAATTTTAATTGAGACACTGATGAACACCTGCTGTTAACAAGCAGAATCACTGAAGGAAAGAGGAACTAGAAGAACAGAAAAAAGATGAAATCAAGATAAAATACATTAAATCTTAGCAAAAGATCTCAGCAGAGGAGGATTAAACAACTCCACAAACAGCATTACCAGCTTCACTTATTACTAACCAGACTGACTTTATTTCTGTCAGACATCTACAGAAGTTTTTATTAAAAGGTGACAGAGGTTTAGATGTAATTTTATTTTCATTTGATGTTTCCATGATGTTGATCAGTGTTTGCTTTAGTTGGGCTCTTACCCTTGACTTTCTAACATTAGCTTTTCTTTGATTGCTGTAGATGTGTCTTTAAAAAAACTGAAAGAAAAGAGGAAAAGTTGACAAAGACTATTTGTTAATGATCATAATCATCATATAGCCTGATTCACCGATATCATTTATTGTCAGATGTTTTAATAAGATGTTTTGTATTTTTGATTTTGGTGTCATTGTGATTTTACAGATCGAAATCTATCAGGGAATTGCCATCCAGAAAATATGAATGATTTTAAAAAGTTTTTACTCAGAACATTTTGAACTTCTAAATCACAGATCATCAAGATTCGGCGTATGAATCTCAACAATAGTGACAATCATAAGTTTCATGCTGCAATGCATATTGGGTACCAGCATAGTACAAAAATATATATATATCAGCCATGACTCCCAGCATGCATTGCAGCATTAATAAATTATGCAGCTGAATTTTCTGGTTATTTTCTTTAATTTTAACTTTTTGCTTTTATTTTTGCTGTTGGTTTTATGTTGACTTTTAGTAGCGTGTTTTGTGATGTTCAGATTTTGTTATCTTTTTAGCGCAATTTTCCACCGGACAAAATTGCGCTTGTTAACTCATGATTTCTGTTCTGTGCGTCTGTGCGCACCAATCTTGCACTTCTATCTACTCCTCAACCAGACCACCTAGAGACTTCGGGTTTTCGGCATTATGTTAAGGAAGGTCTAATCTCGGGAATGCACAAAAAAAATCCAGGAAAAGATTTACTATCTCTTAGTGTTGTGGTCCCATGAGGTGAGAAAATTGCGCTAAAACACTCACTGAGTTTTTATTACTTGATTGTTGATTGTCACCATTGTTGAGATTCATTGGCTGATTCTTGTTTTCTGTGTGTGTCTAACTACATTTATAGGTAACTTTAGTGAATGATGAGTTAATAAATACTTCACAACTGATTGCACAGTACTGTTTGATATTTTGTTGTAGTTATGCAGTATAAACAATTGTATGTGCACACCTAACTGCGCTTTGAATAAGATTGAATCACATGCTAAATGACCGATCTACCCGGTACTCTCATTCATTTCATTCACTAACAAAATGTACTAGTTTGTTCAATTTGTTCACGAATGAGATCTCTCTCTCGTTCAGACTCAAACAGAGCGATCTCGGTCAGTGATGCGCATATTCGTTCAGTAGATCCAACCAATTACATGCCGCTTCACAGCACGAATTGAAATGCTATTTGCTGACGTTACGCAAATGAGACCTAACCGTCATATTTTTTTGGTTTGTTTTAGTTTTTAGAGAAGTGCATTACATGAATAAAACGTAATGAATTAATTTTTGGTAATACAAAACAAACACAAAACACCAGTCCTTAAGTTACAGTACTGTACAGTGCAAAATACCACAAAACTAAGTCTAAAACACACAAACAAAATATAAGAAAAGCAGGTAAAGAGAAGTGTAAATTTAAATCAAGTAAACAGTCAAGTGCCCCCCGCCCACGTAGCTTAAACCAAGTAAAAAATGACAATGTTAATTTGTCATTGTTACATTTAACCATCAGCTTGCGTTATTAAACTGTTTTCATTACAATGGTAAAGTGTAATTTTCTTTCTTTGATGGAAGTATGCTAACTACACAAACCTAGCTCTATCTGTTCGCCATCATTATCGTTCGAACGACATGTACCAGTTCGTTCAACTCATTCACGAATGAGAAGATCTCTCTCTCGTTCAGACTCAAAAGCAACTCAGTCACAGTCAGTGAAGGGCGTATTCGTCCACTACATTCAACAAATCACATGCTCCGTCACATCTCATACTCGAAGGCTACTGGCTCGAGTTTTAGTCATTCTTTGACAGGTTGAAAACAGAGCTAGCTGGTTCACTGAGCTGCGCGTGCGCTGCTAATAGCGCCGCGCGGCTGTGGAGGGAGGGATTTCAGTAAACGAGAAATATGAGTCAATAGATTACGTGAACGAGAACGATTCGTTTACCTAAAAGATTCGTTTAAAAAGAACGATTCATTCAAGAATGTAACATCACTATTAAAATTAAGCTGTGTTAAATGTAAATTAAAACACTACATTAAATTTAAATTAAATCACATTTTTGATAAGGGAATTGACACGGGATATGATAGGTGATCCAAACATTATGTGAGGACATATTTTGTTCACTTTGGTTTTGCTACAACAAATGTGTTTTTAAACACACAGTTACAGTAACTAAAAAAAATAATGTTAAAGTCAAGGGTCAAGAGCCCACCTGAAGCAAACACTGATCTCCATAATGGTAACTTAAACAAAACAATATCTAACCCTCTGTTAATTCTCAATAGGAATTTCTGTAAACGTATGAAAACCATAAAATAAAGTCAGTCTGGTTATTAATATGCTGGTAATGCAATGATTTAGAGTTTGTAATCCTCTTATTTCTGCTTGAGAGATTTAATGTCTTCTGTGGCTGAAGTCAGTTGTAGGTAGGGCTGGGCGATATATCGCATCACATTGTTATGCGCATCTCGTCAGTAAAGCCGGTTCCTTGGTTAGTAGTAAATCGCCATCACCTGCTTTCAGATGGAGCGGCATTTACTACAAAGAGCCGTAGTTAACTGACAAGCTGAGCCATATGGCGATATGGCTCAGCTTGTCAGTTAACTACGGCTCTTTGTACACAGCAAAAACTCCAGTGTTAAATTAACACTCCTGTGAGTGTGTATGAGTTGAAGTTAATGAGATAATTAAGTGATCAATTGAGTGATGATTGAGCATTATTGAAGACACCTGATGTTAACAAGCAGAATCACTGAAGGAGAAAATCTCAAATTGTAAGCCACCGTTATGGTGATCAGTGTTTGCTTTAGTTGGGCTCTTGACCCTTATATTATTAACTTTAGATTTTGTTTGGCTGTTGTATTTGAATTATAACTGCCAGATGAACAAAGAAAAAAAGTGATCTGATGGTGTTGGTTGTATTATGACAATCATCATTTGAACTTGATCACTGAACTCATTAAGATCCTTATTTCTGATATAGATTTATGTTGTTGATTACAGCATAACTGTGATTCTGCATAAATATCCAGAATTTTAGATATAATATAACCTGTTAACCGTTGCCAGTGCGCGGGCGCACTGAAGCGTTTTTTTTTTAATATATAGTTCAAAGTTACTATCAGATTTAATGTTATACCTTGACAAACTATACATCATTAAAAAGATATAAGACTCAAGTTTCAGTATTTGACGACTATTGTATTCTGAAAAACTTATAGCGACAGTTATTTCTTAATTTATGTCAGGAGTTATGAAATGAAAAAATGAGTCGATACCTTTAATATGAATTATGCGCGTCAGCCGCTTTCATTCATAAAAAAACTCCCGTGCTGTCGTCATGACAGCGATACACAAAACAACGTCCCTCAGGGCTTTAGCTCAAAAATGTGCAGATTTGGAGAAATATTGATATATTCTCATAGGTTTCCATCGGATTTCTATAGACAGGAATAATATTTATTGAATTTATACCCAAATGCGTCGATGTAATCATTATGAGCGATTGGATACTCTGATACTGTTTTCAATTCATACCAATAGCCTGAGGGCACTATATGCACAATAATAGTCCATATATGGAACATGAAGAAGAGCCATGATCATGTGACATTCCAGGATGTCACTGATACACACAAAGCTACAGAGATCGCGCTGTAACATGCAGATAAAGATGTTTTGAAGATAATAAACATGATTGCAATGATATTTGAGTTACCTGTGTTTTTTAAGCCATGCCAGGTATTTTCATAATAATAGATTATATTTATAATGTAATGCTAATCTATATAGACTTCATTGTGCAGAATACCATACAATAGTATATTATCTGTCTGGTTTTTTTATCTGAAGCCAAATTAGATCACAGAAGATTATTTAAAACACTCGACTTGCGTTATAAAGTAAGTTTGGAGCACAAACATGGTTTTAATCTCATAAATTGTCGTGTATTGATGGTGTGCTAAGCTAACATGCTAGCTAGCTCTAGGTGCACCTGCAACCTAGAAGTTATCTTTTATGATTTTGTTTCTAAATAGGAATGCTTGCTGAAATGTTTCTTTATTCCAGAAGGGCATTTGATACAGTTAGATACAGTGAGAACTTTGATAAAAGAATTTAGGGATTGAAACCCTATGAATAGCCTGTGAATAGCCAGTCATTAGTAGCTATAATGCAGACAAAAGAAATGCATATTTAGAGCCATAACCAGGTTGGAGAGGTGTGAATGTGTGCAGGGAGAGACTGAGACTGAATGGGGCTCGTTTGCACCACAAAACAATAGAAACAAAAGACTGAATAGATGACTTAGAAGATGACTATCAACATCAGCAGCATTTTAGAGTCAAATCAAAATAAAGTCATGACATGATCTTGAAAAACATTTAACTAAATACAGAGTTTTAGACTTATCTTCATATTGTACATAACATGGTCAGACATGTGGCTTTAGCTGCAGTGCATTTCTAGATTGCTACAGTGCCAACTTCAATTTTATTTTCATGAAAATATTTCAGAAAAAAACAAATTCTAATAACTTTACAAAATTTTGAAGCTATTTATAACTATATTTTTCATTATGACAAAAATGAATTCTACATTTACAATAAACTGCCAGGTGTCAGCTTTCAAATGAGATCATACTTGTGCTTTTAGTGCAAAGGGATCATGAACTGTATCTGTTTCAGTTTGGGTATGTCATTTCTGGGGATTTTTCAAAAGTGGGGTTGCAGCTTAACAGGATAAAGGATTTCTTAAAAGTTGTTTTAAAAAAAAAACTTTCTTTTAGGCACACACAGACCTCAAGATTCAGTCAATGCATCTCAACAATGGTGACGAGCAGAATATTCAATTAGGAAAAGTAAATTACATAGACAATTCAGATCATAATTTATTCATACCGCAATGCATGATGGGAGCCATGAATGAGTTGTGATTGGTGGCAGCCACTGCAACATGCTTTATTATTGTCACCATTGTTGAGATTCACAGGCTGATTATTGATGTCTGTGTTTCTAAATAATTTCATTTGAAAGTGTTTTTATCAGAAGAATGTTTATTTAATATTTTGGATTATATGAAAAATACTGATAATCATATACTGTAGAATCACAAAACTTCTGCTAACAAGTTATACCAAACTATTTCAATAAGTTTCATTTTTCAGATCACAGCATGATTATGTCAAAACATAACCAACACTATCAGATCACACTTTTCTTTGTTCATTTGACTGTTATAAATCAATAACAGCAGACAAACAAAATCTAAAGTAAACATAAAAGGGTCAAGAGTCCAACTAAAGCAAACATTGATCGCTATAACGGTGGCTTACAATTTGTGATTTTCTCCTTTCAGTTATTCTACTTGTTTACATCAGGTGTCTTCAATAATGATCAATCATCACTAAATTAATCACTTAATTATCTCATTAACTTTAACACTCTTGAGTGTGGACTCATATACACTCCCAGGAGTGTTAATTTAACATTGGAGTTTTTGCCGCTCCATCTGAAAGCAGGTGAAGGCGATTTACTACTAATCAAGGAACCGGCTTTACTGACGAGATGCGCATAACAATGTCATGCGATATATCGCCCAGCCCTAGTTGTAGGTCTTGTATTTCGCTTTTTATCTTCTTGTTGTTACTCTTGATTCGGCTTGTTAACATCAGGTGTTCATCACTAATGCTCAATCATCAGTTAATTAATCACTGAATTATATCATTAACTTCAACACTGCTTTAGTGTTACTCCTACACTCTGTAGTGTGGACACACAAGTGTTCATTTAAAATTGAAGATTTTGCAGTGGGGTTAAAAGGGTTAAATGTGTCAAATAAAAAGTGACAGAGTGAAGCGTATTTTAACAGTAATCAACTTTAAATGAATTTATGTGTGTGCTTGTTTTTTTTCTACACAATTAAACATTTGAATGAACATCTTCTGAGAGGGGTGATTCCATACTTTTTGCCAGGGGTTGTATATATAGACTGTCATCAAGGCCTCAATGAAGGGGATTATGTGAACAGAAAGGGGGTCCACAATGTAAATGTGCAGCCCAGTTACTATTGGGATTCTTAATATTCCAGATTATATCAAATTTAAAAAAGGCAGTTGACTAAAATCTTCCATATCACAAATGTGAAAGCAAAATGGCCAGGATCTGTGCATGACTTAAGCATTTTCAGAGATTCACATTTATGCACATTATTTGAAAGTGGTAAGAAAAGTTCCACAATTAAATATCAAGCTCACTGTATTACATACACTTATGCTGATCCTAACAGAACTGCATTTTTTCATAGGTGATTATGACATGTTCCTGCCTGCAGACAGATGTTTTATGACCCCATTCCCTGACCCAAACCAGTTACAATGCAGCTCTAGCCAGGACAAGGGCACACAATGAAATGAACTTTGGCTAACTAAAGGGAAGATTTCAGTGTCTGAAAAGTCTGAGGGTTGCACACCTGACAGGGCCTGTGTCATATTACACAACATTGCCACAAAAAAAAAAAAAAAAACCCTTTCCTTAAATGTTTAATAAAAGACAAATATGCTTAGTTCCTTGAGTTTTATTTCAATTGTTCTTTGTAAAGAAAAGCCAGTGGTCAAGTGCCTGCAACAAGAGATATTAGACACATGCCTCATGCAACAAATAAAAAGGAAAAGTTGGCTATACACTGCCCACCTGTAGGCCTGTCTCCTCTGTCTGTGCAGACTCTTCTGTAGGCCTTTCTGTAGATGTGGAATCTTGCAACTTATATTGCAGCCATAAAGCAAACAAGTATAAATTATGTAAAGTGTAAGAAATTGTAGTCTGCCTCAACCCAGATTCCACTCCTAAATATATTTTAGAATAAGCTCATCCCCAAAATGGCTTAATTATCATAGAGATTAAGGCAGTCAAGTTCTATTGTTTCTTGACCATTTGGGTTGATCACATCCTGAGCAAATGGTAGTCAATTGTAGAATGGGACTGGGTGTGGGACACAGAGAACTTTCTCAGACAATGGGGTGTCTCAACTTCATTAACATACAGACCACAGCTGTTGCAACAAGATCAACTTAATTTACATTAAGAACAGGATAAAAGGTTTAAGATTTGGATGTTCTGGGTTCATTCTGACGCCGGTGAACCCAAGGTGCTTTGTGTACCTTGCCACTGCTAAGCTGTAATAAACTTCATTTTTGAGATCTTCAACGTCCACATCATTTTTTCTTACAAAAGTTATCCATGCACTTGCAGGTAGGCTAGTTCCTCCATATGACAGTTATCTGAGAGGGTTTATTCACTGTCCAGTGCAATGGAAACAAATGGACATTACAAAGTCTTATACTTTCTTTCCTTTGGAAAGTTAGAAAATGTCCACTTACTGCACATATTTCGGCCACCACTTTCTTGGGAACAGATACAAGTGTTGGTGTATTGTGTAAAAGTGCACAAAAGAGGAAAACACAATGGCCCTCATTTATCGTTCTTGCGTAGAAACGGGCGTATATGTTGGTGCAAGATTATGCTTACACTCCTCTCACCGCCTGATTTATGAAGCTGTGCGTACCTTTGAAATCCAGGTGTACCTAATACCTGCGCTTGATAAATACCGCGGCTGAAAACGAGCGTCATTAGAATAACACACGCCCCTATATATTCAAGTCTCCGCTCCCCCCACGCCCTCATTTTACGCCATGGACACACGGAAGACGGCAAAGAAGAGAAACTTCTTTGAGAAAGAGAAAGAGAAACCAGGGAAGTGGAAAGAAACAAAATTTCTAGATTTTTATTATTAATGACGCTTATTCTTATTTAGAAGAAGAATGTCGTTATTATTATTATTTGTATTATTATTATTATTATTATTATTTAAAAGAAGAAGAATGTCATTTTATTATTTTGTCAGTCTGAATTATTTTTTGGTCATTGAAAGCCTTTCATTACTGAACCCAGTCCGTGCGCACCTGCCGGGCCTAACCTTGGCCTAACCATCGTTTCAAAGAATAGTACAACGGCGAGCGCGTCGAGTATTAACGCCTCGTCCGTTTGGGGAGGTGCGCGCGCAGTCTGCGGAGACTCGCGCTGCGGAGCCAGGCGAAAGTATTTAAAGGAGTCATAACCTAGTATTACCTTGGATACCTACTGCTGTATTATAGTCTTTCAGGCCCTTCTAAAAAAGAAAAGTGGAAAAAAAATAAACACAGAGCTCCTCAGACCCTTATTTCTGAAGGCATTATTGTCTCGCGAGATCTGATGCGATATTTTGGCTGTCGTGGACGGTCATTTTAATAATGCAAATGAGGGGCGCGTTGATTGGTTGCAGGAAGGAGGGGGGTTGACACCGCAGGTAACGCTTTAGCATATCATTCCAAAATGACATCATGGCGCAAGTTGTGAATGAACCCGACCTGGCCGCGACCGGCTTCCCGGCCAGTGTATAAGCGTTAGGCAATCAATTTACAATAGCCGAGTTCATGATGTTCTCAGTCATTTGTTTTTTGCAAAGTATCAGCCATTCCCCATGTTTACCTCGAAGCTAATACTCCCGCCAGTGTTGTGCCTGAACGCGTTCATTGAACGATAGTTCATAAACTCGTTCATATTTTGGGCGAACGTGAACTGAACGTACCGCATTACTGCCTGATGAACGTTACTGTGAACTCGATCTCGTTCATCAAAATGAACAAATCTTTTTTCGAGTCATTTCGTTCATTTAAGGGGCTTTAAATGTTACTTTTAACTGGCAAATTCCCCGAACACATCAACCTACGCAATCTTGATCATATTCTGAATTAAGAAATCATTATAATGCAGTCAAAAATTGTTTACAGGGAACTTAAATAATTACTTCACCTCGAGTCTTTCGTTTATTTGTTTAGTGACAGACGCAATAGCATACAATAGCCGCATTAGCAGTTAGATGCTGTTTGTTACACACAGTAGTAGAGCAATAAAAACACAGTCTTACCGTTTCAATTGCAGGCAATTTTGTTGGAATGGCGCTTTTCCCGAGCTTCGATGCCAACTTCGCCTGATATTGCCCCAAATTTGTGAAGGATTCCGGCGTACAATGTTTAGCACAGCACAAACACCTAACGATAAGCCAGTGGGAAGGGTTGAAGGAACCGCGTCATTAAAAATGAATTTAATCCACTGGTCCCTGATAGCTAGGTCCGTTCTTGGTAGAGAAAACACATTTACATGTTGATTCTGGCAGTCAACCACAGAGCAACTCACGTGTGCACTACGTTTCTGCATCTTTCGCAACTGAATATGAGGGGGAGAGGGGAAGGGCGGGCTTCCTGCTGCGGTGTCCATATATGGTATATCCTGCCCCGTCTTGACGTCAAGACGGGGCAGAAATCAAAATCTCGTTTTTTAGTGCGCTTGCACGTGGGCTATTTTACAAACCCTGAGGTAAACAAACGCTTCACTTTTAAATATCGGCTTCCCGGCCAGTGTATAACCATTATGCAATCATAACATACATTGATTCTCGTGGAAAAGTGAAAATTGCAGGTTATGACTCCTTTAAATTAACACTGCTCAGTGTTCATATGTGTGCACACTACAGAGTTAAAGCGGTGTTGAAGTTAATGAGATAATTAAGTGATGATTGAGCATTAATTATTAACACCTGCTGTTAACAAGCAGAATCACTGAAGGAAAGAGAAACACAAGAACTACAACTGACTTCAGCCACAGCCTTAGATGAAATCAACTGAAGAGAAAAGAAGACATTAAATCTGTGAAGATCTCAGCAGTGGAGGATTAAACAACTCCACAAACAGGGTCCGTGTACGTTTTGATAGTTTGTTTTCCAATTTGAAATGAAATAAGCAGAAACGAGAAAACGGCCCCTTTATTCGTTTTTTCGTTTTTTCAAAAAAAACGAAAAAACGAGATTTCGGCTTGATTTTTCGTTTTTTTAGTTCAGAGGCATAAAACGAATAAATGACTTCAAAATTCGTTTTCCACATGTGGGCGGTCCTGAGACGCCCCCTTCCGCCGATTGGTCAAGCAAATCTGAGCATGTGACGTCATCAGCAGTCGCTCAGGTCAGGTCTGTTCAACAAAATAATAGTCCTCTAACGTTACTATGGCTACCGATTCTTAAACTGTACAGGGCAGGTCCTGTTGGGCTTTCTTCTGTGCAGCTTTACGCGTTTCACAGAAATCTTTACATCAGAAATATTAAATATTAGTCTGCCACCAGCCTGTTTTATTTGAGTTAAATCTGTGTGGTGAAGCTGCGCTAGACAGCGCCGAGGGGGAGAAGATCACTGACCAGTGTTCAGTCAGCAGTCAGATGATGGGTATACCGATGATGGTGGAATACATTTTTACTGAAAATGACCCGCGAGTATGATTGACGGGACGATAGCGGAGGCAATTAAAAGCGCAATTTAACTTCTGTTAACAAAAACAAATACATTTTTTTTTAAATATAAGTGACTTTGTCTTTGTTTTAATTAAATAATTGTGAACCACAAACCGAGCCTTCGTTTTAAAGGGCGATTTCCAAATATATTTTATTTATTTGTTATAATATGGGTATTTTATGTCACCCGTCTTATTAGTTTCATTATAGTAGGCTATACGCAAGTTTTTTTTATTATTATTATTGTGCTATTTTACTGTTGTTTTTTATATCATAACAACTTATAAAGATCAAAATCTACAGAAGATATGAACAAATAACATTGGTGTTGTCATTTGTTAACTAATCAATGGGAAAATTTCCTCACCGGCACAACCCTATTCTTAATGTTGGCTACATGTTACAGATTTAATGTTGAGCACTTAATGTTAAAGGCTTCTTAAATACCATTACACTCGGTTGAAGAGTCAAGAAGGATGTGTTAATTTACTGTAGATTTCAGTCTGTCATTAGTTGGTGACCCAGTGTAATTATAATAGCATAAATAAAAACAAATACACGTAATAGGCTATGTCTTTGGAGCTCCATCGATTTGATTTATAAATCTTGATTTTATTCTTTAAACTTACAACAAACATTTTCTACTTTACCTCACTGAGAAGCACTACTGCTCAACCCTCATAGTTACAACGCGGACTGTTGAGCAGACGCGTCTCAAGCCTATTAGTGATCCAACGCTGGATACTCCTATAGGTTACTCCCGTGGATCACGGCTGAACGCGTCTTCTCAACACTCACTTACAAACATTTTTCGCCTATCGTGCGTCTACTCTACACCCGTACCACTAAAAAGACGGATTATATCTAAAACTTCAGTCATAAATTAGTATTAATATTGATAGCATCACTGGTAGCTTCGTTGCTAACTTACTGTCCATCTGTTAAAATGGCGAATATATCAGATGAAAGTAGTCTACCTTTTGGTGCAGGTGAGGACACATTTGAGCTGCACGCACTGCAGTCTGAGCTGGAAGCTGTTGAGAAACAGATCCACGACCTTTTATTGAGACAAGCCGAGCTGATAGACCGGCGGTTAGCTCTTGAAACATCACGCGCCGATGCACACAAATCAGAGATTAACGTTACTAACCCGCTGACTCCGACTTCGTCTACTCCGTGCGTTTCTCAACATAGGTCCCGAGCGCCGAGGTCGCGATCAGCCATGGTCTCGTTCACTCCGGCTCCAACACGCCACCACGAAGCCTGGGTGGTTCCGCAGCGGAAGACGCGAGTCAGGTCTAGACCAAGACTCTCTCCGACCCTCCCGGTTTTCGAGTTATCCACACAAAACCGCTTCTCCCCTCTTCGCGAAACAGAACGCGATGCTGTGATCATCGGCGATTCCATCATTCGGCACGTACGCGCAACGTTAGGTAAAAGTAAGGTGCACAGTCACTGCTTTCCTGGTGCTCGTGTTTCTGAAATCGCTACTCACGTGCCCGAGATTCTGAACGGTGATGAGCGCGTCGGAACTGTTGTCCTGCACGCGGGAGTGAACGACATCAGGATGCGCCAGACAGAGATTCTGAAGAAAGACTTCAGGAATCTGATCGATACGGTACGCAGCACATCGCCTGAAACAACGATCATAGTGTCAGGACCGCTTCCCACGTACCGACTAGGACATGAAAAGTTTAGCAGATTATTTGCGCTAAATGAATGGTTAATGTCATGGTGCAATGAGCAGAAACTGCTCTTTGTAAATAATTGGAATCTGTTTTGGGAGCGTCCTAGGCTTTTCCGTGCCGATGGCTTACACCCAAGCAGATTCGGAGCAGATCTTCTGTCGGATAACATCTCCAAAATGTTAAATACCTTTTGACTAGTAACCAAAAGTCCAAATCATAGTCTCTGCTGCACCAATTTAACTGATATAAATACTAGTGTAGAATATTGCATAGAAACCGTGTCTATTCCTCGTTTAGTGAGATCAAATAACAAATCTACTGCAGGATCTAGGAAAAATCTAATTGTTATTAAAACAGAAAATGTTGCTATTAGTAAACAAAAACAATTTCTAAAGCTAGGTCTTCTAAACATTAGATCACTCACACCTAAGGCAGTTATTGTAAATGAAATAGTCACAGATAATAGCTTCGATGTACTTTGCCTAACTGAAACCTGGCTTAAACCAAATGATTATTTCGGTCTAAATGAGTCTGCTCCTCCTGGATACTCCTATAAGCATGAGCCCCGTCTAATTGGTCGTGGCGGTGGTGTTGCGACAATTTATAGAGATATTCTCAATGTTACTCAGAAAGCGGGTTATAAGTTTATTTCGTTTGAAGTACTTGTACTAAATGTTACGCTCTTAGATGTTAGAAAAACATCCCTATTATCTCTAGCCTTGGCTACCGTATATAGACCGCCTGGGCCTTACGCTGATTTCCTAAAAGAGTTTGCAGATTTTCTCTCAGACCTATTAGTCAATGTCGATAAAGCATTAATTGTTGGAGATTTTAACATACACGTAGATAATCCAAATGATGCGTTAGGGGCTGCGTTTACAGATTTATTAAATTCATTTGGGGTCAAGCAAAACGTCACCGGACCAACTCATCGTCTTAATCATACACTCGATTTAATTATATCACATGGAACCGATCCAACCGATATAGATATTATACCGCAAAGTGATGAAGTCACTGACCATTACATGGTAACTTGCATATTACGTACTGCTGTAATATGTCATGCAGCGCCGCGTTATCAACCAGGCAGAACAATCCTTCCATCCACCATAGATAATTTCTCAAATTGCTTATCCGATCTGTCTCAGCTGCTGCCTGAACCCAAACAAACAGATGAACTAGAAGAACTAACTAGCACTATGAGCACTATTCTCTCTAGAACATTGGATGTTGTTGCACCTATTAGATTAAAAAAAGGTCAGAGAGAAAATTAAAGCACCGTGGTACAACAATACCACGCATGTTCTAAAGAGAGAAACCCGTATTTTAGAGCGTAAATGGAAACAAACTAATTTAGAGGTCTTTAGAATCGCGTGGAAAGACAGTATGTCACGTTATAAAAAGGCCCTAAAAGCAGCCAGGGCTGAGCACCTCCGCAAACTAATAGAAAATAACCAAAATAATCCAAGGTTTTTATTTAACACCGTGGCTAGACTAACAAATAAACAGACATCACCCGAACAAAATATCCCATTACAGTTTAGTAGTAATGATTTTATGAAGTTCTTCACTGAGAAAATAGAAAACATCAGAACCACAATTGTAAACGTTCAATCTTCAGTTGCGCCTTATAATTCAGCCTCAATTATCACCCCGCAAGAACAATTACAGTGCTTTACAACTATAGAACAAATAGAGTTAAATAAACTTATCACTTCCTCTAAAACAACAACATGTTTATTAGATCCGATACCAACTAAACTACTGAAAGAAGTGTTACCTGTAGTGGAAGAGCCTCTCCTTAATATTATTAACTCGTCTTTATCTTTAGGTCATGTTCCAAGAACATTTAAACTGGCAGTTATAAAACCTCTGATTAAGAAACCACAATTAGATCATAATAACCGAGCAAATTATAGACCCATTTCAAATCTTCCATTTATGTCTAAAATATTAGAAAAAGTGGTGTCCGCTCAATTGTGTTCTTTCTTGCAAGAAAATGATATCTATGAGAAGTTTCAGTCTGGTTTCAGGCCGCACCATAGCACTGAAACTGCGCTCGTTAAAATCACAAATGATTTACTCTTAGCTTCTGACCAAGGCTGTATCTCAATACTAGTTTTACTTGATCTTAGTGCTGCGTTCGATACTATAGATCACACAATACTCTTAGATCGACTACAAAATTATACTGGTGTTCAAGGACAAGCATTAAGCTGGTTTAGATCATACTTATCTGACCGCTACCATTTTGTCTATTTAAATGGAGAAAAATCGATCATAACTCCAGTAAACTATGGAGTGCCGCAGGGATCTGTGTTAGGCCCTCTATTATTCTCAGTATATATGATGCCACTTGGAAATATTATAAGGAAACATGGAATTAGTTTCCATTGTTATGCTGATGACACTCAAATATATATTTCATCACGGCCAGATGAAAACGATAAATTATCCAAATTGACAGAGTGTGTTAAAGATATAAAAGATTGGATGACGCGTAATTTTCTTTTATTAAATCCAGACAAAACAGAGGTACTACTTATCGGTTCAAAAAACCGCCCACAAAACCTCTCGCAATACAACTTTAATATAGTAGGATGTCCTGTTACTTTATCCTCTACAGTAAAAGACCTGGGTGTTATACTCGATTGCAACCTGTCTTTCAAAAATCATATTTCATATGTTACAAAAACCGCCTTTTTCCACCTTAGAAACATTGCTAAGCTACGTAATATGCTATCAGTTTCTGATGCAGAAAAGTTAGTTCATGCATTCATGACCTCGAGACTAGATTACTGTAATGCTTTATTAGCCGGTTGTCCTGCATCCTCAATTAACAAGCTACAGTTAGTCCAAAATGCCGCCGCTAGAGTTCTTACTAGATCAAGAAAATATGATCATATAACACCGATTTTATCATCACTGCATTGGTTACCTATAAAGTTCCGTATTAATTACAAGGTATTGCTACTGACTTATAAAGCCCTAAACGGCTTAGCTCCAGTCTATTTAACGGATCTTCTATCGCCCTATAATCCATCGCGCTCTTTAAGATCACTAAATTCAAGGCTTTTGGTCATACCTAGGATATCCAGAACCACCAAAGGAGGGAGAGCATTTTCACATTTAGCTCCAAAACTCTGGAATAGCCTTCCTGATACTGTTCGCTGCTCAGACTCGCTCTCCCGGTTTAAAACTAGATTAAAGTCGCATCTCTTCAGCCAGGCATTCATATAATATTTTTAATCTTACAGTCCAAATTACAATCCGGCCTCTAGTTAATAAACGCCAGAGGAGAACTGGCCCCCGACTGAGCCTGGGTTCTCCCAAGGTTTTTTTTTCTCCATTGGGTCACCTGATGGAGTTTTAGGACACTATTAGGTCACTTGATGGAGTTTTTCGGTTCCTTGCCACTGTTGCCTTTGGCTTGCTCAGTTGGGGATATTCTGGATATCTAATTTGATTTTATCAATAAATTCCACTAGAAACAAACCTTGTTGTATTATTTTAATTTAATACTGTGAAGCTGCTTTGATACAATCTGTATTGTGAAAAGCGCTATACAAATATACTTGACTTGACTTGACTTGACTTGACTTGTATGCCAATAGGCAAAACACATCTGCATTTCCTCTATAGATCACTTTACAGTGTGATGGAAATAAACTTTTCTTAAAGCGTGTTGTCTGTCACCACAGCTTTATTGGCACCCTTCTATATGTGTTGTATACTGTATTAGACAATTGTCCTGCAAAATGATGAGGTTTCGTAAAAAAAACATTGCGAGCAAATGTCGAATTGTGTTTTGAAATTTAAATCACCAACGCAAGAGGCTTCAGGCTGTCTGATGAACTCTGTATGGACCAACACCCAGCTCTGCAGTATAGGTGGCACAGAAGCAGCATCTGACCCTGCATTTAGATGTACTTTAAACACTGTCTATTGCAGCTCAAAGGAGGCACTGTGAATTTACATAGCAATTTCATTCTAAGAGGCTATTAAATGTGAACTGACAACATGAAACACTACTGTCAATTTATTTAAAAAAAAAACAGCAGCAGTTGGTGGCAAGTCATCCTGATAATGATTAAATACCAATTTACTCATTTAGGCTCACAATAAGCAGATTACATAATTATACCATGAAAAAAATACATTATATGTATGTGTGTGTGTAAAAGCAGGATCACCTAATTGGTGGAACCCAAACGGAAGTCCAGTCCTGGCTGTATAATCAAACAATAAAAACCAGAAACAATGCATGCCATCAAGAACATTTTTTATTCCACAGGAACTTGATCCAGTTCACTTGTTAAAGGATACTCCACTTTAAAATAAATTCTGTCATCATACACTCACTCTCATATTGTTTCAAAACCTGTACGAATTTCTTTCTTCTGCTGAACAAAGGAAGATATTTAGGAGAATGTCAGTAACCAGACAGTTTCTGGTCTCATTGACTTCCATAGTACGGAAATATATATATATACTATGGAAGTCAATGAGACCAGAAACTGTCTGGTTACTGACATTCTCCTAAATATCTTCCTTTCTGTTCAGCAGAAGAAAGAAATTCATAAAGGATTGAAAAAACATGAGGGCGAGTATATGATGACAGAATTTATTTTAAAGTGGAGTATCCTTTAATTCAGAGGACAGCAAGGAACACTAAGCATGAACTCGAACAAGATCAATTAGTATTTTCAAGGCATTTTGGAACTCTTCTTGTTGGAAATTGACAACACGTTCAAAAAGAGATGCAATGTCAGGACACTGCATAGAGAACTGCCTCTCCACAGCAACCTGGTCCTCTGGTGACTGAAATGGATTCTGCCCAAGAGTTGAAACTCATTGAAAGTTAAACAATATTTTTAATTGCATCCAGGGCACTGGAGAGACCAGCAACTTCAGTTATGTGGTACTCTTCGGAGCGGCATTTAGGGCACTGGGTAGATGTTGCCTCCCACTGGTTGACGCACAGCTTGCACCCCACAATGCTCCTGCAGCATGATGTAAACACTGGGTTTTCCATAATTCCTGGAAGAAAGTTAAATGGTGCAAAACATTTGCAACAGACATCAAAACAGCTCACAACAAGTTCAGTCGTGGTTAGAAAGTAGAAAAGTGCTCGATTTTTTAGAAAACCCTCCCTTTTACAAACCAGCCATACATTTATCATCTTGTAAATATGAGTTCTGTCACTGGTTCCCATACACCTGGAATTAACATGCATTTGTGATATCACTATCAGATTGCAATTGATCACATTTTACATGGCCAAAAGTTTTACATTTTTTGTTAAACTGTGTCGTTCACGTTTCACGGCAACAGCGTTTTGAGTGCCTGAAAACCAGTTTGAATGTACAAGTTTTTGTGTTACAAAATGTGTAAACAAAAACATGCAACTGAAAATGGCATCATGCACATTTATGGTCAGTCTAAAGCAGTGATCTCAAACTCGATTCCTGGAGGGCCACAGCTCTGCACAGTTTAGCTCCAGCCAGCTCCAACTCTCACCTGCAAGAAAGTTTCTAGTAATCCTGAAGACCTTGATTAGCTGGATCAGGTGTGATTGATTAGGGTTGGAGCAAAACTGTGCAGAGCTGTGGGCTTCCAGGAATTGAGTTTGAGATCACTGGTCTAAAGGGTTTCATCAAATATTGGCCTGGCAGCAGAAAACTGCATTTTTAGTAGTTTTTGTGGATCGTTTTGACAATGGTGTCATCTGTACGCGGAATAAAACTTCAGTTTAAGCATATCATTGTCGTGTAAACGTAACTCAAAAGATCAGTTTAAATACACCCAATACGTCGATCCAATTACAAATACTGAAGCACATGTTAGGAGGTTGTCGAGGGTAGATTTAGATCAGAGAAGCATTCTAATTTAGGGTGTAAAGAATTTCCAGACACAAAATGCACATTAATGCCAAAATGAAGCCCAATGTGATAAGGATCCACCATATAATGCAAGTTATTAGATAAGAATTATAACATTGTGCAGATTTACTGAGAAACTTTATATAAAAGACAAACAAAGGCTGGTGTGTGGAGCCAAATCGATTTGCATACCAGTGCAAATTGAACATGAAAAAGTTTCCTTTAGGGCCGTCCCAAGGGTTCTTGGCATGGCTCGCTCTGCACTGGAGACAATGCTCTGGATTTGCTGGGACACAGCCTCCAGCCCATGGGAGGCCTCCACTAATTCTAATATTTGTAGTTTCAGGTCTTGCAGTGCAGAGGTGTCCGCATCTCTTCGGCTATTAGGAGAACAACATTTTTTTATTATTATTAATGAATCACATATACTTGAGACAGTTAAGTGTCAAATTTGTTATCAAATGTGCAATTGTATGAAACATATGGTTTACAACAGGCAAAACTACTGATACCACAAGTAATAAGTGTAAAGAAATGCATTCCTCATGACTTAAGTGTTCTTGTTTAACCCCAATTTAGTAAATTATGATTCAGGTTGTTGGGATTACGTCAAAGGACATACAGAGGTTTAGGCAAAAATGATTTTTTTTTTTCAGGAAAAAAACAATTCTCGTGTTGGTTTTATTTTTCAAAGGACTGAGCAGTACAGCAAAACCAATTTCCCCCTTTTTAAATTATTTGGAAGAATGTTCGTAATCAAATATTTGCTGGTTCCCATTGACTTCCATAATAGGAAAAAAATAAATACTATGGAAGTAAATGGAGACCAGCAACTTTGTCAAATATAATCGTCCAAATATAATCTTTTTGGTTCAGCATAACAAATCTATTAATACGGATTCAGAACAACATGTGAGAGTGAATTTCTCATTTTTGGTTGAACCATCCCTTAAAGGTCAAGCAGCAGCAGCACATTTACTGCTTCCCCTTTAAGACTCGCACACAAACATCAGATGCGAGTTTTATTTTATCCCAACCATTTACTTTCACTTTAGACCAAACCAACTGTGTTTGTGTATTTGGCAGTATTAGATGTGAAAGGGATGTCCAGTAATCAAGTGCTATTTGGCAGTATTTTAGTGTGCGCGCTTTGTGTAAACATTTCAGAATAACATGCGGCAAGGCTTTAAAACTAATGCAAATAAACTTTAGTGACTGCAAATGAGTGCAGTGTTACATGCGTAACACCGCTGTGTTAAAGGGTTTTCAACCAAAAATGAAAATTCTGTCAGTAATTAATCACCCTCATGTTGTTCCAAACCTGTAAGACTTTCGTTCATCTTCAGAACACAAATGAAGATATTTTTTATTAAATCAGAGCGCTAGATCACTCCTCCATAGGCTTCTATGCAATTAAAACTGGCTGGCCCAGAAAGTTAGTAAAAAGTAAAAAGTGACTTCAGTGGCTCAACCTTAAAGGTAGTATCAGTGATTTCAGGCCCAAAAATATATATATTTTTTTTCCTAACGATCCGCTAGCTGCCCGCCCCATAAGCGTGCCGTCAAAAAAACGCGTCTCTGTAGGCAGCCTATAGGCTCTGAGATCTGCACACAAAAACAAATGGTTTAGCTAAACAATCAAAACCAAAACAGTGTTCCAACCAATCACCGACAGGTGGAGGGTGTTGTGAGGTTTTGTGCTCGTGCACGGCTGCACGCGAAGTCAAAGCTGAAGAAAAAGCTGTCTCAAAACCTCACAACACCCTCCCCCTGTCGGTGATTGGTTGGAACACTGTTTTGGTTTTGATTGTTTGGCTAAACCAATTGTTTTTGTGTGCAGATCTCAGAGCCTAGGCTGCCTACAGAGACGCGTTTTTTGACGGCACGCTTATGGGGCGGGCAGCTAGCGGATCGTTAGGAAAGATTAGATGAATGTGATAAAAAATATTTTTAGGCCTGAAATCACTGATACCACCTTTAAGTTATCAAGCGACAAATAATTTGTGCAAAAATAAATCAAATAATTACTATTCAACTATGAATTTTCTTCAGTGTGGGCCTGATGAGAGTTCACGAGAGCCACGACACATGCGCGAGAACTGAGAAGATGATGTCCTGACATAGCCGTAAGCGCTACAGTTCCCAGTTCTCGCACATGCGTCGTGGCTCTTGAGAACTCTCAACAGGCTCACATGTACTGACACAAACTCTGCAAAACTGATTCTCACAGTAACTTTTATTTTATGTGATCATACACAACACAGATCACTACAATCTACAATACATTGTTGTATTTTTTTAATTGTGATAGTGTGACATTGTTACATCCCTAAATGTTACCATTTGATGCATGCGATTAACATGCGATATACCACACTTCATAATATCATTACCTCATTTGAGCCCTCCTCAGCTGCCACTGCCTGAATGCAGCCCTTTCCACAGCATGAAATTTCCTTGAATTCTGCCTCCAATAACATGAACCTGTATTGACAATACTGATTAAAGTCTGTAACATCACAATTGTAGAAAGGTAATGAGAAACCAAACTCATATTTACCAGTTGTGCCTTCTGACTCCAAGACCTCATTACCTTGAGCATCAGTAATAACGTAAGTGTCACTGTTACCCATTGCCATTTTAATTTTGTCCAGCATGCTGGGTACATTTGCTTCTGACTCTATGAAGCGCACCACCACAACTCTGCTGGATGCAAGTCGCCCGTCTCGGATTTCTGACAGGTGTATGGATCTATAAAACATTTTTTTTTTTTAAACAATACTTAAGCATTCAAACTGATGGATAAATAACATTATAACAATGACATTATGAATTAGGGCTAAAAAGCGCCATTGATCAGGCACTCACACAGGTGCCACAACAGTGGGCAATATGGTACATTTAAAAGGGCCACAGACAACACGCCCTTCAAAAAAATCGAATTAAACTAATTTAGTAATGTGCACTGTGCAAAGGATGAGACTGACCAAATATCATGTTGATCTGATTAAAAGTCTGGGAGGCATTTGTTGATGATGCCTTGAAATGGCAAAAAATGCAGAGGAAATTCATAATTGCTGACATGATACATGAGCCTACCAAATATAGTGTACATAAAAAGTATTGCGTGTGGTGTTTCTTTGAATCTTTGTAGGTATGGAGCAATTTGAGCAAATTTTTTTTTCACACCCAAATCTGAAACCTAGGGAGAGCAAGGCAGCACTGAACATTTTGGATTTGGTTAATTATTTCACCTAATACTGTATTAATCATTTCGATAGATGGAACTTACAAGGTTTCATAATAAAGAAAAATAAATAAATTTACCTTTGATATGATCTCACAGTACTCGCTCTCGGTGGCGGGGTGAAGTTAAAAGCTTGTGGTGGTGAGCTGGACGGCGCTTGCATAAATGCAAAACTGCGTTGAGGCGTTGCTACAGCTGGCCTTTCACCCCCGTGGACCTCGTAATGCCCCCTGTCATCCAAATCTACACTGCAGAAATCGCCATTGTCCAGTGGAAACAAAGCTACATTGGCTGAGTCAGTTAAATACAGATTTGCCGTATCCACCTATAAAATGTAAACCAAACATGCATGGTCAAATTAAGTAGGCCTCAAACGTCCCACGTGGCGTGGCGCATTTATCGTTAATAGCCTCGGATATCTAGCCTGACGTCGTCATACTCAATTCTAGTCAGAATGTGAGTCTGATACTTTTCCATAGAGATTTGATTATGGGGCGTGTCTCAACCAAACCAGGAAAAAAAAAACTCTGCACTCAATTGGATAGACCTACAACCAATCAGAGCAACGGAGTAAATGACGCATGTTCTTCATTCATATTTTCAACCAACAAAATGTCGCGGCTCTCTGTTCCTCTTTTAAAATGAATGCGCTGTCGATATAACAGACGCGATGGCGGAATCTACACATGATGTTTCATAAACAAAGTTCGGGAGGAGCACGTACAAATAATCAATCCAATATAAACTTGTCATCAAACAATACCATGTCTAACGTTACCCTATCTATCAGCATGAGGAAGCATATTCACTCTGTAAACTTACCTAACACTCCTTGACAGTTTTTCAGCATCCCTCCACCACCCCGAATCCTCACGCTTGTCTTGTTCTCTCACAACCAGGAATACGGGGGAGTATGGCTACCGAGCCCACAGCCCTCTCCTCGGACAGCAGCAGCACGTCATATACGCATTTATTCTATCGACTTATTTGTGTGAAATCTTATAAACGCATTTATTCTATCTGACTTATTTGTAAATGTGAACTCGTGAAATCTCAATTCTCCAGCAGCAGCAGTCGTCTTTGTTGTAAACTAATTCAAATCAAGCGCTCTTTGGTGACGTGGACGATTACGTTGCATTGCTCATCTGTCCATCATCGTATAAAGCCCGCCCTGACAATTTGATTGGTCCGAACAATTTTTGTTCGGGCATAATAGCTCCTCAACGGAGCGAGTCCAGACCGAACTTCCCGACCAAAAAATATTGTGGGCGGGGTTCGGGCTGGCACCCAGGCTATCGGATATCATTAACAACCAATTAAACTCATTGTCTTATTGAACACACCTGGAAAATCCTTGCGATTTTCTCGGCCCGCATGTCCTCCAGTTTCAAAGACACTCTTTTATTACCTTTAAACAAAAGATAATTCATCTTTGCAAGTAAGTAATTAACCCTCTTTGGCAGATCCAATCTGGCAATGAATGGCGATGGCACTTGTCCAAATGGAAGGGAGGGCGGATGGATCTGTATATGGACCATACATGGATACTTCCGATAATGACAAGTGCCGACAATCGGCCTGGCCTACTAACGTGAAGGTCGTTTTTAAAAGAATTGGTTATTTATTTTGAGTAGACAAACACTTTCAAGTTCAAATAAACCATTAAAAAACAAAAAAAGAAAAAAAAAACTCTTAAGAGTTTTTTTAATGGTTATAGCCTATTGCTTTACGTAGCCGAACCCAGGCAGTAATCAGCTAAAGTAATTAGCTATAGTTCCAGAAATCGAGTAGCCTATAACAGTAGGCTACAATTTTTGAGGGCAGAAGACACTGACACTGCTTTTGAATATAAGTTGCATTGAAGCAATATAAATTGATAGCCTATGTTAACTTCACATTCCTAGAGTTTCCCATTTAATATATAAATAGAACTGCAGGCTATTTATCTGTTACAAGATCACATGTTAATAAATTAAACGTGTAGCGTATAAGTGATGCAGGTTTACTTATCTAGTGGCACAAAATAAACGAACCCTTAAAAATCAAAAAACAAAATCACCCTTACTAAAATAACCTATGAACCCCATCACCATGACCATATTGACCATATCATGGGAATGATGAAATCATGCATGGCATATTGACAACATGCATGACATTACATTATATATTTTTCACTTGTGCTGCAAGGACAAAGAACTGGAAACATGGGACAGTAAATAGTAAACCAAACGAGTAACAAGCTAGGAGAGCAACAAGGGACAGGTGAATGAGAAAGAAACATATGGGAAAACTGGGTCAGCTGAAAATGAGCAAACAGAAGGTGAACACAATGGAAAAAAAGACAAAACAGAATAGTCCTGGCAATGTGCACCTCATGCAGAAATAAAACAAATGTACAAGAAGGAAAGTTGTCTTCCTGCAGGGTTTATTTCCTGCAAATGAAAAATAACTTTAAAAAAATGAAAAATAAACAAATAAACCAAGAGGTTTTGGATTCTAAAATAATGTAAAGACAGTAAAAGTCTGATATTTTGCTGTTTTATTTTTGTTTAATTAGATTCAAGTACAACTACTTTATATATAATAGCTGTTGGTAGCAATAAAACAAACAAACAATACATATAAATAAATAAATAAATAAATAAATAAATAAATAGTATTACTAGTTGTAGTAAGGATAAGAATATTATAGGCAGTAAACAACCATTACTCACCATTTCAAAATTATAAATGCAAACATCCAAGACATTTCAATATTCAAGAGGTGAGTATACTCTTTTACCATATATATAAATAATATGTCAATCCAGCTTGTAAACCCATTACCCTTTTCTACATTTTTGCCCTTTTGATAACACAATGCTTGACATTCTCAGCACTGAATCACAAATGCAAAGCAAACGGTAAACATGCACTACTGATTGTTATCCTTTCCACTGGCAAGGAAACCCTTGGTTTTCAAGACTTCACAATTAAATGATTAAAGAAAATAGTTAATTTCTGTCTTTTTTCTTGGCCCAAACCACAAACTGCCAAGAATAACATGCTTTGCCCTCAGATTAGGGAGGAGCTTGTTGATTGTGACTTGATGGCCAGATGTGAAAAGATTTTAAAACTGAAACACATTCAACATTCCATGACACTCATCAATTTTGGGTCATTTAGTGCACCGAAAGATTTGTAAATAGTGCCACCAAATATGTTTTCAACATTTTGTGAGTTGCACTTTGTCCTTGACCATTTGTCATCTGGTCTTTAAAACTGTCACAGTGAAAGGATTTCATGAACCTGTATAAATTATCTGGAACAACATTGGTTGAATCAGGACAGCGGAGATTGATAAGATCAAACAAGTCACTCAAAGCCATTTTAGGATGTTTGGATGTATTAGGCTGGCAAGTATGCACATAGGGATTCTTCATTAGTGTTTTTGGCATTTGAATATATTTTTTCCTCACTGATACAACACTCTTTCTCATATGCTTCCCCCACAAACGGCACTGTGGTTTCTGCAATCTAAGTATTGCACTAATTGAGACATAAGAAGTGTGTGCTTTAAAAGAAGTATGAGACTAGATAGACTACACAATTATTAAACTGTATTCTCACATGAGTCTCTGGAAAGTTCTTCAAATTTTTCTGAAATCATTACTCATCAGCAGAAAAGCTTTCCTGTCAGAAATGGTGCATTTATTCCACATTAAAACAGAATCCATGAACACACATATTTACAAATGTATGCATAAAATAGCATGTTTTTTAGACACCATTTGGGTTAGTTTTAAGTACTTTTCACTTTTTAACTTTTATATTAGCTGAAAAAGGAACATCTGCACATGACAATTAATAAGCACAATTTTAAGAAGAGTAACTTTTGAAAAACAAAACCGTATTCTCGCATGAGCATCAGGAGAGTTCTAGATTTTCTGACATCGTCACCACAATCATCATTGAACATTTTTTTCTTTTAAGTATGAAATAATAAACATACAAGGACATGACTTGGCTTCTTGACTGCATACATGAATTTATAAGCCATGACTTCAGTCACAGTAAGATTTTCACACGAGACAAGCAAAACTCTTTACTTCCATTTACATGCAATTTTCACCATTCTGATTGTTCACTAAGAATGATCTTATCTTTTTTGTGCCTTAAGAAAGAGCAGACTTCTTGCTTATTTGATTAATGCATGTGGATATGTAATTCTCTCTCTCTCTCTCTCTCTCTCTCTCTCTCTCTCTCTCTCTCTCTCTCTCTCTCTCTCTCTCTCTCTCTCTCTCTCTCTCTCTCTCTCTCTCTCTCACAATATCTTGAAACATTTTTTATTTCCATTCACCGTCGTGCATAGAGCCTATTGGGCTCCACTTCGCTCTGCTCTGACAGTTATAAATTGTGAAAATGCCCTGTTTGTGAAGTTATTTCCCCTTAACTCCGGCATATAATTTTTTATCTTGATAGAAATCATGCAGCCTGCAGGTATTGAGCTGCATATTGAAAATGAGCTGAAAGTATTGAAGGAAATCTGCAGGAAAGAGTGATCACTTTTTTTAAGTTTTACGCATTTCAATTCCATTAAGTTGAATTATTTCGTATTTTCGTTTTGAATGTTACGTTTCACTTCTGAAGGCGGGGTTGGCCTCAACGTCACAACTCGACGTAGCCTAATTAATATTTATGAGTCGTGGTCGTCAGATTTGGCGGTAATTTAGTTGATGTGAGTTGAGTTTTCTACTGTGGCATGGAGTCAAAACTGGACCCGTACTTAGATCTTATACAAAGAATGATAAATGATGGACGCACGGACGAGCAAGTGTCAGATTTTCTTCGATTTGAATGTGGCATTTCAAGGGGCGCATCAAAAGCTAACATACGCCGAATTTGTGCTGAACGGGGGTTAAAGAGAGTGCGTGTACAGGATTCCCAACTAGAGGTAGATGTTGCAAAGGCAATTACCGAGGTAAGCAACATAAAACAAAATGTAGTAGGCTGTTACATATTGCTTTGCATTTTCATAATCATGAACCAACGACCAGCTACAAGTAGACTGCATACCTGACACTAATTATAATTTGCTTTTGTTATATTTACAAGTTGCATATCAATGATAGATAGCACTTATGTATGTGTATTATTATTCGTTTAAAAAAGAAAAGTTGAAGCAGCGCCACAAACTATCAAGTATGCGTGTGAACTCCGAATTCCTATTGGCTGAAGAGTAACAGCCTATGTGTCTACATTCGGAGCCTTTCTCGGTGTAATTTTTACCATTATTCTTTTTAGTGGTATAAATTTGTGATCTGCAAGTTTCTTATTTTTACCATTTAGACTGGACCAACCTATGGAAGGAAAATGATGACTGGGTACCTGGTTTCAAAAGGAGTTAAAGCGTCAGAAGGCAGAGTGGGACAATTGCTTCGAAGCATTAATCAGCCCTATCATATAGCTCGATACAATGTAGGTGTTGTTATGTTATATTTTATATATGTGTATTATATTTGTATTCTGGCAAAATGTGTTGTCTACTATTTAAGTTGGTTTAAAGGAACACTCCACCGTTTTTTGAAATAGGGCTTTTATACCGTCTTTCCTACATTTAGACAGGTGGGCAAACGCATTTTTGTCACAGTGTATGCATTGTTATTTAGTTTGGCAGCGCCACCGATAGCTTAGCATAATTAATACTTTTTTGCCAGCTAGCATGTCGTGAGTTAAAGTGATTAAAAAAAATAAACACACCTATTTACTTCTTGTGGCCTGCGTATTCACAACGAGTACAAATAGCAATTCAGATTAACACTAGGCGATTTTCTAGGCAGATATTGACTTGGGACTATATTGGGGTGAAGCACAGGCGAATCACTGCTGCTTGGGTGCAGAGATATCACACTCACACCACCAGTTCGTGTTGGCTCTCATCCTCAAGTGGCTGTTGAGCGATCGCAACCTCCTCCTCCTGACGTTCTATTTCCAAAGCACGTACGTAGCTCCTCTTCTGAAAACTCTGGTTCATAGAGGTATGGTTCTGGCTCTTGACTGTCTGAGAAGTCACCCTCCTCGTCTCTCACAAAATCCGCCATTGCACATAGCAGTGCTTCGCCTGTGCTTCACCCCAATATAGTCCCATGTCAATTTCAGCCTAGGAAATCGCCTAGTCTTAATCTGCATTGCTATTTGTACTCGTTGTGAATACGCAGGCCACACAAAGTAGTTTTTTTTTCTTTAACTCACGACATGCTAGCTGGCAACAAAGGATTCCATTCATTATGCTATAAGCTAGCGGCGGCGCTGCCAAACTAAAACAATGCATGCATTGAGACAAAAATGCATTTGCCCACCTATCTAAATGTAGGAAAGAAGGTGAATAAGCCCTATTTCAAAAAACGGTGGAGTGTTCCTTTAAATGGCATGCATTAAGGTGACTACAAAAAGAATTCTAGCATTAATGTAAAACCGTAACAGAGAAATCCTGTAAAGTTGTGTTGATGTTACATGATATTTTTAGTGTAGGGAATACATATTTATTTCTGTCTGTGATTTCTTTTCTCTTTTTCACATGTGAATGTAATATTTTGATTTCAAAGGGATGTCGGAACATAAATCCAGTGCCTTACAGCGCTGACTACATGGGTCACAAATTACACATAGACCAAAATGAAAAGATGGTCATGTTTGGTGTGACCCATGTAGCAGCTATAGATGGATTCTCCAGTAAAATTGTTGGACACTCCACTATGCCAGTAAAAAACAACTTGGTCATATATCAAGATGTTTACAGGTAACTTGAAATTTTCTGTCTGTGTATTATTTTTTTATTTTTTTGGGTAGTTTGATATGCTTCCATAAATTTACGATATCTGGGCTGGATTTCCCGATAAAGCTGGATTTCCCTAAAGCACATTTGAATTTGTCAGTGATGCACTGAACGTTCGAATCAAACTGGTGTGATCGTATGCATAAGAGTTCAAATCAACCCCGTTTCGGGGGTGGAGGGGGAACAAATTGAAACTGAGGGGGCATAAATCAGATTTGAGGGGGCAATGCCACATTTTGGCCCTTGTGTCGGGCCAACAAGATCTAAAAGCTGCTGAATTTGCTGCTGTGCAGGCAGTTTTATTTTTTAATTGCTGCTTCTAAACATAGTAGCCAGTGGACTAAAGTTTTTACGACTGAAACAGAGCACACACACTAAATGGCTCCGCGGAAGGTGCCATCTTTGATTTGGCACAACTATTCGCTGTATCTCTGCCATAGATTGCCTTTAAAAAGACTCCTAAGCCTTTACTGCCTAATGGTTTGCCAGCTGATGAAGTATGTACCTTTTAGATATTTAATTAAAAAGCTAACAACCATCAGTGTAATTACAATTGTATTCTTTGCATGAACAAAATTAATTTAGCCTAATTGAACACTGGTTTTATTACAATTTCAGAATTATATTCATATAGGCTGGGATGTAAAGAGGCTTTTTGCAGTGGTGGCCATTAGCAGAGTGACATTGTCAACAGTAATAAGGTATAGCTAAGAGTGGTCCAGACCAACCTTACAAACGAATGTCTTACAGAAGGTATACTTAACTAAGAACTTTTCAGGAATCACGTATTAACATTAAGGTACAACTTAAGGTATAGTTTAAGAAATCCAGCCCTGTAATGAAGCCCGTCTTAACTATGCATATATTATTGGATAAAAAGAAATTACAGATTGTAGTCTAGAAACAGGCCATAATCATATTCATCCAAAACTTTTGGGAAAAAATAGGAAGTTAATGAAATAAAATTTAAGTTCAATAATAAATCCCAGTTGTTTGTTTTGTTGTTAGAGGATGTAATGGATAAAGATCATAAACTTAAGTTAATTCTTGTAAACTTGATTCAACTGTTATCTGAGCATTTGCCCTGAAAAATGTATCATATTCAAACATATTGATTAATGTGTAATGTGTATTTTGTGCATAGTGTACCATCTAACTTTTATGAATATGCCTTTGTTGTCTTGCAGAAGTGCTGTGTTAGAATATGGAATTTGGGACCAGGTCAGGGTGGATCATGGCAAGGAGTTTTTCTTGACACTTTTCATGCAGGAGAAACTGGCAGACCACCGGTACAACACAGAAAGGCAGCCATATCGGCAAACATCCTCAACTAAAGTTAGTGTGTGAATGCTCCACATTTTAGGTTGCACAAACTATGTTGTTCTTTTTATAGTAAAAAGATGATTTATTATGAAGATCATACAACTTTTTTTATTTTTTAAATTTTTACAATTCATTTTTTCATTTGGAATATCCATATTTTTATAATTAAAACCAAATATAGTTTTTGTTTTTGCATAAACTAATTACAAACAGAAATCCAATATTGTTAAAGACAATTTATTAACTTATCTCAGGAAAAATTTCTGATCTGTACAGTGTAATTGG
This sequence comes from Rutilus rutilus, assembly GCA_021464565.1. NCBI lineage: Eukaryota > Metazoa > Chordata > Actinopteri > Cypriniformes > Leuciscidae > Rutilus > Rutilus rutilus. The sequence continues at coordinate 16,644,193 of JAJAQA010000002.1, read as the reverse complement.
ATTAGGAGCAAAACATGTAATTGGATTAGCCCATAGCCTAAAGCACAAGTGCTACTCTTCAGCACAATGGTAACCACAAAATGCAGTCACAGAAACAACTCTAAATGTCCAACATAACTGAACTTAACACATTATCATAAACTTATCAACATTGTTTCCTGAAAAAACATCAAATAACCCTAAATTTACTCTCCTAATGCAGTCTCTGGCAAAGCATGCTGGGAAATACAGATCCACTGCACATGGCAGCGTTTAGCATCGTAAGCCTAAGTAGATCGTAGAGCCTTTGCCACCATGGTCTCTACGATCAACTTAGCTCACGATTATAGATGAAGCGCTGGGTGATGCATCTGTAGCATGCTTTGCCAGGGACAGCTTTAGGAGAGTAAATTTAGGGTTTATCAGTAAAGGGAAAGATGTTGGTAGTTTGTGTCAATGTTTAATATTCAGTTGAACATTTAAAGGAGTTTCTGTCATAAAATTTTGTGGTTACCATTGTGCTGAAGAGTATTGCTCTCAATTGCGATTTTCACTTTGATTCAACTCATGAGCAGGTGCACATGTGTCGATCCTGAGCAAGCATTAATGCAAATTGTATGTTAAGTCAATGTAACTCAATTAGGTTATAACGGCTTTCCCCTGTTTTATGTTTCAACGAACGGATTGAAGTAGGTCACAACGACGACATTAGAATTAGTATGTAGAATCAGGTAGAAATACCTCCTTAAAGCAACCAGATTTAAGATCCAGTGCTCTAGAGGTCCAAGATTTTATGTAATAAACTAACTTCCTTAACTGTATGTAGCTGTTGTGCTAGTCTAATTTTTTTCCTTTTTTTCCTTTTAAATAAACAGAATCACACAATTGAAAGAATATGGCCTGAAGTAAATAACAGAGTGAATTATCCAGTGAAAGGGGCACTGATGCAATTAGTGAACCAGGAGGAACTGGACATGGAAGATAACCTGACACGTTATTGCGTGTCTGCATTATCTTGTCAGGTTGCTACAGTTGGTCTTGATCGTGTGGTGCAGTCCTGGAATGCTCACCGGATTCCAGGTAAAACAAAGTTTAAGTGTGAATTACGTAATAGGCATGTGCAAGTATCAACATTTCATATCACAGTAATTACTTAAGGTTCAAGTTTTAATAGTATTGCAATAAAGAACAGGTTTAAAAAAAATTGTCTTTGTTAATGACAAGTTTCAATTTTTGTGATGTATATTAAAATATCACGCAATATGCCAAAAAAGTACAAGTTTCAGATTTAAGAAACAAAATTAACCTAAATAAGCTAAATACTAATTTAAATAACCGTAATGCAAACATTAAATGAAAACAACACTTTGTAAAAAAGATAAAATGGTGGTTGCTTGCCCATTTATGATCAGCCACAAGCTAATAAATTTCAGCAAAGAATTTATTAGCAAAGCAAGGGCATATTCTAAAATGCTTAATATGTAGCTAATTAATCGTGTCGCATTTATATTCTGAGCTCATATGCTTGCCTGTACGTAGTATGCTGTATTAAAGAGTGTGTATTGATTTTTTTCTTTTAATATAATGATCTTAATGCATTAAACCTCAAGCGTTTTAGAATGTTCCAAAGCAAGTCCACTGTGGATTTGTTTATATTCTCTCTGGGCCTATACTCAGTCAGCTTGTGTGCGTGTTGTCATTTTACTCCATTTAATCCAGCCAGGAGGGTGTCCAGCCTTTTGTGCTATTTTAGTCGACGTGGTGTGCCAGATGGACATCTTTGAGTATTACTCCATGTCTATGTATTTTTGTAATGTTGTAGCCGTGAGTGTCGTGTTTAAGATGGAATGAAATTACAATTTGTGCTAGACACATAATGTAGCGAATAAATGTCAGTTTGAAAACACTGAATGGACCCAATTAGATGTATTTGGAGTTGACCCTTTTCATTAACCATTTATGACAGTTTTAGTTTATGACAGTATTTTTATTTCAAGAACGTTTCCTCTAAAAATTGTAATGTTGAAAATCTTTGGATGTAAATTATTCTACAGCGCATTCAGGAAACACTTTTGTCAAATATTATTTCATGATAGCCCCTGTTAATTATCGCAGTAAATCTTACAGAGTACAGGCATATGTAATTGAATCAATCGACTGCCACTGTAAATGCCACAGGCCATAACTGTGTCAGAGTCAAGAATGCCTCCGATTTTGTAAATTACCTTCTATCATCTGTTAAAAGTCCTTTTCCTTATCAAATTAATGAAATTATGTTGATAAGATACATGTTCTTTTGTCTAATTATTATTATTATTATTATTATTATTATTTTATTTTATTTTTTTAGGAAAGGGGGTTCCGAATGTTTTGGCTCATGGAGGATGCCAAAAGAGAGTGTCTGTGGATCTTTTGCCAAATGCAGTGGAGGCTGCAGGCTGGTATGACCGTGAAGCAAGATCTTCATTGACACGAGTTTCAACTTTTGGGCAGAATCCATTTCAGTCACCAGAGGACCAGGTTGCTGTGGAGAGGCAGTTCTCTATGCAGTGTCCTGACATTGCATCTCTTTTTGAACGTGTTGTCAATTTCCAACAAGAAGAGTTCCAAAATGCCTTGAAAATACTAATTGATCTTGTTCGAGTTCATGCTTAGTGTTCCTTGCTGTCCTCTGAATTAAAGGATACTCCACTTTAAAATAAATTCTGTCATCATATACTCGCCCTCATGTTTTTTCAATCCTTTATGAATTTCTTTCTTCTGCTGAACAGAAAGGAAGATATTTAGGAGAATGTCAGTAACCAGACAGTTTCTGGTCTCATTGACTTCCATAGTATATATATATATTTCCGTACTATGGAAGTCAATGAGACCAGAAACTGTCTGGTTACTGACATTCTCCTAAATATCTTCCTTTGTTCAGCAGAAGAAAGAAATTCGTACAGGTTTTGAAACAATATGAGAGTGAGTGTATGATGACAGAATTTATTTTAAAGTGGAGTATCCTTTAACAAGTGAACTGGATCAAGTTCCTGTGGAATAAAAAATGTTCTTGATGGCATGCATTGTTTCTGGTTTTTATTGTTTGATTATACAGCCAGGACTGGACTTCCGTTTGGGTTCCACCAATTAGGTGATCCTGCTTTTACACACACACATACATATAATGTATTTTTTTCATGGTATAATTATGTAATCTGCTTATTGTGAGCCTAAATGAGTAAATTGGTATTTAATCATTATCAGGATGACTTGCCACCAACTGCTGCTGTTTTTTTTTTAAATATATTGACAGTAGTGTTTCATGTTGTCAGTTCACATTTAATAGCCTCTTAGAATGAAATTGCTATGTAAATTCACAGTGCCTCCTTTGAGCTGCAATAGACAGTGTTTAAAGTACATCTAAATGCAGGGTCAGATGCTGCTTCTGTGCCACCTATACTGCAGAGCTGGGTGTTGGTCCATACAGAGTTCATCAGACAGCCTGAAGCCTCTTGCGTTGTTGATTTAAATTTCAAAACACAATTCGACATTTGCTCGCAATGTTTTTTTTACGAAACCTCATCATTTTGCAGGACAATTGTCTAATACAGTATACAACACATATAGAAGGGTGCCAATAAAGCTGTGGTGACAGACAACACGCTTTAAGAAAAGTTTATTTCCATCACACTGTAAAGTGATCTATAGAGGAAATGCAGATGTGTTTTGCCTATTGGCATACATAGCCTATTACGTGTATTTGTTTTTAATAATAATAATAATAATACATTTTATTTGAAAGGCGCCTTTCTGACACTCAAGGTCACCGTACAGGCATACATAAAAGTTAATACATAAAACAAATGATAAAATAATACAAGAAATAAATTAAAAACCAGTTAAAATCAATTAGAATTACAGATGAATGGATGTTACAATGAATAGGCTTGTTTAAACAGATAGGTTTTGAGTCCAGATTTGAAATGAGGGAATGAGTCCATATTTCTGAGTTGAGGTGGAAGGGAGTTCCAAAGGCGGGGAGCAGAGCGGCTGAATGCTCTGCTCCCCATTGTGGTGAGACGGGCAGGTGGGACGGACAGGTATAGTGAGGAAGAGGATCTGAGAGAGCGAGATGGAGTGGGAACATGGAGGAGGTCAGATAGATAAGGGGGTGAGAGGTTGTGGATGGCTTTGAATGTCAGCAAGAGAACTTTGAACTGGATACGGGACTGGATAGGGAGCCAGTGGAGCTGCTGGAGGACAGGAGTGATGTGATGGATGGAGGGGGTTCGGGTAATGATTCGGGCAGCTGAATTCTGGACTAATTGAAGTTTACGGAGGGATTTGTGAGGGAGGCCCAAGAGAAGTGAATTACAATAGTCTAGACGTGAGGTGACAAGGCTGTGGACAAGAATGGCAGCAGAGTGGGGGGTAAGGGAGGGGCGAAGACGATTAATGTTACGTAAATGGAAGTAGGCTGACCGGGTGATGTTATTGATGTGTGATTGAAATGATAGTGTGCTATCCAGGATGACACCCAGACTCTTAACCTGAGGGGAAGGTGAGACGGAGGAGTTATCAGTTGTGATGGAAAAACTGTTGGTTTTGGATAATGTGGATTTGGTGCCAATGAGGAGAACCTCAGTTTTATCACTGTTAAGTTTAAGGAAGTTGAGGGTAAACCAGGATTTTATTTCAGCAATGCAATCGGTGAGGGTAGTGGGTGGGAGAGTGACTGAGGGCTTTGTGGTGAGGTAGAGCTGGATGTCATCCGCGTAGCAGTGGAAAGTAACATTGAATTTACGGAGAATATTGCCAAGGGGAAGAAGGTAGATGATAAAGAGAAGGGGCCCCAGGACAGAGCCCTGGGGCACACCTGTAGTGACGGGGGAGGAAATGGATTTGAATGACTTAAGCTGAACGAACTGAGTGCGGCCAGTGAGGTAGGATGTGAGCCAGTTTAGTGGAGTGTGGGTAATACCAATGGATGACAGTCTATTGAGGAGGGTGGCGTGACAGATGGTGTCAAAGGCCGCACTCAGATCAAGGAGGATTAGGATAGTGAGTAGTCCAGAGTCAGCTGCCATGAGGAGGTCGTTGGTGAGTTTTATAAGTGCTGTTTCAGTGCTGTGGAGTGGGCGGAAACCGGACTGGAACTGTTCATAGAGATTGTTATGAGAGAGGTGAGAATGGATTTGAGTAGCAACTGTTTTTTCAAGGATTTTTGAAATGTAAGGTAGATTAGAAATAGGACGGAAGTTGTTGAAATCGGAGGGGTCAGCGCCAGGCTTTTTCAAGATAGGTGTAATGACAGCAGTTTTGAAGGATGTAGGGACAGTTCCAGTAGTGAGAGAGGAGTGAATGATGGCCGAAATGATGGGGAGCAGAGAAGGGAGGCAGGATTTGACAAGATGTGTAGGTAGAGGTTTTATTTATGCTATTATAATTACACTGGGTCACCAACTAATGACAGACTGAAATCTACAGTAAATTAACACATCCTTCTTGACTCTTCAACCGAGTGTAATGGTATTTAAGAAGCCTTTAACATTAAGTGCTCAACATTAAATCTGTAACATGTAGCCAACATTAAGAATAGGGTTGTGCCGGTGAGGAAATTTTCCCATTGATTAGTTAACAAATGACAACACCAATGTTATTTGTTCATATCTTCTGTAGATTTTGATCTTTATAAGTTGTTATGATATAAAAAACAACAGTAAAATAGTACAATAATAATAATAAAAAAAACTTGCGTATAGCCTACTATAATGAAACTAATAAGACGGGTGACATAAAATACCCATATTATAACAAATAAATAAAATATATTTGGAAATCGCCCTTTAAAACGAAGGCTCGGTTTGTGGTTCACAATTATTTAATTAAAACAAAGACAAAGTCACTTATATTTAAAAAAAAATGTATTTGTTTTTGTTAACAGAAGTTAAATTGCGCTTTTAATTGCCTCCGCTATCGTCCCGTCAATCATACTCGCGGGTCATTTTCAGTAAAAATGTATTCCACCATCATCGGTATACCCATCATCTGACTGCTGACTGAACACTGGTCAGTGATCTTCTCCCCCTCGGCACTGTCTAGCGCAGCTTCACCACACAGATTTAACTCAAATAAAACAGGCTGGTGGCAGACTAATATTTAATATTTCTGATGTAAAGATTTCTGTGAAACGCGTAAAGCTGCACAGAAGAAAGCCCAACAGGACCTGCCCTGTACAGTTTAAGAATCGGTAGCCATAGTAACGTTAGAGGACTATTATTTTGTTGAACAGACCTGACCTGAGCGACTGCTGATGACGTCACATGCTCAGATTTGCTTGACCAATCGGCGGAAGGGGGCGTCTCAGGACCGCCCACATGTGGAAAACGAATTTTGAAGTCATTTATTCGTTTTATGCCTCTGAACTAAAAAAACGAAAAATCAAGCCGAAATCTCGTTTTTTCGTTTTTTTTGAAAAAACGAATTAAGGGGCCGTTTTCTCGTTTCTGCTTATTTCATTTCAAATTGGAAAACAAACTATCAAAACGTACACGGACCAAACAGTATTACCAGCTTCACTTATTACTAACCAGACTGACTTTATTTCATTTCCGTTTGAATGAAATCAATAGTTGTATTTTAAAGTCACCATGATGGTGGTTAGCGTTTGCTTTAGTTGGGCTCTTGACCCTTGACTCTTTAATATAACATTTTCTCTGGCTGCTATAATTATGTGTTTATAAAACACGTTTGTTGCAGCAAAAAAGCCAAGAGAAAAAGAGATCAGGTGATGTTGGCTGTTTATTGATGATGATGACGACAAAGTCATCATCATGTAATTGCCTCATTCGCTGATCTTGTTCAGTGTCTAATGCTTTTTAATATTGTTTATTCATAACAGAAGCCATTTGATTTTACAGCATGAAATTTAACAGTGTTGTTTATCAAACAATATACTTTTTTTTTTAATAGGTAGTGCACAAAAACCTTTCATCTATGGCATTACTCAGACTCACACAGACATCAAGAAACAGCATATGAATCTCAACAATGGTGACAAATAGGGCTGGGCGATTTAAATCGCGATATTGTTATGCGCATCTCGTCAGTAAAGCCGGTTCCTTGATTAGTAGTAAATCTCCATCACCTGCTTTCAGATGAAGCGGCATTTAGGGCTGAGGAGATGATTAAGTGATTAATTTAGTGATGATTGAGCATTATTGAAGACACCTGATGTTAACAAGCAGAATCACTGAAGGAGAAAATCACAAATTGTAAGTTACCATTAAGGTGATGGGTGTTTGCTTTAGTTGGGCTCTAGACCATTATATGTTTACTTTAATGTTTACTGTTGTTTGTCTGCTGTTATTGATTTATAACAGTTAAATGAACAAAGTAAAATGTTATCTTATAGTGTTGGTTATGTTTTGACATAATCATGCTGTGATCTGAAAAAGGAAACTTATTGAGATAGTTTGGTTTAAGTTGTTAGCTGCAGTTTAGTGATTCTTCAGCCTTTGATTATCAGTATTTTACTTATAATTCAAAATATTTATTAAACATTGTTCTGATCAAAAGACATTCAGATAAATTCATTTAAAACACAGACATCAATAATCAGCCTGTGAATCTCAACAATGGTGACAATAATAAAGCATGTTGCAGTGGCTGCCACCAATCACAACTCATTAATGGCTCCCATCATGCATTGCGGTATGAATAAATTATGATCTGAATTGTCTATGTAATTTATTTTTCCTAATTGAATATTCTGCTTCTCACCATTGTTGAGATGCATAGACTGAATCTTGACATCTGTGTGTGGCTAAACGAATGATTTTTTTTTTTTTTTTTTAACAACTTTTAAGAAATCCTTTATATTATATGAAAAATTCTGGGCATTTATGCAGATTCACTAACCAACAACATAAATCGAAGTCAGAAAGAAGGATTTTAATGAGTTCAGTGATCAAGTTCAAATGATGATTGTCATAACATAACCAACACCATCAGATCACTTTTTTCTTTGTTCAACTGGTGATTATAATTCAGAAACAACAGACAAACAAAATCTAAAGTTAATAATATATGGGTCAAGAGTCCAACTAAAGCAACCATTGATCGTCATAACGGTAACTCACAATTTGTGATTTTCTCCTTCAGTGATTCTGCTTGTTAACATCAGGTGTCTTCAATAATGCTCAATCATCACTAAATTAATCACTTAATTATCTCATTAACTTAAACACTCTTGAGTGTGGACTCATACACTCCCAGGAGTGTTAATTTAACACTGGAGTTTTTGCTGTGTACAAAGAGCCGTAGTTAACTGACAAGCTGAGCCATATCGCATTAATTATCGCTGGTGATACGTCCGCGATATTAATGCGATATGGCTCAGCTTGTCAGTTAACTACTGCTCTTTGTAGTAAATGCCGCTCCATCTGAAAGCAGGTGAAGGCGATTTACTACTAATCAAGGAACCGGCTTTACTGACGAGATGCGCATAACAATATCGCGATTTAAATCGCCCAGCCCTAGTGACAAAAGATACAAAAAATCCTGATGCATAATTTATTAATGCCGCAATGCATGCTGGGAGATATGGGTGAGTTTTGATTGGTGGTACCCAGCATGCACTGCAGCATGAAGCATTTCATTGATTGTCACCATTGTTGAGAGTCATACACTGATTCTTGATGTCTAAGTAATAATGTAGAAAAAGAGAAAGTTTAATGCACTAAATGTTTTTAAAATTCTTTATATTATTTAACTGTTGGATCTAATGCTGTCAGGTCACACAGCTACTATAATAAATAAAACAAAATCACATAACCCCAATAATCAAAGCATTAGACACTGAAAAAGATAAGTGATTCAGGCCACAATATGATGATTACACCTTCATCAATAAACAGCCAATATCACTTGATCTCATTTTCTCTTGGCTTTTTCGCTGCAACAAACGTGCTTTATAAACACATAATTATAGCAGCCAGAGAAAATGTTATATTAAAGAGTCAAGGGTCAAGAGCCCAACTAAAGCAAACGCTAACCACCATCATGGTGACTTTAAAATACAACTATTGATTTCATTCAAACGGAAATGAAATAAAGTCAGTCTGGTTAGTAATACCGTATTTTCCGCACTATAAGGCGCACCGGATTATAAGGCGCACCTTCAATGAATGGCCTATTTTAGAACTGTTTTCATATATAGGGCGCACCGGATTATAAGGCGCATATAGAATAGAAGATACTGCAGTCAAATGTTTGACTGGGTTTGCGTTATGCAGTGGTCACCAACCTTTTCAAGCCTAAGATCACATCCAAAGTCCAAATGTAAACCAAGATACCTTGTTTATACTCGACGCGTCCGCATGAGCGCGAAGTTAATAAAAAAAAAAAATCCGTCTGCTCAGGCAGATTCGGCTTAACAGCGCGCGCGCCTCTGAATCCGAAGATGCATGACTTTGAGCCGAATCTGCCCGAGCAGACGGATATTAGTAGTACATCTCATCACACCGGCACCCAGTTTGCGCGTCTAAATCAGTTGTATGGTCTGGTGTTCAGTCTAAAACAAAACAGTTGCGTCAAGTAAATGCCTCGTCTGTTTGGGGAGTTGCGTGCGCAGTCAGCGGAGGCTCGCGCTCCGGTGTCAGGCGAAAGTATAAACAAGGTTTAAGTCAGCGGTTGTTTAACAGACGTTAACATAAGGCGCCAGATCCATATATAAGGCGCTCCGGATTATAAGGCGCACTGTCGTTTTTTGAAAAAAATAAAGGCTTTTAAGTGCGCCTTATAGTGCGGAAAATACGGTAAGTGAAGCTGGTAATGCTGTTTGTGGAGTTGTTTAATCCTCCTCTGCTGAGATCTTCACAGATTTAATGTCTTCTTTTCTCTTCAGTTGATTTCATCTAAGGCTGAGGCTGAAGTCAGTTGTAGTTCTAGTAGTTCTAGTAGTTCAAGTATTTTATTAATTTCTTATCTAATTTATTTAACCACGTTTTTTAACATTTAATTATTTTAAATGTCTTCTTATTTATCAATTTATAAAGTGGTTTCTTTTATAAACAATTCTTTAAAGTTAATAAACCAGTTGTGCTCCAAACAATATGTTTTCTATATTTTAATTTATATAAAGTTATATTTATTCAATAGCCTATATTGTCCTAAGATAGAAGTAATGGCAGGGTTATTCAGTATTCAGTATCAAAAACACACGTGTTGTGCTGAAATGTACATCTTTGATATATCCATGGCTATATGCTGTTCAATAATTCTTTCGACCTCTCAAAGATCAACAGAGCGGCTGCCAGTTTACCAAAGGTTGAATTTACACAACAGGTTTTTGCAGGTCATTTACGGGAAATCTGAATTTGACTGCTGTTACTCTTCATATGCTTATGAGATCTTTATGAATCTCCTGCACTGAATTTGCATTTGCGTTTTTCATTAGGCACTGATTCAAAAGACTCAAGATTCAGATTTATTCAAAGTCTATATGTTAAATGAACTTAAAGGGGTCATATAATGGTACATGCACTTTTACAAGTTGATTGCACTGAAATGTCTGTTGGCAGTGCCTGTACACAACCATCCTATCATGATAAAAATCCATCCAGTGGTTTTGTTTTAATCTCCTTATATGTTTGACCATCTCTGAAATCAAGCCGTTCGATATTGTGACGTCATAAGATCGTACGCCCCTCCCGCTATTGTGATTGACAGCCGTGTTTCAACACAAGACCCGCCCTGAGCAAGCTGTGACAGCCGTCGTCATAGTAGTCCGCCATTGTTGATATGCTGGAGTAGAATGGCGTCTAAGCGATTGTGGTGTTCTGTTCTTAGATGTAATAAGGAACACAGCAGTCATTTGGATGTTCCTAAATCCGAGCCGTTGAAGAAGCAGTGGCTGAGTTTTGTTTTTGAAGCTATATGCCCAAAGGATTGACGCGGGGATTCCCTCACGAGGATTCCCCACGATCGTCTGTGCTTTCATGTTTGCGCGAATCATTTCACACCAGACAGCTTCACAAACGAGAAAAAACGGATCGGTACCAACGTGTTCCTGCTGAACCTCCAGAAGATGTGAGTGTAATGTTTTATTAACCTTTATATTAGTATTTATATTAATCTTTGCGAAATTTGCAAACCTTGCTGCAGGCTTCACGATGAATGCGACACTCAGGGTACATTACGGCATGTTTTCTATGTACAACGTTCTCAATTCATAATCCCACGTTTATAACGAATAACACGTGGTTATTGTGTTAGATACGGTCAGAGAATGTCTAATACGGTGTACCCAGAGCCATAGAGAGAAAGAGTTGCGACACTCTTTGATGTCGCCGCTATGGCTGTCACGTGGTTCATGTAAGCCCCAATAGTTCTAAAACATACGCTGGCTGTCATGCTCTTCTATGGGACAGACAGCAGCGATTGTATTATTGAACGGTAAATATAAAATAAAACACACACCCAAGTACTTTTTCAGCTGTTATTGCATTATTGCATTTTGTTAATGTCAGTTTTGCATTTGGAGATAAGTTTTAGGCTATATTTTTGGAGGGAAAAGTGAAAGTGAAAGTGAAAGTGACGGCCAAGTATGGTAACCCATACTTGGAATTTGACCTCTGCATTTAACCCATCCAAGTTAATGCACACACATTAGGAGCAGAGTAGTGAGTAGTTAACACACACACACTGCAAACGTGGATACACACACCCAGAGCAGCGGGCAGCCTTTGTGTGGCGCCCGGGGAGCGATTAGGGGTTAGGTGCCTTGCTCAAGGGCACCTCAGTCATTTCCCACCGGTTCTGGAATCGAACCAGCAACCTTTGGGATACCAGTCCAACTCCCTAACCACTAGGCCATGACTGCCCATGACTGCCCCCTAGTGAAAAGCTAGTGTTCATGTTCGCATGGGTAGTAGCACTGGCTTTAGCGGCTCTAACTTAACTTTTCCATATCATTCATCTGATGATGGACGTCTCATGATATTTATTTTAGCACAACTGGGCTGTATTAGGCTATTGATTCCTGTGATTTTGCTTATAAATTTTGATTCAGCCATTAGCCTACCTTTGATCACGCAAAGAGGTCTGCCGTGGCGGTCCGTTCAGAATTCGCTTAAATATTTTTTATTAAACAATGACAGACAACAAAAATGTGTGCTTGTGTGGGTGTGTGTGAACAAGAAAAACAGAAACCAGGGGCAGGTGATCCATGAAACAGACAGGACTGGTGATCCCATAACAATCCTAGAGGTCCAGCATTGTTCTCACAAGCCGCTTCACTCAAGACAATAAAACATAATGAAAAGTTAGTATATCCCAACAAATTTAATTAAATAAAAGTTGCTATAAAGGTGGTAGTGATTCATTACCGAGCTCTTACTGTCACAGCTGACGAAGTCGCGCTAGCTAGCTAGCAGGCAGTGCTTGAAAATTGGTTGAAACAACCAACATAAAATATAAATAATTACGCTGTGCATGTACAAATGAAGACCAGTATAAGCATCGCAAAGGGCCTCTGATACAACATAGACAGTTGACAAATCAAACGAGGTCGATATTTCAGCAACTTAACTCTGGAACAACTCGACGCGCAGCAATGTAAGTGAATGGTGTCCAACGCCAAAATGACGGTGTTTAGAACTATTCCGCTCTTCAAATCCCGGAAGTAGGCGGTTAAAAGCGCCGCCATTATTTACAACGGAGGTCTATGGGAGTGTCGCAACTCTTTCTCTCTATGGCTCTGGGTGTACCCACAGAACAGAGGGGCGGGGTGAGCAAAGCTCATTATCATTTAAAGACACATGCACTGAAACGGCGTGCTGAAAACAGAGCTGTTTTTGACCAGGTAAAATTAGTGTTTTCTTACAATACTAATGAGAATTTTTAATTAAAGTATATTACAAACTTTTAATTTAGACCCTAAAGAATCATATTAGCTTGTACAAAAATGGCATTATATGACCCCTTTAAAATATTTGATTTATAAAATGTATGAAAATAAAGAAGTTATTTGTGTATCACACAGGAGATTCATAAAAATCTCATAAGGATTTGAAAAGTGAATGACAGTCAAACATAAATATTACTTGCTATACTGTTAGATTGTAGATCGCTGAACTGAAGTGTCAGTTTACTTACAAAGCAAATGCAAAAAAACAGAGAGAGAGAAGTTTGGACTGTGAGGGTGACGGAGGCGGGTATAAATCTGAGCTGCTGCAGGTCCACACACACACACACACACACACACACAGACACGATGGAGGTGAAGCTGCTGTGTCTGACTGTTGTTCTTCTCTCCTCACCCCTCCTCACACTGTGTGACCCGCTGTGAGTATTAAACACACCGTTTGCTCATAGAGTTACTAATAATCAGTTTTTAAGATTTCAAACACTGTGATTTGATCTCCTCAGGTTTGTTCTGTCAGCTCCTAATTTGCTGAGAGTGGATTCCTCTGAGAACGTGTTTGTGGAGGCTCAGGATTACTCTGGAGGAAACCTGGACGTGAGGATCTCAGTGAAGAATTTCCCAAAGAAAGACAAGGAGATACTGTCCAAAACAGTGATACTGACTGCAGAAAACTATTACCAGATCCTTACAGATATAAAGGTGAGAGCTCCATAAATACAGTGATGTTTCATTCTGTAACATGGTGAGGGTCAGGAGCAGGCTGGGAAGCAGATCCACATCCAGGTTTATTCAAATAATCCACAAGGTTATAGAACACAAGGTAACTAGCATAAACAAATAAAAACACGAAACATGATAAACCAAAGAATGTGATTTCAGCGACTGACAGAGAACAAGGGCTATATATATACACAGCGACGCTGACATAACATTCTTTGGCTTATCGTGTTTCGTGTTTTTATTTGTTTATGCTAGTCCAAAAGCCTCTGTACAAGGTTCAAAACTAGTTCAAATGTGGTAATTGTGGACATATTTTCAACATCATTTATGGTCTCATTTAGACAATTTATACTGTTTCTGGACCAAATAAAAACTCTCAGGATGCATTAAATTAAAACTCATATTTATTTCAATATAATTTCCTTTTGTAATTGCAAAGCAACTCACAGACAGTTTGTGTTTGTCCAAAAATCATGAACATAAAAGACACATCAGTAAATCACACATCAGACACTTGTGCTGAGACTCATTTAATGAGATCTTCAATGATGTTGAAATATGTCCACAATGACCACATTTGAACTAGTTTTTAACCTTGAGGTTCCATGAACGTCTATATCGGACGTGCAGAACACGTCAAAAAAAGACGTCATAAAAACTTTCATTCTGGCTCCTCAGTGGACGTCTTTTCAACGTACGACTTTTGTGACAAAGACGCTGAAAAGACATATTTTGGACATAATTTTGTTTAGTGGGCAAGTGAAACACAAGGGCTATATATACACAGGCAGACAAGCTTAACATGATAACAAGGGGGCGTAGATAATAAGAAACACCTGGAGACTAATCAACTTGAAAACCTACAAATAACTACAAAACATGGTGTAAGACAGGAAATAACATAAGAGTCCAGGAACACACGAGACAGGGGAACACAGGCTGGGATCATAACACATTCTCATTATTTTATTATCAGATATAATTCAGGCTGACTGATTATCTGTTCTCTAGATCCCTGATGATCAGAACTTGTTCTCTGATGATCCTCTGGAGAAGCAGTATGTGTATCTACAAGCTCAGTTTCCATCCAAAACCCTGGAGAAAGTGGTCAAGGTCTCATTCCAGACTGGATATATATTTGTACAGACAGACAAGCCCATCTACACGCCTGCTAGCACAGGTACGATTATGTGCTTGAAATGGGAAAAATACAACACAGTGAATTTTAAACATGTTGCATAAGCATGACATAATCATATTTATTATTAAAGTGACTACTGCATGTATTTAGGGTTTGAATCTGAGTAAAAAACATCAGAACTCATGTTTCAGTTTTTTGCTTTGACCTCTTTTTCAGTTCAATACAGGATTTTCTCTCTGACGCCCAACATGAAACCACTCAGTCAGACTGGAGTCACGGTGGAGATCATGGTACACACTTATATAAGTGCACACTGTTATTACACACACACACCCGTGTCATTTCAGCTGTAATGAGCATGTACACTGCTGATCTCAGTAAACACACAGTGTTAATGCTGATTTCTGTGTTTCTGAAGAATCCACAAGGCATCACAGTTTCATCAGAGAAGTTATATCCAGAGAAAGGGATGAAGTCTGGAAGCTACGCCATTCCTGAGGTTGCCAGGTGTGTGAAACGCTGACTGAAGATATTCAACCTGAGTGAACTTTATTTAATGATTCAATGATTTCTCTTTAATTTATCTGCACAATACTCATAGATGTGATCTGTGTTATAAGATTCATTTGATCTGTTGTATAATGCTTATTTAAAAAAAAATTGAAATGTTTTTGTTTCAGTCTTGGGATCTGGAAGGTGGTCACTCGGTACACAAACACTCCTCAGAAGACGTTTACTGCAGACTTTGAGGTCAAAGAATATGGTAAGATGTGTGTCAACAAAATGTGTTTTGTGTAAATGCAATAAAAACTAAAATAATGTTTTTATTTATTTGTGTCTTTTCTCTGGTATGGTTTATAGTGCCGCCAACATTTGGAGTCAGATTAAGACCCAGTAAGTCTTTCTTCTATGTGAGTGACGAGAGCCTGACAGTCGACATTGAAGCCAAGTAAGACAACATATGTTCTGCTTCACTGTATTCAAAATTAATCTTTAATGTGTGCACACACTGATTTAAAATATATTTGTTTGTAAACTACAAAATAATGTGCTATGAGCAACCAAAACCTTTCATAAGTTGAGAACTTCCAAAGAAATAAAGACATTTATTTTATTGGGTTATTTTCTGTTTTATTGGTAGTACAATGTTTCAGTTGTGTCTGACCCTTCTCACTAGATCTGCACTATACAATATGTGGTAACACTTTAATTAATTAATACAGTTTGCTGAACATTTAAATGATTTTGTAAGAGCAATTTATTGTACTGTAAAGCTGTTGTTGTCCACCGAGTGGCGCTGTGACATATTATAATTAGAGAAACAAGAAGTGTGTGAGTCGGTAATGGGGAAGCACACAGTTTTTGAGTGTGCTAAAGGATAGTTAGAGTGCTTTCACATCTGTAGTTCGGTTCATTTGGTCCGGACCAAGGGCGAAAAATGATACTTTGTAGCATTTTTAAGGCGTTTTGGTTCCTTTTCACACCACACTGATTGCTCTGGTCTGAACCAGTTTATGAGTTGATAAAACGAACCAAAATACAGTCACGTGACAACATCCACATCACTTGTTGGCCAGATGTCTTGGACGCAAAACTGCACTTCGTTTGGTCAGAATTAACGTGCGGGAAAATTCCAACAGAACTCCCGGAAGTAAACAAAGAGGTGGAAAATTCGGCAGAAAACACGCCGCTGTTTACTATGGAGAGACGACTGCGTGGGCTGATTGCCTCCTTGGTCATATTTTATTATATAGTTTGTCTACACCACTTTAGACAAACAATAATATTTGAGAATGAACCGAGGATGCGGCTCGAAAATAATGTTAATAATAATTTCTATCAGGCTCCGCACCTCCTCACAACTCCAAGTTTGTCCGCGAGCTGCCATGCTTAAAGTGCAAACTGTCAACAAACATTTCTCCTCATCCCATAATGCACAGCGCAGCTGACTATGGCAACTGGTTTAGTCCAAAAATGCGCAGTTCTTTGGCAGTTGGTTCTGTTCGAGGTCGGATCAGGTCCTCACCACAAACGAACCGCTCCAGAGTTCGTTTCAAAGCGTACCGAGACCACCTCTTCCAGGAGGTCTCCGTCCGCTTGTTTGGTCCGCTTTTGGTGCGCACCTGAGTGCAGTGTTGTAGTCGAGTCACCAATTGTCGAGTCCGAGTCAAGTCTCGAGTCCCCGTGTTCGAGTCCGAGTCCAAGTCCGAGTCACCAAAGAAGAGACCGAGTCGAGTCCGAGTCGAGTCACCATTACCTGAGTTCGAGTCCGAGTCGAGTCTCGAGTCCCCAGTGTTCGAGTCCGAGTCGAGTCATCAAGGTTGAGTCTGTGTTATATTTCAAGACTGCCAACATTTCTCTACTCTGGCACCTTTAAAGAGCTGATATAATTATAAAAGAGGGTCTACATTAAACAAAAATGACACCACTGTGTTGACAATTATAAATAATAAATACAATATAAATAAATATAAATAAAAAATTTGATTTCAATAATGTAGGCTATTAGTAGGCTAAATGTTGAAATTAACATTAACAATGCTGTAGAAGTGCAGTTTATTAATAGTAGCCTAAATGTTAACTAATGTAGTTAACTAGAGTTTAATAAATGGAACATATTGTAAAGTGTTACCGATTTGTTATACACCGATTCAGACGTCTCGTGAGTTCGTTGTTGGACAGATGGTCAGTTGTTTTAACCATTCATTAAAGTGAATCGTTCAAAGGAGTCATTAGTTCGCGAATCGGACGTGTCATTAATGGACGTGTAGCCTATACGGCACGCCTTGTGTGATTATCTCGGCAGTTTAGGACAGGACAAGATTTGTGTCAACACAGAAAACATTTCATCACTAGATAGGTCTTTTCGTTTATTGAAATTGTGGCTAATGTCAGCTGAATGTGCGGAACGCTTTTCAGAGAAGATAAGGCAAACGTTTTTTTTTTTTTTTTTCAGCACAATTCACACCTCGCGGTAATTCAGGAGAAAAAAATCTCTGAATGATCTACGTGAAACTTCGGTCTTCCGACCTTTTACTATCGTGTCAATTGATTTTGATTAATATGCGTGAGGAGGGAGCACCGCTCGTGTTGTTTGAAGACGGTACGAGAGCGCGCGCGCGGCTGGGGCTTTCTCTCTGCTCGTTCATATATGCAGGAAAAAAAGAGATCCCGTCCGGTCTTGGAGCCCAAAACAGGAAAAGTGTAACATCTTATATCAAATTTTAAATCCTATTTAGTCAGAAACTTCATCCAACGTCATTCATTTGATGAATGCTCAAGTCCGATTTTATATCCTCGAGTCCAAGTCCAAGAACGAGTCATCAGTCCGCGAGTCCAAGTCAAGTCACGAGTCCTGAGAATAGAGTCTCGAGTCGGACTCGAGTCCAGAGAATAGGGACTCGAGTCGGACTCGAGTCCGAGTCCAGGACTCGAGTACTCCATCACTGCCTGAGTGCGAATGGCGCATTCACACCTGCCGAAACGAACCGCACCAATGGGGAAAACAAACTAGTGCGAATCAACCGAACTAAATGAGGCAGGTGTGAAAGCACCTTAAGGAACATGGTAGTCTCAGCCTCAGTGATGACCATGGATGGCACACTTTACTGGAAACACTTCAGGATTTGCAAAGTCGCGATCTGATTGGTTGAATTCTACAGGATGTCTGGATGCCATGTGTGTTGCGTTCTTTAACGGTCCGCCTGGAAACAAATGTAGTAATGCCAAAACCCCTCGTGGAAGAAGAACGCCGTTGTGTTTATAATGAGCGCTTACCAGGATCAACTAAATGCTGCATTTTCAAAAGTATGTGAAGTTTGCGGCTCCATTGTTGTAGTAAACTTTCACAGTAGGGCTGTCACTTTTTATTCGATATTCGAATATGCATTCGAACATGACATGAAATATCTGTAATCGAACTATAAATAAACTATCCGGTCTTTAAAGTGCCATGTGTAGCGCATTTTTTACAGTCTATGATTAGACCGTTTGTTTTTTATTTTATTGTTTGCCATCTCATCCAGTAGCGGGCGCTCTAAACGTATTGTAGCGTAGGCCCATGACCAAATCAAGCAAATAATAGCCAACAACCACCCTGTTTTGAAAATGGAAGATAACGCACAGAACGCCTGAGCGGACAATTACGACCCCAACTCATCTAAAAAGTAGTGTCTGGAAATATTTTGGGTTCTACACCGCAGATGGTAAAGTAACCGTTAAAGATAAGGTAGTTTGCCAAATTAGCAAAAAAAAAAGTTTACTTATGCATCCTCGACATCCGAATATGAGGAGGAAAACAGTCTCAATTAGTCGAGTCATGAACGCCGCGCTACGTTAGATTTCACAAACGCAATTCCTATCGACCAGCTCACTTAGCACGGCGTTCGTGGCTCGACTAATCGAGACTGTTTTCCAAGATGCCTGTAAACGCGTAATGTACTGTCTTTATAAAGTATCTTCTTAAGATCTAATTAAACTGTACACTTACAAAGTTCTCAATGCTTCGGTTTGCATGTAGGGACCCTCATTATGCTAGGTTCATTTTTCACCGGAATTGTCCTTTAAGAAGGTATACCAGCAGCCAAGGGAAGAGGTCAAATATATGTAAAACTCATTAAGGATTGTGCTTGACTTGAATGATAAACTTGGCGCCTCTCTGAAATGTGTGGCCCCTGCTTTTAAAAAATCCTAGATCTGCCACTGCTTTTATTCACATATAGACATTGATCAGTGAACATAAACAGAAGTTCAACTGAAACTGTTTGACGCGTGAGAACAAACCTCTTCACTCTCAGAAAAAAAGGTACAAAAGCTGTCGCTGTGGCGGTACCTTTTCAAAAGGTACACTTTTGTTCCTAAAGAGTACATATTAGTCCCTCAAAGGCAGAGGTGGGTAATAGACCTTTTACGCACTTCCGCATTTTTCGAACGGAAATACGTCAATGAAGTGTATTAGAACTTCCTGTTATCATAGCGGCAGATACGAAAAATGGCAGAGTCGCAGTTTCTGTTGTGTTCCAGGCTGTTCGTCTTCCAAACAAAAACAGCCCTACCTTTCCTTTCATTCTTTTCCTGTGGATCCAAACCTGAAACCCAAATGGATACAAGCGATCCGAAGAGAGGAAGGGCATAGTTTTAATGTTAAAACGGGTAGCACCTATGTCTGCAGCCGGCACTTCGCTCCGGATGATTACAGTGGTGGCTGCGTCGTTCGTCGCCTGAAGAGTGGTGTGGTCCCGAGCCTATTCCCTTGGAACAACTTTACAGCTCCTTTGAGAAGGGAGTCAGTATATGACAGAACCTTCAAACGCCAGTCTAAACAGCTATGCTGTGAAGATAGCGACATGGTGGCTAAGGCAGTAAGGATGGATCACGACTACATGACACACCCACCTGCAGGTAAGATTGTTCATAATGTGTTTAGTTAACGCTAGTCAACTATGTGTACCGTTATTGGATAAATATTTCTACCTGAACAAATTAATGTTTATAATATAAGCTGTTCACGAAATTCAACTAACGTTCATCAGTCGGATTTATTTCATTCCGATTGTGTCCATGTAAACGTAGCTATAGTCTCATGCTGTCTAGCTGTAAGGGGCCAGAGATGGGCAGTAGGGCACAACCTAACGCTTTTTGACTTTATAGTAATTCTTTATTATTATCCCCAAGGGGCAATTTGTTCCACTTAAATTTTTAAATAATGAAACAATTTATTGATGTGGCAGCTATAAAATACACTAAGTTTCATCATACTAGCATGTGTGGAAGTATTTAAAACAAGTGTGTTACAACTGGCCCTGTGTTAGGTTGTGCCCCGCTCTCCCCTATTTTAATTACATGTATTTAATTACTTTTGAGTTTTGTCATTTGTATTTTCCTTAACAAAAATAAATGAAATGTAATTTGTAATTAAATACTTAAAATACTTTTTAAAACATGATTACTGTGTTGTGTTGAAAGGTAGCATAAATATGTTAAAGCAGAACTCTGCAACTCTAGCGAACTCTAGTCACTTCTTCGCTGATTTTCCCTTTTGTTGTCGCATGTTTTCCCCACGAGCTCCCCCTACAGCTGTGGGAGGGTGTATATTTCACAACACGGTCGTAAAAAAACTCACTTGCGGCGGCCTCCTCCCCCTCTCTACCGCTGCTCATGTGCGTTTGTTTTGATCGGAGCAAGCCAACTGTATCGTGTGGAGCTATGTCTACCGAGGTGGGTAATCTGGTAATACATCATACATGCGTGTGTGTTTATGTCGAATTGCCGTAAAGCAATTTGTGTTTCGCGCTCGTTCTCATTCTCGTTCTCGCTTCTCACGAGACTTCCAATTTCTATCTTGCCGGGACGGTAGTCTCCAAGTTGCAAGGTTGGTTTTCCGCCTGGGAACGCTGGGGGGAGCGGGGAAAGTCACCAATATCACCAGAACAGGTTGTTTAACCATCCAAATGATTTCTAGACAGTTTTATTACGTTAAAAAAGTTACCAAGTTCTCCTTTAAGACTGGTTTTTAATTTCTTTATCTTTACAGGTGCTCTGGATGAGGCTTTGGATTACATCCATGACTTAGAAGCCAAGTTGCAAAACACTGGTCTACCACCCCCTACTCTCTTCAGCCGATACTGTTCGTCGGACGACCAAATACGTTTCTACACCAAATTTCCATCTGAGAGTGTTTTTACTATTTTTTGGGAGTCGATTGCACCATCTGCACTTAGACTGGTGTACTGGACCAAAGCACAGAGGGCAGGTGAGGAAGGCTGCCAAGATCCCAGCCCACCACGCATCATGCCATTAATAGATGAGTTCTTGATGTACTCCATGCGTGTTGCTGTTGGCATGAAGGAGCAGCTCATTGCTGACATGTTCAATGTGAGCATTGCCAGGGTCAGCAGGGTTACCATCACCTGGGCCAATTATCTTTTCATGATGCTGAGCTCACTTCCCATCTGGATAAGCAGGGAAAAGGTTAAGTCCACTATGCCCCTTAAATTCCAGAGGTACTGTCCCAATGTCAGAGTGGTACTAGAGTGCACAGAAATTGCCCTGGAGACAGCCTCATCCCTGACCTTACAGTCAGAAACATTTTCAAATTACAAGAACAGGACGACATTGAAAGGGCTAATTGGAGTTGCTCCCAATGGTTTGGTGACATTCATCTCACCCCTGTACACTGGGTGCATCTCAGATAAGGAGATCACCAGGATCAGTGGAGTCCTTCCCTTGCTGGAGCCAGGAGACGATGTCATGGCGGACAAAGGGTTCCTCATTCAAGACCTCCTTGCTGACGTTGGAGCTAAGCTCATCATTCCACCTTTTAAGCGTTCAGCTCAATTCAGCAAGGAGGAAACGGAACAAACCCAAGCCATTGCCCGCCTTAGAATTATAGTGGAAAGAGTGATCGGTAGGATAAAGTCCTTTCACATCTGGGACTCTTCCGTGCCGCTCACACTGATTGGCAGTGTGAATCAGATCTGGCTTAACTGCTGTGTTTTGGCAAATTATCAAGGACCTTTTTGTTTTGAAGAGTGAATTAATGTTTTGTATGTAAATAATGTATAATGTGTAAATAGTATGTAAATAATTTAGTGTTCCCACATATTCTTACAAATCAAATTAAATATAAATGTTATATTCTTAATATTTTTCTGTTGAAATGTGACTTTAATTTCACTAAAACATTAGATGAACAAATAAAACAATTTTGGTCAAAATTGTGCATCATTTAATTTTTTGGTATGTGTAACATCAACTGATTAATAACAACTCAAATAACATCAAACATTTACAATAAAAAATAACATTACAGATCATCAACAGTAAGACAGAAGGCTAAACTGATTGGTAAAGACAAGATTAGTTTAATTCAAGGTATGCATTCATGTATGTGCCATAATAATATATATCTAATTTCTCTTTCATTTCCACAATGAATGAGTCATCACGCCAGATTCTTTCCACAGTTAAAGTTGATTGGGTATCAGTAACAAAGTCACACCATGTCAGTCCTGTGATTGCCAGTTGGCCCTGAACCTGCCAGTAGTACTTATGTGAACGCCTCAGACTGATCTGGCCTTCCTGCACCTTGAGGTGAGCAACCTGAGATGGATCAGTTTTTGTGCTGCTCTTCACCTCAACCAGGCCAAAAGGAGGCGACTCTGAAGGGTCATACACCCGACCGTCTGGACTGGCCCTGAGATGTGGTGCGTCAGGGTGAATGATGAATCCTGCTGGTAACACATTAACTCGCAACAGTTCAGCATAGTTTGCCAGCACTTCAGGCTCCACTAGTAGACCACGCTTCATTGCTGCTGTTTGCTTTGTGGAGCCTCTGATCATCTGGATAGCTGCAGACTCCAGCTCTGCACGACATGCCCTACTACAACAAGCTTCCCAAAAACGACTAGCAGTCAGCCTTGGTCGCCGTAGCTGTGTCCACGCAGGACATTTGGACTGCTGCTGAGTTTCTTTTGCTATCTCGCTGGACAGCTGCGGTGACACTTCAAGAGACTGGAGATGCATTAACTGATGCAAGGTCAGGACGAAATGCAACCTGGGAAGAGTGTGCTGCATCACAGGAAGGGATGGAAATTCTGGAGCCATGTGGTGTAGGAGGAGGTCACTGGACTTCTTCGGTGGACAGTGATAGGACATGGGGGATCCACGAGGGACAGACCCAAATTTAGATGGTGTCAGCTCCATCTCAGAAACCCCATCCAATACAACAGCAATGAGAGGTTGGGGCTGCACCTGGCTTAGTTTGCTTCCAGATGCCATCATATATGGATCTGGCAGTGGTCCTAGACAAGAGAGCAAAGAGAAACACAAGATTATTGGTCACAGATTTAAATTGTATTCATTTTATCTGCGGCAACCATAATTTGGTTAGTCATAACATAAAAAAAAAACTTAACTTACTCTCACAAAGCAACAAAACAGTTAAATTAATCACCTGTATATGCCTTGTACAGTGTGGACCTCAGACCGTCCTTGCCAACTGTTTTGGGTTTTTGCACCACCAGCTCACCAACCGGTTCAGGATGGATTACCTTAAGTAAAGGACAAAAACCAATTAAGTCAAGTCAAGTCATCTTCATTTATATAGTGCTTTTAACAATGTAGATTGTTTCAAAGCAGCTTTACAGAGATAAGCGTATAATTTAAGGTAACAGAGATTGTTTTGGCTTTATAGTGGTTCTTTAATAAAGTTATTTTCCAGCTTAAGTTAGTTTTGATTGATTCGCTTCCGTCGCAACAATCATTTGTTATTAAATTAGGGGCCGCTAAGACGACACCATTCTCTCTACACAAACTTTAAACGCGAACCTGTGAGAAACGCTGATGGCGGTCACATGCGCATTTAGAATGGGTTCTATAGTTATGTGCGTTTGAATATATGTGCGCAGGTTTGGAATTCCCTACAAGCCAAGCCTAAACAAAGTACTGGTCTTTCCTTATATATTTTGATAAAGAATTTTATTTTATTTTGTCGCAATTACAGTCTGTAGTCACTACTGGGGGTGTTTTTATAATAATTTCCCAGCGGGCACCTTGATGTCAAAATTAGGTCAAGAAATAGGTCAAAAATGAAAGTCATATTGACGTCAGTGTTGATGTCAATTTGACGTCAAGAGTTTGACCTCTGCTGATGTCATTTTGCCAAACAAAAAGGTGAAACGCATGGCCGTACACTTATTACCAGCTTCACTTAAAACTAACCAGATTTACTTTATATAATTTCCATTTTTATGAAATCATTAAAATTTTGTATTTTAAAGTCACCATGATGGTGGTTAGCGTTTGCTTTAGTTGTGCTCTTGACCCTTCACTCTTTAATATTAAAGTTCTTTGGCTGCTATACTTGTTATAGGCAAAATAGTCATGAGAAGATAAGGTCAGGGGATGTTGGCTGTTTATAGATGATGACGATAATACCATCATGTAAATGCCTGATTCCCTAATCGTGTTCAGCGTCAAATGTTTTGATTATATAGAATTTATGGTTTTTATGATGTATTACAATATTATTTATTTTTACAGCATTAGAGCAATTTGGTTTATCGAAGACTATAATGGATTTTAAAAACATTTAGTGCATTAAACATTTTCCTCTACATTATTACTCAGCCATCAAGAATCAGTGTATGACTCTCAACAATGGTGACAATCAATGAAATGCTTCATACTGCAGTGCATGCTGGGTACCACCAATCAAAACTCACCAAAATCTCCCAGCATGCATTGCAGCTTTAATAAATTATGCACCTGGAGTTGATCTGATTATCTGGATATTTTGTTCGATTGTCACCATTGTTGAGATTCATACGCTGTTTCTTGATGTCTGTGTGCGTCTAAGTAATGCCATAGATAACAGGGTTTTGTGCACTAAATAGTTTTTAAAAACCAAGTACATTATTTGATAAACAAAACTGCTAGACATGCTGTAGAATCAAATGACTTCTGTTAGGAATAAAACAGTTTTGAAACCGCAAGTCCTATATAATCAGAACATAAGACACTGAATAAGATCAGGGCTTCAGGCATTTACATGATGATATCATCGTCATCTTCATCAATAAGACCCAGCTGGGAATAGTGTGCGGTCTGGTACAGGATGGCAACTATGTGATTGCAGAATCCTTTACCAGCCACACAACTGCAGCAGAAAGCCTTCAGGTTGGCACTTTCTGCCTCCAGTGATATCTAGACACAATAAATTAGTCATAAGTCATACTTATGTTGCTACATCAATGTTCATAATAACATGAAACTATAACTTTCAGTAGGGTGACCAGATTTGAGTTGGTAAAAAAGAGGAGTGAAGTGAGTTTGTGAGATATTTCATCGAGAGTAATGGGTGTGCAGACCCATACACAAAAGAAATATGTAAAATATATTTTCAGGATATATTTTAGAATATATGCAAATATTTTAAATTGGCCCAATAAATATATTTCATACTTATATTTCATATATTTTTGTTATATTTCAGAATATATTTCAATGTATTTGGAATATATGCCACACATATTTTTGACACTTTTGGGGACCCATACAGAAAAAAATACATTGAAATATATTCTGAAATATAACAAAAATATATGAAATATAAGTATGAAATATATTTATTGGGCCAATTTAAAATATTTGCATATCTTCCAAAATATATCCTGAAAATATATTTTAAATACATTTCTTGTGTGTATGGGGAGCTGCGTACATAATGCAAATATGATTACATTTCATGTATGTTCAATGTTATTTTATTATATAGGTATCAAAAAAGAGGACATGTCTGGGATAAAGAGGACGTCTGGTCACCCTACTTTCAGTAAAATAATAGCAAGTGAAGAAAGTGCTGCAACCGCAGCAAGAAGAGTGAACACGCAAGAACGGGCAACTTTTTGAACTTTTGCCAACCGGTACTCTGTCTATAGTCAAACCTCCAGTTTGTGAGGCTCCTCGCTCTTTCTCATTGACCTGAAGCATCTACCTCTCACTACTACCTGACCCTGGAGTATATTTGATACTATAACCACATGCAACAAGAAAACATTACATGTTAACTCACATAGAAATACACAACTTTACCAAACTACTGGTTGTTATGTTAATCTCATGCCATCTCACTTAAACATACACATGACATATTCACTGCGATGTGTTATTCCTTATATTACAAATTCACAACACCTAAGATTTAGTTAACGTAAACAGAGTTATAACCGGTGATACGGCTTTGGCTAAAGCTAAAGCTAGCTAAAGCTTACCTTGGTAATTGTGGATAAACTCTTCGTGGAAGAATTTATATCCCTTGTCCAGTTTGTTCCCTTTAGTGGACGAATGCATCTCCGCACTCTTCACCACATCGGCGCTGGTGAACTTCGGAAGACAACTCAGGCTCGTCGAAAACACTCTAGCTGCCATTTCTCCGCCAAAAAAACTCATACCGGAACTGGGTTTACGCTTCATTGACGTATTTCCGGTTTTTGCGTAAATGGTCTATCCAGGAGCCACAGAGTAAAAGTCCTGCCATATGTTTATTCCACCCATAAACTCAGTCAGCTGATTTCACTAATTAGTTCTCTCTCCTGCTGAATTAGCAAATCCAGGTGATTGGAACAAAATACTGCACTCAAAAAAAATAATTATTATGGAACTGGAACCGATTGGCCACACCCTCAGTCTAGGGTGTGTTTTCTAAACATGCTTTATTCAGAGTCTCCGCCTCTATGTAATCCCTCCCCTCTTTGAATGTGTATAACTCAAGGGGCAACATTCTCATCTGAAAAATGAAGCCTACCCGGAAGTGCGAAAAACTGCAATACATCGAAAATCCGCTAGGGGAAGGTCCCAAAAGGGAGCAAACGTCCATAGCCCCCATGTTAAAATGTCCGTTTTCACAGCATAAATTCATGTTTTTACAGGTTGGTCCCATGGACTTTTATTGTATTTTTCGATAGGTTCCGAGTGCCTGACAACGGCGAGGGTAGTGAATTTTTTTCTAACTCGTTAGTTTAGATAGTATTTAGATATAAAATGTATGACAATAAGGGCGTGGTTAACTTTGATTGACAGCTTGATTGACAGCTGACAAGGCAGCGCCACGGAGAATGACAACATAAGAAGCGCCAATTGACATCAAATGCCCACTGGGTTGGGCTCTTAACTCGTATTATATCTTTTATCTTTTTTGGCTGCTGTGACAGTGTGTTTGTCAAACACATTTGCAGCAGCAAAGAAAGCTAAAGTGAAACGAGATCAGACAGAAATAAAGTCAGTCTGGTTAGTAATAAGTGAAGCTGGTAATGCTGTTTGTGGAGTTGTTTAATCCTCCTCTGCTGAGATCTTCACAGATTTAATGTCTTCTTTTCTCTTCAGTTGATTTCATCTGAGGCTGTGGCTGAAGTCAGTTGTAGTTCTTGTGTTTCTGCTCGTCTCTTTTTTCTGTTCTCTTCTTTCTTTCAGTGATTCTTTTTGTTAACAGGCTGAGATGACTTCATATTTAATATACACAGATTTTGTGGCTCAGATAAGGTCCAGTTCTGGTTTATTTCTTTGCTCTTGGCTGACATGTGGCATTGCTATGGCCTGCTTGTGGCCCAGATTTGGCAAACAGGAGTGGCCCACCCAAGTGCCGTAATTCCACGCTGCATGTGGGCCAGATCATCTTTCCACGTGTGCCAGATGTGGGCCGGATCTGGGCCGACACAATGTTGCTATGTGGGTATTGTGGTCACAGTTTGAGCACACAGTGAGAGCGCTGTGAGGTTACACTTTTAGATCACTGTGAACTCAGATTGCTGACGGTGTGACCACATGGTGACATCACTGTGAGATCAAAGTGTTGACACAATGTTGCTATGTGGGTCTCTTCTGCTTAAAAGATACAACCCAAGCCTCCTGGTCGTGCTTCGATGAAGGAATAAAGTTTCCAACACTATGTAATGAAACGAAAGTGGATGTGGATCAGCGACAGTCGTCGTCACCATTCAGTTTTTACAGCAGAAATTGTCTGTGCTTTTATAGGTACCTGTTTGGACAGAAGGTGGAAGGAAATGCGTTTGTGATGTTTGGTGTGATGGACGGTGAGAAGAAAACAAGTATTCCTTCTTCTCTTCAAAGAGTTCAGGTGAGAGACATTAAACAGTTTACAAGCTGGGATCAATCTCATTTCTCCTCACCTAAAGAGTGACTTAAAACATTAAATACATTTTTATCTTGTTTTGTCTTTCTCATATGAATAGATTAGTGAAGGAGAAGGTACAGCAGAATTGAGCAGGGAGATGATCACTAAGACCTTTCCAGACATTAAGCAGCTGGTTGGACGATCAATCTATGTTTCAGTCAGTCTTTTAACAGAAAGTGGTAAGACTCAACAGATACTGTACATCTGTATGTTTACATGCCTGTGTGTGATTGTATATGAGAGGCTAATCCTGTGTGTGTGTGTGTGTGTGTGTGTGTGTGTGTGTGTGTGTGTGTGTGTGTGTGTGTGTGTGTGTGTGTGTGTGTGTGTGTGTGTGTGTTTCAGGCAGTGAAATGGTGGAAGCAGAAAGGAGAGGCATTCAGATTGTGACGTCACCGTACACCATCCACTTCAAAAGAACACCACAATTCTTCAAACCTGGGATGCCCTTCGATATTTCGGTATAAACATAGATAAACATTAGAAAGTAGGGGTGTGCAATATGACAATAAAGTCTGCATGAAACAAAATTTGCATAGTCTTTTTTTTCCTTTTGTGGCATTTATATATTTATATAGATATAGAAATAAAGATATATTTTGCCATATCGCCTATCCCTACTAGAAAGTTGCAAACCTGAAGGGTTGCAGGAACTGGAGGAACAATTTCATAAATATATTATTTATTTATTTTGCTCTGGGTTCTTTAACAGGTTTACGTAACAAATCCTGACCAAACTCCTGCTGAAAATGTGGAAGTGGAGGTCAATCCTGGAGGGGTCAGAGGTCAAACAAGAGCCAATGGCATTGCAAAGGTTACCGTCAACACTCTAGAAGGATCTTCTACACTGCAGATCACTGTAAGACCTGCAAACTCAACTAATGTTCAGTCACTTTCACTGAAGAACTGGTGGAAAATAGATCAGTTAACATATGTTGAACAAGCAATGGAGTATATCTACACAGCACATCAGAAAACAGTGTATTTGTTCTTTTCAGGCAAAAACCAAAGATCCACAATTAACAGATGGACAGCAGGCAGTGAAGACGATGACGGCTCTCGCTTACATTCCCAAAGGAGACTCCAAGAACTACTTTCACATCAGCATTTGTGCTGCAGAGCTTCAGATCGATGGTCAAATGACAGTCAATCTCAACACAGGACAAAGTCCAGGAGTCAAAGATCAAGATTACACATACATGGTAAAGATTATAGTTATTTCATATTCAGCTGCACCACAAATGTATTTATTATGTCAATATTTGATTACTTCCACAGCTTGTGTTTGAAACCATATTAATATCATAAATACTGTTAACTCATCTTCCTCATTTTCAGATCTTAAGTAAAGGTCAGATTGTTAAAGCAGACAGGTTCAAGAGGAGAGGACAACCTCTAGTGACTCTGGCTCTACCTGTAACCAGAGACATGGTGCCGTCCTTCCGCTTTGTGGCTTATTACCATGTGGGCTCGTCTGAGGTGGTGTCTGATTCAGTCTGGGTCGACGTGAAGGACACATGCATGGGAACGGTGGGTCAACCATCACAATAAATAGTTGATGTGCTAATCAACTAGATCTGATTCAGTGTCTCTCGTTTTAACAGCTCAAGCTTCAGGTGAAGTACAAGAGGAAAACCTATGAAACAGGAGATGAGGTCAAGCTGCAGATAACTGGAGATCCTGGAGCTAGAGTTGGGCTGGTGGTGGTTGACAAGGCTGTGCATGACCTTAACAAGAACAGACTCACTCAGACTCAGGTGAAGGACCTTCATCAGCTCCTCAACAGCTTGTAATTTAACTAATAAATGATATCTTTGTTGCTTCAGATCTGGGACGTCATAGAGAAGCATGACACCGGCTGTACGGCAGGAGGTGGAAGGGACAGTATGGGGGTTTTCAGTGATGCAGGTCTGATGTTTGAGTCACACACTGCAGGAGGAACCAACACCAGAACAAGTATATATTTATATTTGTAATTTCTTAAATTTTAATAAAAAATACCATTATATTTTAGTTTATATTTCACTAAAATGAATCCATAGGGACAGTGTCCATGAACATACAATTGAAATAATTTCTTACGGATTTCCCCCTGAATGTCTCCAGTGTTTATTATGTTAACTAATTTAAGTTGGTATAATCGGCTCTGGAAAAGCACTGCACCAAGTTCAGTTGTAGTGAATTCCCTCTCACACATTAGAGTGCCATATGCTAATTTCATTCCCTCTAGCGCCGGAGTGTCCCTTCCTTTCAAAGAGAAGACGGAGATCACTGGGTGAGAATCTGCTCTTATGATTCGACCCTTTTAAAGATTAAACATGTTTTTAGAGTTCATCTCTGCTGTTGTTTTTCTATCATTGTGGCTTGAATGGACCCATATTGAAATAAAGTTAACATAGTATAGAGGATTATCACACAGTGTACATATGTGTCCACACTACAGAGTGTTAAAATTAACCCTGAAGCAGTGTTGAAGTTAATGAGATAATTAAGGTAACACTGAAGCAGTGTTGAAGTTAATGAGATAATTAAGTGATTAATTAAGTGATGATTAAGCATTATTGAAGATACCTGATGTTAACAAGCAGAATCACTGAAGGAAAGAGAAAAAAACAAAAACAGAAAAAAAGAAACACAAGAACTATTAAACATTATTGCACTTATTATTACCAGTTTGACTTTATTTCTGTCATACATCCACACACATTCTTACTTAGATTCAACAGAAGTTTAGATGGTAATGTTTTGTGGAGCGTTTCGTTTCAGATCACCATTATGGTGATTGGTGTTTGCTTTCGTTGGGCTCTTGACCCTTTACTATTTAATATTAGTTTTTCTCTGTCTGCTCCAACTCTGTGTTTATAAAGCACATTTCTTGCAGCAAGATCTCAGCAGAGGAGGATTAAACAACTCCACAAACAGCATTACCAGCTTCACTTTACTATTACTATTTCTGTCAGACGTCTACAAAAGCTCTTATTGAGAATTAACAGAGCCTCTGGCTCCTAGCATGCATTGCAGCATGAAGCATGTCACTATTGTTGAAATTCATATGCTGATTCTTGATGTCTGTTTGTTTCTAAAAAAAAAATAATAATAAAGGTGATTACTGCATTGTATATAACAATCAAAATTCAGAATGTCTGCTCTGTGTCAAGCAAGGTGAAAGTTTATTATTATTAACAAACTACAACTTGCCTTTGTTTTTGGTTTCCTTTGTAACAAAGTATGTGCTTTGGTAGACACTGTTACAAAGACCAAAATTGCACTCGAAATGCTAAGTCAAACTGACCAACTAAAGGAACACTGATCACAACAACGGTGACCAAACATTTTAAAACATCGACATCTAAACCTCTGTTCATAGAAGTCTGACAGAACTAAAGTCAGTCTGGTTAGTAATAAGTGAAGCTGGTAATGCTGTTTGTGGAGCTGTTTAATCCTCCTCTGCTGAGATCTTCACAGATTTAATGTCTTCTTTTCTCTTCAGTTGATTTCATCTAAGACTGTGGCTGAAGTCAGTTTTAGTTCTTGTGCTTCTCTTTCCTTCAGCAATTCTGCTTGTTAACATCAGGTGTTCATCACTAATGCTCAATCATCAGTTAATTAATCACTGAATTATATCATTAACTTTAACACTGCTTCAGTGTTATTTTAACACCATGTAAAGTGGGACCATATGTGCTCTGAGCAGTGTTAATTTAATTTTAATTTTTGATTTTGCTGTGTATTATATTTTTACTTGACTTTGTAAAACTCAAACTTGGTTACAAACTTGATTGTCCTTTTGCTCTAATATTCTGTCACATTTTTATCTGTTACAACAGGTGATGATGACGATGACTATTATACAGACTCTGAGGATATCGTGTCACGTACTCAGTTCCCTGAGAGTTGGCTTTGGGAAGAGATTGATCTATGTGAGAATTGGTGAGTAAGAGACTTTTAGACAAAAGGTGCGAGTTTAGCCCCGTTCACACCACTAGTGACTCGTAGCAAATTATCTCATTCAATTCGTGTTGTTGGTGACACAGTGTGTGTGTGTGTGTGTGTGTGTGTGTGTGTGTGTGTGTGTGTGTGTGTGTGTGTGTGTGTGTGTGTGTGTGTGTGTGTGTGTGTGTGTGTGAGAGAGTCTGACGATAAACAACCATTAAAAGAGTGCTTCATCAGTCTTCTTGTATTTTCCTCATATCTCAGTCCAGCACCAGTCAGAGATAAAGTGATCCTCCTGAAAGACTCTATAACTACCTGGCAGATCTTGGCTGTCAGTCTGTCACCAACACTTGGTAAGATGAAGCTGCAAACACAGGATACATGGTCTGAAAATCATCATCTTCATCATCCAGGAGCTGCTGCTTTAAACCCTTCTGTGTGTCTGTGTTCCTCCTCAAAGGCATCTGTGTGGCAGAACCTGAGGAGATTGTTGTTTTTAAGAGATTTTTCATTGACCTCAAGATCCCTTATTCAGCTGTGCGTGGTGAACAACTGGAAATCAAGGCCATTATTCACAACTACACACCAAGAAATCTGAAGAAGGTAGATCGGATTTGATGTAAAAAAAAAAAAATATGAAGATTTATGTTATCCATTAAAACAATGTTCATCATAATAACTATTTCTGCTGGAGTCAAATCATAGACATATCAGAAATATCCTCCATCACACATTTCATGTTCAGTTGAAATGCATTTATTTTGGAGGAAGTTTCCTCTAGATATTGAAGTGATTTGTGTCTCGCTCTCCTGTTTTCACAGGTGCGTGTGGAGTTTATGGAGGCAGAAGATGTTTGCAGCTCTGCCAGTAAGAAAGGCAAATACAGAACAACAGTAAACGTTGACAAAGACTCCAGCATAGCGGTTTCATATGTGATTATTCCCATGACGCTGGGAGATCATGATATTGAGGTGAAAGCTTCGATATTGGACTATGAGGATGGAGTGAAAAAGACCCTGAAGGTGGTGGTACGTCTGATGGAATTTCTGTCAATTTTAATTTGGTCATTCCCCACATAGCAACATTGTGTTGGCCCAGATCCGGCCCACATCTGGCACTTGTGGAAAGATGATTTGGCCCACATGCAGCGTGGAATGACGGCCCACATCTCAGCCGAGAGCAAAGAAATAAACCAGAACTGGACCTTATCTGAGCCACACAATCTGTGTATATTAAATATGGAGTCATCTCAGCCTTAATAAGCCTGTTAACAAGCAGAATCACTGAAAGAAAGAAGAGAACAGAAAAAAGAGACGAGCAGAAACACAAGAACTACAACTGACTTCAGCCACAGCCTCAGATGAAATCAACTGAAGAGAAAAGAAGACATTAAATCTGTGAAGATCTCAGCAGAGGAGGATTAAACAACTCCACAAACAGCATTACCAGCTTCACTTATTACTAACCAGACTGACTTTATTTCTGTCAGACGTCTACAACTAGTTTAAAAAAAAAGAAAAAAGTTTTTATTCGTTTTTATTTATTTCTGCTCATCTCTTTTTTCCTTGACAGGCTTATTAAGGCTGAGATGACTCCATATTTAATATACACAGATTTTGTGGCTAAGATAAGGTCCAGTTCTGGTTTATTTCTTTGCTCTTGACTGACATGTGGCATTGCTATGGCCTGCTTGTGGCCCAGATCTGGCAAACAGGAGTGAGTCGCCCAAGGATCGTCATTCCACTCCTCATTATCATCTTTCCACGTGTGCCAGATGTGGGCCGGATCTGGGCCAACACAATGTTGCTATGTGGGTCATTAATGTAATCAAAAGATGTTTGTCATATTTTGAATAGATAAACACTCTCCTCTCTCTCTCTCTCTCTCTCTCTCTCTCGTTTCCGTTTGCGCATGCGTGGATGAGTGACTGCGAGAGGTGTGTGAGCGTCTGAGTGAGTGCTGACGGTGCTCTTTCTGTAAGTTTTCCTTACATCTCCTTTTTCTTCTTGCGGATCTGTTATTGTTTTGAGGGTGTAATTTAAACTTTTTGTGTCAAGTGCTGCTGAAATGGGGACGCATTCTGATGGTTTTTCGTTTTTAACCGCACGGCATGGATGTAGACTTATTTTCCTGATTTACAACTTTTTGTTGAATCTGTTTCTATGGCTATGAGAAAAGCTACACTTGACGAAATTGATCAGCCCAAACGTTACAGACTTAAGAAACACATGAGTGCTGTTAAGCAAAGATTGAAAGTCTGTCATAAGAAATAATAATATAGCTATGATTCTCCATGCATTTTTCCTGGGGGGTTTTTTGTGCCCCTTTTTTATTTTCCACATGACATTCTTAAATATCGGGACCTTTAATGTTAATGGTTGTCGGGGCACAGCAAAGCGAGCTGCTTTATTTGATTATTTAATCTTAAAAAAAGCAGATATAATCTTGCTTCAAGAAACTCATACAGACTTACAAAATCAGGCACACTGGGTTAGAGATTGGAAGGGAAACACTTTATTGAGTCATGGAACAAATTTAAGTGCAGGCGTTGCCATGCTCTTTTCGTCTCGTATTGGTAACCAACCAGTAATGCTAGAAATTATGCCTGGTAGAATTTTGCGAGTAGATATTACTTTGGGTGAAATTGATTATACCTTTTTTAATGTTTATGCACCAAGTGTTGGTCAGGAACATGTACTTTTCTTTGGAAAACTTTCTGATGCTCTGTTAAAGTGTCCTCAAGATAATGTGGTTGTAATCGGGGGGGGATTTTAATTGTACAATAAATCCATATTTAGATCGGAATCATGATGAACCCCATCCATTATCTGCTGGAATTTTGAAAAATCTGATTGATTACCATGACCTTGTTGATTTATGGAGGGAGGCTTTTCCTGGGGTTAGACAATATACTTGGTTAAAGAGAAATTCAAATAGATTGTCTGGAGCCAGATTGGATCGGTTCTATGTTAGAAAAAGACACAGAGATAGTTTTTTTAATAGTTGTATTTCTCCCTCTTTTCTCTCTGATCACCATTATTTTTCAATGTCTGTCTCTGTTGTATCTTCTAAAATCTATAAATCACAGTGGCATTTCAATAATAGACTTTTACAAGATCACAATTTTCTTCAATCTTTCAATATTTTCTGGGAATCTTGGAGAGAAGAGAGAAATAGATTTAAGTCACTAAGTCAATGGTGGGATATTGGCAAAGTCCATATAAAGATCTTTTGCCAACAATATACTGCACAAAGTATCGGAAGCCTAAAAGAAGAAATGAAGATTCTAGAACAAAGCATCCTTGAACAAAGCGTCAGGAATGTTCGTGATGACCTAACTTCTGTTGATCACATCACAGAGAATAAGCTTCTGTTGAAAAATCTGTTGGAGGAAAGAGGAAAATTGGCTTTTTTAAGAACTAGATTTTCCCAACTTAAAAATGAAATGGACAGTCCCACCACTTTTTTTTTTTGGACTTGAAAAACAATTTCATCAATTGAAACTTCCAAATGGCCAAGTGACAACTAATCAACAAGAGATTCAGTCTCGTGCAATTTCTTTTTATGAGGACTTGTATTGTTCTGACCAGTGTGATGACTCAACAACAGACCAATTTTTACAGGATTTGCCAAACATTTCAGAGGATGAAGGGTTAAAGCTTGACAATCCTTTAACCTTCTCTGAGGTTTCACAGGCTGTTCAGGAGTTGAGCCTCGGGAAGTCACCTGGGTTGGATGGTCTTTCAGTGGAATTTTACAAATCCTTTTGGAAACTAATGGGCCAAGATTTGTATGATGTCCTTTTAGGATGCATTAATGGAGGGACTCTGCCTTTAAGTTGCCGGAGAGCAATGTTGACATTGATCCCCAAAAAAGGAGACCTTGGATGCCTAAAAAACTGGAGACCAGTTTCACTGTTATGTGTTGATTTTAAAATCTTGTAGAAAACATTGACTAACAGACTTAAACAACATATGGCAACCATAATCCACGTGGATCAAACTTTTTGCATCCCTAAGCGGACAATTTTTGACAATTTATTCTTGGTGAGAGACATCATTACTGTTGCAAAAAGATACAAGTTGGACATTGGTTTACTCTCTTTGGACCAAGAGAAGGCTTTTGACCGAGTAGACCACCACTACATGTTTAAGACTCTGAAAGCTATTGAATTTGGTCCATACTTTGTATCTTGTATTAAGCTGCTGTACAGTGATATTTATAGTATGCTTAAGATTAATGGATCTTTGGCTAGATCTTGTTCAGTGACCAGAGGCATAAGGCAAGGCTGTCCTCTATCAGGCCTATTGTATGCGATGTCTATAGAACCGCTTTTAGTTATGCTGAGGAAACAGTTATGTGGTGTTTCTCTTCCTGATTCCCCTGAAATTGCTCCCATTAAACTTACTGCTTGTGCGGATGATGTAACGATAGTTATAAAACATTCTGAGGATATTAACAGGTTAACAACTTGTTTAAATAATTTTCAAAAAGCATCATCTGCTTGCATTAATTGGGAAAAATTTACATCTTTTTTGCTGGGTGATTGGCAAATTTGTGTACCTCCAAAATTGCCAAAACAGTGTGGGGCAGGGATGGATTCAAAATGCTTGGAGTTTATTTTGGGAATGAACAATATGAAAAGAAGAATTGGGAGGGATTAATTGATTGTGTTAATGGTAGGCTACAGAGATGGAGATCGGTACTTTCGCTACTTTCTTTTACACTGTTAACCCTTGCTGTAAAAAAAGGCCAAATTCTGACAATATCATACCATTTTCCATTAAAACAGTAATATACCGTAGAAAACAAAACTAGCCTACAGGAATATACTGTGAATTAACAGCGCTCAAAGTCGACACTCAGAGGCTGTTTTCCCAATCACACCCTATACCCTCATTCACTATTCCCTACATTAGTTCACTAATATAGTCCACTTTAATGAAAAGAAGTGAGTGAATTGAGACACTGATGAACACCTGATAAGCAGAATCTGAAAGGACAGAGAAACAAGAACAGAAAAAAGAGAAACACAAAAACTACAACTGACTTCCAGCAACACTGAGTGTGAAAACCGTTTACAAACCAGTTTACGATTATTTCTTTCCTACATGTACAAAAGTTCTTGTTGAGAATTAACAGAGATTTAGTTAATAATAAAGTTTGTTGTCACCATGATGGAGATCAGTATTTGCTTTAGCTGGTCTCTTGTCCCTTGACTTCTTACCATTCATCTTTCTCTGGCTGCTATAACAGTAAGTTTATAAAACACATTTGTTATGGCAAGAAAGAGTCAAGAGGAAGATGATCAGGTGTGTTTGGATTTTGTGATGATGTCACAATCATCCTGGACTTTCCTGCATATATTATTTGAATTTATGGGTATTTCATATTTAGCATATATCTGTGAATCTATAACATGAAATCAATATTTCTGTAATCAGGTTCTCTTACGAGAGTTCTCTCGTACTGCGTCTTAGCTAAGACGCTGCGGGAAAAGTCTCTTTTCACGAATATTGAAGCAAAAAATTATCCTTAATTTTAATATTTGTAAAACGCATTTGCCACAGTATGCAGCCATAGGCAAGACGGCTCGTTTGCTCATTGGCTGTTCTACTAGCAAATGCATAAGCCTATCGAGCGCAGGCTGATGCAACATCAGACCAATGAGGCCACTTCCCACCGACGCGGGCGTGGCCTCGCCCTATAAAGGTAGCTCGAAAAGGCTGACTCACTTGATTTTTCACCTCTTCAGCGAACCTCTCACATCGCTGGATCTCGGATAAGAAGCAAGCGTCGTCTGAGTGCAAGCACATCAGCGGGACGAGCCATCTGAAGTCGCTGGCCTTCGCCGCCTTCCACTGCCGTACCTGCTGCGCTTTCCGGCGCTCATATCCTTTTCTGTTCCTCTGTGTGTGTGTGTGTGTTCGCCCTGCGACACACACTCGTAAAAGAGCTCGCGTCTTTTTAAAGATGCCTTCCTGCGGCTCGTGCCGAGCCCCACTCAGCGAGGGAGACCGTCATGTCATCTGTGTCTCCTGCCTGGGTGAAGATCATGCAGCGCTCGCGCTCGCTGACGGCGGCTGCCCTCACTGCGAGCTTATGCCTTTGGTGACTCTGCGGACTCGCCTGGCACTTTTCTCCGAGCCTGCACTCCCCGCCGCGTTGCCGCGCCGTAAAAAGCGCCGCTCCCAGCGGATTCCGGAGCCCTCTACAGCCCGACCGAGCTCGCCGGAGCGCCCGCTCGCTTCGCCGGCCTCGCCTGTATCACTTCCTGATGCTCAGCGCCCGCAGTCTGCCGCCGCTTCATCAGAGGAAGTCGATTTCAAAGCCGCGTCGGGGGATGAGGACACGTGCTCTCTGTTAGCTTCGGGCAGCGGCGATTGGTCGAGCTCTGAGGATCTCGCGCTCGCTGCTCGTAAGCCTAGCAGACGAGCTAACATCGAGAAGGAGTTGATGCGGGTGCTCTCGCTGGCCGCGACGAGTCTCGGCCTCGAGTGGTCTGCACCAGCACCTCCCTCTCGTATCCGGCTGGATGGTAGCTTCCTTCCCGGTGAGCATGCTTCCCCTGAGTCTAAGCCCGCCCCCTTTCTTCCTGAGCTTCATGAAGAAGTGGCAAAGGCCTGGAACGCTCCCTTCTCAGCACGAACTCGTTCGTCTGTTTCTCCAGCATTCTCCGCCCTGGACGATGCTAAAAACAGAGGCTACCAGTCACTTCCGCCGGTTGAACAGGCGATAGCGACGCACCTTTGCCCGCCCTCTGCTGGACGGCGGACGAAACCAGTGTTGCCATCCAAAGCCTGCCGCACGACGTCATCGCTGCTCGCGCGAATCTTTTCCGCTGCTGGGCAGGCTGCGTCTGCACTACACACCATGGCCACGCTGCAGATTTTCCAGGGAGATCTCCTCCGTAAGTTGGACGAGATGGGACCTGATGCAATCTGCCTCGCGGATTTGAGAAGCGCTTCGGATCTCACCCTTCGCGCTACTAAGTCTGCCGCTCAAGCTATGGGACGTGTTATGGCTTCCGCCACTGTGGCTGAAAGACATCTGTGGCTGACGTTTTCAGACATGGCCGAGTCTGAGCGCACCGCGTTCCTCGACGCCCCGCTGAATCCCACTGGCCTCTTCGGATCCTCTGTCAATGAGTTCATAGAGAGATTCGCAGAGGACCAGAAAGCGTCACAAGCCTTCAAGCACTTCCTGCCGAAGCGCTCCAGTTCTGCAGCGAGTCGTGCTAAGCCGACCCAGCGGAGCTCTCAGCCACAGCCCCCTCCTCCTGCTGCGTCATCACGACAGCAACGTAGCGCGAGACCTCGCTCTCGCTCTACCAGCCGTCGCCCCGCGCCGCGTGGTCCACGGCAGAGGATTGTGGTGAAACCGGAAGCCCCGAACACATCCTAGCACGCCTAGGAAAGCGCCGGTGTACAAGTCCCGCTGCGGCCGGACTCACACCCAAGCGCGCCGCTGTTTCAGTTCCAGGTATTGCGACTGTCTCAGCGTCTTATGCAACGCGCAAGCCCGTACAGTTGCCCGCTTGCCTGCACACAAAAGCCGTTTTCACGGCTACCCAGATATATCCCATAAAGAGTGTATTTTCTGGTGTCCCGGCCACGGCCGATGGTGCTATAAATGTAACGCTGATGCCCACTTTTCAGTGCCCATCCGTACACACAAGCACAGCCCTTCACACAGGGCTCGCGCCCATAAAATCGACTCAAGTCGATCGCGCGCACTGCATAGTAGACGTGTCCACTCCTCACTGCACACGATCACTATGTCACGCACGTCTGACGGTTTCTGTAAAAACGAAACCTGTGCACGTTCGCTCTGCTCAGGCAGACAACGCGCCAGAAGTAGTAAAGGTGCGCGCTTCCAGCCCACACTTACTCACAGACGATATGAGTCCCACGGGACCCGTTCAGCCCTCCCTCACTCAGCTAAGCGCCATAGTGGGGTCGAGGACGAGCGCTCTGCCCGCTGTCATCAGCGCGCCCCACGCCTCGAATGCCACAGACATAACGCCTGTGTTACAGCACACCGAAGCGCTTCCGTTGCTCAGCCAACAGAGTGCGCTTCGCATCCAACCCTTAGCCATCCATGCAGATGCATGGGCAGCGCTTCCAGGGGTTTCGGAATGGGTGCTAAGCATTATAAAGAGAGGCTACTCGCTACAGTTTTATCGACGCCCTCCCCGCTTTACGGCGCGTGTCGAAACTACGGTGAATTCGGAAGTAGCACACCTACTCCGAGCCGAAATTTCAAAACTGATGAGCAAAGGGGCTATAGAGCCTGTATCTCATGCTCAAAGCGAACGGGGGCTGTACAGCAGATACTTTCTGGTTCCCAAAAAAGACGGGGGCTGCAGACCCATACTGGATCTGAGACAGCTGAACAAAGCATTAGTGAAACGCAGTTTCAGAATGCTTACGACCAGGAAAATCCTCGCGCATATTCGCGAAGGAGACTGGTTCATGTCAATAGATCTGAAGGACGCGTATTTTCAAATACAGATAGCGTCACGTCACAGGCAATACTTGAGATTCGCCTTCGACGGTCAGACATACCAGTATACAGTCCTGCCATTCGGTCTGTCCCTAGCACCTCGCACATTACGAAGTGCATGGACGCAGCGCTCGCCCCTCTCAGACTCAGAGGCATGCGAGTGCTGAACTATTTGGACGACTGGCTGATTCTGGCTCATTCACGATCAGAGCTCGTGGAGCACAGGACCATGTTACTCGATCACCTCGAGAAACTCGGTCTCAGAGTCAATTGGACGAAGAGTTCACTGAACCCCAGTCAAACGATTTCGTTTTTGGGCATAGTTCTGGACTCACAGTCTATGACGGCGCGGCTGTCGCCACAGCGCGCGCTCGGCATTCAGCGCGCAGCGAGATCTCTCCGCTGCGACGCGTCCTTCCCGCTCAAGACGTTTCAGAAGATGCTAGGTCTCATGGCCTCAGCATCGCCAGTTCTTCAGCTGGGCCTGCTCCGCATGCGCCCCCTGCAGTTCTGGCTGAAAGCGCGGGTACCACGCAGAGCGTGGACTTCTGGTCGATTGCGCCTCAAGGTCAACCAGAGCTGCGTTACAGC
The DNA here is from genome assembly GCA_021464565.1 of Rutilus rutilus. Taxonomy (NCBI): domain Eukaryota; kingdom Metazoa; phylum Chordata; class Actinopteri; order Cypriniformes; family Leuciscidae; genus Rutilus; species Rutilus rutilus. The sequence goes on along the minus strand of JAJAQA010000002.1, from coordinate 16,602,724 downwards.
TCTAGAACCTTGGACGGTGAACGACTGGTACCAAACAGGTGCAAGCCTGGGGACTTCCTCGAGAGTGAGAGTGGTGTCCACGGACGCCTCCACCTCGGGATGGGGAGCGCTGCTCGAGGGCAGACCGTTATATGGCCTGTGGTCAGAACGGGAAAAGCTCCGACACATCAACTGTCTGGAAATGCTGGCAGTAGAAAACGCGCTGACACGTTTTCGTCCCCATATCAAGGGCCATCACGTCTTAGTCCGTTCGGACAACATGTCGGTGGTGTCCTACATAAATCGCCAGGGCGGTCTCAGATCCCGAGATCTGTACAGGTTGGCGGAACGCCTCCTGGTATGGGCTCAGCACAACTTGCGCTCGCTAAAAGCAGCTCATGTGCCTGGGATACAGAATGTGGGTCCAGACAGGCTGTCCAGGAACAACATTCCCGCGGGCGAATGGTCTCTACACCCACAAACAGTCCAGCTGCTGTGGGAGAGATTTGGCAGAGCGGAAGTGGACCTCTTCGCGTCCAGCGAAAACGCTCACTGCCCCGCGTTCTTTTCCAAGAGCGAAAGCGCGCTGTCCCAGAGGTGGCCGCGCCGCCCGCTCTATGCTTTTCCCCCCGTCTCCCTCCTTCCAGAGGTGATAGAACGAGTGAGGGAAACGAAATGCTCAGTGCTGCTTGTAGCACCACTCTGGAGGAACCAACCTTGGTTTCCAGAGCTGATGCAGTTGGCAGACACTGCCCCATGGCCGGTGCCATTGAGAAGGGACCTTCTCTCGCAGGCCAGGGGCTCGATTTGGCACCCTCAACCGAAGTTGTGGGCCTTACACGTGTGGGCTCTCAACGGTTACCCGCTGATTTCTCAGTAGGAGTGCTAAATACTATCACTCAGGCTAGAGCACCGTCGACTCGACGGCTCTATGCCTCAAAGTGGTCGGTATTCTCCAGTTGGTGTGTGGCTCGGGGATGCTCACCCCTCGACTGTGAGGTAACGGAGGTTCTCTCCTTCCTTCAAGAGCTGTTGGATAAGGGCAGAGCCCCATCCACGCTCAAAGTATATGTGGCGGCTATCGCAGCGTTCGCTGAGACAACGCTCGGTCAGTCGATAGGAAGGAACGATTTGGTCATCCGCTTCCTCAGGGGAGCTAGGAGACTGAACCCTCCCAGACCCCCGTCGGTCCCTGTTTGGGACCTCTCTACGGTCCTGGAGGCCATGAAAGGTTCCCCTTTCGAGCCCATCCAGACGATTAGTCTCAAACATCTGTCGTTTAAGACAGTGTTTTTGCTGGCCCTTGCTTCAGTGAAGCGCATAGGGGACCTGCACGCGCTCTCGGTGAGCCCGTCGTGTCTGGAGTTTGGGCCTAGTGACTCGAGAGTCATACTCAAACCTAGGCACGGCTATGTGCCGAAATCCCTCAACACGCCGTTTCGGGCTCAGGTTATATCCCTGTCCGCCCTGCCGGTGTTAGAAGAGGAAGGAGACTTGGGCTCTCTCTGCCCTGTCAGGGTTTTAAGAGCCTATGTGTCTCGCTCTGCTGCCTTTAGACAGACTGAGCAACTATTTGTCTCGTTCAGTGGACGTTCCAAGGGAACGGCTGTTTCGAAACAAGGCCTATCCAGATGGATAGTTGACGCCATAGCGTTGGCATACACCTCCAGGGGTCTTCAGTGCCCGCTGGGTGTCAGAGCGCACTCCACGAGAGGCGTTGCCTCTTCGTGGGCCTGGTCTAGTGGGATATCTCTACAGGATATTTGTATGGCGGCAGGCTGGGCCTCGCCGTCTACATTTATCAGGTTTTATAACCTCGAGGTTCCCGCTTTGCAGGCTAAGCTGTTATCGGTGTAATTGAACACTGAGAATGCAAGCACAGTGCGTTACTACTATCTTACGGGCAGTTTTACGTAAGACCCATATTCCCACTTTAGTCAAGGGTGTCTTGTCTAAGTGATGTCTTATATTACGTCTGCGGACGCAGCCACATATCAGAACGGAGAGTTCCTCCTCTTGTTCTAGGACTCTATGTCAGTCCCTCTGGTGATTGTGCACTGTAAATCCTGGGTCAGCCTCCAGGTTTATTGTTGTTAATCCCTGCACACACGGCGTCTTACATTGGGTTCCCGCAGCGTCTTAGCTAAGACGCAGTACGAGAGAACTCTCGTAAGAGAACGTACTCGGTTACTAACGTAACCTCGGTTCTCTCTAGAAGAGGGAACGAGTACTGCGTTCCTTGCCGTGCGTACGATTCACTTTGGTTCGCTTCTTCGTTGAAATAAATCAAGTGAGTCAGCCTTTTCGAGCTACCTTTATAGGGCGAGGCCACGCCCGCGTCGGCGGGAAGTGGCCTCATTGGTCTGATGTTGCATCAGCCTGCGCTCGATAGGCTTATGCATTTGCTAGTAGAACAGCCAATGAGCAAACGAGCCGTCTTGCCTATGGCTGCATACTGTGGCAAATGCGTTTTACAAATATTAAAATTAAGGATAATTTTTTGCTTCAATATTCGTGAAAAGAGACTTTTCCCGCAGCGTCTTAGCTAAGACGCAGTACTCGTTCCCTCTTCTAGAGAGAACCGAGGTTACGTTAGTAACCGAGTACGTTTTCTGATGAATATCAAAATAATATAGTGCTTTAAAACATTTTGAACTCCTGCTTATCCTGTGGACACACACAGACATCAACAATCAGCACATGAATCTCAACAATGGTGACAATAAAAAGTTTCATGTCGCAGTGCATGCTGGGTTCCAGGATAATATGAACTCCCAGCATGCACTGCTGCATGAATAAAAAACATAAAAAAAATATTGCCACCACTGTTGAGATTAATGTGCTAAGCAAGCACTGATCTCTATAATGGTAACTTCAAACCAAACATTTTCAATTAAACATCTCAATAACAACTTCTGTAGATGTATGACATAAATAAAGTCATACTGGTTAATAATAAGTGTAATAATGTGTAATGGCTGGAAGTCAGTTGTAGTTCTTGTGTTTCTCTATTTTCTGTTCTAACAGCAGGTGTTCATCACTAATGCTCAACAATCACTTACATATTCTCTTAATTATCTCACTGCAACACTGTCTCAATGTTACTTTTACTCTTTGTAGTGTGGATTTTCCTGTGGGCTGTAAAGGGTTAACAGTGTAAGGTAAAAAAAAGACACACCCACAAAATGTGTTTTACAGTAATAAACTGTAAGTTATAAAACAGGTACACTGTTGCCAGTAGTTTACTGTAAAATCTTGTTTTTTGGGTCACCGTTGTGCAGAAGAGTAGAGCCTGTGCTTCAGTCCAGGAGAAGATCTACAAACATTGATGATATGCTGCATGTTGCTTTATTTAACAGGCGGTGACTGTGTAGTTGCTGGTCCAGTGGAAATCTCTATATTTACAAAAGTTTTGTTGTGGTTTCAAATGAAATAAGTTCACAGTAATACTTTGCTCATGTTAGTAATGCTTTATACATTTTAGTTAATACATTTAAATGACAGTTGGTCAATTTAAGGTAGTCGGTTTCTGCAAGTGAAATTAGTTAACTCGAGTTTTAGTGCACTTTTACAGTAACATACTGTAGATTACAGTAAATAACTGTACAATTAACAGTAAATTACTGGCAACAGTGTTGCCAGTATTTTACTGTAAAAAAACCCGGTAAGGTCTAACAGTGTAGAGGAAGATGCTTGGTCATTAATAATATAATAGCCTCAATGTTGTGGCATAAGTTTACTGTTCTAGACCCCCCAAAGGACTTGCTTAAATGTGTTCAAAAAGCATTGGTTAATTTTTTTCTGGGATGGATGTCATTGGCTTCCTCCAGGAGTCATTTACCTTCCAGTGGCAGAGGGAGGTCAAGGGCTTATACATCTGGAGTCAAAGATCTTGGCAATGAGGATGCAAACATTGCAGAAACTATTGTACAGTTCAAATGATGTCCCCTGGGTGTGTTTCAGGAGATCTATACTTAAACAGATTGGTGGAATGGGTATTGACAAACAATTATTCCTAATGAAGAAAACTTTTGTTAAAAAGTTTTCTGATCTGTCTTTTAGGTTTTATGTCTCAGTGCTCAAATCATGGGACTTGTTTGAAATATCAAGACCTGTTGAGGAGCATTATGGTGTGGAGGAACCTATTTTTTTTAATCCTCTTATTGAGCTTCCATCAAATATATCTCAGTCTTTAATTAATAGTTTTTTGAATACTGGTGTCACTAAAGTTATTGATTTGATTGATTTAAGTAGAGGACAATTGAGAACTTCGCAGTCACTTGCTGATCAAGTTGGCTTGAATTCTCTTAGAATTATAGAAGTATTTGTTAGGGGTTTTAAATCCTCCATTCCTCTATCATTTGATCACTTTGTTAATCATGTCTTGGAAGATGGTGTAGTATGGCTGAACTTTCCTCAGTTAAAGGTGTTTCCTAAAGAATGTGGCATTGATGACTCTGGTTCTGTTTCCTTATTGAAAGGTTATGGAAAATTGGTTTTTGATTGTATAGGGAAAAAAATTAATTAATTAATTAAAACTTTACATTTGGGTCAACTGAAAGGAAAAGTTGATACTAAATGGAGAGCTCAACTCTCTATATCTGAAGATACGTTTCCATCTTGGAGACTTCTGTATAAACCTCCACTTTCTAAGAGATGTGGTGATCTTAATTGGAGACTGATCCATTGTATCCTAGCTACAAATCAATTTGTTGCTAGGATGAATGAAAATGTTACATCGAATTGCCCATTTTGTGATGCTCTTGATACTATTTTCCATGTTTTGTGACTGCCCTAGACTTGATCCTATTTTTGAACTGTTGAGAAAAATAATAACAAAATTAGGGTTTCTGTATACTAATAGCTTATTTATATTGGGCTGTTGTTATAGGAAATCCTTACAAGAACAATGTGTACTTGCTAATTTTGTCATTGGTCAAGCTAAATTAGCAATTTTGAAATCTCACCAGGAAAAGAATGCAGGAAGAGACATTTGTTTGGTGGCCTTTTTCAAATCCTTAGTGGAATCACGAGTGTAGAATATACATATTACAAGCATGTTAATAATGTTCTTTTCTTCAAATGGAGATGGTGTGTTAAGGAAGCACTGGTTACAGTGAATGAGTATGGGGGGTTGGGTTTTAATTGGTAATGATTTTTTTTTAATGGGTGATTTATAATTGAATGTGTTAAGAACATGAATACATATGTTTATTTATTTATTATTTTTTTATTTTTTTTAATGTGTGTTTAATGTGAATGTGTAGGAATAATGTATATCTACATTTTATGTAGAATAAAGGGGTTGTAAAAGTCTCTCTCTCTCTCTCTCTCTCTCTCTCTCTCTCTCTCTCTCTCTCTCTCTCTCTCAGTCTGAGGGTGTGCTGACTCCATTACATAGACTAAACGTGGAGCTCAATCCTGTTAAAAATGGTGAGATTTACTGTGAACCATACAATTACATTACTGTGTTATACTTCCATTATACAACTTTACACACATTATACCCTCAGCCAATTATGAAAAAAAAACTTTTCTAAATATCATTATAGTTTGAGTTAATCAAGAGATCAGAATAAACTCCTACACTTTTGTAGTTACTCCTACTCTTACTCACCAAAAGCGTACAAAATTTTACCAACTCAATACTCTTCCTCCATCTTCCTCTTTGTCTCTGTGTCTCATCCCAAATGGAACAGGGGAAAAACCTATAGTTGTTAAAGCTGAAACACCAAAGGATCGGGTTCCAGACACACCTGCTATCACCTACATCTCAATTACTGGTGAGGAAAAATATGTTTTCATGAATGTGTAATGATTATTTCTTAAAGGTTGTATGCATGTTTTTGTTTAAAGAGAGATGAAGCTATATACAATCGTCTGATGGCATCCATCTGTTTCTTCTACACTGTAGGTTTTTTTTACAGTAAAATACTGGCAACACTGTTGCCAGTAATTTACTGTTAATTGTACAGTTCTTTACTGTAATCTACAGTATTTTACTGTAAAAATGCACTAAAACTCGAGTTTTCTAGAAACTCTAGAAACCGACTGCCTTAAATTGACCAACTGTCATTTAAATGTATTAACTAAAATTTATAATGCATTAATAATGTGAGCAAAGTATTACTGTGACGAGTGGGCTATAGGCTATATTCAAGTAATGAATCCTTAACTTTGAAATATGTATGATAAAATGTATACTTTAGTTTTTACAAAGAAAGATTACACTTGAATTGTTGTTGTAATTGTAACCTTTTTAATAAAAAAAATATATATTTACAATACATTTATATTTACAATATATCAAATAATATGTTATAGTGTTTATTCCAATGTAGCCTAGGCTACATTGGAATAAACACTATAACATATTATTTGATTACTTTATTTTTGACAAAACATACTATATTTAACATATGAGCAAAAATTGGCAAACAAAAGCTTATTTGAGGTGGCAGATATTTTACAGTAAAAATGTATAATCTATCCAAAACTAATCAACGAAATGTCTTTCATATGTCTGTAACATAGGTCTTTCGTTTTTATTATAAGAAATATAAATGTTAATTTGCAGTTTAATACGTTGCTTATACAAATACATTTTATTTCAACATATTTCAGTCGATTTTTACTCAGTATAGCAATACAGTTTGCTAAAAGCGAAACATTCATTCACACACAGAAATGCGATTCACTTGAGAATGAAAAAAAAAAAAAACTTACTACAGTATTCCATAGCTCAGGATCCGTTGCTCCTCGAAATACCAGCACTTCTGAGGTACATTTTCCATTATTATTATTTCGATAGTATTATTCCTCACAGCGCTGCGAGACGGTGTAAACAAGTACAATGATCTGAATAAGCTTGATGTGTTTTCTCGAGCTGATATGGGGGCGTTCACAGGTTGCATGGATTGCCTCAGTCATTTGCGTTTGAATAGCGCGCGCTCTCCGTGGGCGGGGTCAAATAAAAAATAATGAGCTGAGATGAGAACGACTGACATCTCGCTCTTTTCATACAGATTGCATAAACTGAGAATATTTGTTTTTTATAAAAATTACTTCATTTAAAAGAAGAGAATTCAAGCTTCATGCCTGTGTGCCTGTGTGCCTGTTTGAAGGACAGAGAAACAAGAACAGAAAAAAAGGAAACACAAGAACTGCAACTGACTTCCAGCCACCGAGTGTGAAACCAGTTTAACCCCCTGGGGTCGGCGGTATCGAAATCCGAGGTTCAACATTTTTTACAGTGTATATTAGTGAACTAATGTAGGGAATAGTGAATGAGGGTATAGGGTGTGATTGGGGAAAACAGCCTCTGAGTGTCGATTTTGAGCACTGTTAATTCACAGTATATTCCTGTAATCTATTTTTGTTTTCTATGGTATATTACTGTTTTAAATGAAAATGGTATGATATTGTCAGAATTTGGCCTTTTTTTTACAGCAAGGGTTAACAGTGTACTCCAGGAGTTTTGTAGTAATATTTGAAGACTTAATGCTTCTGGTTTGCTTGGGCAATTACAATTGCAACTATGTTCTGTATGAGGATGCTGAGGAGGTTTCTTTCATGATTTTATTCTCTGCTTGTGTGGTTTAAGTTTAAGCACTTGATTAAAAATCAGGTGTAAATGAAACCAAGATGCATTGTGATCAAAACCACATTCCACTTGAAATCTACTGCTTGCCACACATGCTCACTCAAGCAAACTTAATTTCTTAAAAAATATTTTCTCATTTTCTTCGCTTGTAATCCCTATTAGCACACTTTACTGTGAGAATGTTTTAAAAACAGTGCAATGCAATTGACAGATCCCTTAGCAATAACATTTTAAATTATCCTTTGATGTTTTTAAAATATGTAAATGAAGAAAATACATATTTCTTTAATATAACCTGTAAGAATATAAAAATGTAATTGACAGTTTTAGCAGGTAAGTGCAATCTGATCTTTAATCTTTCCTCGCCATTGAGGGCATTTTCCATCTTTCCATGTTTTCACTGTTACACAGTAGGGGGCGCTATTACGCATCTTCTGAAAGAGTACTGAATCTCCTGATCAAAACACATGCGAGAAAGATGCAGAAACGTGTAATATCATATGTAATCATATGCATATGTAAAATAACACTGTAATCAACATTAAACATATAAATCAAAACTGCCAAAAGTTACTGAATGAAACGAGCTTTAGGACTGTGAAGCTTTGGGGGTGTTGATGGACTCGATCTACTCCATCTATGATTTATCTTTTCGAATCCGATCCGAGCTTTTTGCTCTATAGCCTTTTTTTTTTTTTTTTTAAGCCTAGGGTATGTTCTTTCTTTTGACATATTGCATGTTCAGATATTCTTACCACAAAGTATTCTGGGGACCATGAAACTTTTGTGAAAATGATCAAAAACGCTGGCGGGGAAAGAGTTAAAGAATCTGAAACTGTGCAGATACAAAACCAAATAGTGTTGAGAATGTTACATACAAAATATTCCATCCTGACAAAGATAATAAAAAGCTGAATTCTCAGCCTGCTCTTTCCTCCTTCCAGGTGAAGAGATCTCTCAGACAGTCGAGCAGGCCATCAGTGGAGACTTCATGGGTCGCCTTATTGTCCAGCCCCGTGCTGATGGAGAGTCAAACATGATCTACATGACTCTACCTGTCATTGCCACTCATTATCTGGACAGCACCAATCAGTGGGATGCTGTTGGCATGGACCGCCGTAGTGAAGCCATTAACCATATCAACACAGGTCAGCAGGATACAATATATAGAAGAAAAACATAAACAAAAATAATAAACAACAAAATCTTTTTTCTTTAACTTATTTTGCATTTAGGTTATCAGCGACAAATGGGTTACCGTAAACAAGATGGATCCTACGCAGCCTGGTTAAACAGGCCGAGCAGCATATGGTAATTTTAATTTCAATCAATTTCATTTGTTTTGTGCATTTTCATGCCCAGTTTCTCCCGTCATATTTGATCATTTTATGATTATTAGTAACTGTTACGTGCCACATGCGCTATTTATTGTTGTATATATAATACAACAAATTATTATTTGTTACTGATTTGCATTTGCTTCTGTCTATTAAAGGCTAACAGCATATGTGGCTAAAGTCTTTACCATGGCCATTAACTTTGCAACTATAAAAGAAGACGTGCTCTGCAGCGCCCTCAAGTGGCTGGTTCTCCACAAACAACTGGCAGACGGCTCCTTTAAAGAGGATTCACCTGTAATTCATGGAGAGATGGTGGTAAGTTGAATGTGGCCTGTTTGTGTTCACCTGTGTTCAGAAAAGAATAATTCACGCAGTAGATGAAATGATTCAGAACCAGTTATTTTTTCTCTGTGGTTGCCAGTACTAACCATAGACTGTAAAGAAATATGGAAGTTGTGTCTGTGACGCCACCCGTAGGTTTCTGAAAAGCATTTTTAACAGAAAAATGGGCAAAGATGCGGGACGTGGGTGGAGCTGAGGTGCCTGTTGCTGAAACTACGCCCCCCCCCAGCTTGACGTGATCAAGTTAGCTCAGGCTAAGGAGCTAATGTTATATGCTACTGGCAGTACCGTCGCAAGTGCTGTGCCAAGTGTGCGAAGTAGCCCTTGATGTGGCAGCTGACTTGATGATGTAAAGCCAATAGTTAAAGTTCATCGTGATGCCGTATTATTTTGCTAGTTAAAATTGTATTATGCAGCAGTGGCGGATCTACGGGGTGGCAAAGGGTGGCAGCTGCCACCCCTGGGATACAGTCTTGCCACCCCTGTTGCCACCCCATTTATAAATCAGATAATATTTTTTTAGTATATTTTATGTTCATAGCCTACACGTTGAAGGCCAGGGAGACCCGCAACAAACTCCTCTCAAACAGAAATCGCCGATTTAGAATCCCCTCCCCCTCACAATGGTTTCACCCATCACTAGCAAGGCAGCGACCCCCGCGAAAATGAAATTTCACCAGTGGCAGCAGGGCAGCCTCCACAGTGCATCTGTACGCAGTGTCTTGCATCCCGACTGGAGAGACTGAGCTGCCCAGAGCCTCTGAAGGTGAAGTGAGTTTCCCCAGGTGTAGTTTAAATACACGTTTAACTTAAAGTTACATTTGTAATGAATGTATTGTGTGCTAAAGACGATTCAGCATCAGCAAAAACAGCGAGTCTATTACGTTAGCCAAAAATCAGCGGTCAAATTGCTCCCTCGTGATTTGTAAGAGCACTCTTCCCTTTGATTGGCCTAATTTTTATTTTAGTAAAGACAAGAACAGCTTAATAAAAAATATAAAATATTGTTTGTATCCATAACGTTTACTGATTGTCGCCGTTATGCCGACGTACGTTACGTTACAACACACAATACAGTGCCAGTTAGGAGATCGATAATTTGATTAGCTAAGCAGTCCTATTAAATCCAATTCCTCTCAGATATCACAGCAATGAAACTAGGTTACAACTGGGGAAATAACAAATACAATAGGATTAAGTATGGGCGTTAATAGTTGGGAGAAAATATGATGCGTAATAATGATTAGATCTGCATTTGGTCTTAAAGAGGCAGCAGTCTAATAAACCTGCTGACGATTGCTCCATTAATGTGAATCAGAGAAAATCAGTCGCAGCTCTTGAATGATATAAGCTTTAATCTATCTATGATAAACTATGCAGTGTTATTTTAAATCTGACTTTATTAGATGTCTTTTTAGCCCATATTACTCCTGAACAGTAATGTCAGTAGACATTTCTGAAATTAAAGCACTACTGGATATATAATTTGTATATTTGTTTAATTGTATACTTTTTTTTTTGTTTGACCATGTGTTTGTACTTTGTTTTTGGTGTCCTATGTCTTCTGAATATAAAACACAGAGGCCTGCACCCTTCTGCATAACGTATGTTTTATTTGTTTTGTTAAATCATTGCTTTTTCTTTTGCTATAGATATTTATTTTACATTTCAAAATATAAAACAATATTAATTGTGTTCTAATTTTTTTCCCCCCTTTTTTTTAATATAACAAAAAGAACCGATAAGAATACCGTTAAAGTACCGGATCGATAAGGAGTATTGGTAAGAGTAGTAATACAGAATGATACCCATCCCTGTTGGCAGCAACAAATGAAAAGTTATGGCCAATTTAACTGTGATTAAATTCAGAATATATACGTCTGCCATATTTTGCCACCCCTCAAAAATTCCTGCCCCCCTCTCGCCACCCCATAAATATTTTTCTAGATCCGCCCCTGTTATGCAGTAATTTAAAGGGGTGGTAAAGTTTAATTTCACTTTTCTAACTTTAGTTAGTGTGTAATGTTGCTGTTTGAGCATAAACAACATCTGCAAAGTTACAACGCTCAAAGTTCAAAGCAAAGGACGGTATTTGCTTTTAAAGAAAAGGACTACAAAAAACGGCTGGTATGGACTACACAAGCTTCCTCCCGGGTTTAGTGACATCACTAACCCTAAAATTTACATAAACCCCGCCCCCGGGAACACGCAGTCCATGTTGAGAAGAGGAAAAGTTGTTGTATAAGAGTACATTTGTGAGTCAGTTCAACCTTTAGTATCCGTCTTTTCACATGCAATAGAAAGTCACTCTGTGTGCATCTCACAGCAGTTCCTATACGAGTGATTTATAGATTACCATGACAGAATATCCTAATTGAAGATAGTTAACTCCACATCAGCAACATAAATTCATCAACTAACCATTCAGAGACGTCCTGTTGCATTCTACATGTTGTCACTTCTTCTTGAGTCTCTCCATCTTTGTCTGACTCCGTTTTAACATTAAAGGTGCTCTAAGCAATCCCGGGAGACCTTACTTCTTGTTGACATTCGAATTGTTGTCAAACAAAACGGAGGCTAGCTAGACCCTCCCTCCTCCTCATCCCGTCTCCTCCCTCCTCCCCTCCCTTCCGACATAAAGGAAAGTCCAAATAGTCACTACAAACAAAGTTAAGTTTTACTGATACTTCATTCAATGTGTAATGTCGCCAAGTTAGATAAATGCTTTTACAGTATATTTGCTTCTTATTTATTAAATCCAGGCAATTGGTTGAATTTTTTTTTTTTTTAATTAAGATACAATTTATACAAAACGAAATTCACTTAAAAAAAGGTTTTCTACAAAACAAAACTTAATTAAGTGGTCAAAATCATGTCTGACCCACTCCATTCTTTCGAAATAGTGCGCATCCTATCTTACTCGTGCGGTTCACTTTTCATAATCAACAACATAGATAACAAATATGAAACTAAAATGAGCTTATTTAATGGCTACAACACATAGGCTATAGTAGGACTCTATTTGTACAAATTGCTGCACATTCATTTTATTCTGAATTTTGCACACATAAGTTGAAAGGCATGATAATGTCACTGATAATTGTGCGTGCATTTATTAATTATTATCTTAATGAATAATGTAACAAGGACGAAGCATGTAAACTACATTGTTTGTTTAGAATGGAATGGATCGCAAATAGATCCGAATGAAGAAACGTACAAAACCATAGTAGAAAATGGGTAGCGCCGCGGCTGCAGGGCAGACGTCAGGATGAAGCGTGCAAAGAAAAGTAGTGTGTGGGACCATTTCACCAAAAAGAATGACACAGATGTAAGTTGCAACTTGTGTGATACAGTGCTATCATCTTTCTTTATTATTGTTAGCACTACCTCAAACTAAAGCGTCGTCTCTTCGGAGCTGTCATTTTCTTAAATGAGCCGCGGCAATGTTTCAAATGAGCTTCTAACGCTAGACAAACACCTTTATTTTCAACGCGATCACCTTGTAACTGTTACCCAAACTATTTCGAAACTAAGGAGCCATTTGTCCTCCAATTACATACAAGCTCCTCGGCGCAGCGTTTGCGGGACTCATGTTTCGCGCTGTAGGGGATTTTAAAAAAGTGACGTGAGTCTTCGACCAAGGGCAGTGTGTGAGCGGGAGGCAGAGCGACAGAGTTGCGAAATTGCTGTTATTTCAAATAGCATAGCATACACTGTTAACCCTTGCTGTAAAAAAAGGCCTAATTCTGACAATATCATACCATTTTCCATTAAAACAGTAATATACCGTAGAAAACAAAAATAGCCTACAGGAATATACTGTGAATTAACAGTGCTCAAAATCGACACTCAGAGGCTGTTTTCCCAATCACACCCTATACCCTCATTCACTATTCCCGTTCACTAATATAGTCGTCCCCTTGACAGAGTGAATGAAAATAAGTGAGTGAATTGAGACACTGATGAACACCTGATAAGCAGAATCACTGAAGGACAGAGAAACAAGAACAGAAAAAGAGAAACACAAGAGCTACAACTGACTTTCAGCAACACTGAGTGTGAAACCAGTTTACAATTATTTCTTTCATACATGTACAAAAGTTCTTGTTGAGAATTAACAGAGATTTAGTTTATAATAAAGTTTGTTGTCACCATAATGGAGATCAGTATTCGCTTTAGTTGGTCTCTTGTCCCTTGACTTCTTACCATTCATCTTTCTCTGACTGCTGTAACAGTAAGTTTATAAAACACATTTATTATGGCAAGAAAGAGCCAAGAGGAAGATGATCAGGTGTTTTTGGCTTTTGTGATGATATCACAATCATCCTGGATGTGTCTGATTCTCTTATCTTCCCTGTATTTATTCTTTGAATTTATGGGTATTTCATAATTAGCATATATCTGATCTGATCAGATATATCAAATCTACAACATAAAATTAATATTTATGGAATAAGTCTTCTGAAGAATATCGTAATCATATAGTGCATTAAAACATTTTGAACTCCTTCTTGACTCAGACACACACAGATATCAACAATCAGCATATGAATCTCAACAATGGTGACAATCAAAAGTTTCATATCGCAATGCATGCTGGGTTCCAGGATAGTATAAAACTCCCAGCATGCACTGCTGCATGAATAAAAAAATATATATTTTGCCACCATTGTTGAGATTTATGTGCTAAATTGTGATATCTCTGTGTTTCTAAAAGACAGTGTAGCTCTGTTTCTCTGGTTATGCATGATGTGTTAAAAAAAATGAGTCATTGTAATTTATTGCTGTGGTTTCACTGTGGTGGTAATGTAACACTTTTGATTGAGGATTAAACTCAAATCCTGAATCAGGAACTTTTTTTCCCCCAGACCTGTTGCTGTCTGGGTTTCCACCAATATCTTAAATGATTTAATGTCTGAAGATTTGGCAAATAGTCCAGTGACCAATTTACACCAATATTTTCTGAGACCAGCAATGTTTAATTGTACATTAATGTGCAAATTGTTCTTAAATTATTAAAACTCACACATTATCTGATTGTTTTTGTGATATAGTCTGTTTATGTGTGCTTTATTCCAGGGTGATGTACGAGGCAGAGATGCCGATGCCTCTCTGACAGCCTTTGTTGTGATTGCCATGCAAGAGGGCAGAGAGATCTGTGCTGGATCAGTTGGTGTAAGTCAATTTGTTTCACCTCCAGTGGCCTCTCATGGATTTTAAAATAGAGGAAGCTCAGTAGTGATCTGGGGATCCATATAAAAGTTATCACTTCTTATAATTCCAGTAAGATTAGTTTTCTGGCCATGAAAACTATTCTCCTGTCCTTATAAATTTAGGTTTCTAAAACCGTAATCAAATTGTAAAGCCTGTAGCTATAGATCAAACATTTCACTCGTAATGTGGGAAATATATACAGAATCAGTCGCAAATATATAATGGTTTTTAATCATTGAACTAGAATACATACTACAGTTATACACGGGATATATGTATATACAGAAACATTAAGACAAAACTAGACAAACACGAATGAAGACGACGAGTAACAGATAAAAATGAGAGAGAGGGAGAGAGAGAGAATGAGAGAGTGTGAGAGAATGATCTCTTTAGGTTATAGCAAAATCACAAACAAAGTGGACCTTGAGAGCCAACAAGGAAATCAGATCACATTAAAAGTTCAGTAAACTTATCTTGCAAAATGGTTCTCTTGTGTTGGTTGAGGAAAGCCTGTGTGTGTCCTTAAGAGCAGCGTGCGTGCGTTCCCATCTCTCCCGGGCGAGCGAGATCGCGGGAAATTCAAAGAGTCTCTTTCTTTGAGGTGAAGTTGCCGGGAATGATTCAGGCTAAGTTCATTCAGCTCGTGAATGAACAGAGGCGAATAGGAAAACGAAACTAGACTATAGAAAACATACAAAGAAATAAAAGAGAAGAGAAGCAGGCCGAAGCCGGTCCGGACTTGGGTTTCCAAAGTTTTCGAAGGAGCCGAAGGGAGAGAGGGGAAACTGAAGGTTTGGACTTTTATCAGTGTCCCGTGAGCAGTGTCCCACGTCCCCTTTTTCGTGGAGGACGAATCATCTTAGAGCATTCCGAGCGGAAGATTTTCCTTTGTCCGGTTAGACACGCCCACTTGAATGAGTCATGAGTGAGATCGAATTTTGAGAAGATTTGCTCGAGACATATGAAATGTATAAAACAATGCACATTACTGCATTCTGCTATCGGAATTCAACTTCGTTAGATTGAGAGGATTACAGAGATATCAAAAATAGAATATAGACGTTGTAGCAATGCAAAGACACATTATTATATGCATATTACAAGCATTTTAAAGTTCGTTCCTTCAAATAAACGTCATAAACGAAGTGAATATAAACTGGGAAACACACAGGAGTATATGAAATATGAAATGCTTATATTCTAAGTTTAATGTTCAAAGTTCGTGTATGTGTGTGTGTGTGTGTGTGTGTGTGTGTCATTCAGAATTCAGGCTGCTTTGGGAACTCTTGAACAGGATGTGTGTGTGTGTGTGGTGAAGTGACGAGATTTAAAATCAGGGGACTTGGTCGAATCATTTGCTAACAATACAAGGCTTGTTATAAATGTGTCATGCCAGGGAGACCCCAGCCAGAGTGGCGCTGGTAATTACCATAGACTGTAAAAAAATATGGACGTAGTGTCCGTGACGTCACCCGTAGGTTCCTGAAGAGCATTTTTGAAGCCTAAAGTAGGCGGAGCCAGCCGTCGCCATCTTGGCCATGCGTCACTCCCGATAACAGAAAATAGGCAAACATGCGGGGCGTGAGTGGAGCTGAGGAGCCTGGCCATAGATATGAGCCTGGCTATCTGAAATCTCCTAGCTCGACGTGATCGAGTTAGCTGATGATTTAAAGCCAATTAAAAGTTCCTATTTTTGCCCTTTGAAATATTATAATAGTTAAAAGACATGGCTACAAGTGAGACTGTGTATTGTGATTCTGTACTATTCTGCTAGTTGAAAATGTATTATGCAGTAACTTAATATTACTTCGAGAGTGTGTGTGTGACAGTGATTTATGTGCACACGTCAGTCACTCTTTCTTATGGTCCGTCAGCGCGGCATCGCTCAAGTTCGTAGAGAGCTTATTCAGTCCATTTTAAATTCTGATTTTGGCCGCCTCTCAAATGGGTTAAACTATAGATATATTACCTATGAAGTTCAAGTAAATACGCTAGAAAATCCGCGCTCATTCATGTGCATTTATAGCACGGACGGAGAAAGCGCCGACGCCTGCATGATTTCATCTGACGGTACATAAGCATATTATAATCTATATGTTCCGTGAGAGCAGAACGAACGAGCCTTTATAGACGTTTTTAAATTTGAAAACTCCAAAAAGCAACGAAATTGTCAGACATCCATTAGTGCAGGTTCACAGAGGAAAACAACTGAAATACAGAGCTGGTTGTTCTCTCGAACGATACTCGACGACAACGACGGAATCCAAAGACGTGGGCTTTGTACCCAAGTAATGGGTGTATTAAATTGCATGAAATAATCCCGAAAAAAAGCACAAACACTGCAGAGAAAGCAAGTTCAGCAGCTAACATTTGCTGAGGTGAAGTGACGGCTAGTAACAGCAGACAAACGGCTAGCATTGACAGCGGCAATCCATCTGTCACTCAAGTGGCCACACCCTTAAATTTAAATATTAATCAACTAAACGGATGAGTTATAAAAAAAATTCACCCCCCTCACAGTTGTTATGAAGGGCAAAATTAGCTGTATAGACCAAAGCCACATAGAGATCCAGGCTGTAAACACGTTTTTTTCTGCTGTAAAGTTGGTAATTTTAACATGGGGGAGATACAGATTTGACTCACTTCTGCAGCCAGCCCAAGCGGCCAGTCAATGAATTGCAGTTTAACTCACTTCCATGTTGGTTTCAAGAGAGAGACGGGGAGGTTGCCGCTTGGTAATTACCCTGGGGCGTTATCTAGACATTGTGCATTATTCTTACATTTTGCAGAAGAGTAAAAACAAAAGCTCTTGTTTTCTCATCTGACAAAGGGGGCTATGTTTGAAAGTCAGGATTCGCCTAATTCAGAACATCTGGCCGGATGCCAAGTCCGTGTTGCTAAATCTATGCTAAGCTATATGCTAAAAGTGGTACCGCCAGACCCGGAGATCGCCTGAATGGATTCGAAAACGGTAAAACTGTTTAACTCTGGGGAGTTGTAAAATGAGCCTATTTCCCAAAAAAGTGGATTATCCCTTTAAACCTTTGTTAATTCTTAATAACAACTATTGTAGACGTCTGACAGAAATAAAGTCAGTCTGGTTAGTAATAAGTGAAGCTGGTAATGCTGTTTGTGGAGTTGTTTAATCCTCTGCTGAGATCTTCACAGATTTAATGTCTTCTTTTCTCTTCAGTTGATTTCATCTAAGACTGTGTCTGAAGTCAGTTGTAGTTCTTGTGCTTCTGCTCATCTCTTTTTCTGTTCTCTTCTTTTCTTCAGTGATTCTGCTTGTTAACAGGCTTATCAAGGCTGAGATGACTCCATAGCTGTGTCCCAATGTGAAGGCTGCATCCTTCGAAGGACGCAGACTTCAAGGATGCAGCCTATGCGTTTTCTGAAGGACGCACCATGTAGCCTTCGTAGTTTTTCCTAATTGTGCAACCAGGTGTTCCCGATCACCGCTCCTGGCGCCAAGCAGCAGTGCGAGAGGACTGCGGCCATCCTGATAATTCATTTGATAACTGAGTAAACAGCCATGGAGCCAGAATTGGCTTTTGTCATTTTTATGTTTTATATTTTACTGGAGGACATGGTGAGGATTTTTTTAGCCCCAGCGCTGCCAGGTCATGTATTTTCGGTTTAGCCCTGTTTGAATATAAAACCCAATTGAATAGTCCAGTATTTCTCCCGCTCGTCATCTGCAGCTGTCACGGTTGCCAGGCGACAAGAACAATCCTTCGTAGGCTAGACCGGTCCAAGCGCGTCAGATGCGCCCTTTGATATGGGACGCTGCTGTAGCAACAATTTGTTAATATTGTGACAATAAGCCTACATTTTGTTACTTTAATTTTCGGAACTGCATATTTCGTTAAGTATTCACTTACAAATGTGAAGTAACCTACTGAAGTACTTTTTTCCCTCACATCACAATATGATCACATTAAACTACACAAAAGTATATAATGTAACAACCAGATATTACTGTATATTGAAAATATACGGAAGTAAAATGCAACATAGCCTACGCAGTAATGCAGTAGTAGCCCTAATATAAATGCAGTAGTCATATCAACCTGATAAATATGGACTGAATACACGATAATAAACAAGATCAGTTTTAAGAAAAAAAGAAAAAACAGTGTTTTAAAATACAACTAAACCATGATAATGTTTAGTTTAGATGTTGATGACTAAGTTTCAGTCATAGGTGCAACCACGCAATGTTAGATCTCACTCACAACGCAAAACGTTGTGGTGGCTGATCCAGGCACACCTTTACTAAAATATTATGGAAGTCATTGTACTGTAATTGTAATTTAACCATATTTTATTTATTAATATTATGGCTTCATGTTGATTTAAAGTTTTTGGTCGTTATTAACTAATACCTACTAACATCCGGCACAATCTGACCCCAACATCTGACCCCAAATAAACGGATAATGCAATGTTCACAATCTACACTAACTGATCTTGTTTATTATCGTGTATTCAGTCCATATTTATCAGGTTGATATTTGTAGAAATAAGCAAAAAGAACAAGTTAATGGCCTTGTGTCAGAACACAACAGGTCTTTTTATTCTAACTTTAAAAACTGTAATACAGTATTTTTACACATGTAGTGTTTTCGCCAACTGACCTAACCCCATGAAGTTATGACTTCTGAAGGGCTCTCATGTGCAGATTTGCTCGGTTGAAAAATGGTATGTTGTCATTTAAACATCTGAAAAAATAGACTGTGCTTAATATCTGCTAACTCTTTACTGCGATGCTCCCCAACAGATATTCTACTGACTATAAGTAACTCAACTATATCTCAACTTATTCTAACCCTACCAGTCCACTAATACTCTACTTTACACACTCTGACTCTCACAAGCGAGTTAGTGGGCATGCAGGTGCAACGCTACTATAGTCAACAACCAAATTATGACTTAAAACCGTTTTAAGTATTACATTAAAAAGGCGTAATTGACAAAAATTCTAACTCTGAATTAAGTAATAATTATGACAAAAAGTCGAAATTATGACTTAAAAAGTTTAAATTAAAATTATGACTATGCGTCATAATTATGAGATGGAAAATTTAAATGATGACATACTAAATTGAAATTATGATAGATAAAGTAAATATTCCATAGTGAAATTTTCTGAATTCAATATAATTGTATTTGTGAAAATGAGTTTTCGTGTAGGCCTCTAAGACTACGAATAACTAAAAATGATTATTGATGAACTTGAATAACTTGAATTTTATTGGCAATATAAAAAATAAATTGTCTTCCCATACCGGGAGTCGAGCCCGGGCCGCCTGGATGAAAACCAGGAATCCTAACCGCTAGACCATATGGGAGGCGTTGATACTGCCCCGGCACATTTGAAAGGCTGCACTGCACGGTACAATATAATGCTGGATCATAGTTATGCAGGAGAAGGAATCCTCGTCGCCAAAAAGCAAAAATTTAATTTATCGGGATGTAAATAAATATCGGGATAGCTTTTCCCAGGTGGAAAGAGCTAATGAAAGGGTGCCTGCTTTCTTCTCGACAGGTAAGTCAAAGTTACGGTCTAAATGACAAGCTTTTTTGTATTGCTTGGCTGTGTAAATCATTATATAGGCAGCATAACGGTAGAACATGTATAGTTAAACTCGATGATGTGCTACCGCATTTGAAAAAGCGAGGCGCTAGAGAGCACTATTCGTTTAAATGCAAAATAGAATTTCACCGCTAGATGGGAGAAATTATTTTGGGAGGACTAACTTGTAGGGTCTTTAACAAAAAAAAAAAAAAAAAAAAAAAAAAGCCTACAAAATCGAGGAGGTCAAAGGGCATGCTTCCTGCTATAGTATCATCAGCTCTCCCCAAAGTCTGTTCATGCGGCCACCAGACAGATTTTAAACACCGGATTTAAACTTCTACATATATTTTGCGTAGATAACCGATAGTATATTCTCAGAAAAGGGTCTCACCCTGTGTGTTTCCACACTGATTAAGGACAGTTCGGGAGATACAAGTAAAAATGATCTTATACGATCTTATACTTATACTTTGAATTAAGACGAGTAAAGTTAAATATTCGCTCAAGACCAACTTTACTTATGCCGCGTCATGGACCATCAGCATCTCTGAAAAATGTGTGGTGATTTTCTAAAAGATACAAACTTAGTCTAAATAAGACCAATGTGGAGTCCTCGGATTTCTTAAAAACAACACAACATTGTGACAAACTTTGACAACATGTATGGACAAAAATACTGTTTGAAATATTTTTGTATAAATAAGATTTAAGACGCCTGAGTACACTTTTTCAACATTCTAAAGTTTTTGAACAGACGATGTTTAGTAAAAAAGTCTTCTAAGAAGATAAATAGAAGATATGATTTTAATAAAACTTTAAAGATTTGACTTAAACAGTCTTTTCATTTTAAAATATCTCATTTAAACTTTTAAGGTTATGCTTTTAAATGAATTTAGTATAAACTCTGAATGTACTTTGGAACGCAGACTAGATTTACTGTGACATTGTCACCCTATATCCTGAAGCTTCAGTTCATTAACCTCTCTGGAAATGTACGTTTTTTATTTATATATTTATTTAGCTAAAACTTTGTTTACATTTTATTAAATTATTTATTTACTTATTTCATTTTTGAAAATGTACAAATGTAGTTTTCTGTGATGGTCGCGTTTAGGTTTAGGCCTACGGGATTGAATATGCAGTTACGGTACAAAAATCATTATGGATATGGAATGCCCCCACCATAAAAATTGAAACCCCGCATGGACAAAAAATGCTGATTGAATCTTTTCATATAAATGAGATTTAAGACGACTAAGTACAGTTTTTCAACCATCTAAAGTTTTTGAACAGACATTGTTTGATAACAATTATAATTTAGGGTCACCGTTAAACAAAATCATTACAGTAATCTTCTAAAAGATAAATAGAAGATGTGTATGTATTCAAACTTTAAAGATTTTATTTAAACAGTCTTTTCATTTTAAAAGATCATATTTAAACTTTTACGATTATGCTTTGAAATAAATTCAGAAAGATGGCGGCATGCTAATTTACCGGAACCTGTCACACACACACGTACGTACGTACGTACATACACACACACACACACACATACCATTTGGCTGGTGCTTCATGAAATCTTCAGTCAGCAGACTTAGATGAATTTTATTTTTATCTAAAACTGAAATTTCAGTAGATGTTTTATTTTATATACTTTTAAAGAACAGAATGTTTTTCAACTTTAGTTAAATTAGCAAGATAACCATTTTAATTTATACACTTATAAAGAACGGAATGTTTTATGTAATATGATTTTTATTCTTTTGTTTATCTAAAACAATTGGATCAATAAGATATTTATTTTATAAGCATTTCATTATATACTTTTATAAAGAACTGAATGGTTTTCAACTTTAGTTAAATTAGCAAGATAACTATTTTATTTTATACACTTATAGGACTAAAGAACGGAATGTTTATGTAATATGATTTTTTATTCTTTTGTTTATCTAAAACTGAATTAAATGGTTTCAGTAGATTTTTAGTAAGATATTATTGTATATTATTTGTGTGAAACATAAAACATGATTAGGGCACCTCTCTTTTTTCTCACTTTCACTGTTACCTCAGGAATGTGGAGGGGATCATGTCAGAGGACGCGTGCACAAACACAAACAAACACACAGACACATACACACACACACACACACACACTACTCTGGCTGGTGAGGCATTCAGGCATTCTTTTTCTTCTCACTTTCTACAGGGGTCCACAATGCGCTCAGGAATGCAGAGGAAATGCTGACACATATATATATAACAGCGCCTTCAAACTTTCTGTCAAAACCACATGATCTAGGGCTAAAAAGGTTCAAATAGGGCAAAACTTTCTGTCAAAATCACATGATCTAGGACTAGCTAGGTCAGTAGGGCAAACCATAACAACATATGCCGGAAAGATACCGGAAGGTCAACCTGTCAAAACACATGATCGAAGGGATAGGCAGGGTCAATAGGTCAATCCATAACAATACAGGCTGGAAGGGCGACCGGAAGGCCAAGGTCAACCGGAAGCCATCAATCAAATTTTGACACAAGGTGCAGGATAAGGACTACTAATTTGTATGACTTCATTACTGTCTAAAACATTTTTTTCTGTCATTCGACTGTATTATTTATGGACCCTTATGACAAAGTTAATCTAAAGAATTGTTATTGGTGAAATCATACAGGTAACAACATAAATTAACCTTGAAGAGTTAGGTTAAAAGTTCTTATATCTGCATCCTACAACATACAGTACACCATAATTGACTCTTTTACACACTCTTTTATAGAGTCTGGATGAAAGTATCAGGAGGGCTGTTGCATTCTTAGAAGGTCGACTTCCACAACTGACCAATCCTTACGCTGTTGCGATGACGTCCTACGCCATGGCCAATGCTAACAAACTCAATAAAGAGATCTTGATGAAACATTCCACCAAAGGAGATGGTCAGTAACAAGTCATCAAAAAGTGTTTTGCTTTCTACAACATGGAATAATTCAAATATATAATAATTATATAATGGAAAAACTATCAAATTTTGCAGTGTCATGATTGCTGCTTGTTGGTGTCCATATCAGTAAAGGAACACAGTCCTGTTATTATTCCTGCTTTGTGTTTGAATCAGCCGGTACGTCCTGGACTGTCGCTGGACAGCATCATCACTCAATGGAGGCGACGGCCTATGCTGTGCTGGCACTTGTGAAGGCCAAAGACTTTGATAAAGCAGGAGAGGCAGTTTACTGGCTGCGTTCAAAACAGTCTCATTATGGTGGATCTGGCACCACACAGGTACACTAACATCTCATCATCTGACTGTGATAAACAGATGCAGAACTTGTCTTTGAATGCTGTTCTGCACTTTCCAGGCGACCATCATGGTGTTCCAGGCCGTGGCAGAGTATCGCACGCAGGTGAAGGACCAACAAAACCTCAATCTGGACGTGGAGCTGTCAGTGGCAGGAAGCAGACCTGACAGATTTACCATTAAAAGAGACAATGTGCATCTTACATGGTCAGACAAGGTGAGGATTAAACCAATCGACCTGCTTCAAAATGTGTGCTGCTCATATCAATTGAATGATTTTGTATCATAGTAAGTGAGGAATGTTGGGAGTTTTGTTATTTGTCATCCATCATATTTAATTGTCTACATCAAATGTGTCGTGTTTGGTCAATAAAGTCTTCAGGTATCTCTGCTACATCATGGATTTGATGATCCTGCTGACTCGAGTACGTGTGTTCACTCAACAGGTGGAGATCAACAAGGACTTCAATGTGACGGCTAGAGGAACTGGAACAGCCACTCTCTCAGTGAGTGTTCATGAGCGTTTATACGGTCAACAGCAAGATTAAAGCGTTTGAACATCTAATCTGAGACGTGCTGCTCTTTTCAGGTTCTGACGCTGTACTACGCCAGACCTGTTGAGAAGAAGTCTGACTGTACACTCTTTGATCTGACTGTTAAAATGGAAAAAGCCCCTGAAAGTAAGATTGACAAAGAGGCCTTTCTTTAACACTTTATAAACATTAAGGCTTTTCACACTGTGCTTAACCCTGGGTTATCGTCACTCTAACCCTGTTTAGGAACATTTGACACTTCCAATGACATTAGAAGTGGGTTAGCACTGCTTTCTACATGAATCATGAAACATTAGACATGATAACACAGGATTATGTTTACCAAGGGGCTAGACTGACCCAGGGTTAACTAGTTAACTTGTATTTCCCCAAATACCTTTATGTATTAAATCTTCATTTTAATGAAATTTATTTTCATATTCCCTTTAGAAAGGGAAGACTTGACTTGAACTAAACCCACCAAATACTTTTATTTCCCTTTAGCAAAACAAGGAGCCACTGAAAGTTACAACTTCATTGTGGATTTCATGTATGTGAACAAATACCTCATTCATTTTTATGTCAAGAAACCATTTAATTTGTAATTAATCAGCATGTGTTCATTTAGGCTGTTTTCACACTTGGTTTGTTTACTGTCCCACATTCGCTGTATGTTTGCTTCATGAACGCGAGTACCAGGGACAGTTAGATAATGATTTCAGGGGAGACTCCAGTTTCACTGCGTTCTGTCATGGATGCAACTTTTAAAAGAGTTTATTCAGAGACAAGCAGCTCTACGTTATGCTACAATATAAGAAATCTGACATCAAACGGACTCAGGTTTGCATGAAAAGCTCTAGTGTGAAAGCAGCCTTAAACACAGAATCAGTTGATGAAGGAAAACTGAAGACTTACGAAACCTGTTAATAAAACCTGCACTTTATCTCCATCTGTACAGCTACAAAAGTGATAAAACCGATGCCACTATGACTATTCTGGACATTGGCATACCGACGGGATTTGATGTTGAAGAAAATGATCTTAAAGAGGTATTATGATGATAAACTGATGCAGAATTGCCTCACATCTGCAGATAGGCCATAAAACATGTTGGTCATCAAGTGAAGCATTGAGTTTTTTTTTTCTCATTTTCTTGACCTCAGTTGTCCACGGGGAAGGAGAGATACATTCAGAAATATGAAAAGAATAAAGTGCTGTCAGAGCGAGGATCCCTCATCCTCTACTTAGATAAGGTATTTCAAACAACTTCTTTTGCCCGATGATGCCAAAAACAGATTTGTTTTTTTTTAATAAGGAAACCATGTGTTTTGTTGAAATCTTGATTCGGATTGGCTGACAGATGTTCCAAGATGCTCATTAACTGTAACGCCATGTGGTTCCACGTAACTTCGGTACATTACAGACTGCTTATCAGAATCATATTTCACATGATACTTTAAGCAGAAGAGAAAGTGCAAATTGAATATATAGATCTAAATTATAATGTTTACATGTATATTTTTTCTATCAGCTATGCAAAATAGAATACTGTCTTTGCAGTGTAATTGCAGCTGTACATTGTTAAATAAAATAGTCCGTTCCGTCTCTACGGTTAGAATCCTGCGTGTCCATGGCAACGCTCTGCTTTGCATGTGTAATGATGAGTCAGCAGAAGTGGGATCCATGTGCAGCTTTATTTAAGATAGTAGAATAACAACAGACAGAGGTCAATCACCAGCAACAGAGATATCAAAGGCAAGGCAGAAACGTAGTCATACAACAGGCAATGGATCAGGGCAGGCAGCAGACAAAAGGATAAATCCAGGTAAACAGGCAGAAGATCAGAAGGGCAGGCAGCAATACAGGAATACGAGGAAAACAGTCCAAGGTCAAACACAAGAGATCAATATACTGGGAAACACGCTCAGAAATGTCTGCAATGGCAAGAACAAGACTTTGCAGTGAGTGTGTGTGTGTGAGACATAAATAGTCCATGGAATGAGGATCAGGTGTGACTGTAATCAGTAACAGGCATGGAATGATGGGAAACGTAGTCCGAATCAAAGTTAGTACTCCAGTGAGGGAGCCCTCTGGTGGTGATCAGAGGGAGCCACAGAGGCTTGATTTGTGACAGCATGGCAAGGGTGTGTTATACTTACCAAAGGTCTGTTATCAAGAAATAACAGACCACATTCTACATTAGAATTCAACCAAGCCATGTAAATAAATATTGTTAAATGAATGCAAGAAAGAAATACAAATCACAATTCAAATGCAAATAATAATTTTGACTACAAAAATTGTTTTAAATTTGACCCACATTATTAGTTTTTAGTTATCAGTTGTCGCTTGTGCAAATGTTAATGTAGGCAGTTTCCATTGTACAATTTGATATTTAATATCATGTAAATTTGCTTTTATTTATTTTTTTGTCTTGTTAGGTTTCTCATAAAGAGACAGAAAGACTTGCCTTCAAAATGCACAAGATGTTTAATGTGGGTCTTCTTCAACCTGCTGCCGTCACAATATATGAATATTACTCACCAGGTGAGCTATTGCTGCATGTACACAATCTATTTCTTTTATCTATAAAACAATTAAACTGAAGATCTCAAATGAACATGTTAATTCAGTGCCATTAAGTATTAACATTTGAATATTCCTCCAAAACTCTTCTCCCCACTGTCACTCACACTGAAGACACCTGTTGAACTGCTCCAGAAATGGGGATTTTTTTTTGCACCATCTAAAGTTAATTAGATATTTTTATTCACAAATCAACTTAGTCTAACATAGTTTTACTGTAAATTGAGAGAATATCAATGTTTCCATATGGCACCGCTCTACCACAGTGGAATTGCAGTAATGTATTTCCTGATTGGGATTTTTTATAGATAGTAGCATCAACAATATGATTGCAGTTATTTATTTATTTGAAGGTGATTTTTGTAGTATACCCAGTCAACACGTTGATCTCACAGTGATCTCTCCATATGACCACAATGTGAGTTCACAGTGAGCTAAAAGTGTAACCTCACAGCGCACTCGCTGTGTGCTCATTTTATGGCCACAATATGAGGTCACCCCAGCTATAAATGTTATTGGATTTGAACATTTTAGTTGAAAATGAAAATTAGGTTGACGTCTAAACATTTGATGTCAGGCTCCAACTCCACAAACAGCATTACCAGCTTCACTTATTACTAACCAGACTGACTTTATTTCTGTCAGACGTCTACAAAAGTTTTTATTGAGAATTAACAGGTGTTTAACTCTAATGTGTTTCATTTGAAGTCACCATAACAGTGATTAGTGTTTCCATTAGTTGGGCTCTTAACTCTTATTATATCTTTTGTCTTTTTTGGCAGCTGTGACAGTGTGTTTGTCAAACACATTTGCAGCAGCAAAGAAAGCTAAAGTGAAACGAAATCAGGTGGTGATGGTTACCTGTTGATGGTTTTATAATCATCATGAAATAGACTGTTTCACTGAGGTAATTTGAATCTAACAACTGTGTTGTACCAATAATATATTCTCATCACAAACCCTGTGTTACTGCAGCGTGAGGTCCAACAATATTATAACAATCAGTTAGAAGATTTTAACGAACATGAACATGAAAATTGAATCCACGGTGACACACAGAGATATCAAAAATCAGCACATGAATCTCAACAAGGGTGACAATATATATATATTTTTTTAGATAAACAGATTAATTCATAACATCACTGAAAAGCTACTAAATGTCACAAAAAAAAAAACAACAGCAAAAAATAAAAGCACATATTTAGAATTAAAATAATAGGACAATTCAGCTGCATAATTTATTCATGTTGCAATGCATGCTGGGAGTTTTGTACAATGATGGTACCCAGCATGCATTGCAGCAAGGTACTTTAGATTGTCACCATTGTTGAGATTCATACGTTGATTATTGATGTCTGTGTTTGTTATCGAACAGTAATTTTTCGTGCTCATGTTTGTTAAAATCTTCTAATTGATTGTTATAATATTGCTGGAACTCATGCTGCAGTAACACAGGGTTTGTAATGAGAATATATTATTGGTACAACACAATTGTTAGATTCAAATTACCTCAGTGAAACAGGTTACTTCATGATGATTATAAACCATCAACAGGTAACCATCATCACCTGATCTCAGTTCACTTTAACTTTCTTTGTTGCTGCAAATGCGTTTGACAAACACACTGTCACAGCTGCCAAAAACGATAAAAGATATAATACGAGTTAAGAACCCAACTAATGGAAACACTATTCACTGTTATGGTGACTTCAAATGAAACACATTAGAGTTAAACCTCTGTTAATTCTCAATAAAAACTTCTGTAGACTTCTGACAGAAATAAAGTCAGTCTGGTTAGTAATAAGTGAAGCTGGTAATGCTGTTTGTGGAGTTGTTTAATCCTCCTCTGCTGAGATCTTCACAGATTTAATGTCTTCTTTTCTCTTCAGTTGATTTCATCTGAGGCTGTGGCTGAAGTCAGTTGTAGTTCTTGTGCTTCTGCTCGTCTCTTTTTTCTGTTCTCTTCTTTCTTTCAGTGATTCTTTTTGTTAACAGGCTGAGATGACTTCATATTTAATATACACAGATTTTGTGGCTCAGATAAGGTCCAGTTCTGGTTTATTTCTTTGCTCTTGGCTGACATGTGGCATTGCTATGGCCTGCTTGTGGCCCAGATTTGGCAAACAGGAGTGGCCCACCCAAGTGCCGTAATTCCACGCTGCATGTGGGCCAGATCATCTTTCCACGTGTGCCAGATGTGGGCTGGATCTGGGCAGACACAATGTTGCTATGTGGGTATTGTGGTCACAGTTTGAGCACACAGTGAGAGCGCTGTGAGGTTACACTTTTAGATCACTGTGAACTCAGATTGCTGACGGTGTGACCACATGGTGACATCACTGTGAGATCAAAGTGTTGACTGGGTTGTGCTCTCCGTGCGTTTTGGTGCGCAAAGTCTTTCACTGCATCTTTAATGTCCTTGTTGCGAGCACGGGCATTCTCAATACTCAAGAGAGCTAAACTCGACAGTCTTTCTTGTGACATTGTGCTCCGGAGGAATGTCTTGATCAATTTCAACTTCGAGAACGATCTTTCAGCAGTTGCAACCGTTACAGGTAAAGTCAGGAACAACTTGAGAGCTGTTGCAACATCGGGGACACTGGGCAGAATAGAGTGGTGTTTAATAAACAACAGCTGCGCAAGATCTGCAATGGAGCCACGCTCAATCTCCTGTATTTCGGGCTTCAGCGCATTTCTGAACGATAACAATTGCATGGCAAAGTCTGGTGACAGGTCGTCAGTGTACTGAACCGCTAAAGTATTTGACATTTGAAACAGGTCGTTGTCAGAGAAGCGCAGCAGCGAACCAGGGTTCAAAAACCCAAAACGCGTTGCCACTTCATTCATTCCACAGAACCTGCGTTGCAGTTGTCCTGTACATGTGTCAATCGTTGCGCCAAAAACTGACACCCTGAAGTACTCCTTGGCGTTTTGCAGACGCTGGTCTTCACATAATTCATCAAAGTGTGTCTTAATGCGCCTTGCGCGCTTGTGGGTAAATGAAGACCTAATGCCCCATGATTCTGCCAAAGCTTCTGCTGTGGCTTGTAGGCTCTCAAACTCCCCTCTTAGTTTGGTGAGAGTGTCTAGTGCATTCCCTAGGAGTTTGCTGGCCAGCATGATGTCAATGTTTTTGTCTTGGAGCGCACGCGAGGCAACGTTTACGGTCTCCAAAATTTTGCCCTGCATTACTGTCATTAGGACAAATTCGAAACTTTCCATTGCTTTTTTCAAACCTAGAGCTTCTGCGCGCTCATTAGATTTATTGGAGAGAAGAATGATTTTACTGAGCGCTTGTAAAACATCCACATAGCGAAATCGCAAGGATTCGATTGCGTCATTTCTGAATGCCCAACGCGTGGGACATAGTCGCTTCAAAGTGCACTGGCCAGATGAACCAGAGAGATGTCCCTCTAACAGTTCCCACCTCTTTATGCTCCCACTAAAGAAGACATAAAGTTTCTGTATGGTGTCATAATATTCACGCACCTCTGCCACATTCTGGCAGGTGTCGTTAAGAACCAGATTCAAGTTGTGGGAGGCGCAGTGGATGTAAATTGCTTGGGGTTCCTTTGCAAGAATGCGTTTCTGAACTCCAGAATATGCTCCACTCATTGCACTTGCACCGTCATATCCCTGACCTCGGCACCTGTTTATAGATATGCCTTCAGTCTCTAAAAGCTTTACTATTTCTTTGTCTAGCCCCAAAGCACTTTGGTCATGTACTGCAAGGAAACCCAAAAAGCTCTCATTAATTTTCATGTCAGTCGGTGTCTCACTGTGATCCTTAACGATGGTGACGTATCTGAACACTTGGCTCAGCTGATCTACTTTGGAGATGTCTTGTGTTGTGTCCATTATAACAGAGTAAAAGTCGGCATCTTTTATTTCGTTTACAATTTGGCGCTTCACTTTTTGAGCGAGCATAGTTATGATTTCGTTTTGAATGCGAGGACTCAAATAGTTTATCTTGCTTTTCCTTTCAAGCTGCCTTTGCAATACCGGGTCATATCGCGCAAGAAGTTCAATGAGCGACAAAAAAAATCCGTTGTTTGATTCACCAATTTTCTCCCGATGACCACGAAACGCTGCGTTGCAAGATGCAAGTGTGAGTGTCACATCTACAATTCTAGTGAGAACCTCTGTCCAATAACTGACCTCTTGCGCGTATGCGGATGACATTTGGGCATCAACAGTAAGGTTCCGTTTCCATGTATCGTATATCACACATGCAGACAAGTGTGAACGGGTAAGCTCATGCTCTTTTATCTTCCGAGAAAGCCCCTGCCAGTCCTTTATACCAACAGTCCAAGAGAGATTATGACACGCAGACTTTCTCTCTCCAAAAAGCCAGCATGGCTCGCAGTAAACTCGATCCATTTTGGGCGAGTAACAAAGCCATCTACGAGGAATTTTACTACCCTTTTTAGATGTTCTGTAGTAAAATTCTGCGGAGAAGCATCTATTCTTTACATCACGGGGGAATGGTCCCTCGGGCTGGCACGGGCCATTTCTTAGAATGCATCGTTTAATTTCATCATCCGCGATATCGACTGGGTAATTTGCCCTGTCTGATGGATACTGCGAGCAGGGTACTGGAGTGGATGCTGCTGAAGTGCAGGTGTTATCGCTGACAGTTTGGCTGGGACCGGGGTTGCTACACAGCAAAATCCCCAGTGTTAAATTAACACTCCTCAGTGTTTATATGTGTCCACACTACAGGGTGTTAAAAATTAACACCGAAGCAGTGTTGAAGTTAATGAGATAATTAAGTTAACACTGAAGCAGTGTTGAAGTTAATGAGATAATTAAGTGATTAATTAAGTGATGATTGGCCATTAGTGGTGACACCTGATGATAACAAGCAGACTCACTGACGGAAAGAGAAAAAACAATAACAGAAAAAAGAGAAACACAAGAACTACTGACTTACTCATTTTAAATGGTTACCTTTTAAGGAATTAATTTGATTAATTATTACTCAATTCTAATTTGTTAAATTTAATTAATAATATTGCTTGTAATCTGTTGCCTCAATTTTATTGATTAGATATCAATAAAATCAATGTATTCTTTTTTACAGTAGTTCTAAAATTCATTCTCAATGTTAAAGAATAGCAGAGTTCACACCACAGCTATAACGATAAGGATATGCCTATAGAGAAATGATATTGTTGGGATCACTTTCGGGACTTTTTTTTTTTTTCAGCTGTTGAACGCTAAAACACTGACAGCCAATCAGAATCCATTCTAATTTAAATTCTCGCGGACATTGCAGAGAAGTTAATCCAGAAAAAAATCCAACACTGTTTGACAAGTCAAGCCCCTTTTGAAGACAGGATACACCATGCCTGTAGATTTAAAGTTGCAATCAGAACTCAGTTTTCTCTACAAATCTGAAACAATGGCTGAAATCTTTACAGCAATGTGAACACTGAGTACTTTAGGCTTATTCAGGTTAAGTGGGTTTTTTTTGTTGGTTTTTTGTATGTAGGATAATTTATATTTAGGGCCCAAGCCCTGAAAGGGCGAAGGCCCTATTGTTTCCGGTAGGATTATTTATTAGGGCCCAAGCCCTGAAGGGGCGAAGGCCCTATTGTTTTCGTTAGGATTATTATTATTATTATTATTGTTCTTCAAGGGTTCGGGGGCTTTTGGGGCCTTTAACGTGCTCAAAAACTCATGAAACTTTGCACGCAGGTCAGAACCCGCGGCCATTAGGGCCGGGCTGAAGCTGGTACCCGGGCGTGGCAGGGGGGCTCAACAGCGCCCCCTAGAACACAATCTTAAATCTTGGACACATACAAGAACGTATTAGTATGAAACTCGGTACACATATAGATCTCATCGGGCCGAACAACTTTCGCACTCTAAGTTATTAGCTCTGCCCAACAGGAAGTCAGCTATTATGGGTTGTTTGAAAAACGCATGCTGTGGAATTTAATGTACTCCTCCTAGGGAATTGATCCGATCCACACCAAACTCGGTCAGCATGAAGTCAAGACATTGAGGATGCTAAATTGCGGACGGATTTTTGATATCTCGAACGGTTTGGCCGTGGCGATGAAACGAATTTATAGCGAGAAAAGATAAACAGGAAGTGTGTTATAACTTCTGCATACATTAACTGATCTTGATAAAACTTCAGCAGTGTGTTCGTGGTCAGAGGCCGATCACATTGATGTGACTATTGTGAGTCAAAGTTATAGCGCCACCAACTGGCAGCAGGAAGTGTGTCACTTTCAAAATGCTTTGAAATCACCCTCTTATTTTTACCCGATTTGCTTCAAACTTTATGTGTATAATGTAGACACACGGCAGATGTAGACCTGTGAAAGGTTTATTGATATCTTAAATACTGTTGCCGTGGCAACGCATCAAACTTTAATATTCTTTTCAGATGCTTTTGAAACTCTTAACATACTTGAAATTGGATGAAACTCGACAGACACATCACATTTATTAGCCGGTAGACATGTGCAAAGTTTCAGAAACGGGCGTGGTGAGGGGCTCAGTAGCGCCACCTTTAGTCATAAATGGGGCGGTTAGTTTTATCAACAGCAACAAAACTTGGTATGTGTATTGTTCTCATCAAGACGGACAACTTTCTAATTGACATTAACCATCTCCGACCAACAGGAAGAGAGATATTTTGGTTTGAATGTGGATTTTCTGAAGAATTTTCTCTCCCTCTCTCTGTGTCTCTGTGTGTGTGAGGGGAGGGGGGGATTTGACTCTTGCTTTTATATTGTTAATCAAGGTTTCAGGGGCTTTTGGGGTCCTTAACGTGCTCAAAAACTCTTGAAACTTTGCACACAGGTCAAAACCCACGGCCATCAGGGCCGGGCTGAAGCTGGTACCCGGGCGTGGCTGGGGGGCTCAACAGCGCCCCCCTTGAACGGGGTTCTAAAACTTGATCCATATATCAAACACGCTCGCATGAATTAATATGAAACTCGGTACACATATAGATCTCATCGGGCCGAACAACTTTACCCCGGTCAAGTTTTACGCCAGCCCAACAGGAAGTCGGCTATTATGGGTTGTTTGGAAAACGCTTGCTGTGGAATGTGAAATACTCCTCCTAGAAAATTCACCGTGTCCCCTTCAAACTCGGTGTGCATGTAGTCAAGACTTTGAGGATGCTAAATTGCGGACGGATTTTTGATATCTCGAACGGTTTGGCTGTGGCGAGGAATCGAATTTTTGGCGAGAAAAGAGAAACACGGAAGTGGAATAACTTCTGCATACATTAACTGATCTTGATGAAACTTCAGCAGTGTGTTCGTGGTAAGAGGCCGATCAGATGGATGTAGCTATTGTGAGTCAAAGTTATAGCGCCACCAACTGGCAGCAGGAAGTGTGTCACTTTCAACATGCTTTAGACAAAAGTGGGGGGGTTAGTTTTAACTACAGTAAAGAAAAAATAGTTTTTATATTGTTCTCATCAAGCCGGACAACTTTCTAGTTTACATTCAATAGCTCTGGCCATCAGGAAGTCAGATATTTTGGTCTGAATGTGATTTTTTTTGCAAAATCAGCCTCTGAATTTTTAGCCACTCCTCTTAAACTATTTATTTTATTCGTACCAAACTTTTTCAACATGATGAAACTACATTAATCCCTCGCCATAGCAAAACCGTTTGAGATATTTATTATCCATTCACAATTTAGCATATTTAAAGTAAAAATCTTCTAAAAATGTAATTATATACCATTTATTTCTATATAAAAGTATACAAATATCACAACTAAACCCATTTTATTCTGTTTTTGCAATTCAAGAAGAATGAAAAAGTTAAAAACAGGCTATTTAGTGCTATTTGGTTCAACAAAAAAGCAAACATAGGGCTATACTGCCCTCTTGTGTCCAAAAGGACATCAAAATAGTATATAAAACTTTTTACCAGGTAGGCCAATATTGTATTTAAATATACATTTATTAGGTATGTGTCTGAGGATATTTTCCCACCGGTTAATCGACGTGTGACACGAGTGGGTGCTTTTAAATCGCTAATATAATAGTGAAAGAAAAATAATGATAATGTTGCACACACAAATCATACACATGTGGGAAAGAATGATGCTTTTAAACAACACTAAACCGCCATTAGGTGTCGCCAGGCATCCATCTTAATAAGCGAGTCATTGATTCATTCGTTCAAACGATTCGTTCGAATGAGTCGATCATGATTAAGACAGATGTTTATGGATTGATCATTCAATCTTTGAGTCAACCGATTCGTTAAAAATGCTGAATCGTTCAGTTATGAGAAAACACATGATGCGTGATGGTTCTGCCGTGATCTTTGTTTAACTATTTTCGCTGCTGAAACAGAACAAAAACAGTCAACATTGCATCTAAAATGTAAGTGACTTAATTGTAACTGTTTATTTGTATGAAATCTAGGGGTGGGAGAAAAAAATTATTCTTAGATGCATCGCGATGCGGACGTGGACGATTCTGAATCGATTCACAAATGTCAAAAAATCGATTCTCTAAAAAAATATTTTTCTAATAACGTAATATTGACGGAAGGCAAAAGGCGGAACTCTAAGCGGACGTGCGTGCAGTCTGTGGCGCGCACATAACAGAGAAGTTTCTTCTGCTCACCAAGGCTGCATATATTTGATTAAAAATACAAACAAAAACAGTAATATTGTAAAATATTATTCCAATTTAAAACAGCTGCTTTCTATTTTAATATATTTTAAACTGTTATTTATTCCTGTGATCAAAGCTGAGTTTTCAGCATCATTACTCCAGTCGTCACTGTCACATGATCCTTCAGAAATTATTCTAATATGATGATTGATACTCAAGAAACATTCATTATTATTTTAAATGTCGAAAACAGTTGTGTACAGTCTTTGATGAATAGAAAGTTCAAAAGAACAGCATTTATCTGAAATCTAAAGCTTTTGTAACGTTAAACACTACCGCTCAAAAGTTTTGGGTTAGTAATAATTAAAATGTTATTTTTGGGGTAAATAAATAAAATAAATCAGTACTTTTATTTATGAAGGATGTGATCAACAGTTACAGTAAAGACATTTATAATGTTAAAAAAATATATATTTGAAATATATGCTGTTCTTTTGAACTAACATTCATCAAAGCATTTTGAAAAAAAAAATCTGTACACAACTGTTTTCAACATTGAAAATAATAATGAATATTTATTGAGCATCAATCATCATATTAGTATGATTTCTGAAGGATCATGTGACACTGAAGACTGGAGTAATGATGCTGAAAACTCAACTTTGATCACAGAAATGAATTACTATGTAAAATATTTAAAAATTGAAAACAGCTGTTTTAAATTGGAATAATATTTCACAATATTACTGTTTTTGTTTGTATTTTTAATCAATAAATGCAGCCTTGGTGAGCAGAAGAGACTTCTCCTAAAAACATTAAAAATCTTACTGACCCCAAAGTTTTGAACAATAATATATATATATATATATATATATATATATATATATATATATATACATATATATTTATGTGTTAGTATGTGTATATACATATATATATATATATATATATATATATATATATATATATATATATATATATATATAAATATAGCTGCGAGCAGCGATGGAGGGCCCAAGCCGGCGGTACCGCCACCCCGGTGCCTTTAGTTACCTAAAGGCACCGGGGTTGCGGTGCCACCGGCTTGGGCCCGTAATCGCTGCTCGCAGCTATATTTAGGGCCCAAGCCCTGAAAGGGCGAAGGCCCTATTGTTTCCGGTAGGATTATTTATTATTATTATTATTATTATTATTTTGTCAACCTTTCGGGCACTTTTGGGGCTCTTAACATGCTCGAAAACTCTTGAAATTTTGCACACACGTCAGAACCCGCGGCCATCAGGGCCGGACTGAAGCTGGTACCCGGGCGTGGCAGGGGGGCTCGACAGCGCCCCCTGGAACGGGATCCGAACACGTGTCCATAAATCAAACACGCTTGCATGTTATAATATGAAACTCGGTACACATATAGATCTCATCCGGCCGAACAACTTTCGTGCTCTAAGTTTTACGCCAGCCAAACAGGAAGTTGGCTATTTAGCGTTGTTTGGAAACGCATGCTGTGGAATTTAATGTACTCCTCCTAGGGAATTCATCGATTCGCCTCCAAACTCGGTGTGCATGAAGTCAAGACATTGAGGATGCTAAATTGCGGACGGATTTTTGATATCTCGAACGGTTTGGCCGTGGCGAGGAAACAAATTTATGGCGAAAAAATGAAACAGGAAGTGTGTTATAACTTCTGCATACATTAACTGATCTTGATGAAACTTCAGCAGTGTGTTCGTTGTAAGAGGCCGATCGCACAGATGTGACTATTGTGAGTCAAAGTTATAGCGCCACCAACAGGCAGCAGGAAGTACATCACTTTCAAAATGCTTTGAAATCAGTGTCTTATTTTTACCCGATTTGCTTCAAACTTTATGTGTACAATGTAGACACACGGCAGATGTAAACCTGTGAAAGGATTATTGATATCTTAGATACTGTTGCCGTGGCAACGCATCAAACTTTAATATTCTTTTTTGATGCTTTTGAGACTCTTAACATACTTGAAATTGCATGAAACTCAACAGACACATCACATTTATTAGCCAGTAGACATGTGCAAAGTTTCAGAAACGGGGGTGGTGGAATGGCTCAGTAGCGCCACCTTTAGTCAAAAATGGGGGGTTTAGTTTTTCCTAGAATCACAAAACTTGGTATGTGTATTGTTCTCATCAAGACGGACAACTTTCTAATTTACATGAACCATCTCCGACCAACAGGAAGAGAGATATTTTGGTTTGAATGTGGATTTTCTGAAGAATTTTCTCTCCCTCTCTCTGTGTCTGTGTGTGTGTGAGGGGAGGGGGGGATTTGACTATTGCTTTTATATTGTTAATCAAGGTTTCAGGGGCTTTTGGGGTCCTTAACGTGCTCAAAAACTCTTGAAACTTTGCACACAGGTCAGAACCCACGGACATCAGGGCCGGGCTGAAGCTGGTACCCGGGCGTGGCTGGGGGGCTCAACAGCGCCCCCTTGAACGGGGTTCTAAAACTTGATCCATATATCAAACACGCTCGCATGAATTAATATGAAACTCGGTATACATATAGATCTCATCGGGCCGAACAACTTTACCCCGGTCAAGTTTTACGCCAGCCCAACAGGAAGTCGGCTATTATGGGTTGTTTGGAAAACGCTTGCTGTGGAATGTGAAATACTCCTCCTAGAAAATTCACCGTGTCCCCTTCAAACTCGGTGTGCATGTAGTCAAGACTTTGAGGATGCTAAATTGCGGACGGATTTTTGATATCTCGAACGGTTTGGCTGTGGCGAGGAATCGAATTTATGGCGAGAAAAGAGAAACACGGAAGTGGAATAACTTCTGCATACATTAACTGATCTTGATGAAACTTCAGCAGTGTGTTCGTGGTAAGAGGCCGATCAGATGGATGTAGCTATTGTGAGTCAAAGTTATAGCGCCACCAACTGGCAGCAGGAAGTGTGTCACTTTCAACATGCTTTTGACAAAAGTGGGGGGGTTACTTTTAACTACAGTAAAGAAAAAATAGTTTGTATATTGTTCTCATCAAGCCGGACAACTTTCTAATTTACATTCAATAGCTCTGGCCATCAGGA
Source organism: Rutilus rutilus (assembly GCA_021464565.1). Lineage (NCBI taxonomy): Eukaryota > Metazoa > Chordata > Actinopteri > Cypriniformes > Leuciscidae > Rutilus > Rutilus rutilus. Next base: position 16,564,572 of record JAJAQA010000002.1, on the reverse strand, counting down.
AGTCAGATATTTTGGTCTGAATGTGAATTTTTTTGCAAAATCAGCCTCTGAATTTTTAGGCACTCCTCTTAAACTATTTATTTTATTCGTACCAAACTTTTTCAACATGATGAAACTACATTAAATATGCTAAATTGTGAATGGATAATAAATATCTCAAACGGTTTTGCTATGGCGAGGGATTAAAGTAAAAATCTTCTAAAAATGTAATTATATACCATTTATTTCTATATAAAAGTATACAAATATCACAACTAAACCCATTTTATTCTGTTTTTGCAATTCAAGAAGAATGAAAAAGTTAAAAACAGGCTATTTAGTGCTATTTGGTTCAACAAAAAAGCAAACATAGGGCTATACTGCCCTCTTGTGTCCAAAAGGACATCAAAATAGTATATAAAACTTTTTACCAGGTAGGCCAATATTGTATTTAAATATACATTTATTAGGTATATGTCTGAGGATATTTTCCCACCGGTTAATCGACGTGTGACACGAGTGGGTGCTTTTAAATCGCTAATATAATAGTGAAAGAAAAATAATGATAATGTTGCACACACAAATCACACACATGTGGGAAAGAATGATGCTTTTAAACAACACTAAACCGCCATTAGGTGTCGCCAGGCATCCATCTTAATAAGCGAGTCATTGATTCATTTGTTCAAACGATTCGTTCGAATGAGTCGATCATGATTAAGACAGATGTTTATGGATTGATCATTCAATCTTTGAGTCAACCGATTCGTTAAAAATGCTGAATCGTTCAGTTATGAGAAAACACGTGATGCGTGATGGTTCTGCCGTGATCTTTGTTTAACTATTTTCGCTGCTGAAACAGAACAAAAACAGTCAACATTGCATCTAAAATGTAAGTGACTTAATTGTAACTGTTTATTAACCTGTTGTATGAAATCTAGGGGTGGGAGAAAAAATTGATTCTTAGATGCATCGCGATGCGGACGTGGACGATTCTGAATCGATTCACAAATGTCAAAAAATCGATTCTCTAAAAAAATATTTTTCTAATAACGTAATATTGACGGAAGGCAAAAGGCGGAACTCTAAGCGGACGTGCGTGCAGTCTGTGGCGCGCACATAACAGAGAAGTTTCTTCTGCTCACCAAGGCTGCATTTATTTGATTAAAAATACAAACAAAAACAGTAATATTGTAAAATAGTATCCCAATTTAAAACAGCTGCTTTCTATTTTAATATATTTTAAACTGTTATTTATTCCTGTGATCAAAGCTGAGTTTTCAGCATCATTACTCCAGTCGTCACTGTCACTTGATCCTTTAGAAATTATTCTAATATGATGATTGATACTCAAGAAACATTCATTATTATTTTAAATGTCGAAAACAGTTGTTTACAGTCTTTGATGAATAGAAAGTTCAAAAGAACAGCATTTATCTGAAATCTAAAGCTTTTGTAACGTTAAACACTACCGCTCAAAAGTTTGTGGTTAGTAATAATTAAAATTTTATTTTTGGGGGAAAGAAATAAAATAAATCAGTACTTTTATTTATGAAGGATGAGTTAAACTGATCAACAGTTACAGTAAAGACATTTATAATGTTAAAAATATATATATTTGAAATATATGCTGTTCTTTTGAACTTTACATTCATCAAAGCATTTTGAAAAAAAAAAATCTGTACACAACTGTTTTCAACATTGAAAATAATAATGAATATTTATTGAGCATCAATCATCATATTAGTATGATTTCTGAAGGATCATGTGACACTGAAGACTGGAGTAATGATGCTGAAAACTCAACTTTGATCACAGAAATGAATTACTATGTAAAATATTTTTAAAAAAAAACAGCTGTTTTAAATTGGAATAATATTTCACAATATTACTGTTTTTGTTTGTATTTTTAATCAATAAATGCAGCCTTGGTGAGCAGAAGAGACTTCTCCTAAAAACATTAAAAATCTTACTGACCCCAAACTTTTGAACAATAATATATATATATATATATATATATATATATATATATATATATATATATATATATATACATATATATGTATGTGTGTATGTATGTATGTATGTATGTATATATTTATATTTATATATATATATATATATATATATATATATATATATATATAGCTGCGAGCAGCGATGGAGGGCCAAAGCCGGTGGCACCGCCATCCCCGGTGCCTTTAGGTAACTAAAGGCACCGGGGTGGCGGTGCCACCGGCTTGGGCCCGCAATCGCTGCTCGCAGCTATATTTATTATTATTATTATTATTTTGTCAACCTTTCGGGCACTTTTGGGGCTCTTAACATGCTCGAAAACTCTTGAAATTTTGCACACACGTCAGAACCCGCGGCCATCAGGGCCGGACTGAAGCTGGTACCCGGGCGTGGCAGGGGGGCTCGACAGCGCCCCCTGGAACGGGATCCGAACACGTGTCCATAAATCAAACACGCTTGCATGTAATAATATGAAACTCGGTACACATATAGATCTCATCGGGCCGAACAACTTTCGTGCTCTAAGTTTTACGCCAGCCAAACAGGAAGTTGGCTATTTAGCGTTGTTTGGAAACGCATGCTGTGGAATTTAATGTACTCCTCCTAGGGAATTCATCGATTCGCCTCCAAACTCGGTGTGCATGAAGTCAAGACATTGAGGATGCTAAATTGCGGACGGATTTTTGATATCTCGAACGGTTTGGCCGTGGCGAGGAAACAAATTTATGGCGAAAAAATGAAACAGGAAGTGTGTTATAACTTCTGCATACATTAACTGATCTTGATGAAACTTCAGCAGTGTGTTCGTGGTAAGAGGCCGATCACATGGATGTGACTATTGTGAGTCAAAGTTATAGCGCCACCAACTGGCAGCAGGAATATGTCACTTTCAAAATGCTTTGAAATCAGTGTCTTATTTTTACCCGATTTGCTTCAAACTTTATGTGTACAATGTAGACACACGGCAGATGTAAACCTGTGAAAGGATTATTGATATCTTAGATACTGTTACCGTGGCAACGCATCAAACTTTAATATTCTTTTTTGATGCTTTTGAGACTCTTAACATACTTGAAATTGCATGAAACTCAACAGACACATCACATTTATTAGCCAGTAGACATGTGCAAAGTTTCAGAAACGGGCGTGGTGGAATGGCTCAGTAGCGCCACCTTTAGGCAAAAATGGGGGCTTAGTTTTTCCTAGAATCACAAAACTTGGTATGTGTATTGTTCTCATCAAGACGGACAACTTTCTAATTTACATGAACCATCTCCGACCAACAGGAAGAGAGATATTTTGGTTTGAATGTGGATTTTCTGAAGAATTTTCTCTCCCTCTCTCTGTGTCTGTGTGTGTGTGAGGGGAGGGGGGGATTTGACTCTTGCTTTTATATTGTTAATCAAGGTTTCAGGGGCTTTTGGGGTCCTTAACGTGCTCAAAAACTCTTGAAACTTTGCACACAGGTCAAAACCCACGGCCATCAGGGCCGGGCTGAAGCTGGTACCCGGGCGTGGCTGGGGGGCTCAACAGCGCCCCCTTGAACGGGGTTCTAAAACTTGATCCATATATCAAACACGCTCGCATGAATTAATATGAAACTCGGTACACATATAGATCTCATCGGGCCGAACAACTTTACCCCGGTCAAGTTTTACGCCAGCCCAACAGGAAGTCGGCTATTATGGGTTGTTTGGAAAACGCTTGCTGTGGAATGTGAAATACTCCTCCTAGAAAATTCACCGTGTCCCCTTCAAACTCGGTGTGCATGTAGTCAAGACTTTGAGGATGCTAAATTGCGGACGGATTTTTGATATCCCGAACGGTTTGGCTGTGGCGAGGAATCGAATTTATGGCGAGAAAAGAGAAACACGGAAGTGGAATAACTTCTGCATACATTAACTGATCTTGATGAAACTTCAGCAGTGTGTTCGTGGTAAGAGGCCGATCAGATGGATGTAGCTATTGTGAGTCAAAGTTATAGCGCCACCAACTGGCAGCAGGAAGTGTGTCACTTTCAACATGCTTTAGACAAAAGTGGGGGGGTTAGTTTTAACTACAGTAAAGAAAAAATAGTTTTTATATTGTTCTCATCAAGCCGGACAACTTTCTAATTTACATTCAATAGCTCTGGCCATCAGGAAGTCAGATATTTTGGTCTGAATGTGAATTTTTTTGCAAAATCAGCCTCTGAATTTTTAGCCACTCCTCTTAAACTATTTATTTTATTCGTACCAAACTTTTTCAACATGATGAAACTACATTATATATGCTAAGTTGTGAATGGATAATAAATATCTCAAACGGTTTTGCTATGGCGAGGGATTAATGTCCAAAAAGGAAACACTAAAAATCTTCTAAAAATGTAATTATATACCATTTATTTCTATATAAAAGTATACAAATATCACAACTAAACCCATTTTATTCTGTTTTTGCAATTCAAGAAGAATGAAAAAGTTAAAAACAGGCTATTTAGTGCTATTTGGTTCAACAAAAAAGCAAACATAGGGCTATACTGCCCTCTTGTGTCCAAAAGGACATCAAAATAGTATATAAAACTTTTTACCAGGTAGGCCAATATTGTATTTAAATATACATTTATTAGGTATGTGTCTGAGGATATTTTCCCACCGGTTAATCGACGTGTGACACGAGTGGGTGCTTTTAAATCGCTAATATAAAAGTGAAAGTAAAAAAACGGACGTCCGCACGGACATTGATAATGGTGCACGTTGGAAAGAATGATACTTTTAAACATAACACTAAACCGCCATTAGGTGTCGCCAGGCGACCATCTTAATGAGCGAGTCATTGATTCATTCGTTCAAATGATTCGTTCCAATGACTGAGTCATTCATGATTGAGACAGATGTTTATGGATTGACCATTGAATCTTTGAGTCAAGCGATTCGTTTCAAAATGCTGAATCATTCAGTAATGAGAAAACAAGTTGCTGTGATCTTTGTTTAACTATTTTTGCTGCTGAAACAGAACAAAAACAGTCAATATTGCATCTAAAATGTAAGTGACTTAATTGTAACTGTTTATTAACCTGTTGTATGAAATCAATGTCACAGTTTCAATCGTGATTGTATTCAGGAAATAGTTGCCTACTTGTCAAGTGAGGTTGCTTAACTCTATCATATGTTATAAAATATATAAAAACTCCATATTTGTAATTTTTATAGTCAGTATGTTGTTAACTGGGTTGCTTTTTTGTGTGCTGCGCTCATTTGTTTACAATTCTCCTGGAGAAGCAGCATGAGCCTCAGCAGTGCAACCTTGTTACCATTGATCAGTAATACATTTATTATTAACTGCTGATTGCAACTTAAAATGAATGTAATGAAATTAGAATAATCTCTCGTTTTAGTGATTCCCAAGTTATTTTTTTGTTATTGACGTTCTAATCAGGCTATACTCTGGTCGGGCAAGTAAAATTCTCTTTCAGGTAGGCCTATTGTATTTATATATAAATATATTAGGGATGTGACTGTGATAACATTTTCCCACCGGTTAATCGACGTGTGACACCACTGAGCGCTTTTAAATCGCTAACTATAGTATACTATATACTAGTAAAATACAGACGTCCGCACAGACATTGATAATGGTGCGGAGTAGAGCGAGCATTTTCAATGTATTCCTATGGATGTAGGAATTAACTAAAACATTTTATTTATGTTTTTGTGTCCACTGTTCAACCGCAACCGCGTCACACACACACACACATTCCAGAATTGCAATCTTGACATCGCAGCCTGTTCATTATAGCCCTAATACAATATAATAATAAAAATAGTCAACCTAACATAAACGAATTACACTGCTCTGTTTAAATAGTCAGTAGTACAATCTGTACCATTCACAGTAAGCAGAGCTCCACTGTGATGTTTCCAAGAACATTTTTGCGCGTGTGAAGAGGATGATTTTTTCCATCGATATTGGAACACGAGTGAAGTACAAAGCCTATAATAAAGAATAGTTTAGCATCCAAATACATCGCAAATATTGAAACATTTTGATTCTAATGAGAGGGTTACGTGAGACCAACACTGCTTACTTTCGTTTTTATTTTTACATTAAATTTAAAGGATTTGTTGTGGAATATTTTGGGTGTATCATAAAATCAGAATAAGGTAAGACAAGTAAAATTTTCTGTCTTATATTTATATATATATATATATACGTATATATATAAGTATATATATATATATATATATATATATATATATATATATATATATATATATATATATATGTGTGTGTGTGTATATATATAGATATTTATATACATATATATATATATATATATATATATATATATATATATATATATAAATATAGCTGCGAGCAGCGATGGAGGGCCAAAGCCGGTGGCACCGCCATCCCCGGTGCCTTTAGGTAACTAAAGGCACCGGGGTGGCGGTGCCACCGGCTTGGGCCCGCAATCGCTGCTCGCAGCTATATTTTATGTTTGTGACTGTGTAAAAAGTTACATATGTGCTTAGGTAGGCTAAGTCAATATGCCATTGTTTGATTGTTTAGGTACAACATATAAACGCCATAGTCTTTTGTTATGAACCCCTGTTTTTAAGATGCTCGTTGAGAAAGGGGTCAGCAACATAAAAGGAGACGCGAGGCAAAGAGCAATTTAAACATCTATTATAAGACTAATAAATGATTGCACAAACTCACATCTCTCATTCCCCACTCTCCACATGTAAAAATAACACTTAAACTATACTAAAGTCAAAATATACTTAACAAAGACTAACAAATAGATCAAAACAAAAGAGCATCAAATAGAACACAGCTTGTCTTCAACGGCTGGCTGGGCATCATGACGCACATAGGATTCACTGCTGCGTGACTCATTCTGTTTCACACTTCTCTTATATACTCTAGCAGGAGCCATTAGAGCAACGGGACACAGGTGTGCAGGGGCGGAGCCTAACACTCAGAAGAGAAAAGAGACTAATCAGAGCACAAACAGATACACACAAAATACAAATACAACATTCATAAGGCTTAGGCCATAACACTTCTCCCCCTAAAGGAAGAATCAGACTTTTTTTCTCTTTCCTTCCTTAAAAGGGAAAAGAAAACTGATTCTTAATGAAACCATACAGAAACCTAAACCAATCCGCGAGACAAAGCATCTGCCACCACGTTGTCAGATCTTCTTTTGTGATGGATCTCTAAGTTATACGGCTGAACCATTAAAGCCCAACGCATCAGTCGTTGATTATGGTTATACATTTTACTCAGGAAAACCAGCAGATTGTTATCCGTATAAACAACGACTGGACAAGAGCTAGACCCCACATAAACGTCAAAATGTTGCAACGCCAACAACATAGCTAAAGTTTCCTTTTCAATTGTTGAGTAATTCAACTGATGACAGTTAAACTTAGCTGAAAATTACGACACTGGGTGGCCTATTCTATCAGCACCCTCCTGTAGCAGGACAGCTCCCACTCCAACCGCACTAGCGTCCACCTCAAGCTGGAACAGACGAGTCACATCTGGGGCAGACAGCACAGGTGCACTGCAAAGAAGAGATTTCGCAGAGAGAAATGCCTGCTGGCACTCATTAGTCCAACTGAAACAAACTTTAGGACTACACAGTTGAGTTAAGGGGGCAACAACACTCGAGAAATTTTTGCAAAAACACCGGTAGTATCCAACCATCCCCAGGAATCTACGCAGTTCTCTCCTCGTAGTAAGTACTGGATAGCTGAGGACAGCGGCCACTTTTCCGTCCAATGGCCGTACCTGACCATTTCCCACCTGCTTCCCCAAATATGTGACAGAAGCCTTAACAAATTCACATGTCTTGAGGTTTAACGTTAAGGAAGCAGCTGCTAAACGGTGAAACACGTCATATAAGGTCAATATGTGTTCAGCCCGTGTAGACGAATACATGACTACATCATCCAAATAAATATTGCAATTAGGAACCTCGCCTAAAACTGTTGACATTAAATGTTGAATCGTTGCCGGTGCGTTTCGCAGGCCGAATGCCATTCGCGTATATTGCAGGAAAGCGTCAGGGGTTACGAGTGCGGAGACCTCAGAAATGCGCTCAGTTAGAGGCACCTGCCAATAGCCTTTCAGCAGGTCTAACTTAGTGATATATTTTGTGCCCCCAAGATTGTCAATACAATCATCAATACGCGGTAACGGAAAAGCAGTGACAGAATTGACCTTTCTAAAGTCGGTACAAAAGTGAAAAGACCCATCAGCCTTTGGTACCAGAACGCACGGCGAGCTCCATGGACTATGGCTCGAAACAGCGAAACCATTCTGCAATAAATATTTCACTTCATGTTTCATTGCTTCTCTTTTACTTATTGGGCAACGATAAGCATGTTGCTTACGTGGTAATGCACTGCCGACCTCAATGTCATGCTGGCTGATATTAGAACCGGGAGGAACGTCATTGAATAAACTCGGAAAACTGTCTATCAGCTTCATTACGTCTCCTCGTTGTTCGATCGATAAATAGGATAGCTGAGAGGGAAGCAAAGATAAAACTTCTGAGTTTTCAAAACATCCTCCTTTTAAAACTTCCATAGATACATTCAACCCATCGTCCTCAGTGTCGGTAGGTAAGGTATAAGTTAGCAATGAAACACGTTCAGTGGTTAACTCAGTCACCGGTTCACATACCAAACCCTCAACGGTGTTCTCTTTTGGTTCAACACGACATAAATATGTTTTCAACATATTCACGTGACTTAAGCGTGTTTTTCGCCTCCGTTCTGGAGTGTATAAGATGTAATCAGTTTCACTCAACTTTTGATCACATAAGGACCGGAATAACGCGCAGAGAGAGTGGACCCAGGAATGGGAAAGAGCACTAAAACTTTCTCTCCTGGCAGAAAATTACGCTCAACTGCCTTTCTATCAAAGCGTTTCTTCATTTTCTTTTGTGAAAGAGACAGTGCTTTCTTCGCCACAGTACAAGCATTACGCAAAGCGCTCACGAGTACATGAGACAAAATTAAGGACATTAGTCTTCGCGGACGAACCTGTACAGAGAAATTCCTCCTTCAACATTTTTAAAGGTCCACGGACATTATGCCCGAAAACGAGCTCTGACGGACTAAACCCAAGCGAGTCCTGTTGCACCTCACGCACTGCAAATAAGACTAATGGAACTCCATCGTCCCACTCATTCCCAGTCTCTATACAATACTTGCGCAGTGCAGATTTTAATGTTTGATGCCACCGCTCCAAAGCCCCTTGCGACTCAGGGTGATAGGCACTTGACACGACTTGAGACACCCCAAGAGCCTTTAACGAGTTACGAAAAACGCGAGACACGAAATTTGAACCCTGATCGGTTTGGACAGTTTTCGGCAACCCGAAAGTTGTAAAAAATTTCGTTAAAGCTTTAGTTACCGTCTTAGCCGCTATGTTCCGTAACAGAATGGCTTCTGGAAAACGTGTAGCTACGCACATGATTGTCAATAAATATTGACAACCAGACTTAGCACAAGGAAGTGGGCCCACACAATCAACGAGAACACGCTCGAATGGTTCGCCGACTGCAGGAATAGGACAGAGAGGAGCAAGCGGTACCGCCTGATTAGGTTTTCCACTGACCTGACAAATATGGCATGTTTTACAGTACTTCGCGACATTTCAACCCTGGCCAGAAAAAATGTTGGAGCACCCGGTTATAGGTCTTAGTTATCCCAAGGTGTCCAGACCAAGGATGGTCATGGGCCAGACTTAAAACATGTGGTCGAAATTTCAAAGGTACCACAATTTGATGCACCATTTCCCGCTGCTCAGGATTTAGCAATCTACTCCACTTACGCATTAGCACAGTATCGTTCCAGTAAAACTGTTGATTACGCAGTGACGTTGTATCGTTTTCAGCACTCGCACGACATTTGTTTAATGATGAATCATTTCTCTGAGCTTCAATCAGAGTTTCACGCGAGACGGGCAAATCAGCAGCAAGATCAAAGCAAAAGGATGAACTCAGTCATTTTAGACGCGTCTGAAGATTCAGAAAGAATATCATTTTTCAAAATCTTTGAAAAGACAGAATCACAGAGAGTATTACTTTCTTGAATGTCATGCTTCGCTTGTGCTCGCGTCGCAACAGCACTAAACACATCTGGCAACTTTTTAGCAAGTACATCAGCCTGTGAATCATTGCACGGAACATCAATCACTTGCACTACCGGCATTACCTTACCTCCAGCTATGTCATTTCCCATGATAAAATCAACACCTTTCACAGGTAAAGAGGGACGAACTGCAACCTCAAAACACCCAGATGCCAAATCACAAGAGACGTATACGCGATGAAGAGGAACGGGCACAAAACCCATTTCAATACCCTGCACAATCGCGCTGGTATTACTTGCAGAGTCAGCACAAAAATCCAAAATATCTGATAATATAAAGGACTGAGACCCTCCTGTATCACGGAGGATTCTTACAGGTTTTCGACTTTCGACCTTATCAGTTAACGACACAAATCCATCGAACATTAAAGGCTGAAAACGGCTATCAGGTGTCGTAGGAGAAACTGAGACCGACGGAGACATAGTTTTCACTAAAACAGAACCTCGAGGCTGAAAAGATGAGGACTCTTGTCGCTCTTGTTTGAAAGTACGACACTCAGCCATCATATGTCCCATTTTGTGACAATAACCGCATTCTCTATTAGACTTAGGACTGGTAGGAACCCATTTATTTTTTGAATCAGAAAGATTTTCATTTTCTTTTGGTGAGGGACACCCAGAATCAGACGGATGCTTAAAAAAACACAGTTTTATGCATTAATGCGTACTTGTCAGCTAACACAGCAGCCTGTTGTACCGTGCTGACTTTTTGTTCGTTTAAGTACAATGCAGTACGTTCTGAAACACAGTTTTTAAATTCTTCAATCAGCAAAAGTTCTTGCAAAGAATTATAGTCAGTTACCTTGCACGCTTTGATCCACCGATCACATAAAATGCCCTTTTCGTGAACAAACTCGACATAAGTTTGAGACGTAGCCTTTTTCGTGGTACGAAATCGCTGTCGATAATGCTCAGGCACCAATTCATATGCCCGTAGAATTTCACGCCAGTTTTCACGCCATCATACTGCACACTTTCCTCTAACAAGAGAGATGCACACACCTCTTCCGCCTTACCCGATAGTTTACATTGTAACATTAGTGCCCAAACCTTGTTTGGCCATCTTAAAGCAACAGTAACTCGTTCAAAAGCTTGAAAATACACTTCAAATTCCTTCTCACGGAAGGGTGAAACGATAGAGATGTTTTTAGCCACATCAAAATGTGTCGAAAACAGCGCTACTACAGACTCAGATGCAGTACCAGCCGAGACAGAATTAATACTCGAATTTGATGGACCAGCCGGTGTCTCAGAATTACCCTTTAAACTATATGTTTTAAAAGTAGATTTTTTTGGTACCTCTGGAGCAGCCTGCAACTCCAACTCCCGCAATCACACTTTTGTATCTGCATCAATTCAATACATTTCGATCTGACGCTTCAAATAATCTTGTCTCGCCAGAGCTCTATCCTGAGTCTCCAATTGTAACCGTAACTTTAAACGTGAATCTGGACGAAATACCAGTGATGCCTCTGTAGAAAGTGAAAGAGGTTCAAATTTAGGCATTGAAAAAGACGGACCTACCTCCGCAACAACCCCAATCAATGGAGTCACTGGATCACCAATCGACACACTTAAGGGAGGACTTCCTGCAGCCGGTGCCGCCAACTCCGCTGCTGCAGCAGGAACAGTCTCCATAGAAGGAAATACCCCCTTATTAATCAAACTAGCCACTAAACAAGCTTTTAACTCTTTTTTACGCAGTGTTCTAGAGATAGTAATCTCATAATGTTGAGCAATAAGAAACCAATCATTTTTCTGACATCCCAGCTAGAAATGTTTTGTTCTAAAAACGTTCTGAGAACATTACCATGAAGTTCTTATAATGTTTTCAGCGGGTAGTTTTATTTTGGTTCCCAGAATGTTCTCCTAAAATATACACAGCAAAAACTCCAGTGATAAAAAGTTATTGAGATAATTAAGTAATTAATTGAGCGATGATTGACCATTATTGAAGACACCTGATGTTAACAAGCAGAATCACTGAAGGAGAAAATCACTATTTTAATTCACCATTATGGTGATCCGTGTTTGTTTTAGTTGGGCTCTTGACCCTTACATTTTTTACTTTAAATTTTGTTTGGCTGTTGTAACTGAGTTATAACTCCCAGATGAACAAAGAGAAAAGATGATCAGACGTTGTTGGTTATGTTTTGATATAATCATCATTAGACCTGAATCACTGAACTCATTTAGAGCCTAATCTCTGACTAAGATTTATATTGTTGTTTACATCATCAAGTGATTCTACAACATACGATCCAGAATTTTCTATTTATTCCAAAGGATTTATTAAAAGTTGTTGATACAAGAAAAACTAATTGTTTAGGCACAAACAGACATCAAGATTGAGTGTATGAATCTCAACAATGGTGACAAATGAAATATTTAATTAGGAAAAGGAAATTACTAAGACATTTCAGATCATAATTTATTCATACTGCAATGCATGATGGGAGCCATGAATGAGTTTTGATTGGTGGCACCCAGAATGCACTGCACCATGCTTTATTATTGTCACAATTGTTGAGATTCACAGGCTGAATCTTGTGTCTAATTAAAATCTTTTGAACAGAACTTTTAAGAAATATTTTGGATTCTATAGAAAATGCTACAAATCGTATGCTATAAAACCACCAGGCTGCTGCAATCAACCAGGCAAACCTAACTCTCTAAACTTTAGTCCTCTGTTGTAAGTCACTTTGGATAAAAGCACCTGCTAAATGACTAAGTGTAAGTGAGTTTAGTGTTTCAGGTCAAATGATGATTGTCAAAACATAACCAACACCACCTGATCACCTTTTATATTTGTTCATCTGTCAGTTATAATTTAGTTACAACAGCCAGACAAAATCTAAAGTTAGTAGATTAAGGGTCAATAGCCCAACTAAAACAAACACTAATCACCATAATGGTAACTTAGAATTAGATTTTCTTCTTTGGTGATTCTACTTGTTAACATCAGGTGTCTTCAATAATGGTCAATCATCACTCAATTAATCACTTAATTATCTTATTCATTTTAACACTCTTCAGTGTTCATTTAACACTCATATTTTAACACTTTAACCCTTTGAGTGTGGAATCAAATATTTAACACTGGAGTTTTTGCTGTGTAGGATATAAACCATCCTCAAAATGTTACAGTTAAAACGTTATATCTTAGTTTACATTTAACCTTATAGAAACATTATTTGGAATGAGAAAACATCCTCAAAACATTACATTAACACGTTTTCTTTAAAACATTAACCAAACTTGTAGGGAATGTTAGCCAACGTTTTGAGAACGTTCCCTGCTAGCTGGGATGTCTCTAATACTTCAACACTAGGTTGATCTATAAATTGATTTAACTCAAACGTTGCCATCTTTAAAAGAAAATTAAAAAACGTACTCGGTTACTAACGTAACCTCGGTTCTCTCTAGAAGAGGTCTCTCGTACTGCGTAAGTATCTTACGCTAGGGGAAAATCCCTTTTCCGTGAGATATTGAAGCCAAGAAAATTATCCTTAATTTTATATTAATGTAAAACGCGTTGCGGCAGCATACAGACATAGGCAAGACGGCTCGCGTGCCTATTGGCTGTTCTGCGGCAACTGCAGCAGCCTATCGAGCGAGGCCTAGCATGACGTCAGACCCAATGAGGGTGCTTCGCACCCGCTGCGTCACGTCCCGCCGAAACGGGCGTGGCTTAGGCCTATAAATCCGGCTCGCAGGCAGCTGATATCTGATTTTTCATCGCCGAAGCAAACCAGAGCTTGTGCATGCACGGCAAGATACGCAGTACTCGTTCCCTCTTCTAGAGAGAACCGAGGTTACGTCAGTAACCGAGTACATTCTCTTACGAGAGGTCTCTCGTACTGCGTAAGTATCTTACGCTAGGGGACCCAATGTAAGACGCCGTGCGTGCTGGGATCTGACACCAAAGACCCAAGGGCGAAAGTCCAGGGTTCATATAGTGCACAATCACCAGGGGAACTCACAGGGAGTACGGGAAGAGGGAGGGGCGGAGCCGCGCTCTTCCACATATAGCAGCGTCCCTCAGACGCAAATTACATCATACAGACAGGGCGGAGTACGGCCTGAACTGATGGAAAATTGCGGGTCTTACTCATTTGCCCATAAGCATTTTATGGTCGATCAGCGAGCAGTGCACATCGAGCAGTGCTCAGCAGACACAGTATTCTGAACCGATAGCATCAGAACAGACAGTACTGGTATATTTAGACCGACAACAGCCTGGCCTGTAAGGCGCGAACCTCTAGGTTATAAAACCTTATAAATGTAGACGGGGAGGCCCAGCCTGCCGCCATACATATATCTTGCAAGGCAATCCAACTTGACTAGCCTGGCAAGCCAGACCTACATCAAGATGTTGGGTCTGGCAACTCACCATAGACACGGCTCAATCCGAGGGGCGGGATAAACGGCTGTCTTCAAATTCCCTCTGCACGCAATAGGACAGCGCTTCACCCAACCAGAGCGTTTTCCCAACAGCGGAGCTAGTTGATAGATTCAACGTTTGCCATATCTGGCCGGCAAAACTACGAACACATCTTCCTTTTATTAAGAATGACTTAAGTGCTGTTCTATGCTCTTTTCTCAAAGAAAAACTTAACTCCAAGTCCTCCAGTGTCGCGGCCAAAGCCGATTCGAAAGACTGTTCGCAGGCAGCAGCCGCCATTCTTTGTTTTCAAGTGGCAGGTAACCGTCGCAACTCTGTCGTCATTATGTTAAGCCCGCCCCGCCTACTCTATACACGACGTGATTGGCCTGACCCAATTTCGGTTTTTGCAGATCGAAAGTCAATGGAGAGTTGCTAGACTGCCCTGGCTGCAAAATACATTTTGCTGCCGCTAGGGTGCGTCTAGATTTCTAGGCTACCACTTGACCAGGCCCACGATGAAGCCATGCTTCTCGTGGAGTGCGCTCTGACACCCAACGGGCACTGCATACCCTTGGAAGTGTACGCCAGCGCAATGGCGTCAACTATCCATCTGGATAGGCTCTGTTTCGACGTGGCTAGTCCCTTGGAAAGTCCGCTGAACGAAACAAAGAGCTGCTCCGTCTGTCTGAAGACAGATGAGCGAGACACATAAGCTCTTAATGCCCTGACTGGACAAAGGAAGCTACCTCGTCAGAGACCGGTAGGGCTGACAGGGAAATGACCTGTGCCCTAAACGGTGTGTTGAGGGATTTTGGAACATAACCGTGCTTAGGTTTGAGTATAACTCTTGAGTCATTAGGCCCAAACTCCATGCACGTTGCGCTTACTGAAAGCGCGTGTAAGTCCCCTATGCGCTTCACTGAAGCGAGAGCCAGAAGAAACACTGTCTTGAAAGACAGGTGTTTAAGATCAATCGTCTGTAAAGGCTCGAATGGGTCACCTTTCATGGCTTCCAGCACCATAGAAAGGTTCCATACAGGGACTGAGGGAGGTCTGGGAGGATTCAGTCTCTTAGCTCCTCTAAGGAAGCGGATGACTAAATCGTTCCTTCCTATTGACTGACCAAGCGTTGTTTTTGAGAACACTGCTATGGCCGCCACATAAACTTTGAGCGTGGAATGGGTCCTGCCCTTGTCCAACAGCTCTTGTAGGAAGGAGAGAACCTCCGTCACCCGTCTGGGGGCGACACGCCACGAGCTGTGCACCAGCTGGAGAACACTGACCATTTTGAGGCATAGAGACGTCGCGTAGACGGAGCTCTAGCCTGCGTGATCGTGTTTAACCCTCTGGGGTCTGAGCTGTTTTCTGGGCCCTGGAGGTGTTCTGACATGCTCTGACATTTGTGCTTATTTCTGTTACTTGTGACATTTTCATGGCTAAAGTCTAATTACACTGTATTCAGCACAAACTCTGCTACAATAATATATCAACAGCATGTGTGTAAAAGTTTGTAGTTTTGAGATAATGACATTTATGCGTGGTTTGTGAAAATACAAAAAAAAATTCTCACTGAAATAAGGTCATGAAACCCATACTTATTATTTCTTCACAAGACTTTTGAAAATTGTATGACGTAGCCTAGAATATTTGCTCTAAAACTATGTGAAAATCACCCTGACTGCTCATTCAGAGAAGACAATATATTGATTTAAAATTTTTACGACGTGTTTTGTGTGAAAAAGCAATATGCGAAGGGGCGGATCATCTCATTAATATGTAAGGCTTTTTACACCTGAGAAAGACAAAGACACTCCCTAATGGCCCTATTAGGAGCTTATCAGGGCCCATCATTCTGACCAACCTTGCACAAAGAATGAGGAGATTAAAAAAAGAATGGCTTTTAAAATTGTTTGGATTTATTTACAACATAATCCAAAGATACACACAAAAAAAAAAAAAAACACTTATTGATAACAATGATCCAAAGAAAGAGACCTTTGTGCCATTCCTAAAAACATTGTACATACCTTTCATTTCCAAGGTGTTTGATTTTCACTTTACCATGTTCATGTACAGAGACATGTACTGTGAATGTTGAAGTCAGCAGGACTCAGTGGCATCTGGGCCCTGAAAAAAAAAAAAGAAAAAAAAAGTGAACATACTGATATCAAGAGAAAGGCCTGCACGATTTTGGGAATACATTTGAGATTTTTCTGGTTAAAATTGCTTTTTAAAATTCACAGAATACACACACACACTCACACAAATGTTTCCAACAATATATTATATAATGAACACAGGTTTGTTGTGCCTTGTAGGTATAGACTATGCGCAGTGCTGCATAAAATAATAACAATATAGCAGCCTATATACATTTTCAAAAAGATTTCAGTAACAACTAAGCTAGAGAAAAATATATTGATTATCATGTTACTTCAAATGTTTCCATTCGTTATGATGATATGAAATGAGATAATAGTAAAACATGAAGCCGTTTGGAGCGTTTTGCTTTTCCAAAATATGATGCATTCAAACGCGATCGCGATAAAAAATATGATACATTCAAACGCGATCGCGCTCAAATATAAAACATTATGGTTAGGCCTACCATATACATATCTACGTTT
This sequence comes from Rutilus rutilus, assembly GCA_021464565.1. NCBI lineage: Eukaryota > Metazoa > Chordata > Actinopteri > Cypriniformes > Leuciscidae > Rutilus > Rutilus rutilus. Next base: position 16,547,410 of record JAJAQA010000002.1, on the reverse strand, counting down.
GAGCAGATATCCACAAACACAGTAACAGTAAACACGGGTCTAAATATTATAATATTCACCATATATCTAGCAACAGTTCAACTGCAATGTGAAATTTATGCAACAATAACAAACTAATATGTAAGAATTTCTTACCTTATCTTTCTTGTCTTGAAATCGCATTCTTCTTCTGGGGTAAAGCCAATGTAAACTCACGTCTTTCAAACTCGACGAAAAGCAGAGACTGATGAAGTGTTTTGTTTTTGAGGTAACGAGCGCGTTCGCGTTCCATGTGGAGATTTGCATGTGAATATCTTTTGCGCGAGTAGGCGTGGCCAAATTAACTGTAATGAGCAAGCGTTTGAGAAGCTGGACATCTTGTTGGTTTTATACAAATTACTTAAACAGAAAATATTTGTTTTCAGTTTGAATCCGATCATTTAAAAGTACACACTTAAATGTTTATAAAGGTATATGGCTCATAAATGTGTGACAAGTATTCGCTGAGTTTTGTTTCAGTTTATAGACGTGCTCAAGAAAAAAAAGTTCACCGCGACGGAGAGGCAGAACGCACACCCTGTTTATTTTCTTTATTTTTCAAAAGCACAATGTTTTGATTTGATTGTAAGTGGACACATACAAAAGTAGAAATATCACAGATTCTTTTTTTATATTTATTTTTTCTGTATGACCATAAATGACGGAGTAATTTAAGTTTAAAGTGCTACAATGTAAAAAAAGTCCAGCAAAACGCGGGGGCGCGTTTGCCGACCTCAGAGGGTTAACACTCCGCTTGGGAGGTCAGCGGGTACCCGTTGATGGCCCAAACATGAAGGGACCACAGCTCTGGGCGCGGATGTCAAATCGAGCCCTTGGCCTGAGAGAGGAGGTCCCTCCTCACTGGCACTGGCCATGGGGCAGTGCTCGCTAGCTGCATCAGAACTGGGAACCAGGGTTGGTTTTTCCAGAACGGCGCTACAAGTAGCACTGAGCATCCTTCTTCCCTGATCCGTTCTATCACCTGAGGCAGGAGAGAGACGGGAGGAAAGGCATAGAGCGGGCGGCGGGGCCATACATGAGCCAGCACGTCCCTGCTCTTGGAGAAAAATTCCAGACAGTGAGCGTTTTCTTGAGACGCAAACAGGTCTACTTCCGCTCTGCCGAATTTCTTCCACAGCAGCTGGACTGTCTGTGGGTGTAGAGACCACTCGCTTGTCGGAACATTGTTCCTGGACAGTCTGTCCGGTCCTATGTTTAGGAGCCCTGGCACATGCGCTGCTCTCAGTGAGAGCAGGTTGCGCTGAGCCCACACCAGGAGGCATTCTGTCAGCCTGTGCAGGTTTCGGGACCTGTGGCCGCCCTGGCGATTTATGTAGGACACCACTGACATGTTGTCCGAGCGGACCAGGACGTGGTGTCCTCTTATTTGGGGACAAAAACGCGCCAGCGCGTTGTCTACTGCCAACATTTCGAGGCAGTTTATGTGTAGAAGCTTCTCCCGTTCTGACCATTGGCCGAAGAACGGTCTGCCCTCGAGCAGCGCTCCCCATCCCGAGGTGGATGCGTCCGTACCAGATCGGTACCAGTCGTTTGCTTTCCAAGGTTTCAGAGCTGCGATGCATTTCTGATTGACCTTGAGACGAAGCAGACCGGAAGCCCACGCTCGGCGGGGTACTCGCGCTTTCAGCCAGAACTGTAGCGGGCACATGCGAAGCAAGCCCAGCTGAAGTACTGATGATGCTGAGGCCATGAGACCTAGCATCCTCTGAAATTTCTTGAGCGGGACAGATGCGGCGCAGCGGAAAGAGCTCGCTGCGCGCTAAATGTCCAGTACGCGCTGTGGTGACAGTCGCGCTATCATAGACAGCGAGTCCAGTTCTGTGCCCAGAAAAGATATTATCTGTCTGACATAGGCATTCAGTTAGCGCGGGTATTATCAGAGAGCGTCAACATGCTGGCGTTTGTTTGCCGGCGTGCATGTATTACAACGCTCGCTCACTGCAATATTGACATTTCCAGTCGCCTAAACTTCAGAGGGGAATGAGAAATGTGTGAGAAATGGAGGTCGGCCCGGCCGCAGCGGGACTAAAAACACTCTTTTCTCCTTTCGCCAGTGACGCACGGGAACCATAGAAACGGTGTTTGGGTGCAGACGAGCGGTTGTACAACACGCTCGTTGGCTGCAAAATGCACATCTGCAGTCGCCTTTCAGGGAACTGACAGAGCGAAGCATTGGCGGCATAATTTATCTGCCGTTAGACCGGGATTCGAACACCGGTCTCTCGTGCGAAAAACCTAAGAATCCGCCACTGAGCCACAGGGGGGGAATACAAAGGCTTTCAGATGCACGAGCATGTAAGAGAGCGTCAACATGTTTTCTTCGGCGTTTGCTAGCAGGCATGCGTGTATTATAACAGGCTCGTTTGCTGCAATATTGATTTCCAGTCGCCTGATCAGGGAACTGAGAAATGTGTGAGAAATTGAGGTCAGTCCGGCCTCGGCCTCTTTTCTCCTTTCGCCGGTGAGTGACGCGTGAATGGGGCGCAGGGGCAGGGTAGCTTTCTTGTAACGTAAAGAAAAACTAACCCCGACCGTCTGCTTCCAGCCTCCCTTGTGAACGGCGCAGTTTGCGCGGCTCGAACAGAGGGAGAGAGAAGCTAGCCCCGTGACCGTCCGCTCCTGACATCCCCTGTGAACGGCGCGGTTTGCGCGGCTCGAACAGAGGGAGAGCAGGTATCATCCCCCAAGCAGGCAAGGCAAGCGGGTGAACCGGCGAGCTTTGCGGGTTGGGGGCGGGGGGGGGGAGCAGTCTCGGAGAAGGATGCCAGGTGAGTCCTCAGAGTCACCATAGGCAGTAACTAGCTCGCAGTGAGGGCAGTCGCCGCCAGCGAGCGCGAGAGCCGCGTGATCCTCAGGAAAGGGGCGTCTTGAAAAAGACGCCCGGCTCTTTTAGTGCAATTAGAGTGTGTGTCACGGTGGCGAGCACACACACATACACAAAACACAGTAGCAGAGAAAGGATATAACGCCGGATAGCGCAGCAGGAAGGCGACAGAAGGCGGCGCGGCCAGCGGCTTCAGAGTGTCGACTCGTCCCGCTGAAAGGCTTCTTCAGACGGCGCGGCTTCTCTCCGGATCCAGCGATGCAAGAGCTTCGCTGAAGAGATGAAAAATCAGATATCAGCTGCCTGCGAGCCGGATTTATAGGCCTAAGCCACGCCCGTTTCGGCGGGACGTGACGCAGCGGGCGCGAAGCACCCTCATTGGGTCTGACGTCACGTTAGGCCTCGCTCGATAGGCTGCTGTAGTTGCCGCAGAACAGCCAATAGGCACGCGAGCCGTCTTGCCTATGTCTTTATGCTGCCGCAACGCATTTTACATTAATATAAAATTAAGGATAATTTTCTTGGCTTCAAAATCTCACGGAAAAGGGATTTTCCCCTAGCGTAAGATACTTACGCAGTACGAGAGACCTCTCGTAAGAGAACAACATAGGCAATAAGGATAATCCAACGCACTCCGGACCTACTTACCTAACCATCAATCTAACTATAACCTAACTAGTCTTTAGAGGGTACCGATTAAGAGATTGCTCTCTCCCCCGGAATACCTCCAAAAACAACAAGCTAAAATAATAAAGAAAAACAATAAACAGCAAACTGTCGTCAGGACTGGAGCTAAACACAGCCCTGCTGGCTTACTCTTTCTAACCGGAGAATACGTAGGATCACCCCCAAACTGCTCCAAGATCAAATCCTATTTGCTAGTTGTGTTTCTTTGATAAATGTTATCATAGCATTAGTGATGTTTTCTGATCTAGGCTCACATAAGTTTCTAAAGAAAAGGTTTTATTTACTGCATTCACTTCCCCTCTTCAGTTTCTCTCTTTGTCTGGAGAATCTTATGCACCTTAAAAGAACATGATCTACATCCTCTCTCACTCCACAAATCTCACATTTTCCAGATGGATGTTTGTGTACAACGTGTAAGCTGTTATTTAAACCAGTATGGCCAATTCTCAGTCTTGTAAACCAAACCTCTTCTTGTCTGTTTAGAAAACTGTTTGCTACTTGATATATATTTTTATATATTGTATAAGTGTCTACATTTCTTCTCCTTATCCCATTCAGCTTGCCATATTTTATTAACTTTGTGTTTAATGAGTACCTTAACTTCTGATTTACTGAGTGGAATGCTTAACTGAACTTCCTCTTCTTTAGTAGCCTCTTTTGCCAGCCTGTCTGCTTCCTCATTACCACCAACTCCTTTATGGGCAGGAACCCATACAAACTGGATTAATATTCCCTGTTGACTAATTGCAAATATGATATTATTAATGTCATTCAATAAGTCCTGTCGGCATTATAATTCTCCATTTTGAATGGATGTGAGAGATGACATAGAATCAGAACAAATAACTGCCTTAGGGGGCCTAACTTCTTCTATCCAATGCAATGCAATATTAATGGCTGTCATTTCTGCTGCAAATATGGACAAATGATCTGATGTTCTTTTTTTTATTTAGATTTTATAATCAGGGATGTAAGCTGCAATACCCGTTTTACCCTCTGAATCTTTAGATGCATGCGTGACTCATTCTGTTTCACACTTCTCTTATATACTCGGCTTATATATAGCAGGAGCCATTAGAGCAACGGGACACAGGTGTGCAGGGGCGGAGCCTAACACTCAGAAGAGAAAAGAGACTAATCAGAGCACAAACAGATACACACAAAATACAAATACAACACTCATAAGGCTTAGGCCGTAACATTTTTGTATATGTGCATTTGTGTTTGTTTTGTTCCTTATGATAATTGTTTGTTTTTTTATTTTATGTAAAGGAAAGGTAAAAACTATTTTTTTGATGATTTACTCATCTGCCACAATAATGTCTTCAAATGATACTCATTTGTGAGCTTTTCTCAGCAGATATTGTTATATAATATTTCTTGAAATTAGCATTTTTAATTAATTGACCTCCCTGCATTAAATCTCTCTCTCTCTCTCTCTCTCTCTCTCTCTCTCTCTCTCTCTCTCTCTCTCTCCCTCTCTCTCTCTCTCTCTCTCTCTGTGTCAGATGCACGTTGTATGAAGTTCTACCACCCTGAAAGGGCAGATGGCGCTATATACAGACTGTGTAAGGGAGACATGTGCATTTGTGCAGAAGGTATAATCACACACAAATAATAATATAAAGTGACCATATCCTGAACTTTTGTAGTATTTGATTTGGTTACCTTCAGTCTACTTGTAATTTTAAACATTGTTATGTTTTTTTTATTCTTGGATGTGAACGAGGAAACAAACAATTTATTTGTGTGTGTGTGTGAGTGATTACAAGTGTGCATTAATAACTTCTCTGAACGCAGAAAACTGCACTTTCCAGAAGAAAAACAAAGTCGATGAAAGTGATCGTATGGCTAAATCGTGTGAAGCTGGCATGGATTATGGTAAGTTATTTAATTGTCATGACTGTTATACTTTCATAAATCAAGAATTCATTATTTACACCCCCCATGTTGTTGTAAATCTGCATGATCCAGTTGTTTTTCAGTGGAACTCAAAACACTTTCCACGCTGCTCTTTTTATAGTTAACAACTGCATTAAAGGGTCAGTTCACCCAAAAATGAAACTTCTGTCATTAATTACTCTCCATCATGTTGTTCCAAACCCATAAGACTTGTTCATCTTTGGAACACAAATGGAAATATTTGTAATAAAGTCTGAGAGATTTCTGTCCATCCATTGACAGCTACGTGTAGCACATTAGTTCAAAAGGAAAATATGTATAATTAATTATAACAAATGACCTAGTTCCGTCATTAAACATTAGATGGCGCAGGCTAATAGATCTTTAACTAATTTGGTAGCAATCACATCATTATCTACATAACGCAGCTGATTGGTTGCGGTTGCATCAGTAGCCAATAAACTGTGGCTCAACATTTAAACAAATACCAGTTGTGTTGCTGTTACCAGTCTAGAGTCCGCTTTCACAAACCCTTCACCCTCCCCAGCTCCACTTGTACAGATCTACTATGAGGGTTAATTCATGTATGTTACATGTGCAGCAGTAGCATTATGTCTTACAGGCTCACAGGAATGTCTGTGAGTGTATTGCCAGTAGCAATGTGTGTGTTGATTGATGTTTATGTGTGAATAAAAGCCTAACTCAAATCTTTTCAGCATATAAAGAGTCTCTTCAGAAAATTTGGACTAAACCGTTCATTTCATATGAATAAGTTTTACAATCTATTTATGAGTTTTAAGCGTCAAGTGGTAGTTGTGTAGCCTGTCAACAGAGGGACAGAAAGCTCTCAGATTTAATCAAAAATATCTTCACTTGTCTTCCGATGATGAACGAAAGTCTTACGGGTTTGTAACGACATGAGGGTGAGTAAGTAATGACAGAATGTTTTGCAAAAAAAAAAAAAAAAATCGGCACACTGTTGCTCACAAACCAGTTAACCAATAAAGATGTGATGTGTTCACTTTTCATAGTGACAATTTCTGTTAAGCTCCAAAAATAGCAAACTTTGTGAGAGCAACAGACCCAAATTTCACTTTTAAATCACTGTAAATATATAAAATATAAAATATTCCCTTCAAGTGAGTTGTTAACTCAAGAACCATTGGAGCCAATTCATCCAGTGAGCGGTCTGATCACATGAAGTTTTTCTTTTTCAAATGGGAAATATCTTAGTTTTTGTTGTCAGAGGTCTGGAACAACATGATGTAAATGATGACAATGTGCCTATTTGAGTGAACTATTCATTTAACCCCTGTGTAAATTAATTAAAAAAATGTTTGATTTCTGCCACCAAAATCCATTCTAATCAGTTATTATGCCAGTAACAATATTACACTTATGTTTGACAGTTTATAAAGTGACAGTGGATAAGATGGATCTGGCACAGGACTCTGACATCTATCACTTGAAGGTGGACCAGGTGCTGAAAGAAGGTACGGTTCAATGTTCTCTCCATGCTACTCCACAGATCATGAAATGCATATGAAATGTGTCTGATTCTTGTCAAATGCATTTTTTTCTCTCAGATACATATTCAGCATGAGGCTATTTTGAATTGCAGAGAAAGTGTGTCATAAACACTGTTCTGTCCTGTAGGCACTGATGAGGATGTTGAGGGGAAAGTCAGACAATTTTTGGGTCGTCCCGGTTGCAGAGATCATTTGGGATTGGTAGAAGGCAAGTCGTACCTCATCATGGGCAAATCCGAAGACCTGCCAAACCTAGGAGGAAGGTAAGTGTCCACTCTGTGTCTGTGAATAACAGGATTTGCCTGAGCTTTATGTATTTAAAGTCTGCAGAATGTTGTTCATGGCTCAATGTTGGGACAGTTGTTTTTTGTCAAAATGCATTTTATATAACCTAGAATAGACTTGAACAAAGTAAGACTTCAATAAACCTGAATAAATAAAGACATACAATTATCTCTTTCCACTATTTATTTATTTATTTATTTATTTAAGTTGGCTGTTCCCTCAAGCATTTTTGATCATTTTCACAAACATTTCATGGCCCCAGAATATTTTGTTGATTGAATATCTGAACATGCAATATATATAAACAGCAACAACAACAACAACAACAACAACAACAAAAAACCCTCTGCCTTTAAACCAAAAGCCAATTTTATTCTAGCTGTTTCATTCTTTATCAACACTTGTGTGTTGGTAAGTTTAATTTAAAAAAAAGTACAATTTTGAGCAAAAAGCTGCGAAAATCTTGTTTTTGTCAGATTGGATTCAGAACGATGATCAAAACACAGATGAGTAGATCGAGTCCATCAACACCCCTAAAGCTTCACAGTCGTTTCCTCTTTAAGGGTCGACATTTCATTCGGTAACATTAGCAAGTTTTGAATAATATGCTGTTTAATGTTGGTGATCACGTTATTTAACATATGATTACATATGCACAGCAAAAACTCCAGTGTTAAATGAACTCTCCTGCAAGTTTATTTGGCTCCAGACTCCAGTTATTTTGATTATTTCTGTGGGGTTTAAAGTAAAAAAACTGATAGGTGGTATATACGGTTACTCTTTCCCCCGCCATTGACGGAATTTTCCAGCAATCCATGTTTTCACTGTTATATGGTAGGGGGCGCTATTGTGCATCTGAAAGAGTACAGAATCTCCTGATCAAAACACAGGCGAAGAAGAAAGAAAAATAAGCAATAGAAGCATTGCTTACGCACATGTAAGCTAACGGGATCATAAACATTACATAGCATATAAATCAAAACTGCCTAACATTTCCGAATGAAATGTCGACCCAGTACGAGCTGTAGGACTGTGAAAGCATTAGGGGTGTTGATGATTATTAGGGGCATTAGGGGTCTAATTATAAGGCTGTAAAAAAAGAAATATTGACATACGTGAACACTTATATTTATTTAAAGACAAAAAAGCTATTTTGTTTTAAAATGTATGACAAACTTCAGTATGACGTAAGCATTATGCAGGAGTCAATTACTTTTGACAAGAAAATCATAAACCTGAGAAGACTCCTTAGACACATATAACACATATTTTGACCTGTTATTAAAATACATGTTTGGTTCAGGTGAAACTGAGTGTGTTTTAAATGTTTTTCACAAATGTATAAAAACCAACATGAATAATTCTCCTTTTTATCACCTTGGACATCCTTATTGTTCACTGACTCTTACACAAATGTATACAGTGTAGTAGCTAAGTCAGTAATTTTGTCTGTTTTGTCTTCACTTGTCTGTTGTTTTAGTCTGCAGTACGTCTTTGGAGAGCACACCTGGGTTGAATACTGGCCGACAAGAGAGGAAAGCCAAACTCCACAATACAAGGAGCAGTACATCGGCATCTCTGAGCTCCAGGATAGCCTCCTCAGATACGGATGTGCTACATAATGTTGATTAAATGTTCAAAATGTTGATTACAGGAAATTAAACATCCTCTCTTGCATACTCTCAATAAATCTTAAATAATATTGTTGGAGCTAAAATTCTTATAACTTTTTCAATTCTGAATCACAAATCCAACATTATAATTTGTTTTGTGTGATATTTTAAATCTGTATATCATTTTAATAATCATAAGAAACTTTAAAGGAGAATTTCTGGATATCTGAATATGCTAAACATTATTCAAAAGAAAAATAAAATAAATACATTTATTCAGATGATTATTCCTGGCATTTGCTTTCTGACAGGAGTTGATGTGGATGATAAAAGATATGGAAGAGGTATTGGGATAAATGACTTTCTAGAACATTCAAAAAGCAAAACCTCAGGAGGCCTGATGTGGAGCATCTCAAGTCTGGAAGCTTGTAGAAGAGGAATCTAACATCACACAGATGGGAAACTGATGGAGTCTATTGATTTGTTTTTCAATAAATAAACTGAATTAATGTTTTTTTTGGCACGCATCACCACCAACAACGCTAAATCAAGACAGAATTTCATTTATAGTGATAATTGGTCATTTTGAATGGATGAATGAGGCATTTTGGCAAGATTAAAAAAAATTGACTTTTCATCGAATTGGTCCGAGACCTTGGGAGATTTGTTGCACTTGAACTTTGACTGGATTCGAGGAGTTTATGTGGTTGTAATAAAAATTAACAAATACAAATACTTCCCTCGTGGGTCAATTTGACTCCCATAGGAATGAATGGGAAATGGGATTTTTTTTTTTTTATTAGTGGTCAAAAAACAAAAAAATCTGGCACAATCCAGAACACACACACACAAATGAAGAAATTATACTAGAGAGCATCCCCAATGCAGAACACACACACACACATAAGTTTTTTTTCAGTCAGTCACAATGCAGACTGCACATATATGAAGTTTACAATGCAGAACATGGTTTCATTGTTTGTATATATATATTTTATTGAGCAGATTATTAAATGACAATATATGCATGACATACATGGAGAACATCACGACCTACTGTTTTCTTTTTTTAACATCCATAGAAATTAATGAATAAAAATTATATAAAAATAACCGGAACAACATCCTTATCCCTACCCATCCTAAAGTACCCCACAAAAAATAAAGGGAAAACAATCCAAAGAAGGGACAGTCTCAACAAAGGAGTCTCTGAGAGGAGTGTTTAATTTTTTCCAGGAGTAGAAAGGACATCAAGTCCTTCAAGCAAGACAAATTTGGAGGGGGCAAGAGGATTTGCAATGCAACAATATTCCTCTTCTGGCTGCCAATGAAGGAAAAGCAACAGTATCTGCATGCCGCTTGTTTTACAATCCATTAACGGGTTACTCCAAAAATTGCAGTTTCACAGAAACATTAAGAGCCTTTGACAAAAAAAGAAGACCAGAATGAATACAATTTAGGACAAGTATAAAATGTATGAGTATGATCTTCAGGGGACAGTGAACATTTGCACCTCTCATCTTCTGTTAAAGAAAGTTTCTTCAATTTTGCTTCGGTGAAATGAATTCTGTGAACAACTTTCAACTGAATATGATTTAAACGAGATGCGGACAAAACTCATTTTAGCTGGAGCATTATTCCACAGCTCCTCATCAAGTTCCAGTCCTAGCTCTCTCTCCCAGGTTTCCTTGAGTGCAAAAAGAAGAGGAACTGCGAAGAGCGTACCCAGTCAACACGTTGATCTCACAGTGATCTCTCCATATGACCACAATGTGAGTTCACACCCAGATAGCAACATTGTTTCGGCCCGGATCCGGCCCACATCTGGCACTTGTGGAATGCGGATCTGGCCCACATGCGGCGTGGAATGACGGCACTTGGGTGGGCCACTCCTGTTTGCCACATCTGGGCCACAAGCAGGCCATAGCAATGCCACATCTCAGCCAAGAGCAAAGAAATAAACCAGAACTGGACCTTATCTGAACCACAAAGTCTGTGTATATTAAATATGAAGTCATCTCAGCCTTAATAAGCCTGTTAACAAGCAGAATCACTGAAGGAAAGAAGAGAGCAGAAAAAGAGACGAGCAGAAGCACAAGAACTACAACTGACTTCAGACACAGCCTCAGATGAAATCAACTGAAGAGAAAAGAAGACATTAAATCTGTGAAGATCTCAGCAGAGGAGGATTAAACAACTCCACAAACAGCATTACCAGCTTCACTTATTACTAACCAGACTGACTTTATTTCTGTCAGACAAAGTTTTATTGAGAATTAACAGAGGTTTAACTCTAATGTGTTTCATTTGAAGTCACCATAACAGTGATTCATGTTTCCATTAGTTGGGCTCTTAACTCTTATTATATCTTTTGTATTTTTTGGCCGTTATGACAGTGTGTTTGTCAAACACATTTGCAGCAGCAAAGAAAGCTAAAGTGAAACGAGATCAGGTGATGATGGTTTCCTGTTGATGGTTTTATAATCATCATGAATTAGCCTGTTTCACTGATGTCTTTGGAATCTAACACTTGTGTTGATCCAGTAATATTATTACATTACAAACCATGTGTTACTGCAGCATGAGATCCAGCAATATAATAACAATAAGTTAGAAGACTTTATCAAACATGAGCACGAAAAAGTCAGTCTAATATGACACACACAGACATCAACAATCAGCGTATGAATCTCAACAATGGTGACAATCACAAATATTCAGATAAACAGATTAACTCAGAACATCACTGAAAAGCTAATAATTCATAACAAAAACAACAGCAAAAAATAAAAGCAAATTTTTATAATCAAACAAAATTATAGGACAATTCAGCTGCATAATTTATTCATGTTGCAATGCATGCTGGGATTTTTTTACTATGCTGGTACCCAGCATGCATTGCAGCAAAGTACATTTGATTGTCACCATTGTTGTGATTTATACGCTGATTGTTGATGTCTGTGTGTGTCATATTAAACTGACTTTTTCCTACTCATGTTTGATAAAGTCTTCTAACTGATTGTTATAATATTGCTGGATCTCGTGCTGCAGTAACACAGGGATTGTGATGTGAAAATATTAATGGATCAACACAGTTGTTAGAGTCCAAAAAACATCAGTGATTAAAGGTTATTTCATGATGATTATAAAACCATCAACAGGTAACCATCATCACCTGATCTCGTTTCACTTTAGCTTTCTTTGCTGCTGCAAATGTGTTTGACAAACACACTGTCACAGCAGCCAAAAAAAGACATAAGATTTAATAAGAGTTAAGAGCCCAACTAATGGAAACATGAATCACTGTTATGGTGACTTAAAAAAGAAACACATTAGAGTTAAAACTCTGTTAATTCTCAATAAAACTTGTGTAGCTGTCTGACAGAAATAAAGTCAGTCTGGTTAGTAATAAGTGAAGCTGGCAATGCTGTTTGTGGAGTTGTTTAATCCTCCTCTGCTGAGATCTTCACAGATTTAATGTCTTCTTTTCTCTTCAGTTGATTTCATCTGAGGCTGTGGCTGAAGTCAGTTGTAGTTCTTGTGCTTCTGCTCGTCTCTTTTTTCTGTTCTCTTCTTTCTTTCAGTGATTCTTTTTGTTAACAGGCTGAGATGACTTCATATTTAATATACACAGACTTTGGGGCTCAGATAAGGTCCAGTTGTGGTTTATTTCTTTGCTCTTGGCTGACATGTGGCATTGCTATGGCCTGCTTGTGGCCCAGATCTGGCAAACAGGAGCGGTCCGCCCAAGTGCCGTCATTCCACGCCGCATGTGGGCCAGATCCGCATTCCACAAGTGCCAGATGTGGGCCGGATCCGGGCCGAAACAATGTTGCTATCTGGGTACGCAGGAGTTCGCTTCTATATCAAACGCCAATTAATATCTGGGGAATTACACCATGCATATATTTTCTGGATATTAGCTGCCCAATAGTAGAAAAGGACATTTTCTGAAATTTGGAAGAAATTTGGAAGAGCGAGACTCCAATATTGTTTGATCATCATCTTTGAAGAGTTGACTTGTGGACAACTGGAGGCTTACCAGCCCAAATATAGGAGGATATAGTGGCATCAAATGATTTAAAGAAAGATTTGGGGAGAAAAATGGGACCAGTCTAAAATAAAAAAAAGTATTTGTGGAAGATTATTCATTTGAATTGATTCAGTCCTACCCAACGATAGTGGAGGACTGCTCCAACGCATAGTTTCATTGTTTCATTGCACATATTAATTTTGTAACTTGCCCTCTGTGCCAAAACTTTTCTGAACGGCCTCCGCATCTTCCGAATTTTTGCATCTACTACAGGAGTATTGCTGTTCAACGTTCATCAGGGCAAATCCACTCAGTCTTTTGTATTCCGGGGATAGGGCTGGGCGATATATATCGTGAGATTGTTATGCGCATCTCGTCAGTAAAGCCGGTTCCTTGATTAGAAGTAAATCGCCCTCACCTGCTTTCAGATGGAGCGGCATTTACTACAAAAATCTTTCTTTTAGGCACACACAGATGTCAAGATTCAGTCTATGCATCTCAACAATGGTGAGGAGCAGAATATTCAATTAGGAAAAGTAAATTACATAGACAATTCAGATCATAATTTATTCATACCGCAATGCATGATGGGAGCCATTAATGAGTTGTGATTGGTGGTAGCCACTGCAACATGCTTTATTATTGTCACCATTGTTGAGATTCACAGGCTGATTATTGATGTCTGTGTTTTAAATGAATTTTTTTGAATGGCTTTTGATCAGAACAATGTTTATTAAAAATGTAGAATTATAAGTAAAATACTGATAATCATAGGCTGAAGAATCACTAAACTGCTGCTAACAAGTTAAACCAAACTATCTCAATAAGCTATCAATAAACTATCTCTGGCCTTTTTCATATCACAGCATGATTGTCAAAACATAACCAATACTATAAGATAACATTTTACTTTGTTCATTTAACTGCTATAAATCAATAACAGCAGACAAACAACAGTAAATATTAGAGTAAACATATAATGGTCAAGAGCCCAACTAAAGCAAACACCCATCACCTTAATGGTAACTTACAATTTGTGATTTTCTTCTTCAGTGATTCTGCTTGTTAACATCAGGTGTCTTCAATAATGCTCAATCATCACTAAATTAATCACTTAATTATCTCCTCAGCCCTAAATGCCGCTTCATCTGAAAGCAGGTGATGGAGATTTACTACTAATCAAGGAACCGGCTTTACTGAGGAGATGCGCATAACAATCTCACGATATATATCGCCCAGCCCTATCCGGGGATTAGTCTAAAGTCTAAGGGCGATGTAAATAGCTAAACGAGTTTAACCGCAGAAAATCGTACATTACCCGTGACCATGACAAAGTCTCAAAATCCAAATGAATCAAATAGGACTGACTCAGAAACGAGTCAATTAATGCAAGTGTGTCGCCTGATCCACAAATGCACATCTTTCTTGTTGCATGCACAAATTCTGACCTACATTAATGCAAAATCGAGGTTTTGTATTAACTACTATGTCTCTATTTGTACAAAATGCTGCACATTCAAGCGTTTCTGGATTTTGCACACACAAGTTGTATTGTATTAGTTTAAATGTAGTGACACACATTTGTGAATTTGTCAAAAAGACGGGTAGTTGTGCACACATTAATAATCAGCACCAGACCTATTCATTTAGTTGTTTGTGTGTGGGTTGTGAAATGCTTAAAAACTGCAAAAAGAAAGTCTCAAAATCCAAATGGATCAAATGAGATCGACTCAGAAAAGACGTCAATGAATGCACGTGTCACCTGATCCACACATGCACATCTTCTGTGTTGCATGCGCAAATTATGACACACTAATACAATGAAAACATTTGTATTCACAAAAATTGTTTTTGTACAAATTGCTACACATTCATTCAATTTTGAATTTTGCACACGCAAGTTGAAAGGCATTTGGTTGTGGATAGTAAAACATATCTGCAACATTTATCAAGATAAACATAATTTATTAAGATAATTATTGAACATAATCAACATAATTTATTAAGTTCATGGATAATTGTGCTTGCACACTGTAAAAAGTTTAACTATTATTTACTCATTTTTTTTGGTGAAACTTTTTTACACTCAAAAAAAGCTGTGAAATCAATTAAATATACTATATGAATTGAGTAAATGCAAGTAAAAAATTAAGTAAATCTGAGTAACTGCATCTGGTACATTAACAAATAAAATTGAGTAGAAATAATTTAACATTTAAACATTTAAAAAAACAATATTTATGAGTAATATTAACTGTTTTTATTAATGAGTAATATTAATTTTTTATTTCCTCTAAACCTTTGTAAAATAGTATTCCATACAACCACCAGTATACATGACATTGGCCTTTATTGTCAATAAGTACAGCAATACAGTACATTTTACACTGTTTTTATGTATACAATATTGCCTACATTTAAACTCATTTAACAAATATTTTAGAAGTAAAAACGAAACTGTAAAAAAAATCCTAATTTTACAGAAAATAACTGTGATTTTTTGACGATCGTTTTCTTTAATTTTAAATTGTACTCAAAACACTGTAAAATTACAAATAATATCTGTAAAATAAAAATTCAGCTGTTATTTTAGGTATTGTGACATTAATGACAAATTACAGTAATTCACATTTTTTATAAAGAAAATTGATTGTATTTTTCATACAGTATTTTTTCTGTTTTCTTAAATTACATAAAAATGTATGTAAAATTACAAATATAATCTGTAATTAAACAGTAACAAAACAGTTAAATGATAAAATGGTCAAATGACTGTCAGCTCCCCAAAAAACTGTAAAACATCCTAAATTAAATAAACTGAAAAACACTGTTATTTTACCGGTATTTCCTTCATTATTATGGTCAAATACCTTATTGTAAAAAAATCGTAAAATAAAGGGTCAAATGACTGGCAGCTGCGGCTGCCAAACAAAAAAACATAAAATTAAAGTAAAATATGCTAATTTAAATAAAGTGTAAAAAACTTTAAAATAAATTTGATGTCACCATGATTGAGATCAATGTCTGCTTTAGTTGGGCTCATGACCCTTGAAATTTTAACTTTTATTTTTGTCTGGCTGCTTTAACTGTGTATTTGATGCACATTTGTTATAGCAATAAATGCAGGAGAAAATATCAGATGATTTTGGTCATTCATTGGTGACATTATAGTCATCATATGATGATCTGATTCATTGATATGTCAGTCAAATCTATGAATATATTATCTTAGATTACATGATATATAGATGGAGTTTAGTTTTATACAAAGTCTATAGTTAATGTCATAATTTTTCACATTATCCTTGAAATAGTGTGGCATCAGTATCATAACAATCTGAAAAAAAAAAATATATATATATATAGTACAGAAAAAGTTTTGAGCTTGCTCATTTTTTTTAATAGCATAGAGACATCAAGAATCAACATATCAATCTCAACAATGGTGACGACCAACAAAGCCTTTAAGTGACTTTATAGTAGTTCAGATTTGTTTCATTGTCACCATTGTTGCGATTCATACACTGATTCTTGATGTCTGAGTGAGTCTATATGATCCTATCAAAACATTTTCTGTATTATGACTTCCTAAAATCTGAGTATCACAGCACTGCAGGATCTTCTATAGCAGTTTTATCATGCAAAATGAACAACTAATATTTAACAACTTAATCAAATATTTCATTTCAGGTAGTATTAATAAAGCAGGACACTACATGATGACTATTATCACTAAAAAGTGACCAACATCATCTGATTTGAGTTTCTCTTGGATTGCTATAATTATAAATATGCATCAGTGACACACAGTTAAAGCAGCCAGAGAATCACTTAAGTTAAATTCTAAAAGGTCAAGAGCCCAACTAAAGCAAACACTGATCTCCACCATGGTGACATCAAACTTTATTCTTTTCAATAAAACTTCAACTTCTAAACCTCTGTTAATTCTCAATAAGAATGTTAGTATGAAAGAAATAAAGTCTGGATTGTAATAAGTGAAGATGCTGAGATCCTGATAGTGTTTAATGTTCTGTTTGGGTTTAAAGTGTTTCTGTATGGTGTGTTTCGTGTGTCACCATTGTGTTGAAGAGTAGAGCCTGAGCTTCAGTCCAGGATGAGCAGAGAAACACTGATGAAATGCTGCATGTTGCTTTAATTAACTGACAGTAACTGTGTAGTTGCTGATGTAGTGACGTATAGTCACAGCAAATCATGCATGTATTAACTGCATGTTTTTCAGTAAAAAAATCTGAAAATAAATGTGAAATACCTGTGTTTTAACTGTGTGTTTCTGTTAAAAAAGATTAATGAAGATTTCTGTAAAAGTATTTTGCACTTATTTAAATTAGGATATTTTACATTTATTTTACGTTTTTTTGTATGGCAGTTGTTGCTGACAGTCATTTGACTGTTTTTTTATGGGATTTTTTTTACAGTGAAGGTGTTTGATTGTAATAATTCAGGAAATAGCTGTAAAATAACAGTGTTTTTCTGTAAAACATTTAAGGAAAATTTCTGTAAAAGTTTTTTGCACTTCATTTAAATTAGGATATTTTACTTTATTTTTATGGTTTTTGTTTGGCAGCCGTAGCTGACAGTCATTGACCGTTTTTTTACGATTTTATTTTTTACAGTGCATTTAAACATTCAGGTAACCTAATTCAAGTGTAATCAACCAGTATGTTATCCAATATCCACCGAATCTGCACTGGTCCTCATGCCGGAGACGGACTCGTGAACTTCGAACTTCAGACCGCCGTCCTGCGTTTCACTCACAGCCGAAAGATACTGCGAGCGACTGACATAACCTGCCAATAAACAAAAAGTGACAGTTCTGAGGACATTTTATCATCCAAATGATAATAATTATATTCATTATCATTAGGAATAAAGTTGTGTGTTTATGCAAAGCGTTCCAATCACGCAAAAAGACAGGCGCGACTCTCGTTTAGGTGTCAAATTACGCCGGCCTCTGTATGTTGTTTTGCATTAAATAAAATGATTTAAAGCACAGTAATGATTTTATAGATAAAATAAAACATACACAAACCTGAATTTCACAGAGGAAATGCACCAATTCTGTGACGCTGAGAAGAGAAGAACTTACTTTAGAGAGTAAACTTACTCAATTTCTTAAGAGTGTGTTAAATATATTAATAATATTGATTTGAATTAAGTAATATTTTTGTTTATTGAAACAGATCAGTTTAATTCAACATTCTCAAATATTTTGATAGAAATTTCACATATATATGAAGTATATTATAAAGAAATAATTGGTTAGTCAAGTACTAAATCATTTTATTGAAAAAAACTTAAATATATCTGTAAATTTTAAATAAAATTAACTGTTGGATTTTTACTCAATTATTTTGGTATGTTTAACTCAAACAATCAAGTAAACGATATTCAGAGATTTTATTAAGTTAATAAAGTAAAACATTTCTGTAATATTTACTAAGCCACAGAATTATTTTTTACAGTGCACATGTTAATCATTTGAAAATTGTCATTAATGACTCACCCTCATGTCGTTCCAAGCCCGTAAGACCGCCGTTCATCTTCGGAACACAGTTTAAGATATTTTAGATTTAGTCCGAGAGATTTCTGTCTCTCCATTGAAATGTATGTACGGTATACTGTCCATGTCCAGAAAGGTAATAAAGACATCATCAAAGTAGTCCATGTGTTACGTCCATAGGGACATAAGTTATTCTGTTGTGTATGATTTAATTAACAATTGACCTATGGCTAAGCCACGCCCCCAAACGCGATGAGCCAATCACAGTGCGCATAGCTAACCCATACACTCGGACATTCTCTGCTTCCACGTCCATTGAAATGCATTGCAGTTAGTCAGTTTTCATTCGTTTTTATATGTTTTTTCTTGTCATTTTAAGTTTAAAATGGTCAAGCGGTGTGCATGGGGTACATGCAACTCCGACACTAGGTATCCTGAGAGGCTGGGCGACGGTGTGTATTTTTTACCCACATTTCAACCGAGATAAGTGTCTGCTCTGGATTAAGTTATGCGGTAGACCACAACACCAACTAAACGCAATTAAACAAGGATGTCTACATCTGTTCTAAGGTAAGTCAACAACGTATTTGAACGTTATCTTTAACATCTCTAACATAACGTTAGGCTAGCTTCTAGCTGCGTTGTACATCATGTCACTTGGCTTCATTAACGTATCTGTAAATAGCCAGACACAATGTTGTGTTTTACTCAAATATAAGTAGGCTAAACACTTTGCAGTTGTAATGATGTCCTGTATGAACAAAATGGAGTATGTTTTTATGTTTCCACTGTTCGATCGCGCCCGCGCCTCTCTCTCTGATACACACACTCATTCCAGCATTGCAATCTTGACATCGCAGCCTGTTCATTATGCTGCGTTCACACCAAACGCAAATAGAGCGTCAAATTCGCATGTATCGCGTCTAGTTCGACGCTTGAACATGTTGAATCCCTTCGCGCGTCCAAAGCGAATAGGACGCGCGTATAAAGCGAGCGTTTGAAGCGAAATAGCACCAAACTATAACGTGTACACTGTGACCTGTAAATCTTTGTCTGGAGCTGAAGCTTTTCATCGACCTTCTCAACAATGAAATTATTAATATAACCCTCCAATGTATAGTTAAGGCCCTTTTGGTGACTTCGAGATGATATATAATCTTTCTGTCTCCAAAAATCATCAATTGCCTCCTGTGAAATGTCTCCTACTGTGACAGCTACCGCTAGCGCCTGTTACCGAATGTTGACTGTTTGTCCGAGTGAGTGGAGGGGGCGTGGCTTAGCCATAGGTCAATTGTGTTTACTGTGTGTGTAGACCAGGGGTGGGCAACTTCGGTCCTGGAGGGCCACTGTCCTACAGAGTTTAGCTTCAACCCTAAACAAACACACCTGAACAAGCTAATCAAGGTCCTCAGGATTACTAGAAAATTACAGGCAGGTGATTTTTTCAGGGTTGGAGCTAAACTCTGTAGGACAGTGGCCCTCCAGGACCGAAGTTGCCCACCCCTGGTGTAGACTGTGATCTTGTCTCTTTTACTCCTCCTGCTCTCTCTGCTTGGCAGGCTAATGAGTGCCACCTGACTCCTGTTTTGAACTCGTTAGCTGGGGTATAAAGAAACCTGCAGAGCTGCAGTCCAGGGAGAGAGGTTGAGGTGTTCCATCCTTGCAACTGCCATCTTTCAGTTCCAGTGTTGTGATTTAAGCTCTTGTTTAAACTCTTGTCTACCTAAGTGTTTATTGATTGCTTCACCTATAGTGTTAAAGTGAAGTTACTGAGAGTAGCAGAGTGTCAGTTTTTTTTTAGTTCTTTTTTGTAACTGCTTAAGTGGAATATTTTTCTTGTAGGGAGGTGGATATCATTTATTTTAGAAATTACCCTTTTTCTCCTATGTTTGAGTTAGAGAGGGAGTCAGGGAAGTATCTCTGTGTTTTTTTTTTTTTTTCATTTTCTTTTGATAGGTAAGTTATTACTTAACCTTAGTTAGAGGAATCTTTTGTTTATTGTTTTGGCCTTTCCCCTCCTGAAGCCTTACGTATTTTTTTCACATTCTGTTAAATAAAATACCTCTGTTTGTTTGCTCAAACTGTTGTTACTGAGCTTTCTTGTGTATCAGCCCTGGGACTTGGAGACGGCAGTCCCCTCAGTCTCTCCCCACCGTTTATTTGTTACACCCCTTTCACCCCTAGATCTTTTTTTTAAAAGGGGTACGTAACACATGTGACATCAGTGGGTTAGTTAGAATTTTTTGAAGCATCAAAAATACATTTTGGTCCAAAAATAATAAAAACTACGACTTTATTCAGCATTGTATTCTCTTCCGGGTCTGTTGTGAATCCGCGTTCACGACTCCGCAGTGACGCTGCTGACGTGTTATCTGGCACCATTAATGACATAATTTTCATTTTTGGGTGAACTAACCCTTTAATTAATCACTTTATTATCTCATCAACTATAGTTGTTTAATTGGAAGCCATGCAAGCGTTTATATATGACTTCATTACTGTCTAAAACCTTTTTTCTGCCATTCGACTGTATTATTTATGGACCCTTATGACAAAGTTAATCTAAAGAATTGTGATGGGTGAAATCATGCTGGTAACAACATAAATTAACCTTGAAGAGTTGGTGAATTATACAGTATGTTGTAGGATGCAGATATGAGAACTTTTAACCTCTTGCACACACTTTTATAGAGTCTGCATGAAAGTACCAGGAGGGCTGTTGCATTCTTAGAAGGTCGACTTCCACAACTGACCAATCCTTACGCTGTTGCGATGACGTCCTACGCCATGGCCAATGCTGACAAACTCAATAAAGAGATCTTGATGAAACATTCCACCAAAGCAGATGGTCAGTAACAAGTCATCAAAAAGTGTTTTGCTTTCTACAACATGGAATAATTCCAATCCAAACCCAGTGTAAATAATGGAAAACTATCAATATTGAAGTGTAATGATTGCTGCTTGTTGGTGTCAATATCAGTAAAGGAACACAGTCCTGTTATTATTCCTGCTTTGTGTTTGAATCAGCCGGTAGGTCCTGGACTGTCGCTGGACAGCATCATCACTCAATGGAGGCGACGGCCTATGCTGTGCTGGCACTTGTGAAGGACAAAGACTTTGATAAAGCAGGAGAGGCAGTGCGCTGGTTGCGTTCACAACAGTCTCAATATGGTGGATCTGGCACCACACAGGTACACTAACATCTCATCATCTGACTGTGATAAACTGATGCAGATCTTGTCTTTGAATGCTGTTCTGCACTTTCCAGGCGACCATCATGGTGTTCCAGGCCGTGGCAGAGTATCACACGCAGGTGAAGGACCAACAAAACTTCAATCTGGATGTGGAGCTGTCCGTGGCAGGAAGAATCAGACCTGTCAGATTTACCATTAAAAGAGACAATGTGCATCTTACATGGTCAGACAAGGTGAGGATTAAACCCATCAACCTGCTTCAAAATGTGTGCTGCTCATATCAATTGAATGATTTTGTATCATAGTAAGTGAGGAATTTTGGGAGTTTTGTTATCTGTCATCCATCATATTTAATTGTCTACATCAAATGTGTTGTGTTTGGTCAATAAAGTCTTCAGGTATCTCTGCTACACCATGGATTTGATTATTCTGATGACTCGAGTACATGTGTTCACTCAACAGGTGGAGATCAACAAGGACTTCAGTGTGACGGCTAGAGGAACTGGAATAGCCACTCTCTCAGTGAGTGTCTATAGCCCTATTCGGACGGGACTAGTTCCACAGGGGGACGTTAGAGAAATTTCTGTTTCACAGACGTACTTTGAGATTTTAATCCTGTCCGAATCTGTCATGTCTGTCTTTTTCTCACACGACCTCTGTAAAAATTCCAGAGCAAATTACCTACTGTTTTTCGTCAAACTCGGCGGTCCTCAGAGAAATCTAGTCCCGTCCGAATGCGAATGTCTGTGATTGCCGAAAATGTTTTTTTCCAAAACGCTTTTTCTTGTGTGTTTTGGTCAACGTGAACTACCGTACAATCTCTCGCTATCGCGCCGGTATTCACGTTTCCGCTTTTTGCGCACCGATAATGGATGTACGGTAGATGTGTTCGGTACACTGCGAAGAAATAAAAAAATGAAATCAACAAGAAGAGCCAAATCACGTAAACTGTTAAGACTGGCTACTGTAATATCAGTTTCAGGTAAGATTACTTTCATTTCTGCACTTAATTACATAACGTGTAAATTATATAAGTTAAAACTTTTTATTCCAGTGGGTTTATTATAAGAACCCAGTTCTATAAAATCATGATGATAAATGTATGTTTAGTTTTTTTATACTACAATTTTTTATAAAATGTTTACAAAACACTAAATACGTTAGGACATTTTACTTTATATTTCAAAGTGCTTAATTTTAAAAGTAGCCTACTTAATTTCAAAATACATTTGATCAAATTTCATACGCAATCCACGCATTCTGAACACGTGATCTTCTGCCCACATGTAAAACACAGACACTCCTCCCTCGGTAATAAACACAGAGATTTTAGTCCCATCCGAATCCGTACATGAAATCACAGACGTAGGTTGATAAGAATTGTAACTCAAACGTCGTTTGGAAAACTAGTCCCGTCCGAATAGGGTTTATGAGCGTTTATACGGTCAACAGCAAGATTAAAGCGTTTGACCATCTAATCTGAGACGTGCTGCTCTTTTCAGGTTCTGACGCTGTACTACGCCAGACCTGTTGAGAAGAAGTCTGACTGTACACTCTTTGATCTGACTGTTAAAATGGAAAAAGCCCCTGAAAGTAAGATTGACAAAAAGGCCTTTCTTTAGCACTTTATAAAAGGCTTTTCACACTGTGCTTAACCCTGGGTTATCGTCACTCTAACCCTGTTTAGGAACATTTGACACTTCTAACTACAACTACAATGACATTAGAAGTGGGTTAGCACTGCTTTCTACATGGACATGATAACACAGGATTATGTTTACCAAGGGGCTAGACTGACCCAGGGTTAACTAGTTCAAGTGTGAAAAACCCTGTTTAGAGCTTAAAAAAAAACAAAAAAACTCCAACAAATTATGCATTACATCTTCATTTTAATGAAATTTATTTTCATATTCCCTTTAGAAAGGGAAGACTTGACTTGAACTAAAACCACCAAATACTTTTGTTTCCTTTTAGCAAAACCAGGAGCCACTGCAAGTTACAACTTCATTATGGATTTCTTGTATGTGAACAAATACCCCAATTTTTATTTAATTTTTTGTCAGGAAACCGTTTAATTTGTCATCAATCAGCATGTGCTCATTTAGGCTGTTTTCACACTTGGTTTGTTTACTGTCCCACATTTGCTTCATGAACGCGAGTACCAGGGACAGTTAGATAATGATTTCAGGGGAGACTCCAGTTTCACTGCGTTCTGACACGGAAAAAATAGTTTATTCAGAGACAAGCAGCTCTACGTTATACTACAATATAAGAAATCTCAAACGGACTCAGGTTTGCATGAAAAGCTCTAGTGTGAAAGCAGCCTTAAACACAGAATCAGTTGATGGAGGAAAACTGAAGACTTACGAAACCTGTTAATAAAACCTGCACTTTATCTACATCTTTGCAGCTACAAAAGTGATAAAACTGATTCCACTATGACTATTCTGGACATTGGCATACCGACGGGATTTGATGTTGACGAAAATGATCTTAAAGAGGTATTATGATGATAAACTGATGCAGAATTGCCGTACATCTGCAGATAAAACATGTTGGTCATCATGTGATGCACTGAGTTATTTTTCTCATTTTCTTGCCCTCAGTTGTCCACGGGGAAGGAGAGATACATTCAGAAATATGAAAAGAATAAAGTGCTGTCAGAGCGAGGATCCCTCATCCTCTACTTAGATAAGGTATTTCAAACAACTTCTGTTGCCCGATGATGTCAAAAACTGATTTTTTTTCTTTTTATCATGAAACCAAATTTATTTACAAGTCTGTGATATTGTTTTGCTTAATATCACAGTATTGTTGAATTCTTGATTCGGATTGGCTGACAGATGTTCCAAGATGCTCATTATCTGTAACGCCATGTGGTTCAACTTTGGTACATTACAGACTGCTTATCAGAATCATATTTCACATGATACTTTAAGCAGAAGAGAAAGTGCAAATTGAATACATAGATCTGAATTATAATGTTTACATGTATATTTTTTCTATCAGCTATGCAAAATAGAATACTGTCTTTGCAGTGTAATCGCAGCTGTACATTGTTAAATGAATGCAAGAAAGAAACACCAATCACAATCACAATTCAAATGCAAATATAATTAATAATTTTGACTACAAAAATTGTTTCAAATTTGACCCACATTATTAGTTTTTAGTTATTAGTTGTCGCTTGTGCAAATGTTAATGTGGGCAGTTTCCATTGTACAATTTGATATTTAATATCATGTAAATTTGCTTTGAATTTTTTTGTCTCATTAGGTTTCTCATAAAGAGACAGAAAGACTTTCCTTCAGAATGCACAAGATGTTTAATGTGGGTCTGCTTCAACCTGCTGCCGTCACAATATATGAATATTACTCACCAGGTGAGCTATTGCTGCGTGTACACACACTGTTTCTTTTATCTATAAAACAATTAAACTGAAGCTCTCAAATTAACATGTTAATTCAGTGCCATTAAGTATTAACATTTGAATATTCCTCAAACTCTTCACCCCACTGTCACTCACACTGAGGACTCCTGTTGAACTGCTCCAGAAATTGCTCTATTAACCTCATTTCCAAACATCTCTTCTCAAGGGGGATGTTTTTTTGCACCATCTAAAGTTAATTAGATATTTTTATTCATAAATCAACTTAGTCTAACATAGTTTTACTGTAAATTGAGAGAATATCAATGTTTCCATATGGCACCGCTCTACCACAGTGGAATTGCAGTAATATATTTCCTGATTGGGATTTTTTATAGATAGTAGCATCAACAATATGATTGCAGTTATTTATTTATTTATTTGAAGGTGAATTTTGTAGTATACTGTAGTTGTCAACAAAATGATTTCTTCTTTTCAGAAAATGAATACATCAATATTTTACGGAAAGGGTGACAGGAAGAGTGCAGAGCTAGCTCTTCCATGTGATGAGAGTGTGGATGAGCCAAAGTGATAGGGAATGGTAGGGATTAAATAATTGGGATCTACTTATTTTTGGTTTGCATGCTTTGGTTTGAGTTCCAAGTATATAAATCTATCAATTTCCAAAAGAAATATGCATTTAAATAGCAAAGAAAATCATAATTTTATAGAAAAACTACTTTTTTGACCATTTTCCATTGTGGTACAGCGTTTCCTTAGAGCCACCCCAAACAACAAGGAACTCAGGGGTTATTCAAGATTATAGGCAAAAACACTCAACAGGGCCAACTGTTATTTACAACCCTTTACCGTTAATTTACAGCTCTCCTTTTTACCAGTATGTTACCGTAAAAATACATTGGATGGTAACTCATATCATTTGGGAAACCGATTGCTTCAAACTGTTTTTATACTAATTTATACTGATAGTACTGTGATCTTTCTACAATTGAGTCCACTGAAAATAATATCTCTCAAAGGGGTCATGATATGAGACACCAAATTTGATTATTTGATTTATTTAATAAATCTGACTGTTACATTTTATAGTATATTACTGTTTTTCCTTGATTTTACGGTAATCTACTGGCAGCTGTGGTTGCCAGTAAATTGCTGTTTTTCTACAGTTTTATGCCATAAATAAATTTACAGTTGATTACCGTTAAATTACGCTTCACCCTGTTCTCTTACGAGAGGTCTCTCGTACTGCGTAAGAGTATCTTACGCTAGGGGAAAATTCTTTTTCCGCGAGATATTGAAGCCAAAAATTATCCTTAATTTTGAATAATGCAAAACGCGTTGCGGCAGCATACAGACATAGGCAAGACGGCTCGCGCGCCTATTGGCTGTTCTGCGGCAACTGCAGCAGCCTATCGAGCGAGGCCTAGCGTGACGTCAGACCCAATGAGGGTGCTTCGCGCCCGCTGCGTCACGTCCCGCCGAAACGGGCGTGGCCTAGGCTTATAAATACGGCTCGCAGGCAGCTGATATCTGATTTTTTCATCCTTCAAGCGAAGCATACGCATCGCTGGATCCGGAGTGAAGCCGCGCCGTCTGAGGAAGCCCTTTCAGCGAGACGAGTCGTCACTGAAGTCGCTGGCCGCGCAGCCTTCAATCGCCTTCCCGCTGCGCTATCCGGCGCTCATATCCTTTACACTCTGTGCTGTGTGTGTGTTCGCCGTCGCGACACACACTTACTAAAAGAGCTTGCGTCTTTTTAAAGATGCCTTCCTGCGGCTCGTGCAGAGCCGTAAAAAGCGCAGTGCTCAGCGGGTTCCGGAACCTTCTCCCAGCCACCAAAGCTCGCCAGTTCGCCCGCCTGCTTCACCGGCTTCTTCAGCTTCTCTTCCTGACGGACAGCGGCCGCGGTCTGCCACCGCTTCCGTCGACGAAGCTGTCGAAGAAGTCCCGCCGGGAGAAGATGATTCCTGCTCTATCCTGGCGTCAGGCAGTGAGGATTGGGCGAGCTCTGAGGATCTCGCGCCCCCTGCCCGTGCTGCGTCAGGTAAAAGAGCTAGCATTGAGACAGAGCTCATGCGCGTACTCGCACAGGCCGCGGCGAGCCTCGGCCTCGAGTGGTCTACGCCTGAGCAGCCTGCTCACAACCGGCTGGATGGGCACTTTCTGCCCGGGGAGCGCGTTTCGCCTGCGTCCAGACCAGCGCCTTTTCTTCCTGAGCTTCACGAAGAAGTCGCTAAGTCCTGGAACGCCCCCTACTCAGCTAGAATGCGTCCTTCTGTTTCTTTGGCATTCTCCGCCGTTGACGATGCAAAGAACAGAGGTTACCATTCGCTGCCGCCGGTCGAAGAGGTGATAGCGGCCCACTTATGCCCGCCCTCCGCTGGACGGCGCGCTAAGCTGGCGCTACCCTCTAAAGCTTGCCGCACGACGTCATCCCTGCTCCGCCGTGCTTTCTCCGCCGCCGGGCAGGCTGCGTCAGCGCTGCACACCATGGCCACGCTGCAGATTTTCCAGGCCGATCTCCTCCGAAAGCTGGATGAGAAAGAAAATGTGCCCACTACCCAGTGCCCAAAAAACTACGTTCTACATGTCCCAAGGTTTCTGTAAAAACGAAACCAAAATGCATTCGCTCTGCTCAGGCGGACAATGCTCTCAGTGTTGCAAATGTGCCCGCTATCCCGCGCCCACATCCACGCACAGACATGTCAGTTCCTACGGGAATCGCCCAGCCCTCCACCTCTCGGTTGACGGCCGCAGAAGGGTTGAGCGCGGGCAATCTGCCCGCTGTTATCAGCGCGCCCCCTGCCTCAAATGTCATGAGCGCGATGCTTATGTTACAGCACACCGAAGCCCCTCTGTCGCTGACCGAACAGAGCGCGCTTCGCATTCAACCCCTAGCTATCCGTGCAGATGCATGGGCAAAGCTTCCCGGGGTTTCAAAGTGGGTGCTAGACATTATAGAGAGAGGCTATTCGCTACAGTTTCG
Source organism: Rutilus rutilus (assembly GCA_021464565.1). NCBI lineage: Eukaryota > Metazoa > Chordata > Actinopteri > Cypriniformes > Leuciscidae > Rutilus > Rutilus rutilus. Next base: position 16,519,409 of record JAJAQA010000002.1, on the reverse strand, counting down.
CCGACGCCCTCGCCGCTACACGGCGCGCGTCGAAACCACGGTAAAAACAGAAGTAGCACATCTACTTCGAGCCGAAATTTTGAAACTATTGAGCAAAGGGGCCATAGAGCCCCTTTTTCAAGCTCAAAGCGAAGGAGGGCTATAAAGCAGATACTTCCTGGTACCGAAAAAAGACGGGGGTCTCAGACCCATACTAGATCTAAGGCAACTGAACAAAGTGCTTGCAAAGCGACAGTTCAGAATGCTAACGACCAGAAAAATCCTCGCGCAAATTCGCCGAGGAGATTGGTTTGTGTCAATAGATCTGAAAGAAGCGTATTTTCAAATACAGATAGCGTCACGTCACAGGCGATTTTTGAGATTCGCCTTCGAGGGCCAGGCATATCAGTACACAGCCCTGCCGTTCGGCTTATCCCTAGCACCCCGTACATTTACGATGTGCATGGATGCAGCGCTCGCACCCCTCAGACTACAGGGCATGCGAGTACTGAACTACTTGGACGATTGGCTGATTTTAGCTCAATCTCACTCGGAGCTCATAGAGCACAGGACCATTTTACTCGATCACCTCGAGAATCTGGGTCTCAGAGTCAATTGGGCAAAAAGCTCTCTGTCCCCCAGGCAGATAATATCTTTCCTGGGCACAGAGCTGGACTCGCTGTCTATGATAGCACGCCTATCACCACAGCGTACACTGGACATTCAGCGCGCAGCGAGCTCTTTCCTCTGCGGCGCATCTGTCCCGCTCAAGAAGTTTCAGAGGATGCTGGGTCTCATGGCCTCAGCATCATCAGTGCTTCAGCTGGGCTTGCTTCGCATGCGCCCACTGCAATTCTGGCTGAAAACGAGAGTGCCACGCGGGGCGTGGACCTCCGATCTGCTTCGTCTCAAGGTAAATCAGCGCTGCATCACAGCTCTGAAACCTTGGAAAGCAAAAGACTGGTACCAATCAGGTGTAAGCCTGGGGACTTCCTCGAGGGTGAGAGTGGTGTCTACGGACGCATCCACCTCGGGATGGGGAGCGCTGCTCGAGGGCAGACCGTTCTTCGGCCAATGGTCAGAACGGGAGAAGCTTCTGCACATAAACTGCCTCGAAATGTTGGCAGTGGACAACGCGCTGACACGTTTTTGTCCCCAAATACGAGGACACCACGTCCTGGTCCGCTCGGACAACATATCAGTGGTGTCCTACATAAATCGCCAGGGCGGCCTCAGGTCACGAAACCTGTACAGGCTAACAGAACGCCTCCTGGTGTGGGCTCAGCGCAACCTGCACTCGCTGAGAGCGGCGCATGTGCCAGGGCTCCTAAACATAGGACCAGACAGACTGTCCAGGAACAATGTTCCGGCAGGCGAGTGGTCTCTACACCCACAGACAGTCCAACTGCTGTGGAAGAAATTTGGCAGAGCAGAAGTAGACCTGTTTGCGTCTCAAGAAAACACTCACTGTCTGGAATTTTTCTCCAAGAGCAGGGACGCGCTGGCTCATGTATGGCCCCGCCGCCCGCTCTATGCGTTTCCCCCTGTCTCTCTCCTGCCGCAGGTGATAGAGCGAATCAGGGAAGAAGGATGCTCAGTACTGCTCATAGCGCCGTTCTGGAAAAACCAACCTTGGTTCCCAGTTATGATGCAGCTAGCGAGCACTGCCCCGTGGCCAGTGCCGGTGAGGAGAGATATCCTCTCTCAGGCTTACGGCTCGATTTGGCATCCTCACCCAGAGCTGTGGTCCCTTCACGTTTGGGCCATCAACGGGTACCCGCTGACCTCCCAAGGGGAGTGTTAAACACGATCACGCAGGCTAGAGCTCCGTCTACGCGACGCCTCTACTCCTCGAAATGGTCAGTGTTTTCCAGCTGGTGCGCAGCTCGGGGAGTGTCACCCCTAGACTGCGGGGTGGCGGAGGTACTCTCCTTCCTACAAGAGCTGTTGGATAAGGGCAGGACCCCTTCCACGCTCAAAGTCTATGTGGCGGCTATAGCAGCGTTCTCAAGAACAACGCTTGGTCATTCAATAGGAAGGAACGATTTAGTTATCCGCTTCCTCAGAGGAGCTAAGAGACTGAATCCTCCCAGACCTCCCTCAGTCCCCGTATGGGACCTTTCTACGGTGCTGGAAGCCATGAAAGGTGGCCCATTCGAGCCTTTGGAGACGATTGATCTTAAACACCTGTCTTTCAAGACGGCGTTTCTCCTGGCTATCGCTTCAGTGAAGCGCATAGGGGACTTACACGCGCTCTCGGTGAGCATGACGTGCATGGAATTTGGGCCTAATGACTCAAGAGTTATACTCAAACCTAGGCACGGCTATGTTCCAAAATCCCTCAACACACCGTTTAGGGTGCAGGTCATTTCCCTGTCAGCCCTACCGGTCCCTGATGAGGAGGCAGACGCGAGCTTCCTTTGCCCAGTCAGGGCATTAAGAGCTTATGTGTCTCGCTCGTCTGTTTTCAGGCAGACAGAGCAGCTCTTTGTTTCGTTCAGCGGGCGTTCTAAGGGACTAGCCGCATCGAAACAAAGCCTATCCAGATGGATAGTTGACGCTATTGCGCTAGAATACACTTCCAAGGGCATGCAATGCCCGTTGGGTGTCAGAGCGCACTCCACGAGAAGCATGGCTTCATCATGGGCCTGGTCAAGTGGGATTGCCTTGCAAGATATTTGTATGGCGGCAGGCTGGGCCTCCCCGTCTACATTTATTAGGTTTTACAACCTAGAGGTTCCCGCCTTGCAGGCCAGGCTGCTGTCGGTCTAAACGACCAGTATTGCCTGCCCTGATGTTATCAGGTTCAGAATACTGCGTCCACTGAGCACAGCTCACTAAGCGACCGTGCATAATACATAATATGGGCAAAGTATATAAGACCCTTTTTTCCCATCAGTTCAGGCCGTACCCCGCCCTGTCTGTATGATGTATTCCGCGTCTAAGTGACGCAGCTATATGTTAGAGAGTGTGGTCCCCCCCCCCTCTTCTCTCCGGACTCCCTGTGAGTCCCCTGGTGATTGTGCACTATGTGAACCCCGGGCTTCCGCCCTTGGGTCTTTGGTGTCAGATCCCAGCACGCACGGCGTCTTACATTGGGTCCCCTAGCGTAAGATACTCTTACGCAGTACGAGAGACCTCTCGTAAGAGAACGTACTCGGTTACTCACGTAACCTCGGTTCTCTCTAGTAGAGGGAACGAGTACTGCGTATCTTGCCGTGCCATGCATACGCTCTGGTTGCTTCGTTGATGAAAAAAACAGATATCAGCTGCCTGCGAGCCGTATTTATAAGCCTAGGCCACGCCCGTTTCGGCGGGACGTGACGCAGCGGGCGCGAAGCACCCTCATTGGGTCTGACGTCACGCTAGGCCTCGCTCGATAGGTTGCTGCAGTTGCCGCAGAACAGCCAATAGGCGCGCAAGCCGTCTTGCCTATGTCTGTATGCTGCCGCAACGCGTTTTGCATTATTCAAAATTAAGGGTAATTTTTGGCTTCAATATCTCGCGGAAAAAGGATTTTCCGCTAGCGTAAGATACTCTTACGCAGTACTCTACTAGAGAGAACCGAGGTTACGTGAGTAACCGAGTACGTTTTTTTTTAACCTCACTGCAAAATCTTCAGTTTAAAATCAACACTCTGTAGTGTGGACACACAAGTGTTCAAGTAACACTGAAGCAGTGTTGAAGTTAATGATATAATTCAGTGATTAATTAACTGATGATTGAGCATTAGTGATGAACACCTGATGTTAACAAGCAGAATCACTGAAGGACAGAGGATTAACAAGAACAGAAAAATAGCATTACCAGCCTCACTTAGTACTTATTAAACCTGTGTGTGTTTGTTTCAGACCGTCGCTGTACAAAGTTCTACCACCCTGAAAGGGCAGATGGCGCTATATACAGACTGTGTAAGGGAGATATGTGCACGTGTGCAGAAGGTATAATCACACACACATAATATTATAAAGTGACCATATCCTGAAGTGTTTCTTCTTAGTATTTTTTTTTTTGGTTTACTGCAGTGTAATTTTAAATAATAATTTATTATTATTATTATTATTATTATTATTATTATTATTATTATTGTATACAAATGAGGAAACAAACAATTTGTGAGCATGTGTGTGATTACAAGTGTATTTGTGTGTATAAACATGAACTTCTCTGAACACAGAAAACTGCTCTTACCAGAAGAAAAACATACCAAAAGAACAAGAGCGTATGAATTATACCTGTGGATCTGGCATGAGTTATGGTAAATGCATTCAGTTCTCTGTGTTAATTCACTGTCATACTTTAATCAAGATTCATTATTTACCCCTCCCCATTGTTCTAAACGTCTATGAATCTGTTGTTTTTCAGTTGAACACAAAAAGAAAAACGTTTCACGCTGCTCTTATAGTGAACAGCTGAATGAAGCTTGTGCATCCAAAAGATAGCAAAAATCGAGAGCACTACCAAAAATATAAATCAGACAAAATGCAAAAAAAGCAAAACACAGATGTGACATGTTCACTTTTCATAGTGACACAACCATGTCTGTTAAAGGAGAAGGTCACTTTTAAAATGAAAATTCTGTCATCATTTAGTCACCCTCATGTTGTTTCAAAGCTGTAAGAATTTCTTTCTTCTGCTGAACAGAAAGGAAGATATTTAGAAGAATATCAGTAACCGGACAGTTTTTGGGTCCCAATGACTTCCATAGTATATTTTTTTCCTACTATGGAAGTCAATGGGACCCAAAAACTGTCTGGTTACTGACATTCTTCTAAATATCTTCCTTTCTGTTCAGCAGAAGAAAGAAATTCTTACAGCTTTGAAACAACATGAGGGTGACTAAATGATGACAGAATTTTCATTTTAACCCTCTGGGCTTCTTTGCCCGAAAACGGGCGAAAACTTGAACGTTTTGAATTGTTTAATTTTTTTGCTTCATCGGATGGGGGTGAAACTTGGTGACTTTTCTTTTATTACCTATATGAACACACAAAAAAATCAAGGAGATGATTCTGATATGTTAAAGGGTCGTAAAAAAAAAAGTCACACTTAGCTTCCTCCCGCCCGAAAACGGGCGACATAGGAAATGAATGGGAAATACGAAAAAATAGGAAAACTCAGAGAAACTTTTGGTGGTACAAGCTACAGATCAGCCACTGTGCTGAAAAAAAGTGTTCAGCAATGAAGGGGTGACACTCTAAACATCAAGAGTGCAAAAAAGACACCCTCCCCCCCACACACACACACCTACACACACAAACACACACACACACACAGAGAGAAATGAACTGGTAAGACTGAAACAGCACATTTTGCCCCAAACTATATAAAAATTATATAATCATAATAACTCCAAAACTATAGCAAGGAGAGTCAAAAGGTAGGTATCGTTTGAAAGAACTCTTTTTAAATTTTTTGAAAATATAAATTACATTACATTTGGACATTGTCCTGCCAAGAAACGGCGGATAAAAGACAATATATATATGTAATTTTTATTATGATTTTGCATATCTTTCTTATTTGTCATGGAATAACTCAGGAAGGAAATAAGGTAGGAGGAAAATTCTTTTTTAGTGAAGTCCCCCTACATGTTAGCTGCATCTGGATAAAAAATTAATAATTTTTGGATAAAGGAATCAAAAATTACAGCATTTTGAAAAGAGATAGCCTTTTTGTACAGTCTTTGACACCCCCTCATGGGCAATTTTTTCTCCATGAAGAATATCTTGTCATAAAAGCAATAGATTATGTTATTTTTGGGCTCATTTTAATTGTAATAATATGCTGTAAAAAATGAAGTGCCATTTTCAATTTTCTGAGAATGTTTCATGAGCTGTATGATGTTTTTGACACATTGCAGTACATTATTTTATAGATTATGAAAAAAAAGAAATTCTAATTATCAGCAAATTACTCAGCAATACTTAAAGAGTTTTTCAAAGTGGATACATTCACTGTAAAGTTCAGACTCTAAGCTTTCAAATGACATCAACTTTGTGTTAATCAAGGCAAGATTTTTGAAAAATATGGTAATGAATATTTTCGCAGCTAGGTGGCGCCTGCTGGCGGTACACTTGGTTTTAGAGGGATTACTCAGCACTCGTTAGGAATTAATAAATGTAATTAGATGCATTAAAAAGCTGAGATCCTGAGCTTTAAAATGATATATAATTTGTGTTGTTCCATTCAGTGGTTGATTAGTAATAAATTGTTTTCTTTCCGAATGGGAATAAATCAAATAAATAAATAAAAAAGCTATAGGCCGCCTATAGGCGGTTATAGGACATGACACAAATTTATAAATTTTGAAGCCACTAGGTGGCGCTCTTCTCACTTGAAATTTTTTTTTTTTTAGGCCTGCACTCTAATTTGATGTGAAATGTTGCATTTATTGAAAAATAAAATAAAATAAATAAAATAAAAATATATATATTAATTCTAATGGAAAAAATAGCTAATAAAAATTATATAATTAATGCAAACTATCATAAAAAATTCTAAAAATTCTAAATAATAATCAGAAAACATTATAGACCAAAAATATATTTGATTGGTTATCCTGGGAAAAAGTAAAGTAAGATTTTAAGGCTTCGCCCGTTTTCGGGCGGGAGGAAGCTAAGTGTGACTATTATACGAAGAAGCCCAGAGTGAACTTCTCCTTTAAGCTCCAAAAATGGTAAACACACTGAAAAATAGATAATTTGACTTTTACTTGACACGTTTTCCATATCTCCTGAAGCCAAATGAAAGATTTGTCAGAGGAACAAACCCAAATTTCACTTTTAAATCACTGTAAATCTTCCCCTCCACTGCTTTTAACTCAAGAACAGAATCATTCAGTCAGTGAGCGGTCTGATCACTATTTGATCTGATCAGTATTTGAACGTCCGACTTCTGCCACTGAAATCCAATCTAATCAGATATTATGCCAATAACAATATTGCACTTATGTTTTACAGTTTATAAAGTGAAAGTGGATAAGATGGATCTGGCACAGGACACTGACATCTATCACTTGAAGGTGGAGCAGGTGCTGAAAGAAGGTACGGTTCAATGTTCTCTCCATGCTACTCCACAGATCATGAAATGCATAATTATGAAATATGTCTGATTCTTGTTAAATGCAGTTTTTTCTCTCAGATACATATTCAGCATGAGGCTAATTTAAATAGCAGAGAAAGTGTGTCCTAAACTGTTCTGTCCTGTAGTCACTGATAAGGATGTTGAGGGGAAAGTCAGACCATTTTTGGGTCGTCCCGTTTGCAGAGAGAGTTTAGGATTGGAACAAGGCAAGTCGTACCTCATCATGGGCAAATCCACTGACCTGCCAAACCTAGGAGGAACGTAAGTGTCCACTCTGTGTCTGTAAATTACAGGATTTGCCTGAGCTTTATGTATTTAAAGTCTGCAGAATGTTGTTCATGGCTCAATGTTGGGACAGTTTTTTTTTTTTTTTTTTTTGTCAAAATGCGTTTTAAATAACCTAAAATAGACTTGAATACACTTGGGGAAAAAAGTAAAAACAAATACTAAATGATTTGAATACAAATCATCTGTGATGAACTTGAGTTTATGTGGGGTTTATAGTCAAAAATGTGTAGGTGGTGTAACTGTCCAGTGATTAACCTGTTAAGCTGCAACCCCACTTTTGAAAAATCCCCAGAAATGACATACCCAAACTGAAACAGATACAGTTCATGAACCCTTTGTACTAAAAGCACAAGTATGATCTCATTTGAAAGCTGACACCTGGCAGTTTATTGTAAATGTAGAATTAATTATTGTCATAATGACAAAAATTGTTATAAATAGCTTCAAAGTTTTGTAAAGTTATTAGAAATTATTTTTTATGAAATATCCTCATGAAAATAAAATTGAAGTTGGCACTGGAGCAATCTAGAAATGCACTACAGCTAATGCCACATGTCTAAACATTTTATGTTTAAAATCTTAAGATAATAAGTCCAAAACTCTGTATTTAGTGAAATGTTTTTCAAGACCATGTCATGTGACTTTATTTTGATTTGACGCTAAAATGCTACTGATGTTTATTGTCATCTTCTAACCATCTATCCAGTATATTGTCTTTATTGTTTTGTGGTGCAAACGAGCCCCATTCAGTCTCAGTCTCCCCCTGCACACATTCACACCTCTCCAGACTGGTTATGGCTCTAAATATGCATTTCTTTTGTCTGCATTATAGTTACTAATGACTGGCTATTCACAGGCTTATGGTTTCAGTCACTAATTTCTTTTCTCAAAGTTCACCCTTACATTTTAAACTGTATCTAATGCATTTCTTGAATAAAGAAACATTTCAGTAAGCATTCAAAAAATAATAAAAATATAACTTCTAGGTGGCAGGTGCACCTAGGGCTAGCTAGCATGTTAGCTTAGCACACCATCAATACACGACAATTTATGAGATTAAAACAATGTTTGTGCTTATAAACTTACTTTATAAAGCAAATCGAGTATTTTAAATAATTTTCTGTGATTTAATTTGGCTTCAGATAAAAAATCAGACAGAAAATATAGCCTACTATTGGATGTTCTGCACAACGATTCTATATAGATTAGCATTACATTATACATATAATCTATTATTATGGAAATACCTGGCATGGATTGAAAAACACAGGTAACTCAAATATCATAGCAAACATGTTTATTGTCTTCAAAATGTCTGTATCTGCATGTTACAGCCATAGTTACAGCGCGATCTGTTGTTAGCTGTGTGTGTGTTCGAGGCTTCCTGGATTGTCACATGATTATGGCTCTTCTTCATGTTCTAATACTGTGCACAGGGCGGCGAGGGCGCCCTCAGGCTATTGGTATGAATTGAAAACACATTAACAGAGTATGCAAACACTCATAATGATTACATCGACGCATTTGGGTATAAATTCAATAAATATTATTCCTGTCTATAGAAATCTGATGTAAACCTATGAGAATATATCAATATTTCTCCAAATCTGCACATTTTTTAGCTAAAGCCCTGAGGGACGTTGTTTTGTGTATCGCTGTCATGACGACAGCACAGAGTTTTTTATGAATGAAAGCGGCTGACGCGCATAATTCATATCAAAGGTTTCGACTCATTTTTTCATTTCATAACTCCTGACACAAATTAAGAAATAACTGTCGCTATAAGTTTCTCAGAATACAATAGTGGTCAAATTCTGAAACTTGAGTCTTATATCTTTTTAATGATGTATAGTTTGTCAAGATATAACATTAAATCTGATAGTAACTTTGAACTATATATAAATAAAACCGCTTCAGTGCGCTGACGCTCTGGCAACGGTTAACAGGTTAACTCTTTCCCCACCATTGACAGATTTTTGCGTCATTTATGACACACTGGTGAAAATGTCTGGTAATGCATGTTTTCACTGTTATACGGTAGGGGGCGCTATTACGCATCTTCTGGCAGAGTACAGAATCTCCCGATCAAGCGATAGAAGCATTGCTTGCGCACGTAAAATAACGTGATCATTAAACAGCATATAAATCAAAACTGCCTAACGTTACTGAATGAAATGTCGACCCATGAAGAGGAAACGACTGTGAAGCTTTGGCGGTGTTAATGGACTCGATCGACTCCATCTGTGTTTTGATCATCGTTCTGAATCCGATCTGGACGAGGTCTTCAAAAATGTGATTTTATCAGATTTTTGTTCAAAATGTTGATTTTTTTATAAACTATCTCACATCCAAGTGTTGATTAAAAAACAGAAAAACATATATATATATATATATTTTTTTTTTAAAATAAAGCAGGCTCTGTTATTTTGATATATTAAATGTTCAGATTTACCTGGTGGCAGGTAAAACGTTAAAGGGGGGAAAAAATCAGATTATAAGGCAGTAGGCTAATTCTTAGAAAATAAACATTGGCTTAAGTTAATTTTTTAATACAAGACAAAAAAGCTATTTTGTTTGTAAAACACGAATATATGAAAAACTTTTGCCTGCCAAAACAAAGACAGCACGATGCATTATGCTGGAATCTATTTGTGACAAGAAAAACCATACAACTGAGAAGACTCCATTAGACAGTAATATCTCTATATCACGTATTTTGACCTGTTATTAAAATGTTTTGTTCAGGTGAAACAGAATGTGTATTAAATGATTGTCAAAAATGTATAAAAACAACACGAATGGAAAGAATTCTTCCTTTATCACTGTGGAAATCCGTACATTGAGCCTTATAGAAAGGATGCATGTGCTTCGTAAATGTATACAGTGTAGTTAAGTCTGTAATTTTATTCTGTTGTTTTAGTCTGCAGTACATCTTTGAAGAGGACACCTGGGTTGAATACTGGCCGACAAGAGAGGAAAGTCAAACTCGAGAATATAAGGAGCAGTACATCGGCATCTCTGCGCTCCAGAATAAACTCCTGAGACATGGATGTGCTCCATAATTATACATTTGTTGATTACAGGAAATTAAACATCATCTCTTACATACTCTCAATAAATATGAGCTAAAATACTTTGTAATTATGTCAAATAAATAAATAAATGAAGGGTAATGAAATTTGAAAATGTTCATTTTAGACTCCTGACTAATCCTGGTGTAATATACAGTGCCTTGCAAGAATATTTTAATTACTTTTGCCATTCTGAATCACAAATCCAACATTATAATTTGTTTTGTGTGATATTTTAAATCTGTATCTCATTTTAATAATCATAAGATACTTTAAAGCAAAATCCCCAGTGTTAAATTAACACTGCTCAGTGTTAATATAATCCACACTCTCAGAGTGTTATAGCAGTGTTAAAGTTAATCAGATAATTAAGTGATTAATTAAGTGATGATTGAGCATTATTGAAGACACCTGATGTTAACAAGCAGAGTCACTGAAATTTAAATGGTCCAGATGATTATTCCTGACATTCGCTTTCTGACAGGAGTTGATGTGGACAATAAAAGACATTGAAGATGTATTGGGATGCAGTGATGCCTCACATCTGTATAGCAATGAGTAAATGACTCCTTTCTAGAACACTCAAGAAGCAAAACCTCACAAGCACTGCTGTGTGGAGATGTTCAGGTCTGGAAACTTACATGTTTAGAAAAGTAAAATAACACATCACAAAGAAGGGACATTATGATCATCTAGCATATTGAGTTTTTTCTTATTGCCCTCGGTTGTACAGAGGGAAGGAAAGAGAGATACATTCAGAAATTTAAGTTGGACAAAAGTGCTTCACAATCATCTATGCAGATAGAAATTGTTGTCAGGCCAGTTTCTCTCTAGCCTGGTAATACCAAACTCTGCTACTTCACTTTGCTTCGTAGAGAGAGTCTGGAATGGCATAATAGAGAAGTGTTTTCTTTCTCGCGGGGGGGCGCTTGTCTGAATTTTAAAATCATTGGTTACCCGTAAGCCAATCACATAACGTTTGGTTATGGCGTGTGTTATGCGCATGCTCAGCCGCATCTAACTTCCACTGTAAACACATGTATGATGCGAAAACAAAACCATCGAGCGAAATACCGGAGTGAACATGGCTGTGAACGACTTTTGCAGATTAACTGAAGTAAATCTACGCATCCACGGTACAATCAGTGTCTACGTCACGGCTCTCAGCCCGCCCTCTGTTCGTTGATTGGCCGGCTGTTTTCAGGCCGGAGGAAAACGGAAAGCTATTACGCTGTCTCAGACTGAGTACAGAAGCGAAATGAAATTGAGCGGAAGTAAGAAGTCTGACGTAGTCAGGCTAGTTTCTCTCAGCCCACATACAGAAATGCATGATGACCCAGATCTGGACTACAGACATGAGCCACTGGCACAATCATAATAACTCATACCCTTACTGAAAGAACATACATTTCCATATTTATTAAATGGCTTAAATATGTTCTGAAATAATATTGCGTTAACATATTACCAGAGGTGGAAAGAGTACTAAAATATTCTACTCAAGTAAAAGTACTATTACTTCAGTGAAATTTTACTTAAAGGGTTAGTTCACCCAAAAATGAAAATTCTGTCAGTAATTACTCACCCTCATGTTGTTCCAACCCCGTAAGACCTTGGTTCATCTTCGGAACACAAATTAAGATATTTTTGATTAAATCTTAAAGTTGTCTAACTCCTCCATAGGCTTCTAAGGAACCGAAACTTGCTGGCCCAGAAAATGTATTAAAGACATCGTTAATATAGTCCAAGTGACTCCAGTGGCTCAATCTTAAGTTTATAAAGCGACGAGAATACTTTTTGTGTGCAAAAACAAACAAAAATAACGAGTTTATTCCACTTTTCATTTCCTTCTCTCTGGGCCTCGGGTCTTTTTGCGTAGTGTTTAAGCGTAGCGCGTCTGTGTTGCACGTCACCACGTAGGCTCACTATTGGCCGACGCTGGTCATGTGTGATACGTGGTGACGTGCAACACAGACGCGCTACGCTTAAACACTACGCAAAAAGACCCGAGGCCCAGAGAGAAGGAAATGAAAAGTGGAATAAACTCGTTATTTTTGTTTGTTTTTGCGCACAAAAAGTATTCTCGTCGCTTTATAAACTTAAGATTGAGCCACTGGAGTCACTTGGACTATATTAACGATGTCTTTAATACATTTTCTGGGCCAGCAAGTTTCGGTTCCTTAGAAGCCTATGGAGGAGTTAGACAACTTTAAGATTTAATCAAAAATATCTTAATTTGTGTTCCGAAGATGAACCAAGGTCTTACGGGGTTGGAACAACATGAGGGTGAGTAATTACTGACAGAATTTTCATTTTTGGGTGAACTAACCCTTTAAGTACAAGTCAAATTACAGGTCTAAATATCTACTGAAGTAAAAGAAAAAAGTAGCTCATTTAAAATTTACTCAGAGTAAAAGTTACTGAGTTACTTTTTAAACCGCGGGGCGGGGTGGGGGACTGGATTTTCATTTTCACAGTATAACCATCTCAGAAATGATCACGGTTTACAGTATTAATCAATTATTAAATAAATAAATAAACGGTATTATTAAATTATGGTTATTATTATCATCAGATAAAATGACAGTTAAATGAATGAAAACAGGTTTTTTTGGTTGAACAAATGCTTTTATTATAACAAACTCGAAAACCATTTGGTTTGTTTTGTTTATTAAAATTTCAACAAAACTTGTCAAATCAACTAAATTCAATAATTGATAATGAATCAGATCAACAACTATTTTTAACATTAATAATTTATTAAAATGTTTAGGAATAATAGAGTCCTATGAAATGTATTTCATTCAGAAAACTATTTTTTCTTTTTATGAATAAATGCTAATATATTATCAAAAACGGTGGTAATCAAATTAAAATTTAAACTTTTATCCTTTTATTTTTTGGGGAAGTGCTGCAAAACAGATTTACTAAATTAAATCATGGACAAAAAATATTCCTTAAATAATATTTAAATAAATTGTCTTATTATTGTTGTTGTTGTTATTATTCTGAGAAGTGCTTTCTATTGTAAGTCTACAATAATATATTTCTTTCATAATTTCTCATATTTAAACCGAACTTTTATTTTGACGGGTTGTAGTGAAGACCTGTTCAAGAGTATATTTGACAATGGTTTTTCTCAAATAAAATGATGAAAATGCTCATTAGGCGTTCTCTCAGAGCCGCTCTGGAAATGTCCATGTATTCATGTCCTCGTATTGTTTGTGAGACACTGAAAACACCGAGCTTGAGTATGTAGGCTACCCAGTGGGCATTTGATGTCAATTTAACATCAATATGACATCAAATTGATGTCAAAATTAGGTCACGAAATAGGTCAAAAACAGAGGTGGAGATTCCAGGGGTCAGAAAGTAAAAGTCCTGCCATATATTTATTCCACCCATGAACTCACACAGCAAAAACTCCAGTGTTAAATGAACTCTCCTGTGAGTTTATTTGGCTCCAGACTCAAGAGTGTTAAAGTTAATGAGCTAATTAAGTGATTGATTGAGTGATGATTGACCATTATTGAAGACACCTGATGTTAACAAGCAGAATTACTGAAGGAGAAAAATCACAATTTTAGTCACCATTATGGAGATTAGTGTTCGATTTAGTTGGGCAGTTGACCTTCAAATGATTATCTTTAGATTTTGTTTGGCTGTTGATCTGAGTTATTACAGCCAGATGAACAAAAAGAAAAGTTTATCAGGTGGTGTTGGTTATATTTTAACATAATCATAATTTGATCTGAATCACTGAACTCAATTAGAGCCTAATCTCTGACTTAAATGTATATTGGTCATTACAACATCACAGTAATTCTACAGATTAAGTTCCAGATTTTTCAAAATAATTCAAATTATTTCTTAAAAGTTGTTCTGATAAAGAAAAAGAAAATCTTTCTTTAAGGCACACACAGACATCAAGATTCAGTGTATGAATCTCAACAATGGTGACAAAAAGAATATTCAATTAGGAAAACAAGACAATTCAGATCATAATTTATTCATACCGCAATGCATGATGGGAGCCATGGATGAGTTTTGATTGGTGGCACCCAGAATGCACTGCAACATGCTTTATTATTGTCACCATTGTTGAGAATCACAGGCTGATTCTTGGTGTCAGTGTGTCCAAATAATATAATTTTTCAAAGACTTTTGATCAGAACAACTTTCAAGAAATCTTACCGATTACATTGAAAATGATTAACATGGCATAATATTAGAATCACAGGCCGCTATAATCAACAAGGTAAACTTAACTCTCTAAATGAGTTTTGTGATTCAGGTCAAATTATGATTATGTCAAAACATAACCAACACCACCTGATCAACGTTTCTCTTTGTTCATCTGAGAGTTATAACCCAGATACAACAGCCAAACAAAATCTAAAGTTATTTGTTTAAGGGTCAAGAGCCCAACTAAAGCAAACACTGATCACCATAATGGCAACTTAAAAAAGAGATTTTCTCCTTCAGTAATTCTGCTTGTTAACATCAGGTGTTTTCAATAATGCTCAATCATCACTCAAACAATCACTTAATTAGCTCATTAACTTTAACACTCTTGAGTCTGGAGCCAAATAAACTCACAGGAGAGTTCATTTAACACTGGAGTGTTTGCTGTGTGAGTTCATGGGTGGAATAAATATATGGCAGGACTTTTACTTTCTGACCCCTGGACTCTCCACCTCTGGTCAAAAATGAAAGCCATATTGACGTCAAAGTGTTGATGTCAATTTGACGTCAAGAGTTTGACCTCTATCAAGAGTTTGATAATAAGTCATTTTGCCAAACAAAAAGGTGAAACGCATGGCCGTACACTTATTACCAGCTTCACTTACACTAACCAGATTTACTTTATTTAATTTCCGGTTTAATGAAATCATATTTTGCATTTTAAAGTCACCATGATGGTGGTTAGCGTTTGCTTTAGTTGTGCTCTTGACCCTTGACTTCTTAATATAAAATTTTCTCTGGCTGCTATAATTGTGTGTTTATAAAGCTCTGTTGTTGTAGCTAAAAAAGCCATGAGAAAATGAGATCAGGTGATGTTGGCTGTTTATTGATGATGATGACGATGATATCATCATGTAAATGCCTGAAGCCCTGATCTTATTCAGTGTCTTATGTTCTGATTATATAGGATTTGCGGTTTCAAAACTGTTTTATTCATAACAGAAGTCATTTGATTCTACAGCAAGTCTAGCAGTGTTGTTTATCAAATAATCTACTTGGTTTTTAAAAACTATTTAGTGCACAAAACCCTGTCATCTATGGCATTACTTAGACGCACACAGACATCAAGAAACAGCATATGAATCTCAACAATGGTGACAATCGAACAAAATATCCAGATAATCAGATCAACTCCAGGTGCATAATTTATTAAAGCATAACATGCTGGGAGATTTTGGTGAGTTTTGATTGGTGGTACCCAGCATGCACTGCGGCATGAAGCATTTCATTGATTGTCACCATTGTTGAGAGTCATACACTGATTCTTGATGGCTAAGTAATAATGTAGAGGAAAATGTTTAATGCACTAAATGTTTTTAAAATCCATTATAGTCTTCGATAAACAAAATTGCTCTAATGCTGTAAAAATAAATAGATTCTATTGTAATACATCATAAAAACCATAAATTCTATATAATCAAAACATTTGACACTGAACACGATTAGGGAATCAGGCATTTACATGATGATATTATCGTCATCATCTATAAACAGCCAACATCCCCTGACCTTATCTTCTCATGACTATTTTGCCTATATCAAGTATAGCAGCCAAAGAACTTTTATATTAAAGAGTGAAGGGTCAAGAGCACAACTAAAGCAAACGCTAACCACCATCATGGTGACTTTAAAATACAAAATTTTAATGATTTCATAAAAATGGAAATTATATAAAGTAAATCTGGTTAGTTTTAAGTGAAGCTGGTAATAAGTGTACGGCCATGCGTTTCACCTTTTTGTTTGGCAAAATGACATCAGCAGAGGTCAAACTCTTGACGTCAAATTGACATCAACACTTTGACGTCAATATGACTTTCATTTTTGACCTATTTCTTGACCTAATTTTGACATCAAGGTGCCCGCTGGGTATAGACGAAGCGGTGCAGCTCATTCCCACAGAGACACGCAGTTCAAGCGAGTGTATAGCAGTCTTCTTCTGCTTTAATATTCACAGACCATGTCGCGATTTGATTTAGTGCACAGCTCTACTTTCGAGTTATTTATCCATGATCCATCAGTTTGCGTCTTTTACGCGAGTTAACACATATTTAGTATGTGTTTTATGGCCTTATTTCAGAAATTTTCAGAAATTTTCATTTTTAGTTTTTTCAATAACCATGCATAAACATTATTCTCTCAAAAATACAAACATGTTGCTCACATATTATGGTAGCCCTGTTTGTGCTAAATAGAGTGTAATTACACCTTTGCCATTAACATGTTTATAAATAACTGAAAAAAGCACAAATGTCAGGGCATTTCAGAACATCTCAAGGACCCCAAAAACACCTTAGACCCCAGAGGGTTAAAGGACAATTTCTGGATATCTGAATAGGCTAAACATTATTAAAAAAAAACAAAAAACAAACAAACAGACATTTCAATGAATAAAATAAATGTGTTCAGGTGATTTGTTGAGATTCATGTGCTGATTGTTGATATCTTTCTGTGTCATCGTAGATTAGCTTTTCGTGCTCATGTTTGTTAAAATCTTCTAACTGATTGTTATAATACTGCTGGATCTCATGCTGTTACATATCTGATGTTAAATCCAGCATGCTGAAGTACCTGGCAGTGGACAGTGTGTCTAAGGTGTCCTGGATGCGGGGCAGTGGATAAGCATAATTTATGGTTCTCTCATTTAGGGGCCTGTAGTCGACACATAGATTTCAGGCTGTGTGGCTTTAAGTCAGTTATAGTTGTTGTTCCATTTTCTGAGAGTGCAAACATGATGTTGTACCAACATCACATTGTAACATTGACTCAACGCCATCACCATTGATTTATGGATGAAATTTCCAAAAATAATTCAACATTAATTGCTGGAGCAAAAGAGATGTTGATTCAATACAGTTAACATTGACACATTAACATTATTTTGATGGTTGCGATCTATCTGGGATCCTAATCAAACACACCCTAATGAAGCAGCTAATCAATGTCTTCAGGATTACTAGAAAGCTACAGACAGGAGAGTTTATTAGGGTTGGAGCTAAACTCTGCAGGACAGTGGCCCTCCAGGACTGAGTTTGCCCATCCCTGTCCTAGAGTTTCTTCTAATGAGCTGATGAGTTGAATCAGGTGTGTTTGATTAGGGAGACAAAGAAAACGTGCAGTGTTGGGGGTCCTTCAGGAGCAGGGTTGGGAACCACTGATCTATAGATTGAACGTAATATGTATGTGCATGCAGTCATCATTTTCAGAGATTTGCATTTTTGTTGTTTACACAGAGACCGTTTCCAAAAACTTGCACTTTGAAACCAGTTTTCAAAAGTTTGCGTTGTCAGGCACCCAAAATGCTGTTGTCGTGCAGATGAACGGCCAAAACGCATGGCGTTGGGAAACACTGCTGTAATGCATGCTGGGTACATCTCACATTGTGACTATAGTATGAGCACGCAAGAGGCCTGATGTGGAGCTTCTCAAGTCTGGAAGCTTGTAGAAGAGGAATCTAACATCACACAGACGGGAAATTGATGTAGTCTATTGATTTTTTTTTTTTTTTTTATAAATAAACTGAATTAACTGGGGTTTTTTGGCACGCTTCACCACCAACAACGCTAAATCAAGACAGAATTTCATTTATAGTGATAATTGGTCATTTTGAATGGATGAGTGAGACATTTTGGCAAGATTTTTAAAAATGTACTGTTCATCGGATTGGTCCGAGACCTTAGGAGATTTGTCGCACTTGAACTTTGACTGGATTCGAGGAGTTTATGTGGTTGTAATAAAAATTGTAACAAATACTTCCCTCGCCGTTCAATTTGACTCCCATAGGAATGAATGGGAAATGGGATTTTTTTTTTTATTGGTCAAAAAACTAAAAAATCTGGCACAATCCAGAACACACACACACAAATGAAGAAATTAGACTAGAGAGCATCCCCAATGCAGAACACACACACACACACACACACATATCAGGTTTTTTTTCAATCAGTCACGATGCAGACTGCACATATGTGAAGTTTACAATGCAGAACATGGTTTCATTGTTTGTATATATATATTTTTTTTTATTGAGCAGATTATTAAATGACAATATATGCATGACATACATGGAGAACATCACAACCTACTGTTTTCTTTTTTAACATCCATAGAAATTAATGAATAAAAATTATATAAAAATAACCGGAACAACATCCTTATCCCTACCCATCCTAAAGTACCCCACAAAAAATAAAAGGAAAACAATCCAAAGAAGGGACAGTCTCAACAAAGGAGTCTCTGAGAGGAGTGTTACTTTTTTTTCCAGGAGTAGAAAGGACATCAAGTCCTTCAATCAAGACAAATTTGGAGGGGGCAAGAGGATTTGCAATGCAACAATATTCCTCTTCTGGCTGCCAATGAAGCAAAAGCAACAGTATCTGCATGCCGCTTGTTTTACAATCCATTAACGGGTTACTCCAAAAATTGCAATAATTGGGCCGGGTTTCACAGAAACATTAAGAGCCTTTGACAAAAAAAGAAGACCAGAATGAATACAATTTAGGACAAGTATAAAATGTATGAGTATCTTCTGGGGACAGTGAACATTTGCACCTCTCATCTTCTGTTAAAGAAAGTCTAAAGTCTTATTTGTTAAAACAAATCTTTAAATGACACAAATGTGTGATCAGAAAACAAATCATGAAACATTACTAGAGCCTTCTCCCTGAGCTGTGCAAAAGCTGAATCCAAAGTAGAGGGTACGAAAAGAAGATTACCACAAATAGGCATAAAGGTGGATCATGACGTGTTTAATCTAAAATGAAGACGAAACTCTTTCCAGATTTTGAGTGAAGAAAGCACAGTCGGGTTAGTGGTGTATTTAGAGGGTCGCTGCAAATTGGGATCAATAACTAATGCTGGAATCGAGGACGATATGCAGGAGTTCGCTTCTATCAAACGGCAATTAATATCTGGGGAATTACACCATGCATATATTTTCTGGGTATTAGCTGCCCAGTAGAAGATAAGGACATTTTCTAAAATTTGGAAGAAATTTGGAAGAGCGAGACTCCAATATTGTTTGATCATCATCTTTGAAGAGTTGACTTGTGGACAACTGGAGGCTTACCAGCCCAAATATAGGAGGATATAGTGGCATCAAATGATTTAAAGAAAGATTTGGGGAGAAAAATGGGAACAGTCTAAAATAATAAAAGTATTTGTGGAAGAATATTCATTTGAATTGATTCAGTCCTACCCAACGATAGTGGAGGACTGCTCCAACGCATAGTTTCATTGTTTCATTGCACATATTAATTTTGTAACTTGCCCTCTGTGCCAAAACTTTTCTGAACGGCCTCCGCATCTTCTGAGTTTTTGCATCTACAGGAGTATTGATGTTCAACGTTCATCAGGGCAAATCCACTCAGTCTTTTGTATTCCGGGGATTAGTCTAAAGTCTAATGGTGATGTAAATAGCTAAACGAGTTTAACCGCAGAAAATCGTACATTATCCGTGACCACGCAATGGCTTTTAGGTCATCAAGTTGTGTAACATGAATAGGCTATACCTTTACAGGGTACTTTTTGTTTTTGATCTGTTGAAATAATAATAATACTGTTATGTGAAAGTCTGAACAATTTATAGTCCTCTCCTTAAAGATAAAATATGTACAAAATAAATCAATCAAAATGAACTCAATTTAAATAATGACCCACTAAGCAAAATGATGTCCAAAAGACGTCTTTTCAATGTCTTTGTGACAAAAATCGGACGTTGAAATGACGTTCACTGAGGAGCCAGAATGAAAGTTTTTATGACGTCTTTTTTCGACGTGTTCTGCACGTCCAATATAGACGTTCATCGAACCTTCGTACAAGGTTAAAACTAGTTCAGATGTGGCCATTGTGGACATATTTCAACATCATTTATGGTCTCATTTAGACATAATTACTTTGACTATTTCTGTCAGATGATCTTAGTGAGAATTAACAGAGGGTAGATGTTGATATTTGTTTAATTTGAAGTGTCACCATTGTGGTGATCAGTGTTTGCTTTAGTTGGGCTCTTGGTCCCCTTTCTTTTTACTTTAACTTTTCTTTGGCTGCTGTAAAAGTGTGTTTGTGTAACACAATTGTTGTGGCAGAGAAAGCCTAGAAAAAGTTTGAGGTGTTATCAGCTCAATGTTGATGATGACATAATCATCACAAAATGGGCATCTGTGTTTAAAGTTTTGTGTTTATATTTGGCATTCATAACCACCAACCTTGTGGAACTGCATTATTGGTGCCAAAAGCATTAAAATGATCACTTATTTGAAGGTGTATAAATAGCACGTGCACATGATGTTTTGAGCAAATGTATCATATAGTCACACACAGACATCAAGATTTTGGATATGATTCACAACAATGGTGACAATTAAAAAAAAATAATAATGTATGATTTGCAAAAATGATAACTGCTGCGTCTTTGTGTAGATGAGAGAATCAAAGTGTAGCACACGCTACATTGATTATGGCCCTTAAAATAGCATATGAATAACATGCGCAACGCGCCACTGACTTTAAACTTGTTTTTTTTCGGCCAGTGGCGGAATTGTTTTCTAAACCTGTAAAATAGCATGAGGGAACATTTGCGCCGGAACACGCCTCCTCTTTGCGCTGAACCGCCCCGGGGAGCGCAAGTGTATTTCTTAGTTAACCGACATGTGTCTGTGGAGGGAAAAGTCCGCTTTGCGCGGGTGCAAAATAGGAATGAAACATGCGTCAGTGTACAAAGTCAATTGCGCTGGGTGCAAGATAGGGCCCATAGAGTTTTGTCGACAGTGTTGTCAAATATCTATTCTGAAGCTGTAGGGGGAGCTCTATAGAGAAACCCGCGAGCAAAAAGTGAAGAAATCGGCAAAGCTGCATAGTTCTGCTTTAAAGGAACCGTATGTAAGAAATGTATTTCAATTAATCATAAAATGGCCCTGATATGTCACTAGACATTAAAGGTGCCGTAGAATGGATTATTTTATTATTTTATAATGTTTCCTGGGGTGCCCTTATAATGTTAGTATGTTTTTTAGATCAAAATTTGTTATAATTTAGAAATAAAAGGTATATTTATTAGCCTGATTTCATCCTCTGATTTGAACACTCAGTTTGAAGGGGCGTGTCTGTGTGAGACTTCAGTGTTGATGCCCACTGCTGTGATTGGCTGACATGCTTGCATATGAAATATCTGGCATTACATGTAGAGCTATCTGGAAAACTTTTACTATTACAGCTTTTATACGTTTTTACTATTACAGCTATCGGGATTAACGAATCATGATAAGTTTTTTAAGTATTTAGATCTATTCCCATCACATAAAAGGTTGCAGTGATGAGCACTGAGCAGATGACAGCCTGATCGCGTGAATGAAGATCTTATCACTGCAACGCGATTTACTGATGCATAAACAGTGTTGAACGACTTTGAGAGAAATATTATCTGTCTGAACTTGAACAATTACACATCAGAAATTCACATAACCCACTGGTTCTCCAGAGGCTCGGATGAAGGAGCTAAAAAAAAATGTTGTGTTCATTTGTACATCCAAACACTGAGCAACTGCCATGCTTCGTTCGCTCGTTTGCAAGCCACGATGTCTCTCGAGGAAAAAAACAATATCGCGCTGGATCTAGATAACACAGTGTAAATTATCATTAATAAAATCACTACTTACCGCTTGCGGGAATATAACGTTAGTTGAAATTGCCCCCTTCGTCCGTTTGAGACGCCGAGAGAAGCCTGGCTGCTTGATATTGTTCCAGGTTAGAAAAACAGTCCGTGGTGAAATGGGCAGAGCAACTAACAACTTCGAATTAAACTGTAGCGGTATCCGATTATAGATAGATAGATAGATTATAGATAGATCTGCCATTTTCCCTATGATCCTCCTCCTGCTTGTTTCTTCACCTGCAGAACTTCTGATGATTCGGCTGCGCAGTTTCACCTGGCACTGAACATGGGCTGGCATATGCAAATATTTGGAGGCGTACATATTAATGATCCCGACTGTTGCGTCACAGTCGGTGTTATGTGGAGATTCGCCTGTTTTTCAGGGGTGTTTTTCAAAAACGAGATTTAAATAAGAAGGAGAAAACTATGGTGTTTGAAACTCACTGTATGTCATGTCCATGTACTGAACTCTTGTTATTTAACTATGCCAAGATAAATTCAATTTCACATTCTAGGGCACCTTTAAGAAATCATGTTCATTTCAAATACTTATATCACTGACAACAGTGGTCCGGCCAGGATATTGTCATTTAAAAGTGAAGTTGCAGCCCTCAACTGATGTTGATGTTGTCATGTTGTGTTTTGGCCTGATGCCCCACCCTCCACCTATCTACCAATCACGAAGTCAGTAGTGTTTCGGCATCCGGGTTGCCAGCTCTGCTCTAGTTACCACAGCTGCAGCTACAAACGTTCCTGCTGGATCCTGCAGCCTATCTGGCAACCTCGAGTCAGGGGGGAGGGGGAGGGGATACACCGCTCTACAGTAATTTGAAAAAAAAAGAGAATAATTGGTCCTAGCAACTGTAAAAAACTGTAATGCTTAACAATATTTATTCCTTTATTTCAAAGCTGCAGTTTGGAAAAAAAAAACCTCACAGCCAGTGCTGCTGAAATGGAGGTCGATGGGACCATGAAAAGGTGGCTCCAGCTGGCAGCAGATAGAGATGGTGGACGAAAGAGAAGGCTTCTGCAAAAAGAAGTTGTTCACAGAGAGAGAGTGTGTGTGTGTGTTTGGTTTATATTACATTGTGGGAACCAAATGTCCCCACAAGGATAGTAAAACCTGAGATTACCTCCATTGTGGGGACCAGCCAGCCATGAGGGAAATGGGTTAGTAAACATACTAAATTATATATTTTTGAAAATGTAAAAATGCAGAAAGTGTTCTGTGATGGGTAGGTTTAGGGGTAGGGTTAGTGTAAGGAGATATAATATACAGTTTGTACAGTATAAAATCCATTAAGTCTATGGAGAATCCCCACAAAGATTGTGTGTGTGTGTGTGTGTGTGTGTGTGTGTGTGTGTGTGTGTGTGTGTGTGTGTGTGTGTGTGTGTGTGTGTGTGTGTGTGTGTGACTTGAGTTTATTTTTTCTTCCTATATTACAAATATATTTTTATTGTTATTTTTATTCTTTTTATTGTTTAAAATGGGTTGTTAATATTATTGTTTAAAATGAGTTTATTTTTTCTTCCTATATTATAAATATATATTTATTGTTCTTTTTATTCTTTTTATTGTTTTTGTTTAAAATGAGTTGTTAATGTTATTGTTTAAAATGTGTCGTTAATGTTCATTTTATAAAATTTAAACCTCATTTACACAAAAACACGTGTTTTACTGAAATGTACATCTTTGATATCAATGGCTATATACTGTTCAATAATACTTTCGACCTCTCAAAGATCAACAGAGCGGCTGCCAGTTTACCAAAGGTTGAATTTACACAACGGGTTTTTGCAGGTCATTTACGGGAAATCTGAATTTGACTGCTGTTACTCTTCATATGCTTATGAGATCTTTATGAATCTCCCGCACTGAATTTGCATTTGTGTTTTTCATTAGTACTGATACAAAAGACTCAAGATTCAGATTTATTCAGAGTCTATTATGTTAAATGAACTTAAAATATATATTTTATTTATAAAATGTATGAAAATAAAGAAGTTATTTGTGTATCACACAGGAGATTCATAAAGATCTCAGAAGGATTTGAAAAGTGAATGACAGTCAAACATAAATATTACTTGCTATACTGTTAGATTGTAGATCGCTGAACTGAAGTGTCAGTTTACTTACAAAACAAATGCAAAAAAACAGAGAGAGAGAGTTTGGACTGTGAGGGTGACGGAGGCGGGTATAAATCTGAGCTGCTGCAGGTCCACACACACACACACACACACACACACACACACACACACACAGACATGATGGAGGTGAAGCTGCTGTGTCTGACTGTTGTTCTTCTCTCCTCACCCCTCCTCACACTGTGTGACCCGCTGTGAGTATTAAACACACCTTTTGTTCATAAAGTTACTAATAATCAGTTTTTAAGATTTCAAACACTGTGATTTGATCTCCTCAGGTTTGTTCTGTCAGCTCCTAATTTGCTGAGAGTGGGTTCCTCTGAGAACGTGTTTGTGGAGGCTCAGGATTACTCTGGAGGATCTTTTGATGTAAAGATCACAGTGAATAGATACCCAAAGAAAGACAAGGAGATAGGCCTACTGTCCAAAACAGTGACACTGACTGCAGAAAACAATTACCAGATCCTTACAGATATAAAGGTGAGAGGTCCATAAATACAGTGATGTTTCATTCTGTAACATGGTGAGAGTCAGGAGCAGGCTGGGAAGCAGATCCACATCCAGGTTTATTCAAATAATCCACAAGGCAACTAATATAAACAAATAAAAACACTGAACATGAGGACAGAATATAAACCAGAGAATTTAATTTCAACGACTGACAGAGAACAAGTGAAACACAAGGGCTATGTATACACAGGCAGACAAGCTTAACATGATAACAAGGGGTTGTAGATGATAAGAAACACCTGTGGCCCGTTCTTCGTACATCGCTAACTCAGTTAGCTGGATTTGATTGTTGGCGATTTGGCATGATCTTGGATTGTTTGGTTCTTCGAAGCTCATCCTGGACTTGCTGTCATAGCAACAGGTGCGCAATCTTAAACCTGTTCGGGAGCAGGCTTATTTCATGTTAACAGGATTAGACTGCGGCTTCATATGCGGAGCTGATACGGGAAGTCCAGCTTAAACCTGATAGTGCACTTTCTGAGATATATATTTTTTCTCGTGACTCGTGAGATTGTCGTTTACATTATTAATTTGTTGGAAACGCACATTTATTTTCGACTTGTCGGAGTCGGGCTTTAACCTACAGCACAAACTGTTTGCATTGCCCTAAGATTATTTGCGAGTGGCTCTTTCCTTTACACTATTGGAGATGCGGAGAACTTGATGGAAAGTGCTGTCTGTCGTGTCATTCGGAGTTTACCTGGCGCTTTTAGGTTTAAAAAACAGTTTCAGGTTTTTTTTGTGGCATTTCCAAGCCACCTAAGACCCAATGTTGTAAAGCAGTTTTTTTTAAAGCAGTTTTTTTTTAGGCTATCATAATTTTTTATGAGGATCATGCAATCATGACCATGCCGATTACAGTAGCCTACACTGTAAAAAATAAAATCGTAAAAAAACAGTCATTGACTGTCAGCTACGGCTGCCAAACAAAAACCGTAAAAATAAAGTAAAATTTCCTCATTTAAATTAAGTGCAAAAAACTTTTACAGAAATTTTCCTTAAATGTTTTACGGAGGGGGAGGTCACGTGACCCATGCGCGCGATGGTCGAAGGACTCTGATGCTCCGTCCAAACCTCCTTCCTTTTCCTAAATAACAATATATAGAATTGACAGCCAGCTTTTTTTTTACTCTGTATAGTGTCAGTATAATGTACGGAAACAAAAAACAGGACTCCTCGCCGTCCACAACTCCCTCCGGGAAGAAAAAGATGAAGCTAGCGAGCACTGAGGCTAATCTGACGGACGCCATTGCAGAGGCGCTTTCAAAACAACAACTCGCCCTTGAAACTACGATTCAAAATGCAATTCGGATGGCTATGGAGGACGTGAAATCCTCTTTGATCGAGCTCCGCCAAGAAGTGCAATCCCAAACCAACACAGTACGAGACTTGGGTTCGAAGGTAGACAAGATTCAAGGTGAGACGCGACAGATGAAGAAGGATTTGAACATGTGCACAACAGAGCAGCAAAACCTCACCTTGAAAATTGCGGCGTTAGAAGACAGGTCTCGCCGTAATAATCTACGTCTGGTGGGGCTGCCGCAGGGTCGGGAAGGGGATGATCCAATTGGCTTCCTTCAAAAGATGCTCCCTATCTGGATACCCGCGCTGAAGAGGAAGGGATCGATCGAAATAGACCGCGCACACAGAATCTATGGCTCCGGTAAATCCCGCACTTTGATCTTTCGCGTGCTACGGTACCAGGATCGACAGGCGATTCTTCAGGGAGCCAGGGAAGTGACGAAAACCGAACCAATTCGTGACCAAGAGTCTATACTGCGTTTTTTCGCAGATTACAGTGGGTTTACCTCCCGTAGACGACAGGCCTTTGGAAGTATTCAAAAGGAATTGCACACTCTGGGAATTCCAAACTTCCTCATATACCCCGCCACTCTTCGTGTCAGCTTTGGTGGTAATCAACACTCTTTTGATTCAATCAAAAAAGCGGAGGATTTCTTGGTGGAAGCTCGTAATACTCCTGGATCGAGCGCCAGACGTAAATTGTCCTTTTATGGTCCAGAGCCACCTCCAGAGTCTATGGCTGAGTAAAATGATTCAACCGTGATAGAAGCGAGTAACTTGCACCGATAATGTAAAGTGCTAGCAATGTTGAACGACTCATTTCAGAGGAGTTCTGTTTAGTTTTTTAGTTTTTTTTTTTTAGTTTTTTTTTTTTTTTAATTGATCAAACGTTTGTATTTTGTTTTATTTATTTTATACATATAATATACGGCTGTCACTACTGTTCATACCTTGTATACTTCGTTGTTATACTACATACTTCATGTTCAATGGAAGAGAGTGTTTGACGTTCTGTTGAACGACGGTGGATGTTGTCACGGGCCCTTATAATGATGGGGGAATTTGCGGTCTCTAATGGGGTTTTTTTGTTCTTGTTACTTCTATTTACCTCTTACAATGTTTTAGTTTTGTCACAGGTTAAACAGATACATTTTGGTTTTGCAAATCGTATTAAAATTCGTACCTTTGTTTCATTAGATTATGGATAAATTAAAAATTATTTCACTTAATATTAGAGGTCTTAACAGTCCAAATAAGCGAGCTAAATTCTTGATCTATTTGCGCAGGAAAGCGATTGATATCGCTCTAATTCAGGAAACTCATCTAAAGAGAGCAGATGTTCAGAGATTACAGAATAAATTTTATAAAGTTGTAGCCTTTTCTACTGATAACACTAAAACCAAAGGTACAGTTATTTTGATTGCACGTAACTGTAACCTCAAGATTGACAGAGAAAGTCAGGATCAATCTGGCAGGCTTGCATATTTTTGTACAAACATTAAGGGGAGGAAAATAGCCTTTGTATCAATCTATGCTCCTACAATATTTGAGACAAATTTTTTCCCACATGTAACTAATCATTTACTTTCATTGATAGACTATTCTCTGATTATCGGAGGGGATATGAATGCGGTGATTGACCCTGTATTGGACAGATCTTCTTCCTGTAGTCAAGTTCAGATTAATTCCTCGGCTGCGCTTAATGATTTCGTAAAAACGCTAAATTTGGTTGACGTTTGGAGATCGGGGAACCCCTCGAGTAGAAATTATACCTTTTTCTCGGCACGACATCTCTCTTTTTCTAGAATAGATTATCTACTATGCTCCAAGGAACTTTTGAACTCTTTTGACCAGACAATTATACTACCAGCTATCCTTGCCGATCATAATTCTTTAATGGTAGAATTTGAATGTGCTCCATTTGCTGAAAGATCTCCGCGGTGGCGTTTTAATATCTCTCTTTTACAGAACAATCAGTTCGATGAAGACTTCAAAGCCGGCCTGTCCGAATTTCTTTCATTTAATATTGGTTCGGTTGAAGACCCTATTTTTGTCTGGGAAGCTACGAAAGGTTTTATCAAAGATTTTTCTATAGCCTTTGCTACTAACGTAAAAAAGGCACATAATCAGAGAATTGACCATTTAGAAAAAGAATGTCAAAAACTTGATTTGTCACTAAAATCTTCTTTCTCTAATTCAAATTATAAGACGCTTCAGACCCTTAATGCGGAATTGAACGATCTTTTGAGAAGGAAAGCAGAATTTGTGATTCACAGAACCAGACAGTCCTATTACTTTAGTGGTGCCAGACCGAGCAAACTTTTAGCCTTAAGACTGAAACAAAATCAGGCAAAAGCCTACATTGAAAAAATTAAGCACCCTTCTAAAGGACTGGTTGGAAATAGCAAAGAAATTAATTCCTCATTTTCCGATTTTTTTTCCAAACTCTATACGTCTGAACTTAATCCCTCAAGTTCAAGTTGTACTGCCTTTTTGCAGTCTCTTACTCTACCTCAACTTAGTCATGAGGAAGCTGAATCTTTAGGACAGCCAGTTACTTTGGAGGAACTTAAAGGGGCGTTACAAGGTGCTAAGAAAGGCAAGGCGCCAGGCTTAGACGGGATCCCTGCAGAATTATTTCTTAAATATTTTGATCTTCTCGGACCTGTCTTCCTGACTGCCATCCACGCGGCAGTAGAGGTGGGCGCTTTTCACCTGCAGATGAATACGGCACTTATATCGCTGATACCCAAAAAAGGGAAAGATCATACGGATTGTGCAAACTACAGACCCATTAGTTTGTTAAACACTGATATAAAAATGTATGCCAGAATTCTCGCCTTGCGACTACAGCGATATGTGAATTTTTTAGTCCATCCTGACCAGTCTGGCTTCATTCCTAATAGATTAGCGGCGGACAACATTCGGAGACTATTGCACGTCATTCATGAATCCCAGGGTTGTCCCACTCCAGCTGCGGTTCTTTCGTTGGATGCAGAGAAGGCGTTTGACAGGCTGGAGTGGGACTACCTCTGGTCTGTTTTGGAGGTGTTCGGTCTGGGCAAAGGCTTCATAAACATGATAAGAGTTTTATATAGTAACCCCACGGCATCTGTTATGACTAATGGAGTACATTCTTTACCCTTTAATTTACAACGAGGCACAAGACAAGGGTGCCCATTATCCCCTATGCTATTTGCAATGTCACTCGAGCCCCTAGCCCAACTGATAAGACAGGAAAATGTCTGTTCAATTTCAGTTAACTCTCATAAGCAACATATATCACTCTATGCCGATGATATTTTACTGTTTATCTCGGATCTTCAAGTTTCATTTCCCCAGATACTGAAGGTATTTGAAAAGTTCAGTGGGCTCTCTGGGTACAGAATTAATTGGGATAAATCCTCTTTGCTTCCACTTAATAGCATGGCTAAGAAAGTTAGACTACCTTGTAATATCTCCATACAATCTTCACTAAGTTACTTAGGCATTGTTGTTCACTCTTCCCTCCATGGCATACCTGATGCCAATTATCTACAAATTCTAACTAAGGTTGAACAAGATCTCCAAAAATGGACCTCATTGCCATTATCATTACATGCCAGAATAGCGAGTGTTAAAATGAATGTTTTGCCACGAATCAATTTTCTTAGCTCCATGATTCCGTTACCTGCGCCAAAAATGTTTTGGCACAAACTCAATTCTAAAATTCGTAAATTCATCTGGAATGGTAAGCAACCCAGATTGAAATTTGAAACACTGCAGCGTGCAAAACATAATGGAGGATTAGCGCTTCCGAATTTCGAATTGTATCATAGGTCCTCTCAAATCAAATTCATTAAGGATTGGCTAGACCCGCTCTCTAGGGTTCCTTGGAGAGAGATAGAGGAGAGCTTAGCTGGCAAATATAGGTTACAAGATATACTGTTTTCTGGGCTAAACAACAAGCAATGTTTGCAAGCTTTTGGTCCAATCATGGCCTACACAGTAGTCAATTTCAAACTTATGGAAAAATGTATAAATTTTTCGCATATTTGGCACACCCATACACCTATTTGGTATAATAATAATATCCGTTCGGGAGGTAAACCATTTTTCTGTAGAGACTGGATGCAGAAGGGTATTTATACATTGAAAGATATTGCTGGTCCTAAACGCTTGTTAAGCTTTCAAGAACTGTGTGAGAGGTATGGACCAGAACCCTCTTCTTTGTTTTTATATCTGCGCCTAAGGTCGGCCATGAAGGCCTATGGGGTGCCCTGGGGGGAAACACTTCCTTTACATCCGATCATTGCTTGGTTTGAGTCGTCCTCTTCTAGTCACTTTACTTCATGGATGTACGGGAAGGCCCTAGAGGCTTCAGCAATTCGCCTAGCTATAAAGCATGCTTGGGAAAGAGATTGTGAACAACGGGAGGATGTCACTGACTGGGGAAGAGTATGGCAGAACATTTTTACTTCATCTAGGAATCCTAATCACCAACTGATTCACTATAACTTCTGTCACAGAACTTATTGGACCCCACTCAAAAGACATCGTATTGACTCCTCCTTCAGTCCTTTTTGCGATAAATGTCCTGACCAACAACTTGGTTCCTTTTTCCATATGATGTGGGAATGTGAAAAGGTTAAACATTTTTGGACTGAGGTATGTGGTATCTTATCGAAAATCATTGAATATCCAATCCCGGTGACACCCTCTGTATTATTACTTAATGATGACTCTCAGTTTGACTTCTCTAAGTTGCAAAAAATTGTCTACCTGGCCGGTTTAACGTCTGCAAAAAAACTCATAGCTCAACACTGGCTCCCACCACATACCTTGGATATTTTCAAGTGGTTGTTTCAACTTCGGGACATTATAATGTTAGAAATATCCACAGCTCGGGTGAACTTGGCTCAAATCTCGACACTAAAAATATGGACAACAGCTGCTGATAAGGTCTCCGAGTATATTGCGCAAATTAATGTTTAGGACTCAGTTTGAACACTTCAACACTTTATCCCATTTCGTTATTTTATTTTATTTATTTATTTATTATTATTATTATTGTTATTATTATTATTTTTAAATTTTTTTTTATAAATGTTTTTATCATTCCTGTGACTGTCTTTCTGTAGACTTATCTGTCCATTTTGTACCCCATTATAAAGTGACCGCGGGGTGGGGTGGGTGGGATTGGTAGATGGGTTGTTGTTTTGTTGTGTTTCTGTTTGGCATGTTTATTGTCAAAAACTGAAAATCTAATAAAAAAAAAAAAAAAAAAATGTTTTACGGAAAAACAGTGTTATTTTACAGCTATTTCCTGAATTATTACGATCAAACACCTTCATTGTAAAAAAATCCCATAAAAAACAGTCAAATGACTGTCAGCAATGGCTACCATACAAAAACTGTAAAATTAATGTAAAATATCCTAATTTAAATAAGTGCAAAATACTTTTACAGAAACCTTCATTAATCTTTTTTAACAGACATACACAGTTAATTCACATTTTTTTCTGATTTTTTACTGAAAAACATGCAGTTAATTATATGCATGATTTGCTGTGACTATACGTCACTACATCAGTAACTACACAGTTACTGTCTGTTAAATAAAGCAACATGCAGCATTTCATCAGTGTTTCTGTGCTCATCCTGGACTGAAGCTCAGGCTCTACTCTTCAACACAATGGTGACACACAACACACACCATACAGAAACACTGATCTCTCAGGATCTCAGCATCTTCACTTATTACAATCCAGACTTTATTTCTTTCATACTAACATTCTTATTGAGAATTAACAG
Organism: Rutilus rutilus; assembly: GCA_021464565.1. Classification (NCBI taxonomy): domain Eukaryota; kingdom Metazoa; phylum Chordata; class Actinopteri; order Cypriniformes; family Leuciscidae; genus Rutilus; species Rutilus rutilus. The sequence continues at coordinate 16,487,342 of JAJAQA010000002.1, read as the reverse complement.
AGGTTTAGAAGTTGAAGTTTTATTGAAAAGAATAAAGTTTGATGTCACCATGATGGAGATCAGTGTTTGCTTTAGTTGGGCTCTTGACCTTTTAGTGTTTTACTCAAGTTTTTCTCTCGCTGTTTTAACTGTGTGTCTTTGATGCATGTTATGGTAGGAATCCAAGAGAAACTCAGATCAGATGATGTTAGTCATTTTATAGTAATCGATAATAGTCATCATGTAGTGTCCTGCTTCATTGATACCACCTGAAGTGTAAATCTGATTAAGTAATTAAATATTAGTTGTTAATTTTTGCATGATAAAACTGCTATATAAGATCCTGCAGGGCTGTGATACTCAGATTTTATGATGTCATTATACAGAAAATGTTTTGACAGGATTATATAGACTCACTCAGACATCAATAATCAGCGTATGAATCACAACAATGGTGACAACGAAAAAAAATCTGAACTACTATAAAGTCACAAAAAGGCTTTGTTGGTTGTCACCATTGTTGAGATTCATATGTTGATTCTTGATGTCTATACTACAAAAAAAAAAAAAAAAATAACCAGCTCAAAACTTTTTCCATATAATATATATCTTTTTAAATTTCAGATTATTACAATATTGTTGCCAAGGATCATGTGAGAAATTATGACATTATAGACTCTGTATAAAGCTAAATTCCGTCTACATATTATGTAATCTAAACTAATATATTCAGAGATTTCTCAGAGATTTCTTTTCATATCAGTGAATCAGATCATCACGATGACTGTAACATCACTGATGAATGACCAAGATCATCTGATATTTCTCCTGCATTTATTGCTATAACAAATGTGTATTAAATACACAGTTAAAGCAGCCAGAGAAAACTAATGTTAAAAACTCACGGGTCATGAGCCCAACTAAGGCAGACACTGATCTCAATCATGGTGACATCAAATTTATTTTAAAGCTGTCAGCTGCGGCTGTCAAACAAAAACCGTAAAAATAAAGTAAAATATCCTATTTTAGAAGTGCAAAAAACTTTTACAGAAATTTTCCTTAAATGTTTTACAGAAAAACACTGTTATTTTACAGCTATTTCCTGAATTATTACGATTGTAAAAAAATATATGCATGTGAGAAATCATGACATTATAGACTTTGTATAAAGCTAAATTCCATCTACATGTAATCTAAGCTAATATATTCATATTTTTGACTGTCATATGAGAGAATCAAGCCATCATATGATGACATCATCAAAGAATGACCAAAATCATCTGAAATTTTCTTCAGCTTTTATTGCTATAACAAATGTGCATCAAATACACAGTTAAAACAGCCAAAGAAAAACTTAACTAAAAAATTGAAGTCATGAGCCCAACTAAAGCAGACACTGATCTCAATCATGGTGACATCAAATTTATTTTAAAGTTTTTTACAATTTATTTAAATTACCATATTTGACTTTAATTTTATGTTTTTTGTTTGGCAGCCGCAGCTGCCAGTCATTTGACCCTTTTTTTACGATTTTTTTTACAATGAAGGTTTTTGATCGTGATTATTCAGGAAATACCTGTAAAATAACAGTGTTTTTCAGTTTATTTAATTTAGGATGTTTTACAGTTTTTTGGGGGGGCTGACAGTCATTTGACCACTTTATCATTTAACTGTTTTCTTTCTGTTAAATTACAGATTATATTTGTAATTTTACATACATTTTTATGTAATTTAAGAAAACAGAAAAAATACTGTATGAAAAATACAATACATTTTCTGTATAAAAAGTGTGAATTACTGTAATTTGTCATTAATGTCACAATACCTAAAATAACAGCTGAATTTTTATTTTACAGATATTATTTGTAATTTTACAGTGTTTTGAGTACAATTTAAAATGAAAGAAAATGATCGTAAAAAAATCACAGTTATTTTCTGTAAAATTAGGATTTTTTTTTACAGTGTATATGTCACTCAGGCTTAAAGGGATACTCCACTTTAAAATGAAAATTCTGTCATCATATACTCACCCTCTTGTTGTATCAAAGCTGTATGAATTTCTTTCTTCTGCTGAACAGAAAGGAAGATATTTAGAAGAATGTCAGTAACCAGACAGTTTCTGGTCTCATTGACTTCCATAGTAGGAAAAAAATATACTATGGAAGTCAATGAGACCAGAAACTGTCTGGTTACTGATATTCTTCTAAATATCTTCCTTTCTGTTCAGCAGAAGAAAGAAATTCATACAGGTTTGAAACAACATGAGGGTGAGTATATGATGACAGAATTTTCATTTTAAAGTGGAGTATCCCTTTAACGTGATTGGTACCATAGACTATAGGCTGCCATCAAGGCCTCAATGAAGGGGATTATGTGAACAGAAAGGGGGTTCACAATGTAAATGTGCAGCCCAGTTACTATTGTGATTCTTAATATTCCAGATTATATCAAATAAAAAAGGCATTTGAGTAAAATCTTCCATATAACAAATGTGAAAGCAAAATGGCCAGGATCTCTGCATGACTTAAGAATTTTCAGAGATTCACATTTATGCACATTATTTGAAAGTGGTAGGAAAGTTCCACACTTAAATATCAAGCTCACTGTATTACATACACTTATGCTGATCCTAACAGAACTGTTCCTGCCTGCAGACAGGTGTTTTATGACCCCATTCCCTGACCCAAACCAGTTACAATGCAGCTCTAGCCAGGACACACAAGGGCACACAATGAAATGAACTTTGGCTAACTAAAGGGAAGATTTCAGTGTCTGAAAAGTCTGAGGGTTGCACACCTGACAGGGCCTGTGACATTGTTGCATGTGCCATATTACACAACATTGCCAAAACAACTTTTCATTAAATGTTTAATAAAAGACAAATATGCTTAGTTCCTTGAGATTTATTTCAATTGTTCTTTGTAAAGAAAAGCCAGTGGTCAAGTGCCTGCAACAAGAGACATTAGACACATGCCTCATGCAACAAATAAAAAGGAGACGTTGGCTATACACTGCCCACCTGTAGGCCTATGTCTCCTCTGTCTGTGCAGACTCTTCTGTAGGCCTTTCTGTAGATGTGGAATCTTGCAACTTATATTGCAGCCATAAAGCATACAAGTATAAATTAAGTAAAGTTATTTATGCACTTGCAGGTAGGCTAGTTCCTCCATATGACAGTTATCTGAGAGGGTTTATTCACTGTCCAGTGCAATGGAAACAAATGAACATTACAAAGTCTTATACTTTCTTTCCTTTGGAAAGTTAGAAAATGTCCACTTACTGCACATATTTCAGCCACCACTTTCTTGGGAACAGATACAAGTGTTGGTGTATTATGTAAAAGTGCACAAAAGAGGAAAACACAATGTCATTACAATGAACTACACTCGGGAAAAATGTGATCAATAACTCATGGCAAAATATTTTTACATTAACATAAGTTTATCAGTTTTCACTTTCACAAGTCAAAGCAATTCATCATTACTCAAGATTTAACAGTTGAAATGACTATACAGCCTTAATTTAATGCAGCAAAAATGATTTTACAGTGTAGGCTACTAAGATCTTTTCTTTTTGTTCTCAGCCTTTTTCTTGGTTGCTTTTATAAACAGACAACCATTTATTTAACAGTGCCTTTTATAAAAGAGACTATATAACAAAAAATTACCATTATGTAGAATATTTTTGTACTTCACTTTTATTTGTTCCCATGTTCTAGTATGGTGACTGAAATTACAATGCACAAAGTAATTATGCAATTATTAAAATACAAAAATATAGGCTAATAAGTGATAAAAACATCTAACATGGCCACTTCTAACGGATTTAAATTGTCTGCTACTTTTTGCCAGCCCTCTCTCCTGGCTTTTGCAGACTTTGAGGTGTTCCCTGGCGTTTTGATTAAACATTAAAATTCCGAATAAACTTTGACTATTAGTTCTTGCTCTGCTGAGGAGAAAAACTGTGCGCACTCTTTGGCCACGCTGAACAGCCAATAGCAGCGTTGCTGATCAGTGTTTCTACTATCGATACATATCCCCTTTTAAAGCAGAACTTGGTAACTTTTTTAACTTAATAAAACTGTCTAGAAATCATTTGGATGGTTAAACAACCTGTTCTGGTGATATTGGTGACTCTCCCCGCTCCCCCCAGCGTTCCCAGGCGGAAAACCAACCTTGCAACTTGGGGACTACCGTCCCGGCAAGATAGAAATTGGAAGTCTCGTGAGAAGCGAGAATGAGAACGAGAACGAGCGCGAAACACGAATTGCTTTACGGTATGATGTATTACCAGATTACCCACCTCGGTAGATATAGCTCCACACGATACAGTTGGCTTGCTCTGATCAAAACAAACGCACATGAGCAGCGGTAGAGAGGGGGAGGAGGCCGCCGCAAGTGAGTTTTTTACAACAGTGTTGTGAAATATACGCCCCACAGCTGTAGGGGGAGCTTGTGGGGAAAACATGCGACAACGAAAGGGAAAATCAGCGAAGAAGTGACTAGAGTTCGCTAGAGTTGCCGAGTTCTCCTTTAAACTTCGCATGAACGCGCAATTATCTCAGATAACTCAATACAGCTATACTAATCATATCCGGCAAGTGTGTTTGAAGAACCTAATTAGCCGGATCATTATTAGCACAATGATATCATCTTGGATGTCTCATTTGATCTCGGATGTTTTAAGCAACGTACGAAGAACGGGCCCCTGGAGACTAATCAACATGAAAACCTACAAAGAACTACAAAACATGGTGTAAGACAGGAAATAACATAAGAGTCCAGGAACACACAAGACAGGGGAACACAGGCTGGGATCATAACACATTCTCATCATTTTATTATCAGATAAATTCAGGCTGATGATTATCTGTTCTCTAGATCCCTGATGATCAGAACTTGTTCTCTGATGATCCTCTGGAGAAGCAGTATGTGTATCTACAAGCTCAGTTTCCATCTCACACTCTGGAGAAAGTGGTCATGGTCTCATTCCAGTCTGGATATATATTTGTACAGACAGACAAGCCCATCTACACGCCTGCTAGCAGAGGTACGAGTATGTGCTAAGTAAAGATCACAATGTAATTTCGGGAGGAATTAACTAATCTTTCAATTAACTGCTGGAGCGTAAGCAGCCGCTCACCTTGCTCTGGCATCAGCTGTTTTGGCGTCCCTCCACCTCCCCAACTCCACAAACATCATTTAAATAACATAATTATAACATCTTGCTACCATACTCATCATGTAAGCATTAGTAGTCCCACTGGGGGGTGTATCTAAGCTCGAGTTGAAGCTGCTTCATTGAGCCCTCCATTGTGGACAGCAAGCCAAATACACTTAACCTTTTTAGCTTAAAGATTATATGGGCAAAGGAACTCATGAAATACTTGGAAAATATAAAGCACAATGTGAACTTTATGAGCATGACATAATTGTTTATTATTAAACTGACTGCTATGTGTATCAGGGTTTGCATCTGAGTAAAAAACATCAGAACTCATATTTCAGTTTTTTGCTTTGACCTCTTTTTCAGTTCAATACAGGATTTTCTCTCTGACGCCCAACATGAAACCACTCAGTCGGACTGGAGTCACGGTGGAGATCATGGTACACACTTATATAAGTGCACACTGTTATTACACACACACACATACACACACACACACACACACACACACACGAGACTGTACACTGCTGATCTCAGTAAACACAGTGTTAATGCTGATTTCTGTGTTTCTGAAGAATCCACAAGGCATCACAGTTTCATCAGAGAAGATATATCCAGTGAGAGGGATGAAGTCTGGAAAATACGACATTCCTGAGGTTGCCAGGTGTGTGAAACACTGACTGAAGATATTCAACCTGAGTGAACTTTAATGATTCAATGATTTCTCTTTAGTTTATCTACACACAATACTCATAGATGTGATCTGTGTTATAAGATTCATTTGATCTGTTGTATAATGCTTATTTAAAAATTTTTTTAAATGTTTTTGTTTCAGTCTTGGGATCTGGAAGGTTGTCACTCGGTACACACACACTCCTCAGAAGACGTTTACTGCAGACTTTGAGGTCAAAGAATATGGTAAGATGTTTGTCAACAAAATGTGTGTTGTGTAAATGCGATAAAAACTAAAATAATGTATTTATTTATTTGTGTCTTTTCTGTGGTTTGATTTATAGTGCCGTCAACATTTGGAGTAAGATTAAGACCCAGTAAGTCATTCTTCTATGTGGGAGACGAGAGCCTGACAGTCGACATTGAAGCCAAGTAAGACAAAATATGTTCTGCTTCTCTGTATTCAAAATTAATCTTTAATGTGTGCACACACTGATTTACTGTAAAATAGATCTCTATGTAAACTACAAAATAATATGTGCTATTAGCAACCAAAACTTTTCATGAGTGTTTGAGATAGTATAAATTCCAAAGTAACAAAGACATTTATCTTAGTCTCAAAAGGCATATCAGTAGCCTGGCAAGCTAGACCTACATCAAGATGTTGGGTCTGGCAACTCACCATTGTCAGGGCTTAATCCGAGGGGGCGGGATAAATGGCTATCTTTCAAATTCGCTCTGCATTCAATAGGACAGCGCTACAACCAACCAGAGCGTTTTCCCAACAGCAGAGCTAGTTGATAGATTAAACTTTTGCCGAATCTGGCCGGCAAAACTACGAACACATCTTCCTGTTTTAAGAATGACTTAAGTGCCGTTCTTTGTTCTTTGTTCTTTTCTCAAAGAAAAGCTTAACTCCAAGTCCTCCAGAGTCGCGGCCAAAGCCGATTCGAAAGACCGCTGTTCGCCAGCAGCAGCTCTTCTTTGTTTTCAAGTAGCAGGGAATTCACGTGAAACCATCACAGTCACAACTCTGTAGTCATTATGTAGAGCCCGCCCACCGACTCTATACACGATTTGATTGGCCTGACTAGAGTTTGGTTTTTCCAGCTCGAAAGTCAACAGAGAGTGGCTAGACTACACTAGCTGCAAAATAAATTTTGCTGCTGTTAGTGTGCGTCAAGATTTCTAGGCTCCAGCAGGCACAGGATATAGACCACAACGTCAGTCAGACTTTGGATTTTGGTTGAAAATGAAAGTCGGGTTGACATCTAAATCCAATGTTTGTTTGACGTCAAGCTCCAACGTTGGGCAGTCGTTGAATTTTGGTTGGAATAAACCAAACAAAAAGGTGAAATGCATGGCCGTACACTTATTACCAGCTTCACTTAAAACTAACCAGATTTACTTTATTTAATTTCCATTTTAATTAAATCATATTTTGTATTTTAAAGTCACCATGATGGTGGTTAGCGTTTGCTTTAGTTGTGCTCTTGACCCTTGACCCTGTAATTTTAAACTTTCTCTGTTTGCTATAATTGTGTGTTTATAAAGCACAATTGTTGAAGCAAAAAAAAAGCCATGAGAAATAGAGGTCAGGTGATGTTGGCTGTTTGTTGATGATGATGATGATATTGTCAAGTAATTCATGAATATCTGATCGTATTCAGTGCCTTATGCTTTGATTATATAGGACTTGTGGTTTTAATATTGTTTTATTCATAATAGAAGTCATTTGATTCTACAGCATATCTAGCAGTGTTGTTTATCAAAAAAATATACTTGGTTTTTAAAAACTATTTAGTGCACTAAAACCTTTCATCTATGGCATTACTCAGACGCACACAGACATCAAGAAACAGCATATGAATCTCAACAATGGTGACAATCAAACAAAATATCCAGATAATCAGATCAACTCTGAGCATAAAACAAGCTACAAAAAATCCAGCTGCATAATTTATTAATGCCGCAATGCATGCTGGGAGATATGGGTGAGTTTTGATTGGTGGTACCCAGCATGCACTGCAGCATGAAGCATTTCATTGATCGTCACTATTGTTGAGAGTCATACACTGATTCTTGATGGCTAAGTAATAATGTAGAGGTTTAATGCACTAAATGTTTTTAAAATCCTTTATATTTTTTGATAAACAACATTGCTCACATGCTGTACAATTAAATGGCTTCTATTATAACATTGAAAACACAAGTCCAATATGATCAAAACATTAGACTCTGAATAAGATCAGGGATATAGGCAATTACATGAGGATGACTTCAACATCACATGATCTCAGTTTCCCTAGGCTTTTTTGCCACAATAAATGAATTTTATGAACACACACAATTATTATACTAAATTTTATACTAAAAAGTCAAGGGTCAAGAGTCCAACTAAAGCAAACGCTAACCACCATCATGGTGACTTTAAAATACAACTATTGATTTCATTAAAACAGAAATTAAATAAAGTAAATCTGGTTAGTAATAAGTGAAGCTGGTAATGCTGTTTGTGGAGTTGTTTAATCCTCTGCTGAGATCTTCACAGATTTAATGTGCTGCCGTGCATGTCATATTTTTTGGCGGTGCTTATTCCAACCAAAATTCAACATCTGTCTGACGTTGGAGCTTGATGCCAAACAAACGTTGGGTTTAGACGTCAACCTGACTTTCATTTTCAACCAAAATATGACATCTGACTGACGTTGGATTAGTTGGAGTCCAACATCTTCCTGACGTCACATTGACGTACTGTGCCTGCTGGGAAGGTATACACTGTGAAGTAATTTGCGGCTACAGCTCCAGAGTATATTGGCTACACTGTAAAATCCAACAGTTGTTCTTCTAACTAACAGTTTTTAGATAACTATATATATATACAAAATGAGTAGTGTACATCAGGGCCGTGCAGAGACCTCTGGAGGGGCAGGTGCTCAAAGTATAAAAGGGGGGCACATGGAATAAGGCTTTAAATGGGGCTGTGTTTTTCCTGGCTTAAAACGAGGCGGAGGTGGTAAAATCCTAATAATGTATTTTAATAATGAGATAATAAAATGTGTATTTTTTTGTAGATCATCATATAGCCTAATGTGTTTCCCACATCATTTTTGTGGGTGGAGCTTGGTACCTCTAGGGGGGTCCGGGGGCATGCCCCCCCATAAGAAAATTTTGTACATTTTAAAGATAAATTCATTAATCTGGTGCACTTTGAGTCACCCGAATCTGCCCGAATCCACTGTTAAAAATAAATAATCCACCCGCAAACCGCCCATATTCTTTGATTTAGATATCTGCATCTGATCATCACATTACAATTATTCAAATTCTTAGTGTTAAGCATGATAGTATGGTAACATATCACACTGAAGTAGGCTGATTTAAAATGTCTTCTTTTGGCAAAATTACATTTCCTTAATAGCCTAAACAGAGGCTTTTCTCCCTTCAAACTTAAATTGTCAATGTTTCATTACATCACTGTTTGAAATCTCTAATTTTTTTAATCTTTTATAAAGGGCATCTTTCCCCTAATTTTATTAAATGTATGCTCCAACTTTCATTTCAAATTCTTAAATTTGATCAATATATTATAGTTATTATATTATAGTTACCAATCACATTAAATAATTTACATTGAAAAATTATAACTGTATTAAATTAGATTATTTTAAATATTTTTGAATATACAAAAATAAGGAATGTTGAAAAGATGATACTTTATGAAACTAAACCGCCAGTAGGAGGCGGCAGGCGACCGTTTTAATGAGCGAGTCATTGAGTCATTCATTCAAACGATTCGTTCAAACGGCTGATTTATTCAGAATGAGGCAGTTTGTGAATGGGTAATTGAATCTTTGACTCAACCGATTCGTTCAAAATGCTGAATCATTCAGTAATGCAACAAGTGTTGCTGTGAGATGCGCTATGGTTCTGCGTGATATTTGTTTGGAACTATTTTCGCTGCTGAAACAGAACAAAAACAGTCATTGCGTCTAAAATGTAAGTGACTTAATTTTAACTATTTGTTTATTGACCTGTTATGAAATCAGTCTCGGTTTTAATCTTGATGGCATTCAGGAAAACAGTTACTTCTACAGCCTACACACTGCAATATAAACAACATCTCTGCATGCTCTCTTCACGTCGTCCTTGTAAAATAATAATAATAAGTAAACAAACATCAAAATCACTTCGCTGAAAATGAAACGCCACTTACCAGCAGCCGCAGATTTTAATATATCTTCTGGTAGTGCGCGTAGCCGCGCGAAATTAAAGAATGTGCGTGCAGCGTGAGGAATCGTTCCGGATGAGTTCGCCAGGTGAAAGGTCATCATGTGGATCATTTCATTTACGGCTAAATTATTATTTATTAATTTTACTAATAGTTAGGTTGGGCAGGCATCCACAAAAGGGCCTTTAATTACAAAAAAAGGAGAGGAAATTTTGCCTTGACAAAAGGGCACTTTGGGCACCAAGGGGCAAAGGGGCAGGTGCTCGAGCACCCAACGCCCCCCCCTCTGCACGTGCCTGGTGTACATGCTCATATAAATAAAAATAATAAAAAAAACATGAAAACCCTCGTGTTGTTCAAAACCTGTATGACTGTGGAGAAAGAAAAGAAGGTTGTTAGACAAACGTTCAAGCTGCTTTTTTTCTATGTAATGAAAGTGGATATGGATCAAGCGCAGTTATCGTCACTGTTCAGTTTTTACAGCAGAAATTGTATGTGCTTTTATAGGTACCTGTTTGGACAGAAGGTGGAAGGACATGCGTTTGTGATGTTTGGTGTGATGGACGGTGAGAAGAAAACAAGTATTCCTTCTTCTCTTCAAAGAGTTCAGGTGGGAGACATTAAACAGTTTACAAGCTGGGATCAATCTCATTTCTCTTCCCCTAAAGGATGACTACTTAAAACATTAAAATGCTTTTTACTGCGTCTTGTTGACTGCTGTTGTCTTTCTCATATGAATAGATTAGGGAAGGAGAAGGTACAGCAGAACTGAGCAGGGAGATGATCACTAAGACCTTTCCAGACATTAAGCAGCTGGTTGGACGATCAATCTATGTTTCAGCCAGTCTTTTAACAGAAAGTGGTAAGACTCAACAGATACTGTACATCTGTATGTTTACATGCCTGTGTGTGATTGTACACTCACCTAAAGGATTATTAGGAACACCTGTTCAATTTCTCATTAATGAAATTATCTAATCAACCAATCACATGGCAGTTGCTTCAATGCATTTCGGGGTGTGGTCCTGGTCAAGACAATCTCCTGAACTCCAAACTGAATGTCAGAATGGGAAAGAAAGGTGATTTAAGCAATTTTGGTGCCAGACGGGCCGGTCTGAGTATTTCACAATCTGCTCAGTTACTGGGATTTTCACGCACAACCATTTCTAGGGTTTACAAAGAGTGGTGTGAAAAGGGAAAAACATCCAGTATGCGGCAGTCCTGTGGGCGAAAATGCCTTGTTGATGCTAGAGGTCAGAGGAGAATGGGCCGACTGATTCAAGCTGATAGAAGAGCAACTTTGACTGAAATAACCACTCGTTACAACCGAGGTATGCAGCAAAGCATTTGTGAAGCCACAACATGCACAACCTTGAGGCGGATGGGCTACAACAGCAGAAGACCCCACCGGGTACCACTCATCTCCACTACAAATAGGAAAAAGAGGCTACAATTAGCACGAGCTCACCAAAATTGGACAGTTGAAGACTGAAAAAATGTTGCCTGGTCTGATGAGTCTCGATTTCTGTTGAGACATTCAGATAGTAGAGTCAGAATTTGGCATAAACAGAATGAGAACATGGATCCATCATGCCTTGTTACCACTGTGCAGGGTGGTGGTGGTGTGATGTTGTAATGGTGTGGGGGATGTTTTTTTGGCACTCTTTAGGCTTCTTAGTGCCAATTGGGCATCGTTTAAATGCCACGGCCTACCTGAGCATTGTTTCTGACCATGTGATGAGAGTGCGAAAGTATGAACACATCACTCCCATCCTCCACACACTTCATTGGCTTCCCATGTCTGCTAGGATCGAATATAAGGTTTCACTTCTCACTCACCAATGCATCTATGGAAACGCACCCCCCTACCTGAAAGAACTACTTACCCCTGCTTCGACAGCACGATCTCTCCGATCACAAACCTCAAACCGCCTCTTAATACCCAAAACTAAACTCTGCACAATGGGCGATCGTGCTTTTTGCTCTGCCGCTCCCCGGATTTGGAATGCCCTCCCGGACCATCTGAGGTCACCACAGACCATCGAGACTTTTAAAAAGGGACTAAAGACATTACTTTTTAGCAGATCTTATGAATTTTAAAAATGTCTAGATATTGTTCTTAGGATCAGACCTGTAGCACTTTGAGATTTTTGCTTTTATAAATAAAATGTATTATTATTATTATTATTATTATTATTATTATGTCCATCCCTTTATGACCACCATGTACCCATCCTCTGATGGCTACTTCCAGCAGGATAATGCACCATGTCACAAAGCTCGAATCATTTCAAATTGGTTTCTTGAACATGACTATAGCTGTGTCCCAAAGTGAAGGCTGCGTCCTTCGAAGGCCGTATTTGAAGGCCGATTGCGTCACCGCGGCGCGACGAAGGACGTCCCAATTCAAAGGCTGCATCCTTGGAAGGTCGCATTTGAAGGCCGATTGCGTCACCGCGGCTCGATGAAGGCTGTCCCAATTCAATTCTCCATCCTTCGAAGGCCGTATTCGAAGGCCGGTTGGCGTCATCGCGCCGCGACGAAGGCTTCCCTGATTCAAAAGCGACGCCAAATGCACCCTTCGTTTCCCCGTGAAAAGAAGGATACATAAATGGACACTTAGCGGCCTATTCTACCCCATAAGTCATTGCGCGCCGTTGACGACAGCATTTATTTATTTATTTTTAAAGGCGGCCGAGTGGACAGCAAATTCACATTTAAATGTAAGTATTATGTTTTCATTTACTCAAATAGCTAGCGAAACCAGAGTTAAATTTTCTTATAAACTTCTTCTTAACTCCTTCGTCACCATTGCGTGGCTTCATTTATCAGGTAGTTTTAGGCAAAACTTGTGGTAATAACGTTATTAGTTTAACGACCTATTTGTAATATTTGCACTTGTGTATTATAAGAAATATCACTCACCCAATAAAGCCCAAAGCAGTAGATAAGGCAATGGGGTTTCACTTTTATGTGTTTTTGTAGTGCTGTCATGCAAGCTATGTGGTTTTAACCAAATTTTAGTATACAGAAATATGATTTCTTAAGTTTGTGTTAAAATAATATATGTGTGTGTACTGTGTATAATTAAATTTGTTTGTATATATAAATACACACACATGCATGTATATATTTAAGAAAAATGTGTTATTTATATATAAAAAAATTATATATATATATGATATAAATTATATATAAATATATACAGTATATATGCAAATATTTCTTAAATATATACATGCATGTGTGTGTATTTATATATACAAAATAATTATACACAGTACACACACATATATTTTGTAAACACAAACTTTTAATTAATCTTTTCACAGCCCTAATATATATATATATATAAAGAAAAGTAATACACACATCTTTGCTGAAATGTATTGTCCTGTTGTTGTTAACAATATGGTTCATTTGCTCTGCCTTTAGGATTGCAAGTGTCCTGGGACAGGAGAGGGTGTGAGTGGGAAACCCACTGCTGCAACTTGGCCCTGGTTTGTCCTCATGGATGAGATGTTGGGACAAAGGCAATGCACCCTGTCCTCATCGCCTCAATCCCTGAGGACACACCAGGGGCGAGTTCAGCAGTGGGTGCCCACGGTGAGGAGGAGCCAGGGGCAGCAGCACCAGCACGAAGGCGGCGAGACAGGACGAGTTTTTGGACTTGATCAGAGAAGAAATGCAACTACAGAGGGAGGCAGAGGCGAGGAAAGCACAGGAAAGAAGGGAGAGGATGGACAGGCTGTTTTCTCTTCTTGAGAGAATGATTGAAAAATATATATATTTTCTACATATTCTTGTTTAACTTTTTTCACTTTTATTTTTTAAAAGAAAAATTATGTACATTTATTTTTATGCAACTTTAATTGTGTAAATAAAAGAGAATGAATTGTTCTGGACATTGTTTATTTTTGTAATGACAGTAATACTTTCTGCATGAAACAAATTCTATACCTTTTTATTTTTTCAAATAAAATTGGTAAATGAAAATCATTTGTTCTTTAGGCTACATTAAAGTACTTTTTCCAACTATTTACAAAATACGTTAAACATATCAAAATCAACATAAACATTTAATTTTACAATACATAAAATAAGAAAAAATTGATGTAGACTCTATTGAGCTGAGCTGCTGGACCGGGATGGGCTGCCCCTGGTAATGCCTCCTGCTGGTGGGACATCATCTGGGATGGTCTCCAGAGTGTTTGAGTGCATATTTCCACTATCCACTAAGTTGTCTACCAACAGGTTTGCAGGGCTGATTCAATCGACGGCTTTCTGAAAAAAGTACTTTTAATAACTACTGCATTTATATTAGGCTACTACTGCATTACTGCGTAGGCTATGTTGCATTTGACTTCTGTATATTTTCAATATACAGTAATATCTGGTTGTTACATTATATACTTTTGTGTAGTGTAATGTAATCACATTGTGATGTGAGGGAAAAAAGTACTTCAGGTTACTTCACATTTGTAAGTGAATACGAAAACGAAATATGCAGTTCCGAAAATTAAACTAACAAAATGTAGGCTTATTGTCACAATATTGACAAATTGTTGCTAACTACAGCAGCGTCCCATATCAAAGGGCGCATCTGAAGCGTTCGGACCGGTCTAGCCTACGAAGGATTGTTCTTGTCGCCTGGCAACCGTGACAGCTGCAGATGACGAGCGCGAGAAATACTGGACTTTTTATATTAAATTGGGTTTTGTATTCAAACAGGGCTAAACCGAAAATACATGATCCGGCAGCGCCGTCATATTACACAATGACCTCCAGTAAAATATAAAACATAAAAATGACAATAGCCAATTCTGGCTCCATAGCTGTTTACTCAGTTATCAAAATGAATGATCAGGATAGCAGCTGTCCTCTCGCACCGTTGCTTGGCGCCAGGAGCGGTGATCAGGAACACCTGGTTGCACAATTAGGAAATCCTAGGAAGGCTACATGGTGCGTCCTTCAGAGGACGCATAGGCTGTATCCTTGAAGTCTGCGTCCTTCGAAGGATGCAGCCTTCTAGATTGGGACACAGCTTACGAGTTCACTGTACTAAAATGGCCCCCACAGTCACCAGATCTCAACCCAATAGAGCATCTTTGGGATGTGGTGGAACGGGAGCTTCGTGCCCTGGATGTGCATCCCACAAATCTCCATCAACTGCAAGATGCTATCCTATCAATATGGGCCAACATTTCTAAAGAATGCTTTCAGCACCTTGTTGAATTAATGCCACGTAGAATTAAGGCAGTTCTGAAGGCGAAAGGGGGTCAAACACAGTATTAGTATGGTGTTCCTAATAATCCTTTAGGTGAGTGTATATGAGAGGCTAATCGTGTGTGTGTGTGCGTGCGTGCGTGCGTGTGTGTGTTTGTTTCAGGCAGTGAATTGGTGGAAGCAGAAAGAAGAGACATTCAGATTGTGACGTCACCGTACACCATCCACTTCAAAAGAACACCACAATTCTTCAAACCTGGGATGCCCTTCAGTGTCTCGGTATAAAACATTGACTAAAAAGTAAACAAGTAAACATCATAAACTATTTAAGTTTGCATGAAATGGACGTTGCAATAGTTTTTTCTTCCCTATTGTGATGTGCAGTATATATATGTATATATATATATATATATATATATTTTTTTTTTTTTTTTTTTTGGGCTTCTATAAAAGGTCCATTTAACAAATCCTGACCAGACTCCTGCTGAAAATGTGGAAGTGGAGGTCAATCCTGGAGGGGTCAGAGGTCAAACAAGAGCCAATGGCATTGTGAAAGTTACCGTCAACACTCCAGGAGGATCTTCTACACTGCAGATCACTGTAAGACCTGCAAACTCAACTAATGTTCAGTCACTTTCCCTGGTGAACTATTGGAAAATAGATCAGTTAACATACACTGTTAACCCTTGCTGTAAAAAAAGGCCAAATTCTGACAATATCATACCATATTCCATTAAAACAGTAATATACCGTAGAAAACAAAACTAGCCTACAGGAATATACTGTGAATTAACAGTGCTCAAAGTCGACACTCAGAGGCTGTTTTCCCAATCACACCCTATACACTCATTCACTATTCCCTACATTAGTTCATTAATATAGTCCACTTGACTGACTGAATGAATGAAAAGAAGTGAGTGAATTTTCCTGGACATGTCTGATTCTCTTATGTTTCCTGTATTTATTCTTTGAATTTATGAGTATTTCATATTTAGCATATATCTGTAAATCTACAAGGTTTTCTGACAAATATTGTAATCATATAGTGCATTAAAAAAAAACTCCTGCTTGATTCAGACACACACAGACATCAACAATCAGCACATGAATCTCAACAATGGTGACAATCAAAAGTTTCATGTCACAATGCATACACGGGTGAATCTGACTGCAGTAGATGTGAAAGATATGAATAAAAATGATGTTTATTCAGCCAGCGCACATACCTGTATTTACATCCTGTTTTCGGCCGAAGTCCACAGTAGTCGATTGTCGAGTTCACGCGCATTGGTTTAGTACCTATGATCACGCGCGTGAACTCGACAATCGATTACTATGGACCTCGACCGAAAACAGGATGTAAATACAGGTATTTGCGCTGGCTGAATAAACATATCATTTTTATCCTTATCTTTCACATCTACTGCAGTCAGATTCACCTGCGTTCACTCCGAAGGAATCACTCACATTGGCTGTGCACTTGTAATGACACATCAAGGATGTTAAGAGGCTAAAAGCAGGTTTAAAACTTGCCCCATTGAAGTCAACAGGGTGCAAATTTTAAAAAGAGGATAATAAGGTGTAGGCAACACCGATTTTTGTCGTTGTTCTCTGTACTGACAGCACTCCAAATGTACAAAAAAATTAGCTCAATGTTAAAATTGACCGGAGTTCTCCTTTAACTCGAGTTTTAGTGCATTTTACAGTAACATACTGTAGATTACAGTAAATAACTGCACAATTAACAGTAAATTACTGGCAACAGTGTTGCCAGTATTTTACTGTAAAAAAAACCTGATAAGGTCTAACAGTGTATGTTGAACAAGCATTGGAGTATAAACTACACTGTTAACCCTTACTGTAAAAAAAGGCAAAATTCTGACAATATCATACCATTTTCCATTAAAACAGTAATATACCGTAGAAAACAAAAATAGCCTACAGGAATATACTGTGAATTAACAGTGCTCAAAGTCGACACTCAGAGGCTGTTTTCCCAATCACACCCTATACCCTCATTCGCTAATTCCCTACATTAGTTCACTAATATAGTCCACTTGACAGAGTGAATGAAAAGAAGTGAGTGAATTGAGACACTGATGAACACCTGATAAGCAGAATCACTGAAGGACAGAGAAACAAGAACAGAAAAAAAGAGAAACACAAAAACTACAACTAGGGCTGGGCGATTTAAATCGCGATATTGTTATGCGCATCTCGTCAGTAAAGCCGGTTCCTTGATTAGTAGTAAATCGCCATCACCTGCTTTCAGATGGAGCGGCATTTACTACACAGAGCCGTAGTTAACTGACAAGCTGAGCCATATCGCATTAATATCGCGGACGTATCGCCAGCGATAATTAATGCGATATGGCTCAGCTTGTCAGTTAACTACGGCTCTTTGTACACAGCAAAAACTCCAGTGTTAAATTAACACTCCTGGGAGTGTATGAGTCCACACTCAAGAGTGTTGAAGTTAATGAGATAATTAAGTGATTAATATAGTGATGATTGAACATTATTGAAGACACCTGATGTTAACAAGCAGAATCACTGAAGGAGAAAATCACAAATTGTAAGTTACCGTTATGACGATCAATGGTTGCTTTAGTTGGGCTCTTGACCCATATATTATTAACTTTAGATTTTGTTTGTCTGTTGTTTCTGAATTATAATCACCAGTTGAACAAAGAAAAAAGTGATCTGATGGTGTTGGTTATGTTATGACAATCATCATTTGAACTTGATCACTGAACTCATCAAAATCCTTCTTTCTGACTTCGATTTATGTTGTTGGTTAGTGAATCTGCATAAATGCCCATTTTTCATATAATATAAACGATTTCTTAAAAGTTGTTTAAAAAAAAAACACTTTCTTTTAGTCACACATAGATGTCAAGATTCAGTCTATGCATCTCAACAATGGTGAGGAGCAGAATATTCAATTAGGAAAAGTAAATTACATAGACAATTCAGATCATAATTTATTCATACCGCAATGCATGATGGGAGCCATTAATGAGTTGTGATTGGTGGCAGCCACTGCAACATGCTTTATTATTGTCACCATTGTTGAGCTTCACAGGCTGATTATTGATGTCTGTGTTTTAAATAAATTTATCTGAATGTCTTTTGATCAGAACAATGTTTATTAAATATTTTGAATTATAAGTAAAGTACTGATAATCATAGGCTGAAGAATCACTAAACTGCAGCTAACAAGTTAAACCATAGATGTGGGCGGATCGATCCTGAAGTATCGATACTATCGATACTGACGTGTATCGAAAAGGATCGATCCTCACATAAAAATATCGATCCAAATGTGTTTTTTTGCCAGTAATTTGTATTAATTTAGCACGCAATTCAGTGCGTAAAATAAGCTTCTAAGTGGAAAAATAAGCGAATGTTAGCAGATAATTGTGTAGGATAGAACTTTTTCTCCTAGTCATCTGGATACAAGACGAAACCAATCAATCACAGAGAGCGTTCGATGCTGGTGCTTCGCTGAGCTCACAGGCCCAGTGCGTTTGGGAAACCAAGCCTTGCTTACAATGCTTAGATGGCAGAGAAACAATCGGGAGTTATTTTGCAATAAACAAAGCAAAAGTGTATATAACGGTTCAAAATGTTGACGTCAGTAAGATTTTTTTAATGAAATTAATATTTTTATTCAACAAGGATCGATGCATTAAATTGATCAAAAGTGACAGTCAAGGGTTTTTCACTGTTAAAAATCTACTTCATATAAATGCTGTTCTTTCAACTTGGTTCATCAAATAATTCTGCATCATGGTTTCCAAAAAAAATATGAAACTGTTTTCAACATCAATAATAATAAGAAATGTTTCCTGAGCTGTAAATCAGCATATTAAAATGAATTATCATCATGACTGGAGTAATGATGCCGAAAATTCAGCTTTGATCACTTGAATAAATTACAGTTTAGTATGACATAGCAAACAGATAGCCTATGTTAAATTGTAATATTACAGTTTTTACTGTATTTTTGATCAAATAAATGCAGAAGAGAATTAAAAATCTTACAGACCCCAAACTTTTGAACAGTAGGCTAGTGTACAATAGCACTTTTACTATAATTAGGGTAGTTTTGTAAAAGTCAGACTAATAATAATTACAGGCGAGTTGAGAGCACAAATCACAAAATATTTAGTAGTCATGAAAACGTTCAGATTTAGCATATTAATGATGCATTCACCTCATAAATCATGACACACTGCTCTAGCACACACTGTAAAAAAGAATACATTGATTTTATTGATATCTAATTAATAAAAATGAGGCAACAGATTACAAGCAATATTATTAATTAAATTTAACAAATTAGAATTGAGTAATAATTAATCAAATGAATTCCTTTAAAGGTAACCATTTAAAATGAGTAAAATTTACAAAATATATTTTATTGCCAACATTGAAGACACCTGATGTTAACAAGCAGAATCACTGAAGGAGAAAACTAGGGCTGGGCGATTTAAATCGCGATATTGTTATGCGCATCTCATCAGTAATGCCGGTTCCTTAGTAGTAAATCGCCATCACCTGCTTTCAGATGAAGCGGCATTTACTACAAAGAGCCGTAGTTAACTGACAAGCTGAGCCAAATCACATCAATATCGCGGACGTATCGCCAGCGATATTTAATGCGATATGGCTCAGCTTGTCAGTTAACTACGGCTCTTTGTATACAGCAAAACCTCCAGTGTTAAATTAACACTCCTGGGAGTGTATGAGTCCACACTCAAGAGTGTTTACGTTAATGAGATAACTAAGTGATTAATTTAGTGATGATTGAGCATTATTGAAGACACCTGATGTTAACAAGTAGAATCGCTGAAGGAGAAAATCGCAAATTGTAAGTTACCATTAAGGTGATGGGTGTTTGCTTTAGTTGGGCTCTGACCCTTTCATGTATACTTTAGATTTTGTTTGGTGGTTGTATCTGAGTTAAAACTGCGAGTTGAACAAAGAAAAAAAAGTGATCTTTGTTGGTTATATTATGACAATCATCATTTGAACTTGATCACTGAGCTCATTAAGATCCTTCTTTCTGACTTCGATTTATGTTGTTGGTTACAGCATAACTGTGAATCTGAATAAATGGCCAGAATTTTTGATATAAATGATTTCTTAAAACTTGTTTAAAAAAAATCATTATTTTAGGCACACACAGATGTCAAGATTCAGTCTATGCATCTCAACAATGGTGAGGAGCAGAATATTCAATGAGGAAAAGTAAATTACATAGACAATTCAGATCATAATTTATTCATACCGCAATGCATGATGGGAGCCATTAATGAGTTGTGATTGGTAGCAGCCACTGCAACATGCTCTATTATTGTCACCACCATTGTTGAGATTCACAGGCTGATTATTGATGTCTGAACATCTTTTTGATTAGAGCAATGTTTATTAAATATTTTGAATTATAAGTAAAGTCCTGATAATCAGAGGCTGAAGAATCACAAAACTGCTGCTAACAAGTTAAACCAAACTATCTTAATATGTTTCACTTTTCAGATCACAGTATGATTATGTCAAAACATAACCAACACTATAAGATAACATTTTACTTTGTTCATTTAACTGTTATAAATCAATAACAGCAGAAAAACAACAGTAAATATTAAAGTAAACATATAATGGTCTAGAGCCCAACTAAAGCAAACACCCATCACCTTAATGGTAACTTACAATTTGTGCTTTTCTTCTTCAGTGATTCTGCTTGTTAACATCAGGTGTCTTCAATAATGCTCAATCATCACTAAATTAATCACTTAATTATCTTCTCAGCCCTAAATGCCGCTCCATCTGAAAGCAGGTGATGGTGATTTACTACTAAATCAAGGAACCAGCTTTACTGACGAGATGCGCATAACAATATCGCGATTTAAATCGCCCAGCCCTAGAGAAAACCATAATTAAAGTCACCATTGTGGAGATCAGTGTGTGTTTTAGTTGGGCTCTTGACCCTTAACTCATTAACTATAAGTTTTGTTTGGCTGCTGTACATGAGTTATAACAGTCAGATGAACAAAGAGAAATGTGATGTAATGGCATTGGTTGTGTTTTAACATAATCATTATTTCACAATCATTTGACCTGAATCACTGAACTCATAGAGTCCAATTTATGAGTTAGGTGAACTATTTTAATTATAGCAGCACTGGCCTTGTACGGCATAATATTTTTAACTTTTACAATGTAAGGCAAATAATTTCAAAAAAGTTTCTCTTACATAAAAAGGAGACACACAGACATCAATAATCAGCCTGTGAATCTCAACAATGGTGACATTTATAAAGCATGTTGCAGTGCATTCTGGGTGCCACCAATCAAAACTCATTCATGGCTCCCATCATGCATTGCTGCATGAATAAATAATGAGCTTATGTTCAGAGGTGATCTGTTCGTCACCATTGCTGAGATTCATATGCAAAATCTTGATGTGTGTTTGTGCCAAAAAAACAAACAAACTAACAAACATATATTTATTTATTTTTTATTATTGATTTGATCATTTGGATTTCATTGAAAAGGCTAAAAATATTATACTGCTGTAATTAATAAAGTTAACTTAACTCATAAATTGGACTCTATATGAGTTCAGTGATTCAGGTCTATTCTTGTGAAATAATGATTATGTTAAAACACAACCAACACCATCAGATCATCTTTTCTCTTTGTTCATCTGGCTGTTATAACTCATGTACAGCAGCCAAACAAAACTTAAAGTAAAAGATTTAAGGGTCAAGAGCCCAACTAAAACACACACTGATCTCCACAATGGTGACTTTAATTATGGTTTTCTCCTTCAGTGATTCTGCTTGTTAACACCAGGTGTCTTCAATGTTGGCAATAAAAGATATTTTGTACATTTTACTCATTTTAAATGGTTAACTTTTAAGGAATTCATTTGATTAATTATTACTCAATTCTAATTTGTTAAATTTAATTAATAATATTGCTTGTAATCTGTTGCCTCATTTTTATTAATTAGATATGAATAAAATCAATGTATTCTTTTTTACAGTGCAGGAAAGTGCATACAAGTTCAAGTGCATGCTTTTAAAATGAAAAAGTATTGGTATTGGTATTGGCCCTGTATTTACTTGGTATCGGATCGATGCCGAAATTTGCAGTATCGCCCAATACTATTAAACCAAACTATCTCAATAAGTTTCCTTTTTCAGATCACAGCATGATTATGTCAAAACATAACCAACACTATAAGATAACATTTTACTTTGTTCATTTACCTGTTAGAAATCAATAACAGCAGACAAACAACAGTAAATATTAAAGTAAACATATAATGGTCTAGAGCCCAACTAAAGCAAACACCCATCACCTTAATGGTAACTTACAATTTGTGATTTTCTTCTTCAGTGATTCTGCTTGTTAACATCAGGTGTCTTCAATAATGCTCAATCATCACTAAATTAATCACTTAATTATCTCCTCAGCCCTAAATGCCGCTCCATCTGAAGCAGGTGATGGAGATTTACTACTAATCAAGGAACCGGCTTTACTGACGAGATGCGCATAACAATATCGCGATTTAAATCGCCCAGCCCTAACTACAACTGACTTCCAACGACACTGAGTGTGAAAACAGTTTACGATTATTTCTTTCATACATGTACAAAAGTTCTTGTTGAGAATTAACAGAGATTTAGTTAATAATAAAGTTTGTTGTCACCATGATGGTATTTGTACAAATACCATGATCAGTATTTGCTTTAGTTGGTCACTTTTCCCTTGACTTCTTACTATTAATTTCTCTCTGGCTGCTGTAAAAGTGAGTTTATAAAACACATTTGTTATGGCAAGAAAAAGCCAAGAGGAAGATGATCTGGTGTGTTTGGCTTTTGTGATGATGTCACAAGCATCCTGGACATGTCTGATTCTCTGATCTCTCCTGTATATATTCTTTGAATGGGTATTTCATATTTAGCATATATCTGTAAATCTACAACATAAAATCAAATTTTCTGTAATCAGGTCTATTGAATAATATCATAATCATATAGTGCTTTAAAACATTTTTAACTCCTGCTTATCTCTCATAAACTGCGTGTGTGCATAAGTGTCCCCCCCTTTTTTATTCTCTTATTTTTTATATTTTCTAATTTTTTCCTTTTTAAAAATTTTTTTTTATATTTTTTTCCAAAGTATTGTTAAAATATTAATATAGACAATCACACAATACTTAATTATAACATCATAAATGGGACAAGGGGCAAACAAGGATAGAATCAATGACCTTCAGAAGTTCATTCCTCCATTTCATCCCAAAAGTAAAAGAGAATCTGAGAGTTCATCGGACATTTCCATTTCTTAAGTATTTCCGTAAAAGAGAGGGTTTTCCTGTCTCTTAACACATAGTCCCGGATAGCAACAAGGCTTGAAGAAACTACTATTTCCGCTGGTATGTCATATCCTTTAAAACAAGAAATATTCCTTGCCTTCCATATCCCTTCTTTAATGACATTAATAACTGTCCACCATCTAATCCATTCATCAGAGTCCACACTTTTCAACTCACCATACAAAAGGTCCAATTCAGTTGGTACTCTGTACAACTCAGCCATCCATTCTTGTACCAAGGACCAGACATCTCTAGCATATTTACAAGACCAAAATAAATGACTGATAGACTCGTCTTCTCCACATTTAAACTTAGGACATTGTGGACTCTTTGTACATCTCCTTTTTTCTAGAAACACCCGAGTAGGTAAGCATTGATGAACTACTTGCCAAGCAATATCTTTGTGAGAGTTGAACAAAAACCCATTGTTTACATTCTTCCAAACTGTAATACAATCATATTCAATTAATTTTCCCACTGGGGTGATCCTCTCTAATCCTGGGCATAACATACCTTGAATAATTACACGATTTATTTTCTCACAAGGAATATGAGAGACTTTCACTTTCCTTAAAAAGGATAACACTCTATCATATATTTTGGGCCTATATTCAGCATGAGGAGTATTTTGTGGAAGTCTTATTTTCCAGGCGTTAGCTACCTGTTGACCTACCCAAAGCTTGGCGAAACAATGCCACAAAATTCCCGGGTTCTCCGACAAACAGGCTTTTAGAATGGGCATCAAGAACATAGACTCCAGTTTAGTTCCCAATTCTGGTACTGCTAGCCCTCCTTTATCTAATGGCTTATACAGTATCTCTCGTCTCATTTTTTCGTGTTGTGAGCTCCAAAAAAAACTAAATAGGATCTTCCTGATAGATCTTATAAAATGTATCGGTGCTGGAAAGGTTGAGGCCAAAAAGGTAAGAGAGGCCAAAATCTCGGCATTTATTACCAACACTTTCCCTCTCAACGTAAGATCTCGCTCCTCCCATTGTTTTAGTTTCCATCTTATCTTATCAAGTCTCACATCCCAATTTCTCTTATCCATATCTTTACCAAAAAACAGTCCCAAAATCTTAATAGATTCTTCCTGATTTTTAAACCCCAGATTTAATTTGGGTTCTTTCCAGAAAGAGTACAAAACTTCTGTCTTTGTTTTATTAATTCTAGCCCCAGTAGCCAAGGTAAACCTATCGCAGATTTGCAGAGTTTCCTTTATAGAGTTGTTATCAGTAAGGAAGAGAGTAAAGTTATCCATATAAAGTGAAACCTTAGCTTCTCTGCCTGAGCTAGCTGGAATTGGAAAACCTTTAATTCCAGGATTCTGCCTGAGTGCCCTAGCTAATGGCTCAATTGCTAAAACAAATAGTAATGGAGACAAGCTACAGCCCTGTCGTACACCTGAACAAATATCAAAGGGGTCTGACAAATAGTTGTTAACCAATACTCTACTTTGGCAGTTGGTATATAGGAGGTTGATCCATGCACAAAAAGATGGACTGAGGCGCAAGCGCCCCAGCAGTATATGTAGATAACGATGGTCTATACTGTCAAAGGCTTTTTCGAGATCAAGTCCCAAAATTGCCAGAGATAGTTTGCGGTCTTGTGCAAACAGATAAATATCTCTTGCCAATGCCAAATTATCTTGTAGAGATCGCCCCTTGATACAACATGTTTGGTCATTACCAATAAACTTAGGCATATCGGGCTGGAGTTTAAAAAAGAGTGCCTTGGAAAGAATTTTAACATCTACTCCTAACAAGGTCAAGGGGCGCCAATTTTTAATCTCTTGTTTATCACCTTTTTTAAACATCAAGGAAATAACTCCTTCTCTTAAGGAGGATGGAAGTTTTCCTATGCGTAAACTCTCCATAAACATCATCAACAAGGAGTCCTTTAAATCTTCCCAAAAAGTTATATAAAATTCCTTAGGTAGCCCATCCGCTCCAGGGCACTTATTATTGCTCATACTCTGTACTGCTCTTGTTAAGTCATCCACACATAGGTGTACCTCACCAATTCCAAAGTCTCCTTGAGTACTTTCCACCGTCTGAGAAAGAAAGTCAACAATATCATCATTCCCCCTATTTTTGGAACTATATAAGTTCTTATAAAAGGAAAAAACATGGGATACTATATTGTGCGTTCCCGTTATTACTTGATCTTCTTGGACTTTTAAGGAATCCAAACTTTGAGAGCTAATAAGTTTCCTAAAAAAATATCTTGAACATTTTTCATTAGATTCGAAATGTTGAACTCTACTCCTTATGATGTAACTCTTGTTCTTATAAGCCATTATGTTAGCCATTTCTCTCTTAAGTTTTACAATATCATCTGCTACCTTAAATCCCGAGTGGGACATAGTGTACAAGATTTGTAAATCTTTCTGACATTTCTTGAAACGATAATTGTTTTTTGATGTAAAATTCTTACTTTCCTTCATAAAAAACTTCTTCACTCTAATTTTCAGATCCTGCCACCAATCACCCACTGAATCATATAATTCTTGCAGAGATTTCCATTGATTTAACATTCCTTTCAATTTTTGGACCACTTTAGGATCTTTTAACAAACTTATATTTAACTTCCATAAGCCAGGTCCTCTCGTACTTCTTCCGCATACATGTGATATATGTGTGCATAAGTGTGCCTTGCAAAAACACAGCTCAAGCAGCAAAGGAGTAACTTATGTTTTAGCATCAGCATCCCAACTAAAGCAAGCACTGATCTCTATAATGGTAACTTCAAACCAAACATTTTCAATTAAACATCTCAATAACAACTTCTGTAGATGTATGACAGAAATAAAGTCATACTGGTTAATAATAAGTGTAATAATGTGTAATGGCTGGAAGTCAGTTGTAGTTCTTGTGTTTCTCTATTTTCTGTTCTAACAGCAGGTGTTCATCACTAATGCTCAACAATCACTTACATATTCCCATATTATTATTTTACTGTAAAAAAAAACCTGGTAAGGTCTAACAGTGTACACAGCACATCAGAACACAGTGTATTTGTTCTTTTCAGGCAAAAACCAAAGATCCACAATTAAGTGACAACCAGCAGGCAGTGAAGACGATGACGGCTCTCGCTTACATTCCCAAAGGAGACTCCAAGAATTACCTGCACATCAGCATTTGTGCTGCAGAGCTTCAGATCGGTGATCAAATGAAAGTCTATCTAAACACAGGACAAAGTCCAGGAGACAAAGATCAAGATTACACATACATGGTAAAGATTAGTTATTTCATATTCAGCTGCACCACAAATGTATAAATTGTATTTTGTCCACAGCTTGTGTTTGAAATCATATGAATATCATAAATACTGTTAATTCATCTGTCTCATTTTCAGATCTTAAGTAAAGGTCAGATTGTTAAAGCAGACAGGTTCAAGAGAAGAGGACAATCTCTAGTGTCTCTGTCTCTACCTGTAACCAAAGACATGGTGCCGTCCTTCCGCTTTGTGGCTTATTACCATGTGGGCTCGTCTGAGGTGGTGTCTGATTCAGTCTGGGTCGACGTGAAGGACACGTGCATGGGAACGGTGGGTCAACCATCACAAGAAATGATTGACATGCTAATCAACTAGATCTGATTCAGTGTCTCTCGTTTTAACAGCTCAAGCTTCAGGTGAAGAACAAGATGAATCCCTATGACACAGGAGATCTGGTCAGGCTGCAGATAACTGGAGATCCTGGAGCTAGAGTTGGGCTGGTGGTGGTTGACAAGGCTGTGCATGACCTTAACAAGAACAGACTCACTCAGACTCAGGTGAAGGACCTTCTTCAACATCTCAACAGCTTGTAATTTAGCTACCCAGCGGGCACCTTGAAGTCAAAATTACGTCAAGAAATAGGGTCCGTGTACGTTTTGATAGTTTGTTTTTTCGTTTGAAACACAAAACAAAATAACGAGAAACCACCTCTTTTTCGTTTGTCGTTTCAAACCAGAAACAAAGAAACGGTAAAAAAAGAGCCGTTCTCCCGTTTTTGGTTCTGAATCCAAAAACGAAAAATGACAAAACCAAAATCAAATAACGGTCCGATTTTGGTTTTTTGAAATTCCTTTTTCTATTGTGGTGGAAATTCATTATTTCTTATATGTATTTTGTTTTCCAAAACTGTTAATCTCATTTAGTCATGTGTTTCTGTGAAGGTTTCTAACAGCTGAAGGGACATGAAAGAACAAACAGACACCTGGGGCACGAGAAAGAGTTTTAGTCAAGGAATACAGGGTGTCGTATAGTAGGGTCCCAGGCCCCCTCCTGAGGGAAGCAGGAGGTCATTTAGATTGTAAATGAAGGCCTTTTGGCTTCTCAGGGACAAAGAACAGCATGACCTGCATGAACAGGACAGAGAGCTGGGTCAGTTTGGTCTGGAGCAGTGATGGGACGATGGGGTTGAAGGCAGAACTAACATCTGCCTTCTGAAGGCAGATGTTATCATCTGAGAACTGATATGATCATCATCAATAAACAGCCAATATCACCTGATCTCATGGCTTTTTTATCTACAACACGTGCTTTATAAACACACAATTATAGCAGCCAGAGAAAAATTTATATTAAAGAGTGAAGGGTCAAGAGCACAACTAAAGCAAACGCTAACCACCATCATGGTGACTTTAAAATGTACAATTTAAATGATTTCATTAAAATTGAAATTATATAAAGTAAATCTGGTTAGTTTTAAGTGAAGCTGGTAATAAGTGTACGGTCATGCGTTTCACCTTTTTGTTTGGCAAAATGACATCAGCAGAGGTCAAAATCTTGACATCAAATTGACATCAACACTTTGACGTCAATATGACTTTCATTTTTGACCTATTTCGTGACGCAATTTTGACATCAATGTGATGTCATATTGATGTTAAATTGACATCAAATGCCCACTGGGAAATAAATTAAATATTTCCTGCTTTAGATCTGGGACGTCATAGAGAAGCATGACACCGGCTGTACGGCAGGAGGAGGAAGGGACAGTATGGGGGTTTTCAGTGATGCAGGTCTGATGTTTGAGTCCAGCACCGCAGGAGGAACCAACACCAGAACAAGTATATATGTATATTTGTAATTTCTTCAATTTTAATAAAAATACCAGTATATTTTATTTTATTTTTCACTAAAATGAATCCATAGGGGCAGTTTCCATGAACATACAATTGAAATCACTTTCTACAGATTTATGAATGTCTCCATTCTATTATGTTTATTCATTTAAGTTGGTATAATCGGCGCTAGAAAAGCACTGCACCAAGTTCAATTGTAGTGAATTCCCTCTCACACATTAGATTGCCATATGCTAATTTCATTCTAATTAAATTCCCTCTAGCGCCGGAGTGTCCCTTCCTTTCAAAGAGAAGACGGAGATCACCGGGTGAGAATCTGCTCTTATGATTCAACCCTTTTAAAGATTAAACATGTTTTTAAAGTTCATCTCTGCTGTTAAATATGTTGTTTATTTGTCACTGTGGCTTGAATGAACCCTGTATTGGAAAAGTTAACATACACAGTAAATTCCCCGGTGTTAAATTAACACCGCTCGGTGTTCATATGGGAACCACCAGCAGGGTGTTAAAAGTAACGCTGAAGCAGTGTTAAAGTTAATCAGATAATTAAATAATTAATTGAGTGATAATTGTTCGATTATTGAAGACACCTGATGATAACAAGCAGAATCACTGAAGAAAAGAGAAACAAAAGAACTACAACTGACTTCGTGACACAGCTGTAGATGAAATCAACTGAAAAGACATGAAATCGCTCTTATTACAAATTACCTTATTTCTGTCATTCATCTACAGAAGTTATTTTTGGGAATGAACAAATTTTAGATGAAAATGTTTGGTCACCATTATGGTGATCAGTGTTCCCTCTAGTTGGGTGGTTTGACAATTTATAAAAAATGTTATGTTAATTGTTGTCTTTGTAACAGTGTTTACTGAAACACATCATGTGTTACGTAAAAAACCATAAACTAATATATGATGTATATTTCATCATCATCATCATTAAGAAAAAGTTTGACAAATGTCATAACTGACCAAAAGAAGTAACTTGTTATCACCAGATTTTTACCATCAATATTTTTTTTTCAAAGATCAAACATTCTGAATTTTTACTTTTAAATACATTGCGAGAAAATAAACCGAACACACACACACACACACACACACACACACACACACACACACTGACATCAAGAATCAGCTTATGAATCACAACAATGGTTACATGCTTCATGCTGCAATGCATGCTGGGAGCCATTAGTTTTATAATATGGTGGCTCCCAGCATGCATTGCTGCAGGAAGCATGTCACCATTATTGAGATTCATATGCTAATTCTTGATGTCTGTGTGTGTCTTAAATAATTTGCTCCACAATGTTAAAAAAAAAAAAAAAAAAAAAAAAATTCAGATTGTCTGTTCAGTGGCAAGAAATTATCATTGGTGAAAAAGTAATCTTTCAATACCAAATGCCATTTTTGCCAATTTATGAGATTAGTGAATTGTTCTATTTCATGATGGTTAAAACTACATCACTTGATCATCTTTGTTTCTGTCATACTTTGTAACAAAATTATGTGTTTTGGTAAACACTGTCACAAAGACCACAAACTTGCATAGCAAAGCCAAGAGTCAAACTGCCCAACTAAAGCAAACACTGATCACCATAATGGTGAATTTACTAAAACATATTATTTCCAATAAAACATCAACATCTACACCTCTATTAATTGTCAATAACTAGTTGGTAATAAGTGAAGCTGGTAATGCTGTTTGTGGAGTTGTTTAATCCTCCTCTGCTGAGATCTTCACAGATTTAATGTCTTCTTTTATCTTCAGTTGATTTCATCTTAGACTGTTTGAAGTCAGCTGTAGTTCTTGTGTTTCTCTTTTCTTCAGTGATTCTGCTTGTTATCATCAGGTGTCTTCAATGCTCAATCATCGCTCAATTAAACACTTAATTATCTAATTAACTCTAACACTGCTTCAGTGTTACTTTTAACACCCTGCTGGTGGTTCCCATATGAACACCGAGCGGTGTTAAATTTAACACCGGGGAATTTACTGTGTAGAAGTAGAACATAATCTTGAGGATTATCAGAACATATTGATCCAGCTATGATGTCTACAGAGCCCCTAATGCAGGGGTGGGCAACTTCGGTCCTGGAGGGCCACTGTCCTACAGAGTTTAGCTCCAACCCTGAAAAAATCACCTGCCTGTAATTTTCTAGTAATCCTGAGGACCTTGATTAGCTTGTTCAGGTGTGTTTGATTAGTGTTGAAGCTAAACTCTGTAGGACAGTGGCCCTCCAGGACCGAAGTTGCCCACCCCTGCCCTAATGGAAAAAAATATGAGGAAGAAAAAAAAATATGAAAATGCTTTTGCTTTCTCTCACAAATGTATGGCATTCCCCTGAGAAACTTTCAGAAAATAAATAATTGATTAAACAGTGCAAATACGATAGGGCTCTCACCAATCAAGGCTGAACCCTGATACATTTTTACTTGACTTGATTGTTTGTCCTTTTGCTCTAAAATGTATATTCTGTCACATTTTTATCTGTTACAACAGGTGATGATGAATATTATACAGACTCTGATGAGATCGTGTCACGTACTCAGTTCCCTGAGAGTTGGCTTTGGGAAGAGATTGATCTATGTGAGAATTGGTGAGTAGGAGACTTTTAGACAAAAGCCGTCAGTTGAGCATCGTTCATAGTGTGTGTGTGTGTGTGTGTGTGTGTGTGTGTGTGTGTGTGTGTGTGTGTGTGTGTGTGTGTGTGTGAGAGAGTTTGTGTGTGTGTGTGTGTGTGTGTGTGTGTGTGTGTGTGTGTGTGTGTGTGTGTGTGTGTGTGTGTGTGTGTGTGTGTGTGTGTGTGTGTGTGTGTGTGTGAGAGAGAGTTTGTGTGTGTGTGTGTGTGTGTGTGTGTGTGTGAGAGAGAGAGAGTCTGATAGTAAACAACCATTAAAATTTTCCTCATATCTCAGTCCAGCACCAGTCAGAGATAAAGTGATCTACCTGAAAGACTCTATTACTACCTGGCAGATCTTGGCTGTCAGTCTGTCACCAACACTTGGTAAGATGAAGCTGCAAACACAGGATACATGGTCTGAAAATCATCATCATCATCCAGGAGCTGCTGCTTTAAACCCTTCTGTGTGTCTGTGTTCCTCCTCAAAGGCATCTGTGTGGCAGAACCTGAGGAGATTGTAGTTTTTAAACCATTTTTCATTGACCTCAAGATCCCTTATTCAGCTGTGCGCGGTGAACAACTGGAAATCAAGGCCATTATTCACAACTACACACCAAAGAAGCAGAAGGTGGTATATATGATTTGATATTAAAAAAATAATGTTCATCATAAAAACTATTTCTGCTGGAGTCAAATCATAGAAATATTAGAAATATCCTCTGTCATCACACATTTCATGTTCAGATGAAATGCATTTACTTTGGATGAAGTTTCCTCTAGATATTGAAGTGATTTGTGTATTACTTTTCACAGGTGCGTGTGGAGTTTATGGAGACAGAAAATGTTTGCAGCTCTGCCAGTAAGAAAGGCAAATACAGAACAACAGTAACCATTGACAAAGACTCCAGCATAGCGGTTTCATATGTGATTATTCCCATGACACTGGGACATCATGATATTGAGGTGAAAGCTTCAATATCTGGGTATGAGGATGGAGTGAGAAAGACCCTGAAGGTGGTGGTACGTCTGATGGGATTTCTGTCAATTTTGATTAGGTCATTCATTAATATAATAATCAATAGATGTTTTTTTCTCTCTCTCTCTCTCTCTCTCTCTCTCTCTCTCTCTCTCTCTCTCTCTCTCTCTCTCTCTCTCTCTCTCTCTCTCTCTCTCTCTCTCTCTCTCTCTCTCTCTCTCTCTCTCTCTCTCTCTCTCTCTCTCTCTCTCTCTCTCTCTCTCTCTCTCTCTCTCTCTCTCTCTCTCTCTCTCTCTCTCTCTCTCAGTCTGAGGGTGTGCTGATTCCATTACATAGACTAAACGTGGAGCTCAATCCTGTTAAGAATGGTGAGATTTACTGTGAACCATACAATTACATTACTGTGTTATACTTCTATTATACAACATTACACACATTATACTTCCAGCCAATGAAAAAAAAAAAAAAAAAACTTTTCTAAATATCATTATAGTTCGAGTTAATCAAGAGACCAGAATGAACTCCTACACTTTTGTAGTTACTCCTACTCTTACTCACCAAAAGCGTACAAAATTTTACCAACTCATTACTCTTCCTCCATCTTCCTCTTTGTCTTTGTTTCTCATCCCAAATGGAACAGGGGAAACACCTATAGTTATTAAAGCTGAAACACCAGCTGATCGGGTTCCAGACACACCTGCTTACACCTACATCTCAATTACTGGTAAGGAAAAATATGTTTTCATGAATGTGCAACATCCATCTATTCCTCCGGGAGTTTTAGCACTTGTATGAAGATTGTTCCTCAGTACTTAATGCTGGGACTGGTTTGTAATTGGGGTTGAACGACTTCAGACTTTTTAAAGTCGACATTTATGTGATGAAAGTCGAGTCGACTAGTCGCTGATGACGTCATTGATGAACAGATCAGCTATGGCATATGACGCTCCTGCATAACAGCTTATTTTTATCAGTTCTTTTGTCTTTTTGGATTATTATGTTTATCACAGATTTCTGCTCCTTCTAAATCAGATATAGATAAAGATTACATATAAATGAATGCATTAGTGTGAGAGAGAGTCATTGCGTGTGAATTAATTTGACCTGGCAGCGTCTCTCCACTAATACTGAAGCTGTGGGTTTTAGTAACCAAGACATATATGGCAGGACAGTTTTTAGTTTCTAAGCTATTTTATTGATAAATCACAGAACAGAGTTTACAATACATTACTGCACTACAGAAAGATTCTGTACGCGCGATCATCACGTGATATGTGCGCGTTTGTGTGTGTGTGTGTGTGTGTGTGTGTGTGTGTGTGTGCGCGCGCGCGAAATGCAGCAGCAGAATCCCAGATAGCATACATATCCGGGCCTTATCTGGGCCAACTATGGCACATATGACTCAGTACTGGCAGTGGGAAAGGTCAAATGGGGCGTATCTGGGTCACATCAAACTGGTTCTCAAGCAGATTGCCTGTCAATCAAACTCCCTATAAAGGGTGAAATTTCCAGCTTTCCGTGTTTTCACTGCACTGTTAACCCTTGCTGTAAAAAAAGGCCACATTCTGACAATATCATACCATTTTCCATTAAAACAGTAATATATCGTAGAAAACAAAACTAGCCTACAGGAATATACTGTAAATTAACAGCGCTCAAAGTCGACACTCAGAGGCTGTTTTCTCAATCACACCCTATACCCTCATTCACTATTCCCTACATTAGTTCACTAATATAGTCCCCTTGACAGAGTGAATGAAAAGAAGTGAGTGAATTGAGACACTGATGAACACCTGATAAGCAGAATCACTGAAGGACAGAGAAACAAGAACAGAAAAAAGAGAAACAGAAAAACTACAACTGACTTCCAGCAACACTGAGTGTGAAAACAGTTTACGATTATTTCTTTCATACATGTACAAAAGTTCTTGTTGAGAATTAACAGAGATTTAGTTAATAATAAAGTTTGTTGTCACCATAATGGAGATCAGTATTCGCTTTAGTTGGTCTCTTGTCCCTTGACTTCTTACCATTCATCTCTCTCTGGCTTGAAGAAAAAGTCAAGAGGAACTTGATCAGATGTTTTGGGGATTTTGTGATGATGTCACAATTATCCTGGACCTGTCTGATTCTCTGATCTTTCCTGTGTATGTTATTTGAATTAATGGGTATTTCATATTTTGAAAGTATCTGTGAATCTACAACATGAAATCAATATTTCTGTAATCAGGTCTTCTGAAGAATATCATAATCATATAGTGCTTTAAAACATTTTTAACTCCTGCTTGACTTAGACACACACAGACATCAACAATCAGCACATGAATCTCAACAATGGTGACAATCAAAAGTTTCATGTCGCAGTGCATGCTGGGTTCCAGGATTATATAAAACTCCCAGCATGCACTGCTGCATGAATAAAAATAAATAATATTTTGTCACCATTGTTGAGATTCATGTGCTAAATTGTGATATCTCTGTGTTTCTAATAGACAGTGTAGATCTGTTTCTCTGGTTATGCATGATGTGTAAAAAAAAAAAAAAAAAAGAGTTACTGTAATTTATTGCTGTGGTTTCACAGTGGTGCTAATGTAACACTTTTGATTGAGGATTAAACTCTGAACGAGTGAGAATGAATTCCTTAGTGAATGAACAGGCTATATAATGATTTTGTCATCATAATCATTATAACTGCAATCATTCATAAACTGTGTGTGTGCACAAGTGTGATCTGTAAACACAGCTCAAGCAGTAAAAGAAACACTAATGTTTTAGCATCAGCAACCCAACTAAAGCAAGCACTGATCTTTATAATGGTAACTTCAAACCAAACATTTTCAATTAAACATCTCAATAACAACTTCTGTAGATGTATGACAGAAATAAAGTCATACTGGTTAATAATAAGTGTAATAATGTGTAATGGCTGGAAGTCAGTTGTAGTTCTTGTGTTTCTCTATTTTCTGTTCTAACAGCAGGTGTTCATCACTAATGCTCAACAATCACTTACATATTCTCTTAATTATCTCACTGCAACACTATCTCAATGTTACTTTTACTCTTTGTAGTGTGGATTTTCCTGTGGGGTTGAAAGGGTTAACAGTGAAAGATAAAAAAACACACCCACAAAATGTATTTTAACAGTAATAAACTGTAAATTATAAAACAGGTTTATACTGGCAACACTGTTGCCAGTAGTTTACTGTAAAATATTGTTTTTTGGGTCACCATTGTGCTGAAGAGTAGAGCCTGTGCTTCAGTCCTGGGGTCCGTTCTTCGTACGTCGCTAACTCATTTAGCTTGATTTGATTGTTGGTGATTTGGCATGATCTTGGATTGTTTGGTTCTTCGACGCTCATCCTGGACTTGCTGTCATAGCAACATGTGCGCAAACTTAAACCTGCTCGGGAGCAGGCTTATTTCATGTTAACAGGATTAGATCCCGGCTTCATAAGCGGAGCTGATACGGGAAGTCCAGCGCAGCGCGATAGTGCATTTTCTTTCGATATATATTTTTTCTCGTGATTCGTGAGATTGTTGTTTTTTGTCGCTTTTATGTTTAAAAAACAGTTTTAGTTTTTTTTTTTTTTTTTTTTTTTTTTTTTCCGAGCCACTTAAGACCCAAATGTTGTAGGCTAAAGCCGTTTTTTTTTTTTTTAGGCTATCATGATTTTTTATGAAGATCATACAATCATGACCATGCCGATTACAGATATGTCACTCAGGCTTCACTAACGTGATTGGTACCATAGACTATAGGCTACCATAGACTGCCATCAAGGCCTCAATGAAGGGGATTATGTGAACAGAAAGGGGGTTCACAATGTAAATGTGCAGCCCAGTTACTATTGTGATTCTTAATATTCCAGATTAGTAATATTATATCAAATAAAAAAAAAAAGGCAGTTGACTAAAATCTTCCATATCACAAATGTGAAAGCAAAATGGCCAGGATCTGTGCATGACTTAAGAATTTTCAGAGATTCACATTTATGCACATTATTTGAAAGTGGTAAGAAAAGTTCCACAATTAAATATCAAGCTCACTGTATTACATACACTTATGCTGATCCTAACAGAACTGCATTTTTTCATAGGTGATTATGACATGTTCCTGCAGACAGGTGTTTTATGACCCCATTCCCTGACCCAAACCAGTTACAATGCAGCTAGCCAGGACACACAAGGGCACACAATGAAATGAACTTTGGCTAACTAAAGGGAAGATGTCAGTGTCTGAAAAGTCTGAGGGTTGCACACCTGACAGGGCCTGTGACATTGTTGCATGTGCCATATCACACAACATTGCCCCCTAAAAAAAACACTTTTCATTAAATGTTTAATAAAAGACACATATGCTTAGTTCCTTGAGTTTTATTTCAATTGTTCTTTGTAAAGAAAAGCCATGCAGTGGTCAAGTGCCTGCAACAAGAGATATTAGACACATGCCTCATGCAACAAATAAAAAGGAGACGTTGGCTATACACTGCCCACCTGTAGGCCTATGTCTCCTCTGTCTGTGCAGACTCTTCTGTAGGCCTTTCTGTAGATGTGGAATCCTGCAACTTATATTGCAGCCATAAAGCATACAAGTATAAATTAAGTAAAGTTATTTATGCACTTACAGGTAGGCGAGTTCCTCCATATGACAGTTATCTGAGAGGGTTTATTCACTGTCCAGTGCAATGGAAACAAATGGACATTACAAAGTCTTATACTTTCTTTCCTTTGGAAAGTTAGAAAATGTCCACTTACTGCACATATTTCAGCCACCACTTTCTTGGGAACAGATACAAGTGTTGGTGTATTATGTAAAAGTGCACAAAAGAGGAAAACACAATGTCATTACAATGAACTGGGGAAAAATGTGATCAATAACTCATGGCAAAATATTTTTACATTAACATAAGTTTATCAGTTTTCACTTTCACAAGTCAAAGCAATTCATCATTACTCAAGATTTAACATTTGAAATGACTATACAGCCTTAATTTAATGCAGCAAAAATTATTTTACAGTGTAGGCTACTAAGATCTTTTGATTTTTTTTTCTCAGCCTTTTTCTTGGTTGCTTTTATAAACAGACAACCATTTATTTAACAGTGCCTTTTATAAAAGAGACTATAATTTAACAAAAAAATACCATTATGTAGAATATTTTTGTACTTCACTT
Source organism: Rutilus rutilus (assembly GCA_021464565.1). Classification (NCBI taxonomy): domain Eukaryota; kingdom Metazoa; phylum Chordata; class Actinopteri; order Cypriniformes; family Leuciscidae; genus Rutilus; species Rutilus rutilus. The sequence continues at coordinate 16,449,822 of JAJAQA010000002.1, read as the reverse complement.
TTATTTGTTCCCATGTTCTAGTATGATGACTGACATTACAATGCACAAAGTAATTATGCAATTATTAAAATACAAATATATAGGCTAATAAGTGATAAAAACATCTAAAATTGCCACTTCTAACGGATTTAAATTGTCTGCTACTTTTTGCCAGCCCTCTCTCCTGGCTTTTGCAGACTTTGAGGTGTTCCCTGGCGTTTTGATTAAACATTAAAATTCCGAATAAACTTTGACTATTAGTTCTTGCTCTGCTGAGGAGAAAAACTGTGCGCACTCTTTGGCCACGCTGAACAGCCAATAGCAGCGTTGCTGATCAATGTTTCGATACATATCCCCTTTTAACCAGCGCATGAACGCGCAATTATCTCAGATAACAACAAGTGTGTTCGAAGAACCGAGTTAGCCAGATCATGATTCGCACGATGATATCATCTTGGATGTGTCATTTGATCTCGGATGTAATAAGCAATGTACGAAGAACGGGCCCCAGGAGAAGTTCTACAAGCATTGATGATTTGCTGCATGTTGCTTTATTTAACAGGTGGTGACTGTGTAGTTGCTGGTCCAGGGGAAATCTTTTTATGTTCAATAGTTTTTTTACTGGTTTCAAATGAAAGAAGTTCACAGTATTACTTTGCTCCAGGGTTATTATAGTTTTGCATTTTTCATTAGTTTTTATTTTTATTTCGTTTTGACTTTTTGTTTTCAAATTCAGTTTAGTTTTAATTAGTTTTTAAAGTGGGTTTGCTAGTTTAGTTTAGTTTTTATTTTTTGAAAATGCTTAGTTTTAGTTTAGATTTTATTAGTTTTAGTGTTAGTTTTAGTCTTTTTTTGTAATTTGGGTTATTTGTCAGGGGCAAGATTCAAAAAAGTCAGAAAAAGTATTGTGTAATAATAAAAACATAATACAATTTTAGAAAAAAATTCACACCCCATTGAAATTCCTTTACCTCTTACAAAATCCACACGCCGTACCAAAAATCTACACATCTTCTATACAGAATTCTCACCCTATACAAATACCACAGCTGTACGATTTCCACACCCTATACTAAATTTACCCTATGGGGAGAGTGGGGTGATTTGTGCCAGGGGGGAAGTAGTTCCAACCCTTGTTTCTGGAAAACCATAGAAGAAATTGGTCATGTGACCACATAATTTTGAAAAGCAATCACTTTTACTCATCCTCCAAAGAAGAGAGACACATGGCATGAGAGTTAAGCACATTTCAAAGTAAAATTTCTATGATTAAGGTTTTTTGATTGTAGTTTCTGAACAATTATAGACAAGTTTGAAAACATTTCACACATGTTTTAGTGCTTTAGTAGGCTACACAATGAGTCTATACAGTTAGCATGATGTTAGCTCTTAACTGCTGGATCATGCTAGTTTTTCAAACTTGTGGGCCTGGGTTAAGTTGTGCCAGATCCAGACCACCTAGACCTACATACTCACAGGGGATAATCTTGAGAAGTGAGGAGATGGGCATGCCTCATCATTGTTTGACTTAGGCCTGCCTGCTATTTGTTTAATTTAGCTAACACTGATTTCAGTTTTGAGTTTGCACTATGTTATTAAAGAGAAGTTTTATTCCGTTTTTAAGTGGCCTATGTCACAATAGTATGTTTAGAAATTAGCCTAGTCACTTTATTCTTATATGTTACATAATTGACTGACAGCGCTATGTCAACAGGCATCTATTGCCAAAGCCTTTTTGCCTGAAATGATTCACAAATATCATATATTGTGTTGCTATGGTGCTCTAAATGGTTGCTAGGGCATAGCTTGATAGCTTCACAATGATCCTGAGAGACTGATTGGTCGTCTGAGTAAAATGAGCCCACCCCCTTGTCTCTATGACACTGTGATCCAGAGTTATGTTCAATACAAAATCCCTATGCAATTGACCATAGTAGGAAAAACGCATGCTATGGTATTCCAGGGTGACAATATCTAAATAAACCTTAAATGAGTAATTTTGTATTGAATTTGTTTTGCTTTCATATAGCATTACAGTTCATAACATTAAAATGTTCTGTTTTACTTCAGAAATCACTGGCACAATTTACCCCAATGTATTCCCCTAAAGGCACAACTTCCCCCACACCAGGGGCAAGTTGTGCCATGAGACCACTTTTTCCCCAAAAGCTATATTTCTGAAACAATTTATTTCAGATCCAAAGTTATTGTTCTCAGGGATGCACCACATCCTGAAATATATGTACATCGTTAAGTTGAAGGAATTACTGCCATGGCCTCACTTTAAAGTCACTTTGAGTAAAAACTGGCACAACTCACCCCACTTTCCCTACAGTCAATAGCCTACTCATCTGGATTGAAGCAGCAAACATTAAGTGTAAAAGTAAAAAAATGACATAACATTATTTAATATTTGAATCAAAGCTTATATAGTGTTTTGACATCGACAACCACAACCAAAAAGTGCATTTTACCTCAAACTTGCGACTAGTTAACTTTCTAAAAAAGGCGCAATCGCTTCTCGGGTCGACATTAACACACTGACAAAATTATATTCAGAATTTAAAATATTTTGATACCACTTTTTAATGTGTGATTGTAAGGTGTTCACGAGATAGAGATACTAACCTTTAGCGAACTTGCTTTCAACGTCGACCGAACACTCGATCTCATGGAGACGCGGTGTGCACGGAGGGGAGGGGCTGTGTGTGTGTGTGTGTGTGTGTGTGCGCGCGCATGTGAGAGACGCATGAGTGACAGAGACGGAGGGAGAGCAGGGAAAGGAAATGCAGCTGAACGAATACGCTGCGTGTTTTAAATCGCGTTAAAAAATGAAAGACCTTGACAAAGACGAAAACTAAGGACATTTACTCTATAATTTTATTTTATTTTAGTTAGTTTTGCCAAACACACATTACAGTTTTAGTTAGTTATCGTTTTTTTGTAATGCCTTGTTTTTATTTTTATTTCAGTTAACGACTAGTTTTCGTTTTTTCGTTAGTTTTCGTTAACGATTATAACCTTGCTTTGCTCACACTATTAATGCATTATAAATTTTAGTTAATACATTTAAATGAAAGTTGGTCAATTTAAGGCAGTCGGCTTCTGCAAGTGAAATTAGTTAACTCGAGTTTTAGTGCATTTTTACAGTAACATACTGTAGATTACAGTAAATAACTGTACAATTAACAGTATATTACTGGCAACAGTGTTGCCAGTATTTTACTGTAAAAAAACCTGGTAAGGTCTAACAGTGTGTTATACGGTAGGGCACGCTATTACACATCTTCTGAAAGAGTACAGAATCTCTAGATCAAAACACATGCAGAAACATGCAATCTCATATCATGTGCATATTTAAAATAATATGATCATCAACATGAAACAGCATCAAAACTGCCTAATGTTACTGAATGAAATGTAAACCCAGGATGAGCTACAGGACTGTGAAGCTTTAGGGGTGTTGATGGACTCGATCTACTCCATCTGTGTTTTGATCATTGTACTGAATCCAATCTGGATGTAGTCTTTGACAAAAAAAAAAAAAAAAGAATGCATGAAGCTAGAATAAAAAATGTATGTATTTTTGGGAAAATGATCAAAAACGCTGTGTATCCTGCGTTAAACTTAAAGAATTTGAAATTGTGCAGATACAAAACCAAACAGTGTCAAAATGTTGCATAAATATTCCATCCTGACACAAATAATAAAAAACTGAATTCTCAGCCTGCTCTTTCCTCCTTCCAGGTGAAGAGATCTCTCAGACAGTCGAGCAGGCCATCAGTGGAGACTTCATGGGTCGCCTTATTGTCCAGCCCAGTGGTGATGGAGAGGCAAACATGATCTTAATGACTCTACCTGTCATTGCCGCTCATTATCTGGACAGCACCAATCAGTGGGAGGCTGTTGGAATAGACCGGCGTAATGAAGCCATTAACCATATCAACACAGGTCAGCAGGACAAATAAATGGTCAATTCAGGTTGATTGGGACACATTTTGCCATTAAGATGACTAGGAAAATGTGTCCCAATCAACCTGAATTCACCCCTAAAGAAAATGAAATAAAATCAAAAGCACACTCAAAGATGCTCTCATGAAAAATGCAGAAAATATATGTAATAAATACATTTTCTTTCTTTATCTTGTTTGTATGAAGGTTATCAACGGCAGTTGAGTTACCGTAAACCAGATGGATCTTATGCTGCCTGGATACAGAGGCCGAGCAGCACATGGTAAAGTCAGTTTGTTTCGTTTCATGCCTGATTTTGCTTGTCTTACATATTTTATTATTTAACATTGTTTTAATATTAAAAAATCATTATTACTTGTTTTTTATTTGATTTATTTATATATTTCTGTTTGTCTGATTTTAAGGCTGACTGCATATGTTGCTAAAGTCTTCGCCATGGCCAGTAACTTAATTAATATAGGAGAAAATATGCTCTGCAGCGCCCTCAAGTGGCTGGTTCTCCACAAACAACTGGCAGACGGCTCCTTTAAAGAGGATTCACCTGTAATTCATGGAGAGATGGTGGTAAGTTGAATGTGGCCTGTTTGTGTTCACCTGTGTTCAGAAAAGATTGATGAAATAATCCAGAACCAGGTATTTATTTCTCTGTGCTTGTCAGCAGTAACACATGAAATACCAGAGGTGTAAAGTCCAGGGGTCAGAAAGTAAAAGTCCTGCCATATGTGTATTCCACCCATGAACTCAGGCCTTGTCCACACGGTCACGGGTATTTTTATAACCGTGACTTTTTTTACGCGGTTCGGCCGTTCGTCCACACGGAAACGCAGTATCAGGTCACTGAAACCGAACATTTTTGAAAACCCCTGCCAGGGTGAGGATTTTCAGAAACGCCGGTTGCAGTGTTGTCGTGTAGACAGTAAAACCGGGGTTTTTGCTTCTGATTCAGGCTTCTGATTGGCCAACGCGGCTTTACGATTGCCGCCTGCTGTGGCATGCTCTTGACAGCGCTTGATAGCGTGTTTTTGCGTTTTCATGTAGGCGGATATTTCTTTTAAACCGAGCATGTGTGGACGGGATTTTTTTTTAAACGCAGGAGGAAAAACCCCGGTTATAAAAATACCTGTGTCCGTGTGGACTAGGCCTCACACAGCAAAAACTCCAGTGTTAGATGAACTCTCCTGGGAGTTTTTTAGCTCCAGACTCAAGAGTGTTAAAGTTAATGAGATAATTTAGTGATTGAGTGAGTGATGATTGAGCATTATTGAAGACACCTGATGTTAACAAGCAGAATCACCAAAGGAGAAAATCTCATTTTTTAAGTTACCATTATGGTGATCGGTGTTGGCTTTAGTTGGGCTCTTGACCATTAAAATAATAATGATAGATTTTGATTGGCTGTTGTATCTGAGTTATAACTAACAGATGAATAAAGAGAAAAGTTGATCAGGTGGTGTTGGTTATGTTTTGACATAATCATCATTTGACCTGAATCACAAAACTCATTTAGAGAGTTAGGTTTTCCTTGTTGATTACAACAGCCTGTGATTCTACAGTATACTATTTTCAGCATTTTCAATATATTGATCCAAAAGATTTCTAAAGTTGTTCTGATCAAAAGGCATTGAAGAAGTATTTTATTTTTTAGACACACAGACATCAAGAATCAGCCTGTGATTCTCAACAATGGTGGATCACTGTGATGCTGTGGTGACCAATAATACATATAAGTCAGAGATTAGGCTCTAAATGAGTTCATTGATTCAGGTCAAATGATGATTATGTTAAAATATAACCAACATCACCTGTTTACCTTTTCTCTTTGTTCATCTGCCTGTTATAACTCAAATACAGCAGTCAAACTAAATCTAAAGTTAAATATTTAAAGGTCAACTGCCCTTGATCAAACATTGATCTCCATAATGGTGACTAAATTGTGATTTTTCTCCTTCAGTGATTCTGCTTGTTAACATCAGGTGTCTTCAATAATGGTCAATCATCACTCAAACAATCACTTAATTATCTCATTAACTTTAACACTCTTGAGTCTGGAGCCAAATAAACTCCCAGGAGAGTTCATTTAACACAGGAGTTTTTGCTGTGAGTTGATTTCACTAATTAGTTCTCTCTCCTGCTGAATTAGCAAATCCAGGTGATTGGAACAAAATACTGAGGAGGACTTTTACTTTCTGAACCTGGACTTTACACCTCTGCGAAATACTCACTATAATGAACTAACCATTGTAAAAATAAAATCTTAAAAAAACTGTCAGCTATGACTGCCAAACAAAATCCATAAAATATCCGAATTGAAATAAAGTGGAAAAAACTGAAACAGAAATTTTCCTTGAATGTTTTATAGAAAAAACACTTATTTTACAGCTATTTCCTGAATTATTACGATCCAACACTTTAAAAAAGAACATAAAAACGGTCAAATTTCTGCATTCCGGATGAGGGTGGGGAGAGCATTCCACCAGCATGGAACCGTGAACGAGAATGTTCTGGAAAGTGATTTTGTGGATTTCTGTGATGAAACCACGAGACGTCGCTCGTTGACCGACCGTAGGCTTCTGGTAGGGATGTAGACTCGTAGGAGTGAGTGAAAGTAGAAGGGAGCTGAGCCTGTGATAGATCTGTAAGCATTCTGGCTGCTTTAACTGTGTGCCTCTGAAACATGGCAAAGAATGCAAGAGTAAATCAGATCAGATGATGTTAGGTATTTTTTAGTGATGTCATCATGTAGTGGCCTCAGAGGTGGGAAATCCAGGGGCCAAAGACTATAAGTCCTGCCATATGTTTATTCCACCCATGAACTCAGTCAGCTGATTTCACTAATTAGTTCTCTCTCCTAGTCAGGGGGCCAAAACTGATATTAAAACTTTGTTGGACACTTTTTGGTACAAGTATTAATATTTAACCCCTCAACATGTGTTCTAGCCAGGTTGTCAGCTTAGAAAATGTTTTTTTGTCCATTTTAACACTATATTCTTAAAAGTGGTAAAAGCGGATTTTTTTCCCAAAGTGCTTCCATTTTCTTCCATGTTACCTACTGTAATTTTGGGCAAATGTGCAATATAATCCAACTTATGTGCAAGCATGATCATTCAAAAATAATAATCAATAAATACCACAAGAGTATCACACCACAAGGGGCACTGTTGTGTCAGCACAGCTGTGATTTGGCAGCAGATTGAGGCAGTAGATCCAGAGAAGATGATCACAGCAGGTGTCAACAGTACAGTCTGAACAAAACTTTATAAAGGAGTGAATCACACAATCACACAACAGATTAACTTGATCTATTTGTCTACACAAACATTTACCTCAAGATTCTACCATTCTACCATCAAATGTTGGCAGAAACAGGTAAGCTAAACTGTGTTCCAACTAGCTATATACTTACCAGACATACACTCACCTAAAGGATTATTAGGAGCACCATACTGATACTGTGTTTGACCCCCTTTCGCCTTCAGAACTGCCTTAATTCTACGTGGCATTGATTCAACAAGGTTCTGAAAGCATTCTTTAGAAATGTTGGCCCATATTGATAGGATAGCATCTTGCAGTTGATGGAGATTTGTGGGATGCACATCCAGGGCACGAAGCTCCCGTTCCACCACATCCCAAAGATGCTCTATTGGGTTGAGATCTGGTGACTGTGGGGGCCATTTTAGTACAGTGAACTCATTGTCATGTTCAAGAAACCAATTTGAAATGATTCGAGCTTTGTGACATGGTGCATTATTCTGCTGGAAGTAGCCATCAGAGGATGGGTACATGGTGGTCATAAAGGGATGGACATGGTCAGAAACAATGCTCAGGTAGGCCGTGGCATTTAAACAATGCCCAATTGGCACTAAGGGGCCTAAAGTGTGCAAAGAAAACATCCCCACACCATTACACCACCACCACCAGCCTGCACAGTGGTAACAAGGCATGATGGATCCATGTTCTCATTCTGTTTACGCCAAATTCTGACTCTACCATCTGAATGTCTCAACAGAAATCGAGACTCATCAGACCAGGCAACATTTTTCCAGTCTTCAACTGTCCAATTTTGGTGAGCTCGTGCAAATTGTACCCTCTTTTTCCTATTTGTAGTGGAGATGAGTGGTACCCGGTGGGGTCTTCTGCTGTTGTAGCCCATCCGCCTCAAGGTTGTGCGTGTTGTGGCTTCACAAAAGCTTTGCTGCATACCTCGGTTGTAACGAGTGGTTATTTCAGTCAAAGTTGCTCTTCTATCAGCTTGAATCAGTCGGCCCATTCTCCTCTGACCTCTAGCATCAACAAGGCATTTTCGCCCACAGGACTGCCGCATACTGGATGTTTTTCCCTTTTCACACCATTCTTTGTAAACCCTAGAAATGGTTGTGCGTGAAAATCCCAGTAACTGAGCAGATTGTGAAATACTCAGACCGGCCCGTCTGGCACCAACAACCATGCCACACTCAAAATTGCTTAAATCACCTTTCTTTCCCATTCTGACATTCAGTTTGGAGTTCATGAGATTGTCTTAACCAGGACCACACCCCTAAATGCATTGAAGCAACTGCCATGTGATTGGTTGATTAGATAATTGCATTAATGAGAAATTGAACAGGTGTTCCTAATAATCCTTTAGGTGAGTGTATAGCTAGGCTAATTTACTTTCATAATTACTAGCTTACTTACTAATAGGTAAATTAAGTTTTGTGCAGATGTGTAATGGAAATATTATGTTTTTAATTGATTTGCTGCACAGCAGCCTATTTAACAGTCTGCTATAGCTAAAAGTGTTAATAAGTTTGTTAGATAGCAAAGCCCTCAGCTTATGTCAGAGGACATTGTAGTGATCCACTCAGAAACCAATCAGACTAGTGTAGTGAAAAATTTCTTTGCCTTCAGATGAGATAACATGGATCCAGAGGGAGCTGTAAGCCTAGCGTCCAAAGAAAAACAAATAGGAAGAGATATTGATTGGGAAAAATGTTTCATTTGTCAAGACAAATATGGAAAATACAGCCAAGATAAAGCCCTTTGATTGAAGTTATTTTTCAGGAAGTGGTGTCTTTGTGCTCTTTCTGGAGATTATTGTAGTATAATATTGTGCAATATTTTTGCAATATAATAGACACACACCATTATTTGCATTGCGCTTAGCTTGACCTTGCTTATTCAATCCATTCAGTCTCAAAGGGATGAGACTGACAACCTGAGAGCCAACCTCTGCCAACCTGAGAGCCACTGCTTTGATGGGGAAAAACATACCTTTGCCATACGACTATTACATAGTTATTACTACTAACTAATTACTAACCCCTAACCCTAAAGAAGTGAGAGAGCAGTTTTGTTAGGATGGAATTAATAACTAATAGTGATATGTGAATTAAATATAATTTGTGTTACAACCTGGTACACTAAGTCAAATAGCACCGACCATCATCTACAGTTCTAAATTTCCGCCTTGACATTAAAGTATTATAACTTGTGCAGCATTGCACTGTCTCTCTCTACAAGCTTTAAACTTGGCTTGACTCATTCCCATAGATATGGGTACTGATTGATAGAGGTTTTGGGATACTAGGTTATGTTTCCAAGCTGATATTCACTTTGAAAACTGGTTCTCTTTAGGCGGAGATTGTTTTTTTCATGTTCTAGTTCTGTTGTCTCTTGCACTGTACATTTTTATGAATATGGTCCTTGTGGTTGTGGAGATATTCAACATTTACTGTTGGCATGTCGTGTTGAGCAGGAAACCAAAAAATTGGCCTGAAATTGCTTGTACAAGTCACAAAAAAAAAAATTCAGCTTGACAACCACCCTAATATCTTACCTATGGTTGTCTTCTAACTAAAAAAATAGGGTGACAGCTTGTACCAAAACATGTCCGCAAAAGTCTTAACGGAAGCCCTTTTCAGAATTGGCCCCCTGACTATCCTGCTGAATTAGCAAATCCAGGTGATTGGAACAAAATACTGAGGAGGACTTTTACTTTCTGAACCTGGACTTTACACCTCTGCATAGCAATGCCACATGTCAGCCAAGAGCAAAGAAATAAACCAGAACTGGACCTTATCGTAGCCAAAATAATCTGTGTATATTAAATATGGAGTAATTTCAGCCACAGTCTCAGATGAAATCAACTGAAGAGAAAAGACATTAAATCTGTGAAGATCTCAGCAGAGGAGGATTAAACAACTCCACAAACAGCATTACCAGCTTCACTTATTACTAACCAGACTGACTTTATTTCTGTCAGACGTCTACAAAAGTTTTTATTGAGAATTAACAGAGGTTTAACTCTATTGTGTTTCATTTGAAATCAATAATTCTATTCTAATAATTAGCAAGAATGTAACACTTTTGATTGAGGATTAAACTCTGAATGAGCGAGAATAAATTCTTTAGTGAATGAACAGGCAATATGATGAGCTTGTCATCATAATCATTATTACTGCAATCATTCACAAACTGTGTGTGTGCACAAATGTGACTTGCAAAAACACAGCTCAAGCAGCAAAAGAAACACTAATGTTTTAGCATCAGCATCCCAACTAAAGCAAGCACTGATCTCTATAATGGTAACTTCAAACCAAACATTTTCAATTAAACATCTCAATAACAACTTCTGTAGATGTATGACAGAAATAAAGTCATACTGGTTAATAATAAGTGTAATAATGTGTAATGGCTGGAAGTCAGTTGTAGTTCTTGTGTTTCTCTATTTTCTGTTCGTGTGTTCCTCTTTCCTTCAGTTATAACACTAATGCTCAACAATCACTTACATATTCCCTTAATTATCTCACTGCAACACTGCGTCTGTGTTACTTTTTGTGTTACTATTTCTGCAAGTAAAATTAGTTAACTCGAGTTTTAGTGCATTTTTACAGTAACATACTGTCCCACATAGCAACTTTGTGTCGGCCCAGATCCGGCCCACATCTGGCACACGTGGAAAGATGATCTGGCCCACATGCAGCGTGGAATTACAGCACTTGGGTGGATCACTCCTGTTTGCCAAATCTGGGCCACAAGCAGGCCATAGCAATTCCACATGTCAGCCAAGAGCAAAGAAATAAACCAGAACTGGACCTTATCTGAGCCACAAAATCTGTGTATATTAAATATGAAGATGTGGGCCGGATCTGGGCCGACACAATGTTGCTATGTGGGCTCAACCAGTGTGTTATTGTTTTTGACACAGGGAGTTAGGGCTGGGCAAGTTATAACTTATGTACAGCAGCCAAACAAAACTTAAAGTTAATAATTTAAGGGTCAAGAGCCCAACTAAAACACACACTGATCTCCATAATGGTGACTTTAATTATGGTTTTCTCCTTCAGTGATTCTGCTTGTTAACACCAGGTGTCTTCAATGTTGGCAATAAAAGATATTTTGTAAATTTTACTCATTTTAAATGGGTAACTTTTAAGGAATTAATTTGATTAATTATTACTCAATTATGATTTGTTCAATTTAATTACTTTTACAATTAATTACTAATTGAAATAGCCCGAGTAAAGATTACAAGCACTTTCTGTGTGGAAAAAGTTGCCTAGCTTTTTTTAAGTAAATGTCACTCCACATTTTTTTCAGTGTATCTACCGGCTCCAGGTCTGCAGCCTCCCCATATAGAATTCAGCAGGAGAGAGAACTAATTAGTGAAATCAGCTGACTGAGTTCATGGGTGGAATAAACATATGGCAGGACTTCTACTCTTTGGCCCCTGGATTTCCCACCTCTGAGTGGCCTGATTTATCCATACCACCTGAACTCTAATATCTGATTAAGTCGTTAAATATTAGTTGTTAACTTTGCATGCCAGTACTGCTGTGATACTCTGAACGATTTTATGAAGCCATCATACCGAACATTTTTTGACAAGATCATATAGACACACATCCAGGAAATGTACACTTTAGAACCATTTTAAACACTACATCGAGACCCATCTGCGTCATCTTCTCAGTTCTCGCACATGCGTCGTGGTGCTCTCGTGAACTCGCGTCAGAGGCCCACACAAAAGAAAATTAATAGTTGAATAAATTTTATATATATACACTGTAAAAAAAAATCCAAATTTTACAGAAAATAACTGTGATTTTTTGACGATCATTTTCTTTAATTTTAAATTGTAGTCAAAACACTGTAAAATTACAAATAATATCTGTAAAATAAAAATTCAGCTGTTATTTTAGGTATTGTGACATTAATGACAAATTCTAGTAATTCACATTTTTTATACAGAAAATTGATCGTATTTTTAATACAGTATTTTTTTTGTTTTCTTAAATTACATAAAAATGTATGTAAAATTACAAATATAATCTGTAATTAAACAGTAACAAACCAGTTAAATGATAAAATGGTCAGCTCCCCAAAAAACTGTAAAACATCCTAAATTAAATAAACTGAAAAACACTGTTATTTTACAGGCATTTCCTGAATAATCACGATCAAAAACCTTCATTGTAAAAAAAATCATAAAAAAAGGGTCAAATGACTGGCAGCTGCGGCTGCCAAACAAAAACCATAAAATTAAAGTCAAATATTCTAATTTAAATAAACCGAAAAAAAAACACTGTTATTTCACAGGTATTTCCTGCATTATTATGGTCAAATACCTTCATTGTAAAAAAATCGTAAAAAAAGGGTCAAATGACTGGCAGCTGCGGCTGCCAAACAAAAACCATAAAATTAAAGTAAAATATGCTAATTTAAATAAAGTGTAAAAAACTTTAAAATACATTTGGTGTCACCATGATCGAGATCAGTGTCTGCTTTAGTTGGGCTCATGACCCTTGAGTTTTTAACTTTAGTTTTCTCTGGCTGCTTTAACTGTGTATTTGATACACATTTATTATAGCAATAAATGCAGGAGAAAATATCAGATGATCTTGGTCATTCATTGGTGATGTTATAGTCATCATTTGATGAGCTGATTCACTGATATGACAGTCACATTTCAGAATATAATTGCGTAGATTATTTAATATGTAGATGGAATTTAGCTTTATACAAAGTCCGTAACGTCATAATTTTTCACATGACCCTTGAAATATTGTGGTATCAGTATTATAACAATCTAAAAAAAAAAATATATAATATTATACAGATAAAGTTTTGAGCTGGTTCATTTTATTAGTAGCATAGAGACATCAAGAATCAACATATGAATCTCAACAATGGTGACAACCATCAAAGCATTTTGTGACTTTATAGTAATTCAGATTTTTTTTTCATTGTCACCATTGTTGTGATTCATACGCTGATTCTTGATGTCTGAGTGAGTTTATATATGATCCTGTCAAAACATTTTCTGTATAATGACTAAATAAAATCTGAATACTAAAGTCACAGCACTGCAAGATCTTATATAGCAGTTTTGTCATGCAAAATTAACAACTAATATTTGATGATTTAATCAGATATTACACTTCAGATGGCACCAATGAAGCAGGCAACTACCACATGATGTCTATTATCACTAAAAAGTGACCAACATCATATTATCTAAGTTTTTCTTGGATTCCTACCATAACAAATATGCATCAGAGACACACTGTTAAAGCAGCCAGAGAAAAATTAATGTTAATAACTAAAAGGTCAAGAGCCCAACTAAAGCAAACTCTGATCTCCATCATGGTGACACCAAACTTTATTATTTTCAATAAAACTTCAACTTCTAAACCTCTGTTAATTCTCAATAAGAATGTTAGTATGAAAGAAATAAAGTCTGGATTGTAATAAGTGAAGATGCTGAGATCCTGAGAGATCCTGATAGTGTTTAATGTTCTGTTGGGGTTTAAAGTGTTTCTGTATGGTGTGTGTTGTGTGTCACCATTGTGTTGAAGAGTAGAGCCTGAGCTTCAGTCCAGGATGAGCAGAGAAACACTGATGATATGCTGCATGTTGCTTTATTTAACAGACAGTAACTGTGTAGTTGCTGATGCAGTGACGTATAGTCACAGCAAGTCATGCATGTAGTTAACTGCATGTTTTTCAGTAAAAAATTCAGAAAATAAATGTGAAATAACTGTTTCTGTTAAAAGTATTTTGCACTTATTTAAAATTAGGATATTTTATATTAATTTTACGGGTTTTGTATGGCAGCCATTGCTGACAGTCATTTGACTTTTTTTTATGGGATTTGTTTACAATGAAGGAGTTTGATCGTAATAATTCAGGAAATAGCTGTAAAATAACAGTGTTTTTCTGTAAAATATTGAAGGAAAATTTCTGTAAAAGTTTTTTGCACTTCATTTAAATTAGGATATTTTACTTTATTTTTACGGTTTTTGTTTGGCAGCCGTAGCTGACAGTCATTGACCGTTTTTTTACGATTTTATTTTTTACAGTGTATGTATATATATAATTAATTAATTAATTAATTAATTAATTAATATTCTTTTTTTTTTCTTTTTTTTTTTTCATTTTTTCATTCATTCATTCATTCATTCATTCATTCATTTTTTTTTTTTTTTGCACACAAAAAGTATTCTCGTCGCTTGATAAACTTAAGGTTGAGCCACTGTTGTCACTTGGACTATTTTAACATGATGAAAGTCTTAGGGGGTTGGAACAACATTAGGGGTGAATAATTACTGAAAAACTTTTTGGGTGAACTAACCCTTCAACAATCCAGGATTTCTATAGCATGAGATCCTGCAGCATTTTAATTAGAAAGGCTTAAATATTTAATATACACTTACCTAAAGGATTATTAGGAACACCTGTTCAGTTTCTCATTAATGAAATTATCTAATCAACCAATCACATGGCAGTTGCTTCAATGCATTTAGGGGTGGGGTCCTGGTCAAGACAATCTCCTGAACTCCAAACTGAATGTCAGAATGGGAAAGAAAGGTGATTTAAGCAATTTTGAGCGTGGCATGGTTGTTGGTGCCAGACGAGCTGGTCTGAGTATTTCACAATCTGCTCAGTTACTGGGATTTTCACGCACAACCATTTCTAGGGTTTACAAAGAGTGGTGTGAAAAGGGAAAAACATCCAGTATGCGGCAGTCCTGTGGGCGAAAATGCCTTGTTGATGCTAGAGGTCAGAGGAGAATGGGCCGACTGATTCAAGCTGATAGAAGAGCAACTTTGACTGAAATAACCACTCGTTACAACCGAGGTATGCAGCAAAGCATTTGTGAAGCCACAACACGCACAACCTTGAGGCGGATGGGCTACAACAGCAGAAGACCCCACCGGGTACCACTCATCTCCACTACAAATAGGAAAAAGAGGCTACAATTTGCACGAGCTCACCAAAATTGGACAGTTGAAGACTGGAAAAATGTTGCCTGGTCTGATGAGTCTCGATTTCTGTTGAGACATTCAGATGGTAGAGTCAGAATTTGGCGTAAACAGAATGAGAACATGGATCCATCATGTTACCACTGTGCAGGCTGGTGGTGGTGGTGTAATGGTGTGGGGGATGTTTTCTTGGCACTCTTTAGGCCCCTTAGTGCCAATTGGGCATCGTTTAAATGCCACGGCCTACCTGAGCATTGTTTCTGACCATGTCCATCTCTTTATGACCACCATGTACCCATCCTCTGATGGCTACTTCCAGCAGGATAATGCACCATGTCACAAAGCTCGAATCATTTCAAATTGGTTTCTTGAACATGACAATGAGTTCACTGTACTAAAATGGCCCCCACAGTCACCAGATCTCAACCCAATAGAGCATCTTTGGGATGTGGTGGAACGGGAGCTTCGTGCCCTGGATGTGCATCCCACAAATCTCCATCAACTGCAAGATGCTATCCTATCAATATGGGCCAACATTTCTAAAGAATGCTTTCAGCACCTTGTTGAATCAATGCCACGTAGAATTAAGGCAGTTCTGAAGCCGAAAGAGGGTCAAACACAGTATTAGTATGGTGTTCCTAATAATCCTTTAGGTGAGTGTATATACAGTATATATATATGCAGGGGTTAAATTGGGATTTATTATGTGGGGGGGCTCTCCCTAGGGGGGTCCGGGGGTAAGACCCCCCGGGAATTTTTTTTGAAAAATAAACTATTAAATGGCATTTTCTGGAGAGTTTTGTGCAAAGAAATGGAGAAATTGAGTCTTACATGACATGTGAAAAACTGCAAGGTTAAGAGCATATTTGCATTGTTGTAGTATCAACAGGTATTAGGACATTTAGCATTTACATTACTGTTAATCAGCAGTGGTGGAAGTAACGAAATACAAATACTAAGTTTCTGTAGGCCTACTTTACTTAAGTAGAATCAATAGTGCATACTTTTGACTTTACTTCGTTACATTTTGCAGCAATTATTATACTTTCTACTCCACTACATTTCTACAACGTTTCGTTACATTTTCTGATCAGTTTTTCCCCTGCCAAAACAGGGATTGAAATTTTTTTCCTGTTTTCGGTGCTGATGCGGTGGTGACGCGTTCATGTAACATGTGAGGGCGGCGCTGCCAATAAAGCACCTAAAAGCTGTCACAAAGAACCGGTAAAAGTAATGATTAATATGTAAAATATAGCAAGGAGACATTTTAATTGTTTATTAATAAACAAGAGTTTTCTGTGTCAGTGCCCTGCATAGATGAAGTTGACGATGCAATCTTCGCAGTAGTAAACTCGCCAGAGAGAAATGCACATTTCATACGGATTAGGCTACTCAAGCAGCGGTCTGTTTTCTTTCGTTTTGAATTGTTCTGTTTAAAAGAAGACCTTCCAAGCTTTCTATAGATATATTTATCAGGTCTGTCAGGCAAGTATAGCTCCCTTATACGCTGAGTTTCGGTTCATTTATGAGACGAGAGTCCAGTTCACTCGCCGGCGCGTCCGTGTCGTGATTATCTATTGTCTATATCTACTATTTTTACTTCTTGTTTATTACAGACAATTGTTTGATGAAACATAAAATTAAGATAGGCTACAATTAATACAAAACGAAATTCATTTTAAAGAAAGGCTTTGTGCTTTCTGTTTGAGGTCTCAGTGAAAGTTTTAAACAGTCAGTGCCGCTTTCAGAGCGGTCCCGTCCGTAACATTGTTTTTTCCTCATAAATGCGAACATGAAAAATAAAATAAAATGAATATGTTATGGTCTGTGAAGAGCCAACCCTTCTTCATCCGGTGGGTAGTATTACTTTGGTTTGCAGTGTAATTCACAGAATTACAAAAACATATTTTGCCACCTAAAAGTTAAAGATTTTTTGTGTCACGTCCACGGCATGTGTAGCCTATTTCCCTCATATTAAATATAAAACGCTTGATTACACACTGTATTACCTTGTTATGATAGTGACCCACAATGTGCCAAACATTTTTCCTTACCTTGTCATTCAAGGCCAGGGCACTTTTTGTACAACCAACGTTGTGCTGAACTTGACAAAACTGATCTGTTGCTGCAGCGGCGGTCAGCAGCTCGGTTTTTTTTTTTTTTTTTTTTTTTTAATACAGTAGAAGGTTCTGGAACTTGCGCGCTTCCACATCCCGCGCAACCACGGATCTCCCAGGAACATTCATTATTGCTGCGTACATTTATCCATGTTGGAGTTCTGAGTAGTAGTTTATCTGTAGATGCGCATGGCATGCGCGAGCGGTGCACGATCATGGTCGACTGACAACGAGATTAAGCAGCTGAACAAGAGTACGGCCGTGTTCCGATTGTTCTCATCTCAGCTCCGCCGAGACAAAATAGACATGCCATTTCAAAATCGTTCATTTATAATCAGAAATATGTTTTCAAAAGCGTCACTTTCATCAAATTTTATGTGACATAATTTCCAGTAGGCAACTGACTGCAAACGAGCAGGCTTATGTGCCGGGGCTGAGCCCCGGAGAGCCCCGGCCCAATTTAACCACTGTATATATATATATATATTAGGGGTGTGCATTGGCACTGCCCTCACGATTCGATTCGATTACGATTCACCAGGTAACGATTCGATTCAATTCGATTCTACGATGCATTGCAATGCATCAAAATTCTACTGCACACAACAAGGCAAAATTTTCATCAGTCATGAGGCAATACAAGCAGTCAGATATTGAACAACAGATTTTATTGGCTGCTATGTGTGTATTATCACTCTCCTGTATCTTTGACATAAATGTCATTAAATAAAATAAAATTGAATGGTACAGGGTATTGGATATGACATTTTCAAACCTGAAAAAGAAAGCATAAATCACTGCTTTCAGTGCTTTGAATGAGAAATGTTTCTCTTCTCTCTGCTTGAGAACCATTTGAAATTAAATTTAAACTTTATTGTCCAACTCAAGGCCAGAAAATAAACAGTGTTGGGTGTAACGGTTCACAAAATTCATGGTTCGGTTCAATACGATACACTTGTGTCACGGTTCGGTATGTTTTCGATACAGCAAAAAGAAAGAAATGCCAGAGAAATTTCCTTTTTTTTTTATTATTATTATTATTTTTTTATTAGAACTAACATCATAAAGTATGACTTTTTTTTTTCTTTGAGCAATGATGGAGCTATAATTGACTCTTCTTAGGAGCATATAAAACAAAACAGCTCCTTGGAAAAAATTAAATGTAATATTTTGTGCTTATAAACAAATGTTTATTTTAGTTCAGATTAACATTTGAGGGCAGCAATGTTATTCATAATGTCGAAATAAATCCGACATAATGTTACTTGAAAGCATTATAGCCTACTATTCCTGCCAAACTTCCAAAGTTGCAGTTAGTGTTACTACAGTAAATCCATGGTGAATATTGCAGATCTGTGGACACTGGATAGTTCATTCATGTCACAATGTTTCTTCCTGGTTTCCACGTCAGCGCTGTTTGATCCGTTAATAACGGAGAAATGTGAATGTTTCTCACTAGATCTCGCAGCGATGTTATTACTTTAGTGGCGAGTTCAAATGCTTTCTTTATTGGATCTCTTAGCGTTGTGTAGTATAAGATCGGCTCGCGCTGCGTTGGTCCAAACTGATAAACAGTCCGTCACGAGTAGCTCAGTTTCGTTCCGCTTACATTGCGTTTGCCATTTGATGTTGTGGTCGCGCCAGCGTCTACATTATGAGCGCGATTTACATTTTGTAACAACTTACATTTGAAATAACCGTTTGGTTTGAAAATGCGTGCCTTGTACCGAACGGTTTAGTACGAATACGCGTACCGTTACACCCCTAAAACAGTGACATAATCGATAATGGCACTTTGCCGCATCGATGCTGAATCGTGCATGCCCCGCATTGCGATGCATCGCCGAATCGATTATTGTTGACACCACTAATATATATATATATATATATATATATATATATATATATATATATATATATATATATTAATTGTTAAAACATAACCAACACCATCAGATCACAGCCTGTAAAAATGACAACTAGTGGTCAAAATAGGTACTGCAGTCCAATTCAAAATATCAGAGATCAGAGAAAATTGGCAACGTGCAGTATCACAGACCATAACAAAAACAAACATTCCAGCCTGGAAACGCACATTTCAAAGTAAAATAACTGGCTGTAAAAGTGTTTTTCAGAGAAACGAGTATGTGAACTTAGCATGTTTCCTCAATATATGCAAAAAAAGAGAGAAACCCGTATTTTAGAGCGTAAATGGAAACAAACTAATTTAGAGGTCTTTAGAATCGCGTGGAAAGACAGTATGTCACGTTATAAAAAGGCCCTAAAAGCAGCCAGGGCTGAGCACCTCCGCAAACTAATAGAAAATAACCAAAATAATCCAAGGTTTTTATTTAACACCGTGGCTAGACTAACAAATAAACAGACATCACCCGAACAAAATATCCCATTACAGTTTAGTAGTAATGATTTTATGAAGTTCTTCACTGAGAAAATAGAAAACATCAGAACCACAATTGTAAACGTTCAATCTTCAGTTGCGCCTTATAATTCAGCCTTAATTATCACCCCGCAAGAACAATTACAGTGCTTTACAACTATAGAACAAATAGAGTTAAATAAACTTATCACTTCCTCTAAAACAACAACATGTTTATTAGATCCGATACCAACTAAACTACTGAAAGAAGTGTTACCTGTAGTGGAAGAGCCTCTCCTTAATATTATTAACTCGTCTTTATCTTTAGGTCATGTTCCAAGAACATTTAAACTGGCAGTTATAAAACCTCTCATTAAGAAACCACAATTAGATCATAATAACCTAGCAAATTATAGACCCATTTCAAATCTTCCATTTATGTCTAAAATATTAGAAAAAGTGGTGTCCGCTCAATTGTGTTCTTTCTTGCAAGAAAATGATATCTATGAGAAGTTTCAGTCTGGTTTCAGGCCGCACCATAGCACTGAAACTGCGCTCGTTAAAATCACAAATGATTTACTTTTAGCTTCTGACCAAGGCTGTATCTCAATACTAGTTTTACTTGATCTTAGTGCTGCGTTCGATACTATAGATCACACAATACTCTTAGATCGACTACAAAATTATACTGGTGTTCAAGGTCAAGCATTAAGCTGGTTTAGATCATACTTATCTGACCGCTACCATTTTGTCTATTTAAATGGAGAAAAATCGATCATAACTCCAGTAAACTATGGAGTGCCGCAGGGATCTGTGTTAGGCCCTCTATTATTCTCAGTATATATGATGCCACTTGGAAATATTATAAGGAAACATGGAATTAGTTTCCATTGTTATGCTGATGACACTCAAATATATATTTCATCACGGCCAGATGAAAACGATAAATTATCCAAATTGACAGAGTGTGTTAAAGATATAAAAGATTGGATGACGCGTAATTTTCTTTTATTAAATCCAGACAAAACAGAGGTACTACTTATCGGTTCAAAAAACCGCCCACAAAACCTCTCGCAATACAACTTTAATATAGTAGGATGTCCTGTTACTTTATCCTCTACAGTAAAAGACCTGGGTGTTATACTCGATTGCAACCTGTCTTTCAAAAATCATATTTCATATGTTACAAAAACCGCCTTTTTCCACCTTAGAAACATTGCTAAGCTACGTAATATGCTATCAGTTTCTGATGCAGAAAAGTTAGTTCATGCATTCATGACCTCGAGACTAGATTACTGTAATGCTTTATTAGCCGGTTGTCCTGCATCCTCAATTAACAAGCTACAGTTAGTCCAAAATGCCGCAGCTAGAGTTCTTACTAGATCAAGAAAATATGATCATATAACACCGATTTTATCATCACTGCATTGGTTACCTATAAAGTTCCGTATTAATTACAAGGTATTGCTACTGACTTATAAAGCCCTAAACGGCTTAGCTCCAGTCTATTTAACGGATCTTCTATCGCCCTATAATCCATCGCGCTCTTTAAGATCACTAAATTCAAGGCTTTTGGTCATACCTAGGATATCCAGAACCACCAAAGGAGGGAGAGCATTTTCACATTTAGCTCCAAAACTCTGGAATAGCCTTCCTGATACTGTTCGTTGCTCAGACTCGCTCTCCCAGTTTAAAACTAGATTAAAGTCGCATCTCTTCAGCCAGGCATTCATATAATATTTTTAATCTTACAGTCCAAATTACAATCCGGCCTCTAGTTAATAAACGCCAGAGGAGAACTGGCCCCCGACTGAGCCTGGGTTCTCCCAAGGTTTTTTTTTCTCCATTGGGTCACCTGATGGAGTTTTAGGACACTATTAGGTCACTTGATGGAGTTTTTCGGTTCCTTGCCACTGTTGCCTTTGGCTTGCTCAGTTGGGGATATTCTGGGGATATCTAATTTGATTTTATCAATAAATTCCACTAGAAACAAACCTTGTTGTATTATTTTAATTTAATACTGTGAAGCTGCTTTGATACAATCTGTATTGTGAAAAGCGCTATACAAATATACTTGAAAAAAAAAAAAAAAAACATATTATGGTATTTTTATGCTTTAGGAGTGAAAAAGTTACATACAGCACCTTTAAGGGTCAAGAGCCCAACTAAAGCAAACACTGATTATCATAATGGTGATTTAAAAATAGTGATTTTCTCCTTCAGTGATTCTGCTTGTTCACATAAAAAAAAAAAACAAAAAAAAAAAAACCTTCAATAATGCTCAATCGTCAGTCAAATTGTTATTGAATGATTAAAACGCACACATTATATGATTGTTTTGTGATATAGTCTGTTTATGTGTGCTTTATTCCAGGGTGATGTACGAGGCAGAGATGCAGATGTCTCTCTGACGGCCTTTGTTGTGATTGCCATGCAGGAGAGCAGAGAGATCTGTGCTGGATCAGTTCGTGTAAGTGAATTTGTTTCACCTCCAGTGGCCGCTCTGGGATTTCTAAAATAGAGGAAGCACAGTAATAATAGCGATCTTGGGATCCTCTCCCAAAACATTTTTGAAATATTATTAACTGCTTTAAAATGTCTTTTTGAGTCACTTTTAGACATAAAATGTAAAAAACAAAAATGAAACTTGCAGCAAGGAAATATAAATATAATTTCACTCACCTTGCTTATCACCTGAAGAAAAAAATCCATCCTTCTGTTCTTTTTTTTATGTCCGTGTTAGGCCTTTTATTAAAGCTGACTGCCTGTAGTTAACTTAGGCGTGGGGTCTTCCTTCGTTTATAATTTGCAGCTTCTGCTAGAATGAAATCTTGTTAAATTTGTTGGCGATCAAATATTTAATATTTCATCTCTCCATAATTAAGGTAGTTAATTGCTAAGTTAGATTAGCAGTGGGAGCAGTTTAAAATATTATCACATAATTTGTCTCTGCAGTGATTGGTTGATACACCATGAGAGGCTGCCCTCCTCTGCCATGTAGTTTTTCTCAGCACTTACTGCTGAAAGTGAAATACTTGATTGTGATTGGCTATTTTCTTTTAGTAACAGAAGGAAAAGTCTCCAGCTATGGATATGCCTCCGCATCTCTATCCCCTCAGACTCGCATAATTGCACAGTTTTCTGATTTGGACATTCAGGGAAGAGCAGCGGTGCGGTAGTTCAGACTTCAGTGATGTTTTATGGTGTTACTATGGTGAATTTACAAACAAGACATTCACATTCTGAGATATGAAAAGAAACGAATAACATAATTTTATTCATATTTAATCGTCCTTCTCCACCTCAACATTTTGGGTAGGCTGTGGCTCTCTTGCCTCTCCTGAAGAGCCGCCACTGTTCACTGCTCCGATCAAAACAAACGCACATGAGCAGCGGTAGAGAGGGGGAGGAGGCCGCCGCAAGTGAGTTTTTTACGACTGTGTTGTGAAATATACGACCCCCCACAGCTGTAGGGGGAGCTCGTGGGGAAAACATGCGACAACAAAAGGGAAAATCAGCGAAGAAGTGACTAGAGTTCGCTAGAGTTGCCGAGTTCTCCTTTAAGCAAATGCTATATTTTGGAAATAAGACCAAAACATCGCAACCTGCAACAGCTTGACTCATAACTGGACTGATTTTATAGAATTAATTCCATTAAGTCCATAGAATTAAGTCCATAAAGTGACTCCATAATAAAGTGACTTTTATAATTATTATTGGACAAGGCAACACTTTGAAGCATCTTTCCAAGCATAAACCAAACACAGGGCCTCTTTCAAAGGTGGTTTAGTAAAAAAGTGCTGGACAGAACAAATTTTTGGTTGCTAATTTTACTTTCGTCACAAATAGTAGATACCAAAGGGGTTAAATGATTCAAGGCAAGCAAAATGTTTCTATATTAATTCATTACTGTCTAAAACCTTTTTTTTCTGCCATTTGACTGCACTGTTAACCCTTGCTGTAAAAAAAGGCCAAATTCGGACAATATTATACCATTTTCCATTAACACAGTAATATACCGTAGAAAACAAAAATAGCCTACAGGAATATACTGTAAATTAACAGTGCTCAAAATCGACACTCAGAGGCTGTTTTCCCAATCACACCCTATACCCTCATTCACTATTCCCTACATTAGTTCACTAATATAGTCCACTTGACAGAGTGAATGAAAAGAAGAGAGTGAATTGAGACACTGATGAACACCTGATAAGCAGAATCACTGAAGGACAGAGAAACAAGAACAGAAAAAAGAGAAAATCAAGAACTACAGCTGACTTCCAGACACACTGTGTGTGAAACCAGTTTACAAACCAGTTTACGACATGTACAAAAGTTCTTGTTGAGAATTAACAGATATTTAGTTATTGATATTTTATTGAATATAATAAAGTTTGTTGTCACCATGATGGAGATCAGTATTTGCTTTAGTTGGGCTCTTGACCCTTGACTTTATAAAATTAGTTTCTCTCTGACTGCTTTAACTGTGAGTTTATGAAACACATTTGTTATGGCAAGAAAAAGATGATCAGGTATTTTTGCCTGCTGAGATGATGTTATAATCATCCTGGACATGTCTGATTTTCTGATCACATTGAAGCTTTGAATTTATGGGTATTTAATATTTATCATATACCTGTTAACTTACAACATTAAATCCAGCAGTGTTTCTGTAAACACTTATTATAAAGGATATTGAATTCATATAGGTTTTTTCTTTGGTTTTTGGTCATTCTTTGGTTTTGCTAGATGTGTTAAAAAAAAATTGTCATTGTAAATCATCGCTGTAGTTTCACAGTAGTGGTAATATAACAGTTTTGATACAGAATTAACCTCTGAATATGATTATGTCATCATACTCAATTTAACAAACTGCATTCACAAACCGCGTGTGTGTGCACAGGTGTGGCTTGCAAAAACAAAGATGAAGCAAGAGAAAAATTTATATTAAAAAAAAATAAAAAATTAAAGGGTCAGCATCCCAACTAAAGCAAACACTGATCTCTATAATGGTAATTTCAAAGCAAACATTTTCAATTAAACATCTTAATAACAACTTCTGTAGATGTATGACAGAAATAAAGTCATACTGGTTAATAATAAGTGTAATAATGTGTAATGGCTGGAAGTCAGTTGTAGTTCTTGTGTTTCTCCTATTTTCTGTTCGTGTGTTCCTCTTTCCTTCAGTGATTCTGCTTGTTAACAGCAGGTGTTCATCACTAATGCTCAACAATCACTTACATATTCCCTTAATTATCTCACTGCAACACTGTCTCAATGTTACTTTTACTCTTTGTAGTATGGATTTTCCTGTGGGGTTGAAAGGGTTAACAGTATAAGATAAAAAGACACACCCACAAAATGTAAAACTGTAAACTGTAATAAACTGTAAAACTGTAAAAAATAAACTGTAATAATAAAGTAACAACTGTAAAATACAGTAATAAACTGTAAGTTATAAAACAGGTACATACTGTAACACTGTTGCCAGTACACTGTAAAAAAGAATACATTGATTTTATTGATATCTAATTAATAAAAATGAGGCAACAGATTACAAGCAATATTATTAATTAAATTTAACAAATTAGAATTGAGTAATAATTAATCAAATGAATTCCTTTAAAGGTAACCATTTAAAATGAGTAAAATGTACAAAATATATTTTATTGCCAACATTGAAGACACCTGGTGTTAACAAGCAGAATCACTGAAGGAGAAAACCATAATTAAAGTCACCATTGTGGAGATCAGTGTGTGTTTTAGTTGGGCTCTTGAACCTTAAATTATTAACTTTAAGTTTTGTTTGGCTGCTGTACATGAGTTATAACAGCCAGATGAACAAAGAGAAAAGGTGATCTGATGATGTTGGTTGTGTTTTAACATAATCATTATTTCACAATCATTTGGCCTGAATCACTGAACTCATATAGAGTCCAATTCAGTTAAATTAACTTTATTAATTATAGCAGCACTGGCCTTGTACGGCATAATATTTTTTAACTTTTACAATGTAAGGCAAATAATTTCTAAAAAGTTTCTCTTACATAAAAAGGAGACACACAGACATCAATAATCAGCCTGTGAATCTCAACAATGGTGACATTTATAAAGCATGTTGCAGTGCATTCTGGGTTCCACCAATCAAAACTCATTCATGGCTCCCATCATGCATTGCTGCATGAATAAATAATGAGCTTATGTTCAGAGGTGATCTGTTCGTCACCATTGCTGAGATTCATACGCAAAATCTTGATGTGTGTTTGTGCCTAAAAAAAAACATATATTTATTTATTTTTTATTATTGATTTGATCATTTGGATTTCATTGAAAAGGCTAAAAATATTATACTGCTGTAATTAATAAAGTTAACTTAACTCATAAATTGGACTCTATATGAGGTTCAGTGATTCAGGTCTAATGATTGTGAAATAATGATTAAATCACAACCAACACCATCAGATCATCTTTTCTATTTGTTCATCTGGCTGTTATAACTCATGTACAGCAGCCAAACAAAACTTAAAGTAAAAGATTTAAGGGTCAAGAGCAGGGTGGGAATTATACCGCGGCCACGCGGCCATGGCCGCCGTTGCCCTACACTTTGGCCTTCATGCCCCGTGAAAAAAAAATCATCGTACGGCCACAGTGGCCTGTGTGCCCTGGCCCTGTCCAAGTTCCACCCAAGTAGTCTCTGAACTTCAATTAGTTTGTGGATTCGCGCAGGTGCAGTGTCATAATCACATCGATGATCTCACGCATCAAAACAGCAGTGCAAGAAGCATGTAACGTCAGCACCAACAGAAGAACGACACTCTGTTGTCGAAACTGGGGCATAGATATATACACTAGATTTCGCCTTGGCTATGGCATTCGTTCATGAACTGCCGTAGCCAAGGCGAAATCTATGTCTATCTATGCACCAGTCTGCGCACACGTCACACAGCAGGAAGCGCGGGCGCCCTCAGATCACTTGGACGTCGCTGTGTTACAAGAGGTAAAACGATATAAATACTGTTCGTTTTCTCACACAAACCGCTCGTTTCGTGTCTTAGGCCATCAATGTGTACTTACGATGGGGAATTGTTTTAATTTGGACTCTGTGGATGGCTGCTCTTTGAGACCGTGACCATAGACCTGCATTATATGACTGACAGACAAGAACGGTTTGACCTAAAAATATCAAAATCTATTTGCTAGTAGATAAGTGCCCTTTTCAGAAAAATGCCCTATGCAAGGTTCCAGAGGTAACGGCGTCGGTGCACTGAAGCGTTTTTTTTTTTTAATAGTTCAAAGTTACTATAAGATTTAATGTTATTACCTTGACAAACTATAACTTACATCATTAAAAAGATATAAGACTCACGTCAGTATTTGACCACTATTGTATTCTGAGAAATTTATATTGACAGGTATGTCTTAATTTGTGTCAGGAGTTATGAAATGCAAAAATGAGTCGATACCTTTAATATGAATTATGAGCGTCAGACGCTCCCATTCATAAAAAACTCCTGTGCTGTCGTCATGAAAGCGATTCACAAAACAACGTCCCTCACGGCTCTTAGCTCAAAAGTGTGCAGATTTGGAGAAATATTGATATATTCTCAGTTTACATCAGATTTCTATTGACAGGAATAATATTTTATTGAATTTATAGCCAAATGCGTCGATGTAATCATTATGAGCGCTGTATACTGATGTGCTGTGTTTTCAATTCATACCAGCAGCCTGAGGGCGCTCTACTGAACATTATAGTCCATATTTGAAACACATGAAGAAGAGCGTTCGACAATGCAGGAAATTATTCATTTATTGGCATTTGTGTTGTTTCTGAATGCTTTTATTGGCATTTGTGTTGTTTCTGAATGCTTTTATTGGCATTTGTGGTGTTTCTGAATGCTTTTATTGGCATTTGTGTTGTTTCTGAATGCTTTTATTGGCATTTGTGTTGTTTCTGAATGCTTTTATTGGCATTTGTGGTGTTTCTGAATGCTTTTATTGGCATTTATGTTGTTTCTATTGTTGTGTGTAAACCTTCTGAATGTAATGGCACTCTCTCTCTCTCTCTCATTAAAAAATGTTTTTTTTTTATTAAAAAAGTCATAATCCATGTCTTATTCCAAATTAGGATGTTATGCTATCAATCTGAATGGGAAAACCATCGAATTGTATGATGGCCTTTGTGCCCTGTCATATGGCCTTGGTGCCCCTAAAAAAAAAAAAAAGGTGGAGGCCAAATGGCCTTGCCCCTAAAATTACATAATTCCCACCCTGGTCAAGAGCCCAACTAAAACACACACTGATCTCCACAATGGTGACTTTAATTATGGTTTTCTCCTTCAGTGATTCTGCTTGTTAACACCAGGTGTCTTCAATGTTGGCAATAAAATATATTTAGTAAATTTTACTCATTTTAAATGATTAACTTTTAAAGAATTCATTTGATTAATTATTACTCAATTCTAATTTGTTAAATTTAATTAATAATATTGCTTGTAATCTGTTGCCTCATTTTTATTAATTAGATATTAATAAAATCAATGTATTCTTTTTTACAGTGTAGTTTACTGTAAGATTCAGTTTTTCGGGTCACCATTGTGCAGAAGAGTAGAGCCTGTGCTTCAGTCCAGGAGAAGATCTACAAACATTGATGATATGCTGCATGTTGCTTTATTTAACAGACGATGACTGTGTAGTTGCTGGTCCAGTGGAAATCTTTTTATGTTCAGTAGTTTTTTAGTGGTTTCAAATGAAAGAAGTTCACAATAAAACTCTGCTCGCATTATAAATGTTAGTTAATACATTTAAATGACAGTTGGTCAATTTAAGGCAGTTGGTTTCTGCAAGTGAAATTGGTAAACTTGAGTTTCAATTTAGTACATTTTTTACAGTAACATACTGTAGATTACAGTAAAGAACTGTACAATTAACAGTAAATTACTGGCAACAGTGTTGCCATTATTTTGCTGTAAAAAAAACTGGTAAGGTCTAACAGTGTGTATTATTTATGGACCCTTATGACAAAGTTAATCTAAAGAATTGTGATGGGTGAAATCATACAGGTAACAACATAAATTAACCTTGAAGAGTTGGTGAATTATACAGTATGTTGTAGGATGCAGATCTGAGAACTTTTAACCTCTTACACACACTTTTATAGAGTCTGCATGAAAGTATCAGGAGGGCTGTTGCATTCTTAGAAGGTCGACTTCCACAACTGACCAATCCTTACGCTGTTGCGATGACGTCCTACGCCATGGCCAATGCTGACAAACTCAATAAAGAGATCTTGATGAGGCATTCCACCCAAGGAGAAGGTCAGTAACAAGTCATCAAAAAGTGTTTTGCTTTATACAGCATGGAATAATTCTAATCCAAACCCAGTGTAAATAATGGAAAAATGATTACAATTGTGTAGTGTAATGATTGCTGCATGTTGGTGTCAATATCAGTAAAGGAACACAGTCCTGTTATTATTCCTGCTTTGTGTTTGAATCAGCCGGTACGTCCTGGACTGTCGCTGGACAGCATCATCACTCTCTAGAGGCGACGGCCTATGCTGTGCTGGCTCTTGTGAAGGCCAAAGACTTTGATAAAGCAGGAGAGGCAGTGCACTGGCTGCGTTCACAACAGTCTCATTATGGTGGATCTGGCACCACACAGGTACACTAACATCTCATCATCTGACTGTGATAAACTGATGCAGATCTTGTCTTTGAATGCTGTTCTGCACTTTCCAGGCGACCATCATGGTGTTCCAGGCCGTGGCAGAGTATCGCACGCAGGTGAAGGACCAACAAAACCTCAATCTGGACGTGGAGCTGTCAGTAGCAGGAAGAAGCAAACCTGTCAAATGGACCATTAAAAGAGACAATGTGCATTTTACACGGTCAGACAAGGTGAGGATTAAACTCATCAACCTGCTTCAAAATGTGTGCTGCTCATATCAATTGAATGATTTTGTATCATAGTAAGTGAGGAATTTTGGGAGTTTTGTTATTTGTCATCCATCATATTTAATTGTCTACATCAAATGTGTTGTGTTTGGTCAATAAAGTCTTCAGGTATCTCTGCTACACCATGGATTTGATTATCCTGATGACTCGATCGTGTGTTCACTCAACAGGTGGAGATCAACAAGGACTTCAATGTGACGGCTAGAGGAACTGGAACAGCCACTCTCTCAGTGAGTGTTCATGAGCGTTTATACGGTCAACAGCAAGATTAAAGCGTTTGAACACACTGTTAGACCTTACCAGGTTTTTTTTACTGTATAATAATTTACTGTTCATTTTACAGTTCTTTACTGTAATCTACAGTATGTTACTATAAAAATGCACTAAATGAAAACTTGAGTTAACTCATTTCACTTGCAGAAACCGACTGCCCTAAATTAACCAACTAAAAATCCACACTACAAAGAGTAAAAGTAACATTGAGACAGTGTTGCAGTGAGATAATTAAGGGAATATGTCAGTGACTGTTGAGCATTAGTGATGAACACCTGCTGTTAACAAGCAGAATCACTGAAGGAAAAGAAAATCATCATATAGCCTGTTCAATCACTACTCTCATTCACAGTTTAATCCTGTATTAAAAGTGTTACATTATCACCACTGTGAAACTACAGCAGTGAGTTACAAAGACGATTTTTTTAACAGTAGTTAGTAATAAGTGAAGCTGGTAATGCTGTTTGTGGAGTTGTTTAATCCTCCTCTGCTGAGATCTTCACAGATTTAATGTCTTCTTTTCTCTTCAGTTGATTTCATCTTAGACTGTGGCTGAAGTCAGTTGTAGTTCTTGTGTTTCGGCTCGTCTCTTTTTCTGTTCTCTTCTTTTCTTCAGTGATTCTGCTTGTTAACAGGCTTATAAAAGGCACAATATTGAATTTTTCGCCACTAGGGGTCGCTAACCTATTTACAATAACAAAGGCGTAGTTTGATGACGCAACACATGCTAAGAATTATGGATGTTGTCGTCAACGTCAAGCCGGCCGATCTAATAATGTTTATGGATGACTGAATATATCGATGCTTTTATCATGACTGTGAAATGAAGCAGTTCGGGATTGATAAGAGACAGCTGTCAGCTCCACACGCGATGCGAGTCCCGCGGATATAAAAGGAATATGGATATTTCATTCTACCGAACTACACGCAGAATTACTACTCACAGGTCAGTTTACTAGACAAATTAAACTTGTGAGGTAATGCAGCGCTGTTTCACTTGGTCTAACATTACACTATCACTCTAAACTGCATTTGAATGTGTTTAAATGTATGTGTTAACGTTAGTTTGTCTGTATGAGACTAGCAGTAAGCTAGATCAACATTAGAATAACATACAGATCATATTCTAACATTTTATCATTGTTGAACTATATAATATTGATTAGTTTTATGTAAATGTGCTCACCTGTTTAATAAAGTACATGTAGGAGTTGTCGAAGTCTCGGACGTGGAGCTCTCGTTTATATACTGTCTATGGGAGCTCTCGGCATCTCGAAAACACCGCGCTGATATTGATTCTCGGTTTAGTTGTCCTTTTTTATCCAAAGTCTGCTTGCCATGGTCCATAATGTTTGAACGAAACAACAACAGCGTGCAGATAGACATTGCGAACTACACAGTTGTCCGCGTCAGTTTGGTTACTATCAGAGGGCTCTGGGTCATAGCTCTGGTTGCCATGGCAGCACGAGCGGAAACCAGAGACAACACGGATATGACGGCATTGACGGCGACAAAACGGAAATAAAGACACGGTCCGTGTCTTCGAATTTAAATATTAATTTCTCTGGATTTAGAAGTTAATTGGAACTGTCGGGATAATGTAAATACACAACTTTAAAAAAGATATAACATAGATATAGTGATTTTTTATATTTTTAAAGCAAAAAAAATACATATTGTGCCTTTAAGGCTGAGATTACTCCATATTTAATATACACAGATTGTGTGGCTCAGATAAGGTCCAGTTCTGGTTTATTTCTTTGCTCTTGGCTGACATGTGGCATTGCTATGCAGAGGTGTAAAGTCCAGGTTCAGAAAGTAAAAGTCCTCCTCAGTATTTTGTTCCAATCACCTGGATTTGCTAATTCAGCAGGAGAGAGAACTAATTAGTGAAATCAGCTGACTGAGTTTATGGGTGGAATAAACATATGGCAGGACTTTTACTCTTTGGCCCCTGGATTTCCCACCTCTGCCTGAAATCCAGCATACATTGCAACATGAAACTTTTGATTGTCACCATTGTTGAGATTCATGTGCTGATTGTTGATGTCTGTGTGTGTCTGAGTTAAGCAGGAGTTCAAAAGGTATTAATGCACTATATATTTCAATATACTTCAGAATAAGTGGCTACAGAAATATTGTTGTTAGTGATGGGCATTCCGGCTCTTTTTCGTGAGCCGGCTCGTTTGACTCAGTTCACTGAAAAGAGCCGGCTCTTTTGACTCACAAACGGCTCTTTAAAAAATATATGTTTTAACTCGCTGAAAGTCCACCGCACAACTGTGCAACGTGAATATTCACATTTTTAATTGTCCATAACAACCCATAACTTGTCTGCTTGCCTTGCACATCTAAGTAATGGGCAAAGTTAATTTTTCTTACTTTATTATTATTAATTTTTTTTATGTGGATGTTATTGCGTTCTTTTAAACATCGTGCGCTGCAATTGCCCGATGACATTTCTGAGTCATATCAGACCATAATCTGTCTCTCTTTTAAATGCCTATTCCACGAGTGGTAGTCTACGATGGTCTGTTTTAAAATATAACTAATATCGAAACAAAATAACCCAGGCAGTCTCATCTACGAGACGTTTAGGCCTCCTCCAATAGTACTGACAGCTGGGCTCATAGCTTGCAGGTTTGCTTAGTGGCAAACTTTTTTCATTTAACTGGTTCATCCGCCACCCACCCAAATTTAATTAAAATATTATTTTTCATCACGTCATCCGCCCGATCCGCGGTTTATCCGCATCTCTAGTGTGTGTGTGTGTGTGTGAGTTGGCTCGGCCCTCCCTCATGCAGTTTAATTGGTTGACATCGCGTGTATGATTGACAGGAACAGAGGCTGATCAGACAGTCGAAACAAATTTGTGTGCGCCTTTAGGCCTAATATATAATCTTTGAATTAGTCAATTATTTTAAATACAATTAAACTCATTCATTATTTCATTATAAGCCTACATAATGATTTAATTTCTATAGGCTATATTTTTAAAAATAGAGTCGGCTCTTCAGATATATGCAAGCCAGCTCCCGACGTTCACCTACAAGAGCCGGCTCTTAGATCCGGCTCATTCGCAAACGACCCATCACTAATTGTTGTATTTCATGTTGCAAATTCACAGATGTTTGATAAATATTAAATACTCATATATTCAAAACTTATATACTGCATGTGATCAGAGAATCAGACATGTCCAGGATGATTATGTCATCATCTCACCAGCCTAAAACACCTGATCATCTTCCTCTTGACTTTTCATTGCCATATCAAATGTGTTTTATAAACTCACAGTTAAAGCAGCCAGAGAAAAATGTATATTATAAAGTCAAGGGTCAAGAGCCCAACTAAAGCAAACACTGATCTCCATCATGGAGATCAACGAAATTTATTATTTTCAACAAAATATCAACAACTAAATATCTGCTAATTCTCAACAAGAACTTTTGTACATGTATGAAAGAAATCATAAACTGGTTTGTAAACTGGTTTCACACTCAGTGTTGCTGGAAGTCAGTTGTAGTTTTTGTGTTTCTCTTTTTTTCTGTTCTTGTTTCTCTGTCCTTCAGTGATTCTGCTTATCAGGTGTTCATCAGTGTCTCAATTCACTCACTTCTTTTCATTCACTCTGTCAAGGGGACTATATTAGTGAACTAATGTAGGGAATAGTGAATGAGGGTATAGGGTGTGATTGGGAAAACAGCCTCTGAGTGTCGATTTTGAGCGCTGTTAATTTACAGTATATTCCTGTAGACTATTTTTGTTTTCTAAAGTATGTAACTGTTGTAATGGAAAATGGTATGATATTGTCAGAATTTGGCCTTTTTTTACAGCAAGGGTTAACAGTGTATCTAATCTGAGACGTGCTGCTTTTTTCAGGTTCTGATGCTGTACTACGCCAGACCTGTTGAGAAGAAGTCTGACTGTTCACTCTTTGATCTGACTGTTAAAATGGAAAAAAACTCAGAAAGTAAGATTGACAAAAAGGCCTTTCTTTAGCACTTTATAAACATTAAGGCTTTTCACACTGTGCTTAACCCTGGGTTATCGTCACTCTAACCCTGTTTAGGAACATTTGACACTTCTAACTACAACTAAAATGATATTAGAAGTGGGTTAGCACTGCTTTCTACATGGATCATGAAACATTAAACATGATAACACAGAATTATGTTTACAATGGGGCTAGACTGACCCACTGTAAAACCCAACAAGTTAAGCCAACTCATTTCATTTGAGGAAACCGATTGCCTCAATTCAATTAAGTTTATAAAAACAATAGTTATGAGTACTCTGAACTTATTTTAATCGAGTCCACTAAAACAATAATATTTCTTAATACACAATTAAACTTTGCACTGCATTTAAATACTTTATATAGCTGAAAC
This sequence comes from Rutilus rutilus, assembly GCA_021464565.1. Lineage (NCBI taxonomy): Eukaryota > Metazoa > Chordata > Actinopteri > Cypriniformes > Leuciscidae > Rutilus > Rutilus rutilus. The sequence goes on along the minus strand of JAJAQA010000002.1, from coordinate 16,415,514 downwards.
TTCACTTTATTGAGTAAAAACAGTGAAATGACACATTTTAAATGAACTCAGAGCACTTGCAGTTACTGTTAGCTCACAATGTCACACACAATGTCAAATTCAATAAGTTAAGCTAACTTATTACATTTGAGGACACCGATTGCCTTAAGGATGGGCGGATCCTGAAGTACCGATACTTCGATACTGATGTGGTATCGAAAAGGATTGATCCTCATATAAAAATATCAATCCAAATGTGTGTTTTTTTACCAGTATTTTTTTATTAATTTAGCACTCAATTCAGTGAGTAAAATAAGCTTCTAAGTAGAAAAATAAGCGAATGTTAGCAGATAATTGTGTAGGATAGAACTTTTTCTCCTGGATACAAGACGAAACCAATCAATCACAGAGAGCGTTCGATGCTGGTGCTTCGCTGAGCTCACAGGCCCAATGCGTTTGGGAAATGAAGCCTTGCTTAGATGACAGAGAAACAATCGGAAGTTATTTCGCAATAAACAAACCAAAAGTGTACATAACGTTTCAAAATGTTGACGTCAGTACGATTTTTTTTATTGAAATTAATATTTTTATTCAACAAGGATCGATTCATTAAATTGATCAAAACTGACAGTCAAGGGTTTTACACTGTTAAAAAAAACTACTTCATATAAATGCTGTTCTTTCAACTTTGTTCATCAAATCAGCATATTAAAATGAAATATCATCATGACTGGACTAATAATGCTGAAAATTCAGATTTGATCACATGAATAAATTACAGTTTACTATGACATAGAAAACAGATAGCCTATGTTAAATTGTAATATTACAGGTTTTACTGTATTTTTGATCAAATAAATGCAGAAGAGAATTAAAAATCTTACAGACCCCAAACTTTTGAACAGTATGGCTAGTAGGCTAGTACTATAATTAGGGTAGTTTTGTAAAAGTCACTGACTAAATACAGGCGAGTTGAGAGCACAAAGCACAAAATATTTAGGCCTAGTAGTCATGAAAACGTATTCAGATTTAGCATATTAATTACACATTCACCTCATAAATCATGAAACACTGCTCTAGCACAGGAAAGTGCATTCAAGTTCAAGTGCATGCTTTTAAAATGAAAAAGTATTGGTATCGGTATCGATATCGGCGATACTGGCCCTGTATTTACTTGGTATTAAATTTGCAGTATCGCCCATCACTAAACATAACCATCAGATCACTTTTTTTCTTTGTTCATCTGACTGTTATAACTCACTAACTAACAGCAGCCGAACAAAATCTAAAGTTAACAATATAAGGGTCAAGAGCCCAACTAAAGCAAACACTGATCACCATAATGGTGACTTACAGTTTGAGATTTTCTCCTTCAGTGATTCTGCTTGTTAACATCATGTGTCTTCAGTAATGGTCAATCATCACTCAATTAATCACTTAATTAGCTCATTAACTTTAACACTCTTGAGTGTTAATTTAACACTGATATTTTAACACTTTTCACTTTTGAGTATGGACTCATAAACTCCCAGGAGTGTTCATTTAACACTGGAGTGTTTGCTGGAAGTGGCCGGGACAGGCCCCCTATGGTCTACTCGTGAAGCCGACACTGGTGACATGACACAAAGATGGCTGATGTAGTTAATCCAAGATAAAATAAAATAAAACAATAAAAAACCAGGTGGTTTTGCAATACCAGTACATAGAAGTAAGTTTTTAAAACCATTGAAAATTAAAAATCAATTCACTTTTTTTTTTTTTTTACCTTGCCAAGTGATTTTTAAAATATACTAATTCATTCAAATGATTGTCCTCTAGAGCCTGAGAGTCCCGCCACTGCAAAGAGAAAACGAAGAGCTGAGAGTCTCCTGCAGATCACTGGTACACTGGGTGAGGAACTGAAATTTACTCAGATTTTACTTTTGCAATGTAAATCAGAAAGGGATCTTTTTCTATGATAAAATGGGGATAAAATGGGAACTTTGTCTTTCCCCCCAGTAGTTCTCACCCTGTTCACCCTATATTGTTCATTATCTTCTCAGTTGGTCAATACTCTGGTGAACTGAAGCCGTGCTGCTTTGAAGGGATGAGGGATAATAAACTCGGCTACACCTGTGAACGAAGAGCCATGTATATTGTAGACGGGCCAGAGTGTGTCCAGGCCTTCCTGCAATGCTGCAAAGAGATGGAAACCCGCAAACACATGAAGACAGAAGAAGAGGAGATGATTCTGGCTCGCAGTAAGTACACAGCAAAATCCCCAGTGTTAAATCTACACTGCTCAGAGCACATATGGTCCCACTCTACTGAGTGGTAAAGTAACACTGAAGCAGTGTTAAAGTTAATTAGATAATTAAATGATTAATAAAGTGATAATTTGTGGTGACACCTGATGCTAATGAGCAGAATCACTGAAGGAAAGATGAACAGCTAAAGAGAAAAAGGAGAAACACAAGAACAACAACTGAGATGTTCCAGAAAGCAAGGATATCTTACCGTCAAACATACCCTGAACTCTCGGTTGATTAAACCAAACCTTGCTTACTCGAGGTATGCTGGTTCCAAAAACGTGTCCAGGAGTAAGTTCATCCAAATCAGAGTATGTTCATGGTTAACACACCAGACATTCACAACAGAGCGACGAATCGACGAGTCACTGTAGAAATGGACGCTAAGAAAAAACGTGCCATATTACTTCTTTCATACTTCTTCATAGTGCATATCACCACCTATTTGGTGGTTGTCCAATTATTTTCCAATCTTTTTGTTTAATAATCTTTAATCACTGTGAATAAGAACTATAATTTTTGTTTGATGCTAGTTATATAATAAAAAGAAAGACCGATTACACTAAATATACTCTGTGCTTGCAAAGAAAACGTCGGTAAAAGTTTGTTTTGTTTAGTCATTTTGCTTCAACATTGCTTGAAAGGTAAGATAGGTATAATAAATTAGATCATATCATATCATACTGCATATGTCTTTTATTATAGAAATACATTATAGCATAGAAAACGTCTGAATGCAGATCAACGATGTGTGAGATGAGAATTATATAGCTATATATTACAATAAAATGACTATTTCCTCATTTTTAATAGCCTTTATATATCTGTATTACTATATATATAAAATATTGTGCACAATCTTTCATGCCCACTTGGAGCCTCATCAATAGGGCACTCATGCACTGAACACCTCTGAAGTAAACTAACGTACTCGGTTACTTACGTAACCTCGGTTCCCTGAGAGATAAGTGAACGAGTATTGCATTGCAAACGCTATGTGAAAACTCCTTTTCTCGAGAATATTGAAGCCTTTATTTTAAAACTCGATGCAGCTGCACAGCGAGCACATCATAGCTAGCTGAAGCATGCTGATTGGCTGTGCTGCGGCAACTACACAAACCTATGGCGATCCAGCAAGGACACGCGATCCAATCAGAGCGCTTGCTGCCTTGCTCGATTTGAGCGCGCCAATATGGGCATGGCTGAAGGGTATAAATTCTGTAGAATATCGCCATAGCGGCAGGTTAAGTCGACTGAAGCAAAGCACCTGACATGAGCAAAATAGCACAATACTTGTTCCCTAATCTCTCAGGGAACCGAGGTTACGTAAGTAACCGAGTGCGTTCCCTTTCGAGAACACAGCAAAATCCCCAGAGTTAAATTAACTCTGCTCAGAGTACATTTGGTCCCTCTCTACAGAGAGTTAAAATAACTCTAAATCAGAGTTAAAGTTAATGGGATACTTAAGTGATTAATTAAGTGATGATTGGGCTTTAATGATGAACACCTGCTGTCAACAAGCAGAGTCACTGAATGAAAGATAAACAACAAGAACAGAGAAAAAGAGAAACAGCATTACCAGCTTCACTTATTACTAACCAGATTGACTTTAATTCTGTCAGACGTCTACCGAAGTTCTTATTGAGAATTAACAGAGGTTTAGGGCGCTTTCACACTAGCACTTTTGGTGCGCACCCGGGTTCGAATGACGTCAGAGTTCGGTTCGTTTGGATGATGTGAACGCTGTCTTCCGAACTCGGGTGCGCACCCGCGAACCGTACTCGAGTCCGCTTAAAAAGGTGGTCTCGGGTACGGTTCATGTGAACTCGGGTACGGTTCGCTGCTGATATGAACGCAATCGAACCAAACCGCAGAAGTGAACCGCTATTGTTGACGTATAATGTGTCTTCGGCGGACAGCCCGCTGTCTTTGAAACGTTTTCAGAATTTTTGCGGCAGACAGATGCAAGTGTGTTTCTGTATGTCTTTGTTGAAAACAAAACCAAAGGTTAAAAAAAAGAAGAAAAAATGTCAACCGAGCAAGTCTATCCATTTGGGCGCCTTTTCATTCGCGGTTACCAAGCAACACCATTACGCCAGCTGCAGCCTGATGACGCAAGTGTACCGCGGTTCGGATATTAATAATATAATGTGAACACAGTCCATCAGGGGCAGGGGGAGGGGGGAGCAATCGAACTCGGGTTCGGAACAGGCAATCGAACCAAGTGTGAAAGCGCCCTTAGATGTTGATGATTTATTGAAAATGTTTGGTCACCATTGTGGTGACCAGTGTTTCCTTTAGTTGGGCAGTTTGACATTTATTTGTTGCAAAGAAAGCCAGAAGCAAAGATGATCAGGTGAAATAGTTTTCAACAACAACAAAAAAATCTCATCATTGTCCAAAAGTTGTTATTTGATGTTAATAGATTATATTCACCAACAATACTCTCTTGCCACAGATTGGACATTCATTTATTTTATTTTTTTAAAGTACACAATGGAGTACATCAAGAATTAGCATATGAATCTCAACAATGGTGACATGTTTCATGCCACAATGCATCCTGGGAGCCATGAGTTTTATACTATTGTGGCTCCCAGCATGCATTGTGGCATGAAACATGTCACCATTGTTGAGATTCATATGCTGATACTTGATGTCTGTGTCTTTAAAAAAAAAAATCCCCATAATGTATTTTAAAAACCAAAATTCAGAAAGTCTAATCTCTGGCAAGAGAGAATTGTTAGTAAATATCATCTATTAACATTAAATAACCACTTTTGGACAGTGATGAGATGAGTGTCTTAATCTACTTTTTGTTGAAAACAGTATCACCTGTTCATCTTTGGTTCTGGCTTTTTTTGTAACAAATTACGTGTTTTGGTAAAAACTGTTACAAAAACCACAATCTCTCTAAATAGTTCTAGAGTCTAACTGCCCAACTAAATGAAACACTGATCGCCATAATGTTAATCAAACATTTTCAAAAAATCGTCAACATCTAAACCTCTGTTAATTCTCAATAAGAACTTCTGTAGACGTATGACAGAAATAAAGTCAGTCTGGTTAGTAATAAGTGAAGCTGGTAATGCTGTTTGTGGAGTTGTTTAATCCTCCTCTGCTGAGATCTTCACAGATTTAATGTCTCTTGTCTTCATTTGATTTCATCTAAGGCTGTGGCTGGAAGTCAGTTGTAGTTCTTGTGTTTCACTTTTTCTCTGTTCTTATTGTTTATCTTTCATTCAGTGATTCTGCTTGTTGACAGCAGGTCTTCATCATTAAAGCCCAATCATCACTTAATTAATCACTTAAGTATCTCATTAACTTTAACTCTGATTCAGAGTTATTTTAACTCTCTGTAGAGAGGGACCAAATGTTCTCTGAGCAGAGTTAATTTAACTCTGGGGATTTTGCTGTGCATGGTTCACTCATATTGCGTTGCAAACGCTATGAGAACCCATTGTAAAACGCCGTGCTATTAGCAGATGACTAATCTGAAGATGTCCAGGGAGGCCCGGGACTTTTAACAGAGTAATCCGAACCATCGTAGACCAGAAGTGTCGGCTGCCAAAAAACACTGTTAATCTTTAAGTTTTATGAATTAAGATTTCTTATGTTATCACATCATGTTATCATGATGTTATATACTGCATATAGCGATAAGTGCAGAGGGCTACCGTGAGGGAGCCACGATATATGTCTGGACCCATAGGGGCCAGGGTCCTGGATGGAAAGGACTCGTGCCTGCAAGGCAGGAACACTGTAAAAAAATAAATCTTACAAAACCGGTCAATGACTGTCAGCTACGGCTGCCAAACAAAAACCGTAAAAATAAAGTAAAATATCCTAATTTAAATAAAGTGCAAACAACTTTTACAGAAATGTTCCTTAAATGTTTTACAGAAAAACAGCTATTTCCTGAATTATTACGATCAAATTTAACAATTTAAATAAGTGCAAAATACCTTTACAGAAATCTTGATTAATCTTTTTTACCATAAACAAAGTTATTTCACATTTACTCTCTGAATTTTTTACTGAGAAACATGCAGTTACTTACATGCATGATTTGCTGTGACTATACATCACTGCATCAGCAACTACACAGTTACTATCAGTTAAATAAAGCTACATGCAGCATTATGTAGTAGTAGCCTGCTTTATTAATACCATCTAAAGCAGGGCCGTGCACAGGGGGGTGGCCCGGTGGCTAGAGCCACTGCCCTTCTGCCCTCATCAGCTGAGGTGCCCCTCTCGCCCCCCTCCCTAACCCTCCAGAGCAGTGGTTCCCAATCCTGGTCCTGGGGACCCACAGCTTTGCACAGTTTGTGTGTCTCCCTCATTTAACACACCTGATTCAGATCATCAGCTCGTTAGGAAAGAGCTCTAATGAACTGAACTGGGTGTGTCTGATAAAGGAGACATATAAAATGTGCAGAGCTGTGGGTCCCCAGGACCAGGATTGGTAACCACTGCTCCAGAGGATTCCCATAAAAACGTTCTGTTATCGCTCCGCTAAAGATCCACTGATTCTGCTAAGCCGCTCCATGTTTTCCTGCTCGCTCCGCAGCATCACTCACAGACAAGCATGTGCCGCTCTCCGACGACAGTTTCAGAATAGAATGTCGTCCCATTGACAGATCGATTACTAATTACAATCCACATTACAGACAGCGGCCGATCCACGAAATTAGTATTTTGGTAATTTGTTTTTGTATTTTTGTCTGTAATGTTTTGCTCTTGGTCTTGTGGAATAATACATTTTAAGAATCTATTTCAGATATGCTTCCTTACATAACATCACGGTGAAGAATATTTAGCTTTTAAGGTTAAGATGATGATATCACACGAATGATTCTGCTCAGCAAAGTTGCAGTTCCTGTTTTCTCCATTGTAAGTTAAATGAGTCAGATCACTGAGACTCTCACCTTTTGTTCTGCAAATGGCTTTCGGAGCCCAAATGGCTTTCGGAGCCCCTGGCCCAGATGTTGAATCGTTAGGCTGATTGGATTAGCAATTCAATAGAGTGTTATGCTGATTGGATCTGTTTCTCTTGAGCAAGCCAGATAACCTGCCAAACCGGTTTTCGCTTGATAGAATCAAATCCTCCCTACCTTTGTATGCTTTGTTTGAATTTGTCTCCACCTCCAAAAGTCCCTCCTCCTAAAATGCCTATAAGATACCATGTAAAGTTACTTTAGATTAGATTGTTGTACGAACTTCAGCAACGCTCAATAAAGAATAACTTCTGCTTGAACGATATCCCAACATCTCCTGGTCTCTGCTTTGAAAAAGGAAAATGTTCCCTACAGTCTTCAAATAGTGCAAACAACTTAAGCAAAATATCCATGTTCTTGAAGGAAAATTAGAATTCTTGTTCAATCAAATTATTTTACCTATTTTACCTTAATTGGAAGAATAATTATAACAACATAAATTTTGCACTAAATCCTAATTGTAATCTAATTGCCCATGATTATAAAAGAGTTGTTATTAATTCTCTATATAAAGATGATACTGCCTCAGAACCTTTTTTGGTTTAAGCCACTGCCCCTCAAAATGTCTGTGCACTGCCCTGATCTAAAGTGTAATATCTGATTAAGTCGTTAAATATTAGTTGCTAATTTTGTATGCCAATACTGCTGTAGAAGATCCTGCGGTGCGTGAAAAACCCTGTTTAGAGCTAAAAAAAGAAAAGAAAAAAAAACTCCAACAAATTATGCATGCATTACATCTTAATTTTAATGAAATTTATTTTTATATTCCCTTTGGAAAGGGAAGACTTGACTTGAACTAAAACCACCAAATACTTTTGTTTTCTTTTAGCAAAACCAGGAGCCATTGCAAGTTACAACTTCATTATGGATTTCATGTATGTGAACAAATACCCCAATTTTTATTAAATTTTTTGTCAAGAAACCATTTAATTTGTAATCAATCAGCATGTTCTCATTTAGGCTGTTTTCACACTTGGTTTGTTTACTGTTTACTGTTTGCTTCATGAACGCGAGTATCAGGGACAGTTAGACAATGATTTCAGGGGAGACTTCAGTTTCACTGCGTTCTGACATGGGAAAAAGAGTTTATTCAGAGACAAGCAGCTCTACGTTATACTACAATATAAGAAATCTGACATCAAACGGACTCAAGTTTGCATATAAAGCTCTAGTGTGAAAGCAGCCTTAAACACAGAATCAGTTGATGGAGGAAAACTAAAGACTTACGAAACCTGTTAATAAAACCTGCTCTTTATCTCCATCTTTACAGCTACAAAAGTGATAAAACTGATTCCACTATGACTATTCTGGACATTGGCATACCGACAGGATTTGATGTTGACGAAAATGATCTTAAAGAGGTATTATGATGATAAACTGATGGAGAATTGCCGTACATCTGCATATAGGCCATACAACATGTTGATCATCATGTGATGCACTGAGTTATTTTTCTCATTTTCTTGCCCTCAGTTGTCCACGGGGAAGGAGAGATACATTCAGAAATATGAAAAGAATAAAGTGCTGTCAGAGCGAGGATCCCTCATCCTCTACTTAGATAAGGTATTTATTTCAAACAACTTCTGTTGCCCGATGATGTCAAAAACAGATTTTTTTTTTCTTTTTATCATGAAACCAAATTTATTTACAAGTCTATGATATTGTTTTGCTTAATATCACAGTATTGTTGAATTCTAGATTCGGATTGGCTGACAGATGTTCCAAGATGCTCATTAACTGTAACACCATGTGGTTCAACTTTGGTACATTACAGACTGCTTATCAGAATCATATTTCACATGATACTTTAAGCAGAAGAGAAAGTGCAAATTGAATATATAGATCTAAATTATAATGTTTAAATGTATATTTTTTCTATCAGCTATGCAAAATAGAATACTATTGCAGCTATACGTTGTTAAATGAATGTAAGAAAGAAACATCACAATTCAAATGCAAATATAATTAATAATTTTGACTACAAAAATTGTTTTAAATTTGACCCACATTATTATTTTTTAGTTATTAGTTGTCGCTTGTGCAAATGTTAATGTGGGCAGTTTCCATTGTACAGTGTGATATTTAATATCATGTAAATTTGCTTTTAATTTTTTTGTCTCATTAGGTTTCTCATAAAGAGACAGAAAGACTTGCCTTCAGAATGCACAAGATGTTTAATGTGGGTCTGCTTCAACCTGCTGCCGTCACAATATATAAATATTACTCACCAGGTGAGCTATTGCTGCATGTACACACACTATTTCTTTTATCTATAAAACAATTAAACTGAAGATCTCAAATGAACATGTTAATTCAGTGCCATTAAGTATTAACATTTGAATATTCCTCCAAAACTCTTCTCCCCACTGTCACTCACACTGAAGACACCTGTTGATCTGCTCCAGAAATTGCTCTATTAACCTCATTTCCAAACATCTCTGTTCAAGGGGGATTTTTTTTTGCTCCATCTAAAGTTAATTAGATATTTTTATTCACAAATCAACTTAGTCTAACATAGTTTTACTGTAAATTGAGAGAATATCAATGTTTCCATATGGCAACGCTCTACCACAGTGGAATTGCAGTAATGTATTTCCTGATTGGGATTTTTTTATAGATAGTAGCATCAACAATATGATTGCAGTTATTTATTTATTTATTTATTTATTTAATTATTTGAAGGTGATGTAGTATAGTTGTCAACAAAATTATTTCTTCTTTTCAGAAAATGAATACATCAATATTTTACGGAAAGGCCAACTGCTCTTCCATGTGATGAGAGTGTGGATGAGATAGCCAAATGATAGGGAATGGTAGGGATTAAATAATAGGGATCTACTTATTTTTGGTTTGCATGCTTTGGTTTGAGTTCCAAGTATATAAATCTATCAATTTCCAAAATAAATATGCATGTTCATAGCAAAGAAAATCATAATTTTATAGAAAAAATACTTTTTTGACCAATTCACATTGTGGAACAGCGTTGCCATAGAGCAACATTTCCTTAGAGCCACCCCAAACAACAAGGAACTCAGGGGTTATTCAAGATTATAGGCAAAAACACTCAACAGGGCCAAAACCATGGAACAGATAATCAAAGGAGCACTCAGAAATGCAGTTGTGACTTAGTAATGAATGACTGAAGAATTGTTATATAATATTACGAATAAGAGTTATAAAAATTGCTCAGTAAAATAATGGTTATCTACTGCAGATGTGGTTGCCAGCAATGTACTGTTATTTACAACCCTTTACTGTTGATTTACAGCTCTCCTTTTTACCAGTATGTTACCGTAAAGATACCTTGCACTGTCAGAAATAGGGGTACAGTAGGAGTCTATTTCTGTCCCCCAAGGTACATATATGTACAAAATAGCCAGCAGCCATATCACCCTGTAGCCCAAGACTGGTTGCCCACTAAAGCTAAGCAGGGCTGAGCCTGGTTAGTACCTGGATGAGAGACCTCCTGAGAAAAACCAGGTTGCTGCTGGAAGAGGTGTTACTGAGGCCAGCAGGGGGTGCTCACCCTGTGGTCTGTGTGTGTCCTAACGTCCCAGTATAGTGACGGGGACACTATACTGTCAAAAGAGCACCGTCCTTCGGATGAGACGTTAAACCGAGGTCCTGACTCTCTGTGGTCATTAAAAATCCCAGGATGTCCTTCGAAAAAGAGTAGGGATGTAACCCCGGCATCCTGGCCAAATTTGCCCCTTGGCCTCTGTCTATCATGGCCTCCTAATCATCCCCATATACTAATTGGCTTCATCACTCTGTCTCCTCTCCACCAGTAAGGTGGTGTGTGGTGGGCGTTCTGGCGCAATATGGCTGCCTTCGCATCATCCAAGTGGATGATGATGCACATTGGTGGTGGTTGAGGAGATTCCCCCCTTCTATGTAAAGCGCTTTGAGGTCTCAGAAAAAATGTAACAAATTATTATTATTATTATGTTTCTTTTAAAGCTTAAGGTACAATATCACAAGACAGCCTCTGCTAAGTCATTTTTTTTTGTTTTTGTAAAAAAAAGAAGTTTTTTTTTAAAGGTTTTAATGATACCTTAACCCTCTGGGGTCTGAGCTGTTTTCTGGGCCCTGGAGGTGTTCTGACATGCTCTGACATTTGTGGTTATTTCTGTTACTTGTGACATTTTCATGGCTAAAGTCTAATTACACTGTATTCAGCACAAACTCTGCTACAATAATATATCAGCAGCATGTATGTAAAAGTTTGTAGTTTTGAGATAATGACATTTATGCGTGGTTTGTGAAAATACCAAAAAAAAATTCTCACTGAAATAAGGTCATGAAACCCATACTGATTATTTCTTCACAAGACTGGAATATTTGCTCTAAAACTATGTGAAAATCATCCTGACTGCTCATTCAGATAAGACAATATATTGATTTAAAATTTTTACGACGTGTTTTGTGTGATAAAGCTTTATGCGGGAGGGGCAGGTCACCTCATTAATATGTAAGCTTTTCACACCTGAGAAAGACAAAGACCCTCCCCTAATGGCCCTATTAGGAGCTTATCAGGGCCCATCATTCTGAGCAACCTTGCACAAAGAATGAGGAGATTTAAAAAGATTTATTTACAACACAACATAATCCAAAGATACACAACAAATGACAAAATAGCACTCATTGAAAACAATGATCCAAAGAAAGAGACCTTTGTGCCATTCCTAAAAACATTGTACATATCTTTCATTTCCAAGGTGTTTGATTTTCACTTTACCATGTTCATGTACAGAGACTCATGTGAATGTTGAAGTCGGCAGGACTCAGTGGCATCTGGGCCCTGAAAGAAAAAAAAGTGAACATACTGATATCAAGAGAAAGGCCTGCACAATTTTGGGAATACATTTTAGATTTTTCTGGTTAAAATTGCTTTTTAAAATTCACAGAATACACACACACACACACACACACACACACACACACACACACACACACAAATGTTTCCAACAATATATAATATAATGAACACCAGGTTTGTTGTGCCTTGTAGGTATAGGCTATGCGCAGTGCTGCATAAAATAATAACAATAACCTATAGCAGCCTATAAATCTTCCAAAAGATTTCAGTAACAACTAAGCTAGAGAAAAATATATTGATTATCATGTTACTTCAAATGTTTCCATTCGTTATGATGATATGAAATGAGATAATAGTAAAAACATGAAGCCGTTTGGTGCGAAACGCGATCGCGATCCAAAATATGATACATTCAAACGCGATCGCGCTCAAATATAAAACATTATGGTTACCATATACATATCTACGTTTGAGCAGATATCCACAAACACAGTAACAGTAAACACGGATCTAAATATTATAATATTCACCATATATCTAGCAACAGTTCAACTGCAATGTGAAATTTATGCAACAATAACAAACTAATATGTAAGAATTTCTTACCTTACATCTTTCTTGTCTTCAAATCGCGTTCTTCTTCTTCTGGGGTAAATCCAATGTAAGCTCACGGCACGTCTTTCAAACTCGACGAAAAGCAGAGACTGATGAAGTGTTTTGTTTTTGAGGTAATGAGCGCGTTCGCGTTCCATGTGGAGATTTGCATGTGAATATCTTTTGCGCGAGTGGGCGTGGTCAAATTAAAAATAATTAGGAAGCGTTTGAGAAACTGGACATCTTGTTGGTTTTATACAAATTACTTAAACAGAGAATATTTGTTTTCAGTTTGAATCCGATCATTTAAAAATACACACTTAAATGTTTATAAAGGTATATGGCTCATAAATGTGTGACAAGTATTCGCTGAGTTAGTTTCAGTTTATAGACGTGCTCAAGAAAAAAAAGTTCACCGCGACGGAGAGGCAGAACGCACACCCTGTTTATTTTCTTTATTTTACAAAAGCACAATGTTTTGATTTAATTGTAAGTGGACACATACAAAAGTAGAAATATCACAGATTCTTTTTTTATATTTCTTTTTTCTGTATGACCATAAATGACAGAGTAATTTAAGTTTAAAGTGCTACAATGTGAAGAAAATCCAGCAAAACGCGGGGGCGCGTTTGTCGACCTCAGAGGGTTAATCATTTAAGGTAGATTTTAACTTATCACTATATTTGAGTAGCCTTGAAATAAAGGAAATACAAGTTTTGTAAGTCTATTTACTGATATTAAATCATTATAACACAGCAAAAACTCCAGTGTTAAATTAAGTCTCCTGGGAGTTTATTTGGCTCCAGACTCAAGAGTGTTAAGGGGGTAAAATATGAATGTTAAATTAACAATCAAGATTGTTAAAGTTAATGAGCTAATTAAGTGATTCATTGAGTGATGATTTACCATTATTGAAGACACCTGATGTTAACAAGCAGAATCACTGAAGGAGATTTTTTTTTTTTTAAGACACCGTTATGGTAATCAGTGTTTGCTTTAGTTGGGCTCTTGACCCTTAAACTATTAACATTAGACTTTGTTTGGCTGCTGTAGCTGAGTTACAACAGTTAGATGAACAAAGAGAAAAGTTGATCAGGTGGTGTTGGTTATGTTTTGACATAATCATAATTTGACCTGAATCACTAAACTCATTTAAAGTCTAATCTCTGACTTAAATATATATTGTTGATTACAGCATCACAGTGATTCTACATCATAAAATCCATAATTTCCTAAATAATCTAAAGGATTTCTTCAAAGTTGTTCTGATAAAACAAATCTTTCTTTTAGGCACACACAGACATCAAGAATCAGTGTATGAATCGCAACAATGGTGACAAACAGAATATTCAATTAGGGAAAGGAAATTAGTAAGACAATTCAGATCATAATTTATTCATACCGCAATGCATGATGGGAGCCATGAATGAGTTTTGATTGGTGGCACCCAGAATGCACTGCAACATGCTTTCTTATTGTCACCATTGTTGTGATTCACAGGCTGATTATTGATGTCAGTGTGTCTACATAAAATAATTTTCAAAGTCTTTGATCAGAACAAATTTTAAGAAATATTTTGGATTATATTGGAAATGCTGAAAATCATTCACTGTAGAATCACAGTGATGCTGTAATCAACAATATAGGATAAATAAATGGATAGTCCTGCAGCACGGATTTTTATTGCAGATAATATAACAAATAAATAATTATTGATAGGCCTTACTTGTTAAAAGGCTTTTTGTTTCATTTATTTGGCTAGTCTACTGTCATCTGTCAATAATATAAAAAAAAAAAAAGAATGAACGAATTAAAACGAATTGAATAAATAAATAGATAATAATATTGACGCACATGCTTTTCTGTCTCATTATTGCAACATCTCTCTCCAATAACTGCATAAAGCCGAGCCGAGGACACACTTCAAGGCCGGTTATGAATGTAATTTAATGAGTGATCATGCAAACGCGTGTTCAGCGCGTTCAGGCTGTGCTCAAAGTCGGTGTTTAAAATCTGCTGCAGTCGATGAAAACAGTCAGAGAATGTGTCAGCTAGTCGTGTGTCCCCAGCATTAGTCTGCTATCCTGTACCCCTCCATTACTAACTCTAAAATGACGTTTTGGAATTAGCAACAGAGGCATGGGATTAGATGCGTAAGAAATTATTCCTACATACAAGAGCGTTTTAATGACAAAAACTTTACAAACGTCTTGACTTCAGGCCGTTGAATTATTAGAAAAATAATGCACACCCGAGGTTCGCTTTCCGCTTCGCTCTCCACTTCGCATCGTGACCGCATTACCACCTCGGGTGTACATTATTTTTCAAATAATTCAACGGCCTGTCGTCAATTATTCCTTACATATATCATTATAGTCAACGATTGTACCCTGTCAAAGCCAATTTTTTACCATTTTTGAAGGGTCCATTTTTGTACTGTTAAATAAAGGTACAAAATTGTCACCACAGGTACAAGACTGGTCTCTTAAGGTTACAAATCACAAGGGTACAAATATGTACCCTATGCCAAGGGTACAATATTGTACCCTTGAGGGTACAGCCCCAGTGACAAGCCATTGTACCCCTAAAGGTACAATTATGTACTTTATTTTCTGAGAGTGAAGGTAACTCATATCATTTGGGAAACCGATTGCTTCAAACAGTTTTTATACTAATTTATACTGATAGTACTGTGATCTTTCTACAATTGAGTCCACTGAAAATGGTGTTTTTCTACAGTTTTATGCCATAAATTAATTTACAGTTGATTACCGTTAAATTATGCTTCAGTTTTTAATCAACACTCTGTAGTGTGGACATACAAGTGTTGGAGTAACACTGAAGCAGTGTTGAAGTTAATGATATAATTCAGTGATTAATTAACTGATGATTGAGCATTAGTGATGAACACCTGATGTTAACAAGCAGAATCACTGAAGGACAGAGGATTAACAAGAACAGAAAAAAGCGAAACACAAGAACCACAACTGACTTCAGCCACAGAAGACATGAAATCTCTCAAGATCTCAGCAGAGGAGGATTAAACAACAAAAAATAGCATTACCAGTCTGACTTATTAAACCTGTGTGTGTGTGTGTGTTGCAGATGCACGCTGTACAAAGTTCTACCACCCTGAAAGGGCAGATGGCGCTATATACAGACTGTGTAAGGGAGATATGTGCACGTGTGCAGAAGGTATAATCACACACACATAATAGTATAAAGTGACCATATCCTGAAGTTTTGTAGTATTTTTTTTTTTACTGCAATGTAATTTTAAATATTAAATTATGATTTTTTTATTTTTTTTATTATTGTATACAAATGAGGAAACAAACAATGTGTGTGCATGTGTGTGATTACAAGTTTATATGTGTGTATAAACATGAACTTCTCTGAACACAGCAAACTGCACATACCAGAAGAAAAACATAAAAGAAGAACAAGAACGTATGAATAAATCCTGTGGATCTGGCATGAGTTATGGTAAATGCATTCAGCTCTCTGTGTTAATTCACTGTCATACTTTCATAAATCAAGATTCATTATTTACACACACACACCACCCCCCCCCCCTGTTGTTCTAAACCTCTATGAACCTGTTTTTCAGTTGAACACAAAAATAAAAAAGTTTCACGCTGCTCTTATAGTGAACAACTGAATGAAGCTTGTGCATCCAAAAGATAGCAAAAATCGAGAGCACTACCAAAAATATAAATCAGACAAAATGCAAAAAAAGCAAAACACAGATGTGACATGTTCACTTTTCAAAGTGACACAACCAGTTATTCCCCAAAAATGGCAAACACACTGAAAAATAGATATCTCCTGAAACCAAATGAAAGCTTTGTCAGAGGAACAGACCCAAATTTCACTTTTAAATCACTGTAAATCTTCCCTTCCACTGTGCTTTTAACTCAAGAACAGAATCATTCAGTCAGTGAGCGGCCTGATCACATGGAGTATTTGAACATTCGACTTCTGCCACTGAAATCCAATCTAATCAGTTATTATGCCAATAACAATATTACACTTATGTTTGACAGTTTATAAAGTCTCAGTGGTGGGGATGGATCTGGCACAGGACTCTGACATCTATCACTTGAAGGTGGAGCAGGTGCTGAAAGAGGGTATGGTTCATTGTTCTCTCCATGCTACTCTGTATATTGTTCTCATCAAGCCGGACAACTTTCTAATTTACAGTCATTAACTCCGACCAACAGAAAGTCAGCTATTTTTGTATGAATGTGGATTTTCTCCCTCTCTCTCTCTTTCTCTGTGTGTGTGTGAGGGGTGGGGGGGATTTGTCTTTTGAGTTTAATTCTTGTTTTTCAAGGTTTCGGGGGCTTTTGGGGCCCTTAACGTGCTTGAAAACTCTTGAAACTTTGCACACAGGTCAGAACCCGCGGCCATCAGGGCCGGGCTGAAGCTGGTACCCGGGCGTGGCAGGGGGGCTCAACAGCGCCCCCTTGAACAGGGTCTGAAAACTTGGTCCATAGATCAAACACACTTGCATGAATTAATATGAAACTCGGTACACATATAGATCTCATCGGGCCGAACAACTTTCCTTGGTCAAGTTTTACACCAGCTCAACAGGAAGTCGGCTATTATGGGTTGTTTGGAAAACGCTTGCTGTGGAATTTGAAATACTCCTCCTAGAGAATTCGTCCAATCCCCACCAAACTTGGTGTACATGTAGTCAAGACATTGAGGGTGCTAAATTGCGGACGGATTTTGGATATCTCGAACGGTTTGGCCGTGGCGAGGAAATTAATTTATGGTGAGAAAAGAGAAGCACGAAGTGGTATAACTTCAGCATACATTAACTGATCTTGATGAAACTTCAGCAGTGTGTTCGTGGTAAGAGGCCGATTAGATGGATGCAACTATTGTGAGTCAAAGTTATAGCGCCACCAACTGGCAGCAGGAAGTGTGTCACTTTCAAAATGCTTTTGACAAAAGTGGGGGGGTTAGTTTTACCTACACTTACAAAAATCTGGACGTATATTGGTCTCATCGAGCCGGACAACTTTCTAATCTACAGTCATTAGCTCCGACCAACAGGAAGTCAGATATTTTGGTTTGAATGTGGATTTCTTTGTAAAATCAGCCTCTGCATTTTTACCCACTCCTCCTAAGTGGTTTATTTTATTCCCACCAATCTTTTTCAGCATGATGAAAATACATTAAAGATGTTAAATTGTGAACGGATAATGAATATCTCAAATGGTTTTGCTATGGCGAGGGATTAAAGTAATATCAAAAAAGGAAAAACTAAAAGCCTCATATCTTCTAAAAATGTAATTATACACCATTTATTTCTATATAAAATTATAGAAATATCAGAACTAAACCCATTTAATTCTTTTTTTTTCAATTTAAGAATTATGTTTAAGTTTAAAAACAGTATTAGTAAAAAAGAAATCAAGTCATACATAGGGCTATACTGCCCTCTTGTGTTCAAAATCAGGTAGGCCTATTGTATATATATAAAAATATACTAGGTATGTGACAGTGAGAATATTTTACCACCGGGTTAATCGACGTGTGACACCGCTGGGGGCTTTTGAATCGCTAACTTAAAAATGAAAGTAAAATATGTTCATGTGCACTGACATTGATAATGGTTGAGCGAGCGTTTTCAATGAATTCCTATGGAAGTAGGAATGCACTAAAAAACGTTCGCTCTTCTCTGCTCGTTCCTCGTCTTGCACGCGCACCGTTATGAATGCCCGTTCAGCTGTGAGCATTTTAGTTTAATTTTAAAATTTAAAATTGTGTTTTATTGCGAGTGTACACAAATGTAAGTTAAAACTTTGCAGTTTGAATGATGTCCTGTATGAACAAAATGACGGAATATGTTTTTATGTTTCCACTGTTCAATCTCGCCAGCACCACACACACACATACACATTCCAGAATTGCAATCTTGACATCGCAGCCTGTTCATTATAGCCCTAATAAAATATAATAATAAAATACTCAACCTAACATATAAAAATTACACTGCTCTGTTTAAATAGTCAGTAGTACAATTTGTACCATTCACGGTAAGTACCGCTCCACTGTGATGTTTCCAAGCACATTTTTGCGTGTGTGAAGAGGATGATTTTTTCCGTTGATATTGGAACACGAGTGAAGTACAAAGCCTATAATAAAGAATAATTTAGCATCCAAATACATCGGAAGTGTTGAAACATTTTGATTCTAATGAGAGGTTTATGTGAGCCCAACACTGCTTACTTTCGTTTTTATTTTTACATTAAATTTAAAAGATCTGTTAGGGAATATTTTGAATGTATCATAAAATCAGAATAAGGTAAGACAAGTAATATTTTCTGTCTTTATATATATATATATATATATATATATATATATATATATAAATATAGCTGCGAACAGCGATGAAGGGCCAAAGCCGGCGGCTCCGCCACCCCGGTGCCTTTAGGTAACTAAAGGCACTGGGGTTGCGATGCCACCGGCTTGGGCCCGTAATCGCTGCTCGCAGCTATATTTATTATCATTATTATTATTTTGTCAAGGTTTCGGGCACTTTTGGGGCCCTTAACATACTCTTGAATCTTTGCACACAGATCAGAACCCGCGGCCATCAGGGCCGGGCTGAAGCTGGGACACGGGCGTGACAGGGGGGCTCGACAGCGCCCCCTTGAACGGGGTCCGAAAACTTGGTCCATAAATCAAACACGTTTGCATGTAATAATATGAAACTCAGTTCACATATAGATCTCATCGGGCCGAACAACTTTCATGCTCTAAGTTTTCCGCCAGCCCAAAAGGAAGTCGGCTATTTAGGGTTGTTTGACACTTCTCTTAGGGAATTCACCCGATCGCCACCAAACTCAGTGTGCATGAAGTCAAGACATTGAGGATGAAAAAATGCCAGGGGATTTTTGATATCTCGAACGGTTTTGCCTTGGCGAGGAAACAAATTTATGGCGAATAATGGAAACAGGAAGTGTGTTATAACTTCTGCATACATTGACTGATTTTGATTAAACTTCAGCAGTGTGTTCGATGTAAGAGGCCGATCACATGGATGTGGCTATTGTGAGTCAAAGTTATAGCGCCACCAACTGGCAGCAGGAAGTTTGTCACTTTCAAAATGCTTTGAAATCACTCTCTTATTTTTACCCGATTTGCTTCAAACTGTGGCAAAACAAAACAAAACATACCTTAACTCAATTAATACATTTCCCTGTAACTTCCGCTACTCGAATCATCTGCATAATTTTGTTCATCCTTCTAACCAATGTAGTTGTTCAAAATTAACTCTAATATTTCCATTACGGACCGTCTTTTTTCTTATTACACAACAATTAATAGATTTTCTACAATTGCACCAATCAAATCAATACTTAGTTTGATTCAATCAAATAAAATCATCAAAATTATCACAAAAATAGATTCTTCTGCTAAACTTAAATCATTAGCTGGTCCACATCTTTCTCCAGGTGTGTTGATCATCTCGTGGCCCCATAGACATTCCATCTTCACCATTTTGACACTTTGCAATGGTTTTTCCCTCGTAGGCGAGAGAGGTACGTTACTAGCACGTCCTTGATCCCTCACTTTATTCTTCGCGTTGGCGTGTGGGGTTGCTGATGTTGGTTGGTGTAGTTTAAGGTGAGATGCTTTGACGCAGGTCTCACACTCTTCAATCATTTTCCGATCCTTACAAGATTTTCCCTTAGATCCCGACCACACCTCCACTGGAATGAACCATTTCCTGCCTGCTGTCACCTGTCAATGCAGAACCTAGCTATTTTGTTAGTGACCGCTTGTCTGGCCGGTCGTCCCTTATGGTGTGACCTGTGGAATCAACAGCCTAAAACATATTGTCACCAGATAATTTTGCTCACTGAATGGCACTCAGGGTCCTTGTTCCCCTGAAAAACATTCAACCCATTTTGCTCATGTCAACAAAACAATACAGAATCAGTTCTGTTTGGTTCAATCCATCCTGACATCCTGCAAAATGAAAATTTTAAGTTAGGCACTACACAGAGTTAGGCACTGTTTCTTCACTTTGCTCATCAAAGTCTTGCTTAACAAGACAATATGTATACATTTGGAACAGAATCAGTTCTGTTTGATGCAATCCGTTCTGACATCCTGAAAAATAAAAAAAATTTAGTTATGCACTGTGCAGGTGTGGCACCTTTCTTTCTGCCACAATAATAACCCAGGCCAGGATAACTAGCCAAATTCATCCATAGCCATTATTTAATTGGGCAAAGTCTGCCCTGCCCGTTCACTCCTGTATGACAAGATCAAGCTGGTTTTAAAAACAAATTCATCTTTCTAACCCCCCTGGGCTTTCCTGTAGGCAAATTACCCACCCTGAAGAGTTGAAAGGCTCTTATCTGACCATTTGTTCGTGTGTGTGTGTGTGTGTGTGTGTGTGTGTGTGTCTTTGTTCATGCCAGGTGCGCAAAAGTCTGCATTCTCTGTAAAGAAAAACAAATGTTGAGGTTATTGTCACATAGTTTCTTTTGTCTGCTGTGCTGTCGCATCTGCCCTGGCGTTTTCCTGGTGAAACAATTCTTGTTATTAGCACACTTACAGACAGCAATTTTGTTAGGGAGAAGAATGGCTTCTTGCAGGGCTTTTACCCACTTAAACCCAATGTCCTCCCAACATTTATCTTCCCACCTGTGCGATGGCTTTCAGCAAATGTGAACCCCTTAGTAAACCATATTTGGCAACTGTTATCATCCTCCTCTTGATGCATGACCCATCTCGTGCATCAATTTAACATAATAAGATTCTCTTACATTTATCAGACGCTTTTATCCAAAGCGACTTACATTTCAAGGTACACATTTACATTCTTATCAGTTCTTGCTTTCCCTCGGAAATCGAACCCATGACCTTGGCATTACAAGCGCCAACGCTCTACTGTTTGAGCTACAGGAAAACTGCAATATTTGTTAATATTTATTTGGTAACATTTGTTTGGATAAAGTTTGGCCAAATTTCCTTTAGACATCTTTCTCTGCCTCTGAAACAAAAATATTACTTAAAGCCACAATTTCATCTTCTTATCAAATTGTTTTAAGGCAACGGCCCTGAGTCTCAATTGTTTCTATCAGGTCAGGTCGTGGTCAATGTCAGTCAAACAACATTCCCCTCCTTTGTTCACAATACATAACTGTTAAGGGCTCTCTGGATAATCAGATTTTTACTTAGGGTGTATTCACACCTGCCTTGTTTGGTTCGATTGAATCGAACTCTAGTTCGTTTCCCCCCTTGGTGCGGACCTTTTGGGCAGGTGTGAATACAGCAATCGCACTCGGGTGCGGACCAAACAATCGAACCGAGACCCAGCTGAAGAGGTGGTCTCGGTACGGTTCCAAACGAACTCTGGTACGGTTCGTTTACGGTGTGAACATGAATCGACCCAATTGCTGGAAATAACGCATACAAATACTAATGTGTTCAGAAAGTTTAGCGAATGGATGAAGGAGAGGGGATATAAGCGGTCTCATGCACAGTCCGGCGCGCTGTCTGTGCACACGGTACTGTTGCGCGTCTTTCTACGTGTCGTGTGTGCATCAGGACATTAACAGACAGAGCGTTCTCTTTTGTCTTATCGCGCTTAAATGGTTTAAAAGCATTTGCATGAATAGGAGCGTGATCATATAATGTAACGGTAGTTTAAAAATCCTATTACAACATCGTATAGACGACATTGTATCATATGATGCTCATTAGATTCTTCATATTGCGTTTATAGAGAATAACACCAAATCAGTAAAAGAACAAATATTGCATTACAAAAATATCTCCATGCTGAGCCTGTTTTTGCACTTCCTGCTTTTCCCTGCTTGAGAATTCCTGTCCAATGAATAGACGACCTTAGCGCACGTGTGGTTTTGTTTACACATTTTGGTTCACTTGCAAAAAGAGCAGTGTGAAAGCGAACCGTACCAAACAAAAAAAATCAACACTGTATTTGGTCCGGACCAAAGCAAGTGAACTATCGGACTTTCCTGGTGTGAATACACCCTTAGCCTACGTGTTTTGTTGCTGTCAAATCTATAACATTGTCTCAACACATGACTGACGGCTATCTATGACTTCACAATTCTAATTTACACATCAATACTTAAACCTGTACGGAAAGTAATTCAAATTTACTGCACATCATAAATGACCAAAATACTAATTAACAGACAGAGCTCGATGATCAATCAACTTAAAGCTCGTCCTATTTTCTGTGTTGTCTTCTCATCAGATTGACTCACAATCCTCAATCCTCCTTAACCCATCTATAATGCTAAAACACTCACTCCAGATGTTAATGACACATACATAGACACTATTCAGACAGAATAGCTCCCCTAACGTAACACTTACATTCAAGACCTAAAGTCCATTCACCCTCAAACACACACACACACACACACACACACATACCTGACTATAAATCACCCATATTTTCATATTCACATTTTTTCTCTAAAACGATTAACGTTTATAATAAGATTTTAAACTTCACATTTTCCTGTAGCCTTTATCTAATTTTACAGTATCTTAACCCATTTCAAAGCATGTTTGTTCATTATTCATTTGACTTTAGCTTTCTTTGGCTGACTGATAACAGAAAGACAGACAGAGTACTATCCCTTCCTCCACTCAAGCAGTCTCTCTCTCTCTCTCACTATAAGCAAATAATCTTTTCAACAGCCTCCTAGGACTGTAACTAAAATAATCATAGTCATAGTCAACCCTGTCAGGTTTGCACAAACGAAGCAGACAAGATGGTAAGTTTGATATTTTAATAGCAGAATGGATCGGGCACAGCGTGAAATGTGAGTAAACAGGAAGTAGATAATCAGATGAAAGCTTTAAAGGTGCATTGCGCAACTTTTCATGTTAAAAATACCCGTTTTCTAACCCATACATGCTTAAACAATTGCCTGATGGGCTGAATGAGCCCTTCTCTGATCACTGCCTCTATAATCCTGTACAGTAAAATAAATAAGAGGGATTCGGGTCGGAATCTGAGACTGGGCGTGACGTCATGCGCGTTCACGGCAGGTTTGTGTATGCGCCGACGCCGCCATTCTCCGTAGAAAATGGATTCTAGACCGGCTTGTAGTTCATTTCAAACACCAACGCAAACTCCACGTAAGATAAAAAAGAGAACTTTTGTCTAGTGCAACCAAAAGGTCCAAATTGGAGTCAGAAAGGTGTCGGGGTAAGACGATCTAAACATAGGGAAGGCTTTCAACAAATGGAGAGATCTCCAGTCTGCTCTAGGGCTCAAACGGGATCCTCAGTTGGCTTTTTTCTTGATAAAAAGGTAAGATATATCCCATTCTCTAATGACTGATACGGCCAATAATGACAATAAATGACGATCCATAAAATGTGTAATGCTTTAGCGTAAGCTAGATAAATGTACAATCGGAATAGGTTTTACTAACTTACCATTGTCAGTGATCAGGTTCAGAATGATTGTGATATAAAATGCTGATATATAAGTTAGATACTTAGACACAAATTTTGAGCAAATTACTGCTTAATTACGATGTATTGCTATTGGAATATGCTACTTAGCTGATCAATAAAACAGGCTAAACCCCCGCAAATCTTCGGCGGATTAGCCTGTTTGGCTTTTATGGTAACGTCATAGTGCCACTTGATTGTTTATTACCTTGAGACATTTGGGTGTACTTTGTTGACCGACTGTGTATGGTATGGTATCATGATTACTATTTTGAGCTTTTACAAAGTAATAACTTATATTGTTCATGAACGTGTTTCCATAATAATAGTCATAAGTGGATACAGTAAACACATAACACAGTTCAACATGGAGATAGATGGGAATAAAAAACGAAGTTTTCTACTACCCCCATTTTTTCCCTCACACATAAGTGTGTTATTTACTCAATTGCCTTTCCTTTCACATATTTTAAATTACTTGCAGATTTAAAACTTTATTACCTCTGAAGACATTATGATTGTAAACAAAAGATTTGTGCGGCTGATGCTCCTTGGGTTATGACCAGCTCGTGCTCGTGCAAGCGTGCGTGTGCGTATGGTCCGTGAGCGCACACCTCTGGTTGCAGTTTCGCTTGCCGCCAGAGGGGGCGTAGTTCTGCGAAAACTCAGACTCTTGCGCAATGCACCTTTAAGGGTTAATTCACCCAAAAATGAAAATAATGTCATTATCAAGCGACGAGAATACTTTTTGTGCGCAAAAAGTAAACAAAAATAACGACTTTATTCCACTATTCATTTCCTTCTCTCTGTGTCTCGAGTGAGTTCACGTAGTGTTTCAGCGCAGCGCGTCTGTGTTGTACGTCACATGTGGGCTCACTATTGGCCGACGCTGGTCATGTGTGATGCGTGTGACGTACAACACAGAAGCGCTGCGCTATTACACTACGTGAACTCACTCGAGGCACAGAGAGAAGGAAATGAATAGTGGAATAAAGTCGTTATTTTTGTTTACTTTTTGTGCTCAAAAAGTATTCTCGTCGCTTGATAAACTTAAGATTGAGCCACTGTAGTCACATGGACTACTTTGATGATGTCTATATTGCCTTTCTGGACATGGACAGTATGCCGTCCATAGGTATACTGTGGAGTGACAGAAAGCTCTCGGACTAAATCTAAAATATCTTAACACGGTTAACTGTGTTCCGAAGATGAGCGGATATCTTACGGGCTTGGAACGACATGAGGGTGAGTCATTAATGACATTATTTTCATTTTTGGGTGAACTAACCCTTTAACTGAATGATAACCAAGTCTCTCTCTCTCTTGCAGATGCAGATGATGAAGTTTCTCTGATGACGGTATGAAGACAGGGTGAAGAAGATCGGGATCGACGGTGAGTATGCAGGTAGGTAATGTAGAGAGTCTGTGTGTCATGAATCGACGAGATCAGACAATGACTGAAAGGTGACTGCAGGTGTATGGGCCATTCTACAGAATTGGTGCAAACTGCTGTCCCTCATCCAAAAAAAACATTTGAAAAGCATTTAATTATTTTTGTTTATATATATATATTGTATATGTTTACTAAGATCCTTCAATTATCTATTGAAACCCACAATAATATTTAAGATATCAGTAAGCTTTATATATATAAAATCATAATTTATGGGCTACTTTCAATTAGGAGGTGGCTGTCCCAAACCCTAACCCCTAAATTTCGACTTGTGAAAATGATATTGAAATTTCTTTTTATTTTTTTATTTTTTATTTTTTAATCATGAAACTTTATCTAAAAAAAAACGTGTCCTGCATTTTCATGTCACTACCAAAACAGTGAATGTTGTAGTCCATTGGCTGAGACTGATTTTAACCACACCCCTACATTTTTGATCAGGAAATATCCCTGTGTCCCTCTCTCTCATGTGCTATATGGTGAGTAGATTGATCCCATCATTTTGAGGTAAATGTGTTCTAAAGTCTAAAAATATGTGTGTAACTTTAAGGAATGTCACTACAAAACTCATTTTTTCTGCTATTGAGAAAACTTTTTTGGATGTTATTCCATAAAATTTAGTTGTTATATGTGTTCAACTGTTCTGACCAGTGATTGCTAACCATGTGCTGATAAGCATCTTCGAGCTAGGCTCAAAAGTATCTTAAATTGTCACCACCAAAACAGTCACAACCGAAACATGTCTTGAAGTTTCGGTTGTGGCATTATTGTTTTGGTAGTGACAAAAGGGAACACATAATCCTTTATTTGGAGGAATAAACTACATTTTAGTACAGTTATGCAAATAATTACTATTGTAGTATGTTTTAGTAGTGTTTTAGTATGCAAGATTATGTTAAAATTCTGTAATGTGATGAGGTTACAATTACTTAAGGTTGCAGTCCATGATACTAGCTTAGGTGTAAGGTTGTTGTCAGTAATGTTAATTTCTATGATTAACTTGACAGGGAGAATGACATAAAACACCAACATGCCTAAAAAAAATAGAAAAACTACAACAGAGAGACCGAGAGAATACAAACAAAGGTTGAGGGAAGACCCAGTGAAGTACGAGGAATACTTAAGGAAAGAAAGAGAAAGAAATAAGAAACGAAGGGAAGAAGGAAAGTTGAAGAGTATCAGTGAATTATCTGACAGGGAGCAAGGACATGTCAGAAAAGCATGGAGGAAAAGACAGAAAAGACACAGGATGATGGTGAAAAGACAAAAAGAGGTGGAGACATTTTGCAGGGCTTCCACACCACCTAGCACTTCCAGTGAGGGTGATCAGACACCAGTGCACATACACACTGGGGGAAAAGGGAGAAAACGAGCAAAAATCAGTAACTATAGAAAATGTCAGAAGTTAGAACAGAAGATCAAAGAAATCCAGAGGAGAGAAGACAAATGTAGAAAGCGATTCTGAAGATTTATCTGAATGAGGAAAATTATTCTGAAATTAATGTTTTATAAGCACACACACACACACACACACACACACACACACAGAGAGAGTTCAGTGGTTCTGGAGATTTATCTGAATGACTCATAATTTTTCATAAGATTTCAAAATGTTGAAAATGTGAAAATAAAACAAAGCGGTTCTGAAACAGTCTACATTGTAAGTTGTTGTTTTTTTTAGGAAGAAAAATCTATGAGCACACCTCTTCTCACTTGCACCTCAAGACCCAAAGTATAGAATAGCTCTAGGTGTTCTTATAAGATATTTACTGTCAGATGTGTGTCTGCTATATGTACTGACTGCAAATGGGCATCATAGTTATTTATTTATATTAACATAAAATGTGGACAGTCTGATTCAGCCATGGCAAACTAAGTATTGTGGTCACTACCAAAACATTACTGTCACTACCAAAAATGTGCAGTCACTACCGTAACATGGGATGTTTTGTCAAAAATAAAGCATATTGAATTATCAACTAAGATGTTATGATAGTGTTTGGTTCAATGCATATTCAAACTAATGAATCCTTAACTTTGAAATCAGTACGATAAACTTTATGCCTTCTACAAAGAAAGATTGGGTTTAAAATACAACAAATCTCATAAATTACACTTAAAATATGATTAAAATTATAATCTTTTTTGATTTAACCTGTAAAAATATATTTTTTTTAAATAGAAAAAATATATATTTATAAGGTAGATGTAAACAAAATCTTAATAGGTCATTATAAGCCTTTTAATAAATTATTTAATATTGTGTTTCGGTAGTGACAAATTTGGGGAGAAGGAAAATATTCCAGCATTTTCTGAAAATACAATATGAGAATTAACTGCACAATTACAAGAAAAGCGTACCTTGGATTATTATACAATTTGCATACATGCAAAATTTGTGAAAAAAATTAAAATAAATTCAAGATGTTTCCAACTCTGACTTTGCACCAATTCTGTAGAATGGCCCATATATGGGTGAGTGAAGATGAGATCCAGGTGACGGTGATTAGTAATCCGGTGATAATGAACGGGTGAATGACTGAGTAGGCGGAGAGAGGGAATCAGTGGGAAGAGATGGTGATAGAATCCTGACAGTACCCCCCCCTCCCGAGGCGGCTCTTGACGTCTGGGAAGAAGAGGGATGTTGCCGGCGGCGAGGTCGACCACGACCCCTGGGAGCTGGACAGTCAGGATGGTCAGTATGGAACTGGGAGAGTAGAGCGGGGTCAAGGATGTCATCACGAAGTACCCAGGAACGCTCCTCTGGTCCGTAATCCTCCCAGTCCACCAGGTACTCCAGACGGGGACCTCGCCGCCGGGAGTCCATGATGGATCGGACTCTATAGATGGGCTCTTCTTCCACAGGAACGGGAGGAGGAGGTACGTCATCCGAGGTGGAATCTGTGGGAACAGGAGAGACCGGGTCAGTGAAGGGTTTGAGGAGAGAGACATGGAAAGAAGGAGAGATCTTGTACTGAGTTGGAAGGTTAAGCCTGTAGGTTACTTCGTTCAACTGCCTCTGGATGGTGAATGGTCCAATGAATCGAGGACTCAGCTTACGGCAAGGCAGGCGGAGGCGAATGTCCCGCCTTCTGACCAGGTTGATATTGAGGGGTATCGGCTCGCCGACGGTCCGCTTGATCCTTGTGCCTCCGCACTGCCTGTTGTAGATGCACATGAGCTGAGTCCCATACCCCCTCGCTCTGATGGAACCAGAAGTCGACAGCTGGAACCTCCGAGGGCTCACCCGACCAAGGGAAGAGTGGTGGTTGGTATCCGAGAATGCACTGAAAGGGGGTGAGCCCGGTGGTAGTCTGTGTGAGGGAATTCTGGGCGTATTCCGCCCAGGGGAGGTATCGGCTCCAGCTGTCTTGGTACTGGTGGCAGTATGTTCGCAGGTAATGTCCAATCTCCTGAATCTTCCGCTCAGTCTGGCCGTTGGTCTGCGGATGGTATCCTGATGATAGACTGACAGAGACCCCGAGAAGCTTGAAGAAGGCGTGCCACACCCTGGAGATAAATTGGGGTCCCCTGTCCGAGACAATTTTTTCGGGAATGCCGAAATTTCTGAATACATGATAAAATAGTGCTTCTGCCGTTTCTAATGCTGTGGGAATACCAGGTAAAGGTATCAGTTTGCAACCTTTGGAAAATCTATCCACAATGACGAGAACACAGGTAAATCCTCCTGATCTAGGAAGGTCAGTCATGAAATCTACTCCGATGTGAGACCAAGGGCGTCTGGGTAGAGGTAGTGGTATGAGTTTACCCTCAGGGAGCTTTCTGGGAGTGTTGGTGATGGTGCAGACTGAGCAGCCGCGGACGAACCTGGAAACATCTTCGGGGATGAACGGCCACCAGTACCGTTGACTGAGAAGCGAGAGGGTACGCTTGCTACCTGGATGTCCAGAGCCCGGAACAGAGTGAGCTGAGTCCAGAAGGGGGGTGCGAAGATGTTGGGGCACGAATGTACGCCCTTCTGGACCTCCCGGCGGAGCAGGTTGGCGAGTGTTTTCAGGTTGGCTTGCTCAGTTGGGGATATTCTGGGGATATCTAATTTGATTTTATCAATAAATTCCACTAGAAACAAACCTTGTTGTATTATTTTAATTTAATACTGTGAAGCTGCTTTGATACAATCTGTATTGTGAAAAGCGCTATACAAATATACTTGACTTGACTTGACTTGACTTGTTTTCCTGGGAAATCTGCTGGTCGATGTCCCAAAGAATGGGGCTGAGGATTACGGCTGGAGGGAGGATGGGTTCATGACTGAGATCCTCAGAAGATGAATGATGGAGTCAAGAAAGTGCGTCTGCCTTGCAATTCTTACTTCCTGGTCGGTAAGTAACAATGAAGTCGAATCGAGTGAAGAAGAGTGCCCAGCGGGCCTGACGAGGATTCAATCTTTTTGCCTCCCGAAGATATTCCAAGTTACGATGATCTGTAATCACTTTTGAACTGATGATTTGCTCCCTCCAGCCAATGCCTCCATTCTTCTAATGCCAGTTTAATGGCCAACAGTTCCTGGTTGCCGATGTCATAGTTTCGCTCCGCCGGGGTTAGCTTTTTGGAAAAGAAGGCACATGGATGGAGTCTGGGAGGCTCACCCTGCCGCTGTGACAGTACCACTCCAACCCCGGTGGAAGAGGCATCAACCTCAACGACAAATGGAAGATCTGGATTGGGATGAACGAGGATTGGGGCAGTCGTGAAGGCTTCTTTGAGGCGATGGAAGGCCTGGAGGGCATTGGGAGTCAAGGACAGAGACTTGGGCCGGCCTTTTAATGAAGAGGTGAGAGGAGCACTGATGAGACTGTAGTTCTTGATAAATCTTCTGTAGAAATTGGCAAAACCGAGGAATCTTTGGAGTTCTTTGATAGATGTGGGTAATGGCCAGTCTTGGATTGTTTCCACCTTCCTCTGGTCCATCTGGATACCGTGCTGGTCAATGATGTAACCCAGGAATTGAACAGAGGTGTTATGGAACTCACCCTTCTCCAGTTTCAGGTACAGCTTGTGTTCTCTCAGTTTCTCTAGTACTTGGATGACATGACGATGGTGTTCAGCAAGTGAAGATGAGTAGATGAGAATATCGTCAATGTAGACAATCACAAAGCGGTTGAGGTACTCTCGGAACACTTCGTTCATGTACCCCTGGAAGACCGCTGGAGCGTTAGACAGCCCGAAGGGCTTAACCTGATATTCATAGTGGCCAGAGGGGGTTACGAACGCTGTCTTCCACTCATCTCCATGCCGTATACGGATCAAGTTGTATGCACTCCGAAGGTCTAGTTTGGAAAATATTCGAGCCCCACGTACCTGTTCCAAGGCAGCTGGGACCAGAGGAAGGGGATAGCTGTATTTGACGGTTTGAGAGTTGAGATTACCCACAAAGAAGAAACTTGAGGCGGCAGGGGAGGTTGATGTGCGGATGAACTGTTGTTGCAATGCCTCCTCCACATACTCCTCCATGGCCTTCTGCTCCGGGATGGACAGAGGATAAACACGGCCTTTAGGTAGAGTGGCTCCAGGTAGCAAGTCGATTGCGCAATCCCATGGCCGATGAGGAGGTAATTTGGTTGCCAGCTTCTTGCTGAACACATCCTGGAATGTCTGGTACTCCACTGGAATCTCCACTTGATGATGTACTTCAGGGCTCTCAACCGAGGTGGAACAGACAGGAATTTTGGACCTTTTATTTGACGTCGATGATGATGAGGAAGAGGAGGTTTTCTTGATGGAAGATAGACAGGACAGATGACAGGTCTCTCCCCAGCGCAGGATTTCGCCACATTTCCAGTGGAGGGTCAGCTGATGTTGGACCAACCAGGGGCGTCCCAGGATGAGCTCAGCGGTGGACTCCTCCAGCACCATAAACGAGATTTTCTCAGAATGCAGACAGCCAACACGCAGCATCAGAGTGGGTGAATAGTGACGAATTCGACCTCGACCCAGCGGTTTTCCCTGGATAGTTTGTACCTGGAGGTCTGCGGCGTTTGCGGATGTTACATTTTTGGAGAAGCTGGGTGGAAATGAACTTCCCCGCTGACACGGAGTCGATGAGGGCTTGCGCTGAGACACAAATACGTGAGGTTAGGAGATGTACAGTGGTGCGGTTTAAGGCTTCAATTTTGGGTGAGACTTGAATGGTACTCACCGCTGGGCGTGGAGGTCGAACGGGACAGGTACTGAGAAGATGTTTATCAGATGCACAATAGAGACAGAGATTATGGAGGATTCGTCGCTGACGCTCCGAAGCTGGAAGGTGGGTGGAGCCGATCTCCATAGGCTCTGGTGCTGGAAGAGCGATTGATGGAACCGAGGGCGGAGGACATACAGTGGGAACCGGAGAATCACAGGCTGACAGTCTTTGCGAAATTCAAATGGTTTTTAAAATTAATTTCTCAATTCCAAGACTGTCGTCGTAAACCACCATCAACTGGCGAATATTAGGATTTAACCCATGACGAAAAGCTGTGATCAGCGCTGCCTCATTCCAACCACTGGATGCCGCTAAGGTGTGGAATTGTAAGGTATAAGTACTCACGGAGGATTGTCCTTGACGAAGGTTGTATAGTTGATCATGCACTGAAAGAGCGGAAGCCGCTTGACCGAAAACTTCTTTAAAGTGTTGAATGAAGCAGGTGAGGGATTTGACGACATCAGAATTCAAATTCCACAATGATTGTGCCCACTGAAGTGCTTGTCCAGATAATAATGATCTGATGAAAGCAACACGAGCAGAATCGTTACTAAATTGATGTTCTTGCATGGAGAAATACAAGGATACCTGGAGAAGAAACCCACTGCAGTCCTCCGCCTCGCCGGAGAATGCCGCTGGTCGGGCCATGGGACGCGCTGAGGCAGTGAACGAAGCAACGGGACCTTGAGGAAGTGAAGCTGATGGTGTGGGTTGATGAATGGCGGCCGGGATGGCAGGTGGATTTGCCGTGGATTCCGATGGATTCTGCATCATAGGTCTGATCTTCTGTCAGGTTTGCACAAACGAAGCAGACAAGATGGTAAGTTTGATATTTTAATAGCAGAATGGATCGGACACAGAGTGAAAGGTGAGTAAACAGAAAGTAGATAATCAGATGAAAGCTTAACTGAATGATAACCAAGTCTCTCTCTCTCTTGCAGATGCAGATGATGAAGTTTCTCTGATGACGGTATGAAGACAGGCTGAAGAAGATCGGCATTAACGGTGAGTATGCAGGTAGGTAATGTAGAGAGTCTGTGTGTCATGAATCAACGAGATCAGACAATGACTGAAAGGTGACTGCAGGTATATATGGGTGAGTGAAGATGAGATCCAGGTGACGGTGATTAGTAATCAGTTAAGTTAACTTTATTAATTACAGCAGTATAATATTTTTAGCCTTTTCAATGAAATCCAAATGATCAAATCAATAATAAAAAATAAATAAATATATGTTTTTTTTTTTGTTTTTTTAGGCACAAACACACATCAAGATTTTGCGTATGAATCTCAGCAATGGTGACGAACAGATCACCTCTGAACATAAACTCATTATTTATTCATGCAGCAATGCATGATGGGAGCCATGAATGAGTTTTGATTGGTGGAACCCAGAATGCACTGCAACATGCTTTATAAATGTCACCATTGTTGAGATTCACAGGCTGATTATTGATGTCTGTGTGTCTCCTTTTTATGTAAGAGAAACTTTTTAGAAATTATTTGCCTTACATTGTAAAAGTTAAAAAATATTATGCTGTACAAGGCCAGTGCTGCTATAATTAATATAGTTCACCTAACTCATAAATTGGACTCTATGAGTTCAGTGATTCAGGTCAAATGATTGTGAAATAATGATTATGTTAAAACACAACCAACGCCATTACATCACATTTTCTCTTTGTTCATCTGGCTGTTATAACTCATGTACAGCAGCCAAACAAAACTTAAAGTTAATACTTTAAGGTCAAGAGCCCAACTAAAACACACACTGATCTCCATAATGGTGACTTTAATTATTGTTTCCTCCTTCAGTGATTCTGCTTGTTAACACCAGGTGTCTTCAATGTTGGCAATAAAATATATTTTGTAAATTTTACTCATTTTAAATGGTTAACTTTTAATGAATTCATTTGATTAATTATTACTCAATTCTAATTTGTTAAATTTAATTAATAATATTGCTTGTAATCTGTTGCCTCATTTTTATTAATTAGATATCAATAAAATCAATGTATTCTTTTTTACAGTGTAAATTTTAGTTGTCAGGTTCTCAATTACCGTAATTTAATATCTGACTTCCATATTTCTCTTCTAGGAGTTTACCAATCTGCAATTAGGATCATCTAAAACTCTTTTTTAAGTGTTTCATTAACAGACAATCATCCTTTTAGTTACCAGTACTTTAAAAAAATATTTTGCAACTCATTTAGTCTTATCTGTTATTTTACATCAACCGGTACTTTTTATAGTTCTTTTCTTTCAAAAGGAATTCCTTACACTTAAATCTTTCAATCTTTTTACAACTTTCAAAGGTTCCATCTATCAACTTTCTTTTCTCTCCCTCATTTACTCGCACATTCTCTACTGTTTCACAGAAACCACAAGATTCCCTAAATCTTGTTCTCAGTCCCTAAATTACACAGACAGCTATCCGCTTGCACCTTCAACTCTTGTTACAAAAATTTGGCAATCTATTCTTAAATACCCTTGTTTTCATAACATTAATAAAATAAAATGTATTCACATCGTCATTTCAATCATTATTTTATCTCTAAAATATAGAATTTTCCCCATTCTGCTCGATCAAACTTTTCATACCATTTCAACTTAATTTGCCTTAACAGGCGTTCATAAATAGTTCCATGAATTCTATCTTTCCCTACATTCAGTTCCTTCTGTATCTGTTCTCTTTTATCTGCTTTTTTCAATCCAACAATTCACTGTTTGTAAATTCTATCAGGAAAAACATTCTATCTCTTCCTACATGCCAGTTCCTTCTGCATCGACTCTGTTCTCTTTTATCTGCTTCTTTTCCATCCAACAATTCACTGTTTGTAAATTCTATCAAAAAAAAAAATCTATCTTCCTACTATCTTTCCCTAAATGCTAATTCTTTCTGCATTTATTTTCGTTTTCTTTCGTTATCTTCTTCAGTTTCAACAAACTACTGTCTGTTCACAGTTTTACACACATGCTGAACACGACTACAACAACCCCTTTGTTAAACAATTATCCGTTTCCCAATTTCTTGCATGCATTTCTGGCCATAATTTATGGAAGCCATTTTCTGCCAAATTTAAATAAATAAATTAAATGATTAAAATGAAAATTAAAACCAGATTAACGATTTCATTACAGAAAACTTTACGCAAAATATGTGAGAAAATTGAGAATGAAATTAAATGATTTCATTTTCATGGTGACAGTGCATCATCCCTGAAAAATAAAATGCAATTGGTGATTTCACATTTCATTTTCATCACTGTAAAACCTAACAGTAAAATGTACTAAATACAATTGAGTTCACAGCACTCAAATATTACAGAAACTTGAATGACTGAAACAGAACTCAAACTGAATGAGTTATAGAACATTTCTAGATCCCAGAATGATAATTGTATAATTAAGTAATTAATTAAGTGATGATTGAGCATTAGTGATGAGCACCTGCCGTTAACAAGCAGAATCACTGAAGGAAAGAGAAACACAAGAACTACAACTGACTTCCAGCCACAACAAAATCAACTGGAGATAAAAGAAGACATTAAATATCTCAAGATCTCAGCAGAGGAGGATTAAACAACTCCACAAACAGCATTACAAGCTTCACTTATTACTAACCAGTTTGACTTTATTACTGCCATTCGTCTACAGAAGTTCTTATTAGAATTAACAAAGGTTTAGAAGTTGATTATTTGAGTTTCATTTAAGGTCACCATGATGGAGATCAGCACTTTTGCACTTAAGAATTTCTTTGGCTGCTATAATTGAGTGTTTATAAAACATATTTGTTATAGCACAAAAGCCAAGGAAAAGTCTGAAGGGTGAAGGATTGTTGATGACAATCATCATTTAGTAACTTGATTCACTGATTTCATTCAGAGTCTGATCTCTGATTATTAGTTTTACTCAAAACTGTGATTCTACAGCATAAGATCTAGCCATGTTGTGACCATCAGATATTATGAAGGATTTTACAAATAATTGTGCACAAAAAGTTTCACAAAAAAGGTATTGCATTACCAAGACTCACACAGACATCAAGAATCAGCATATGAATCTCAACAATGGTGACCATTAAAAATGATTCATGCTGCAATGCATGCTGGGTACTAGCATAATACAAAACTTATCCATGGCTCCCAGCATGCATTGCGGCATAAATAATTTTTTAATGGTCACCATTGTTGAGATTCATATGCTGATTCTTGATTACTGTGTAAGTCAGCATGATACCATAGAGGTTTTTAAAATCTGATTGTCACAACAATGGGCCTTACAGCAGAATCAGTTCTATTATAATGAATAATACAAGTAATACATCACCTGTCTAATCAGAGATTAGGCTCTGGAAAAGATCAGAGAATCAAGTCACTAAATGATGATTTTTATCATCTGAACACAACCACAGGCTGATATTTTCTTTTGGCGTATGTGCCATAACAAATGTGTTTTATAAAAACTTAGTTATAGCAGCCAGAGGAAAAACTGGTGTTATAAAGTCAAGGGTCAAGAGCCCAACTAAAGCAAACATGGATCACTATCATGGTGTCTTTAAATGAAACTCAATAAATCATTATCATCTAACCCTCTGTTCATTCTCAATAACAACTTCTGTAGACGCATGACGAAAGTCAAACTGGTAATGCTGTCAAAATGGTTGTGTAGTGGTTTAATCCTCCTCTGCTGAGATCTTTAGAGATTTAAACGTGTTTTATCTTGAGTTGATTTCATCTAAGACTGTGGCTGGAAGTCAGTTGTAGTTCTTGTGTTTCTCTTCCTTCATTGATTCTGCTCGTTAACAGCAGGTGTTAATCACTAATGCTCAATAATCACTTAATTAATCACTTAATTTCTTGACTGCAATGTATATCTACTTTTAGTAAACTCAACTGAAATAAGTTCAGAGTACTCATAACTATTGTTTTTATAAACTTAATTGAATTGAGGCAAACGGTTTCCTCAAATGAAATGAGTTAGCTTAACTTGTTGGGTATTACAGTGTACAGTCTCGAGGCAAGACTGCCAATATTAAAATGAAAAGCCAAACGTGAAAAAGAAACTACAAATACAGTTTTTACAAAGCTCTTTATTAATGCTCACTAACAGATTTCGCCATATCTCGTCGTCTCGATTACAATATAATCACATTTAAATAATTTCGTTTCACACATTCAACTCATGCAACAGGGACGTCGGCGACTTCGCTTTACAGAAGGCGTGCCTCTAGCGCCGTTACAAGCCACACCCACTCATTAACATAGAATTTGCATGCAGGTTGTCTTTGAAAATGAAAACGAAAATGAAAACTGTGAAATAAAAGAGGAATTAAAATGAAAACGAAAATTTACATTTGAATTTGAATTGTGTCACTATTATTGCGTGAGCTTTAATAAAGAGCTTTGTAAAAACTGTATTTGTAGTTTCTTTTTCACGTTTGGCTTTTCATTTTAATATTGGCAGTCTTGCCTCGAGACTGTAGTGAAAATGAAATGTGAAATCACCAATTGCATTTTATTTTTCAGGGATGATGCACTGTCACCGTGAAAATGAAATCATTTAATTTCATTCTCAATTTTGTCACATATTTTGCGTACAGTTTTCTGTAATGAAATCGTTAATCTGGTTTTAATTTTCATTTTAATCATTTAATTTATTTATTTAAATTTGGCAGAAAATGCCTTCCATAGTAATTTTTCCCCATTTTACAGAAAAACTAGTGTATAAAATTTTGTTCAAGCTTGCTTTGAGATGACCCCATTTTGGCTGAAAGTCCTCTCTTGGATTTTTACTTTTTGACGTGCGTCTTACTAATCTGTCAAACGTTTTCAACAGATCCGATTTTTTAACCCAAAATCGGACAGTTTTTAGCAAATATGCTCTGTAATCAGCTGTGGCTCTTCCGTCCACTTACTTAATCAGCTGTGGCTCTTCCGTCCACCTACGAGCTAGTTTTCGGAAAATTGACTTGACTTCCTCAGGTCAATTTCCCGCTTAAAAACTCTCTCTGCTCGCACCAAAGAGACAGTCTCAGCCAATATGGTTCACTCACAGTTATATCAATTTACACCACACAAAATAAAATAATTTAACTGTCTCTTACCCGAGATGCTTTTACTGCCACCGAGTTCTTTCTGATTCCAGTGATGTTTCTCCCAGCCCTGATAGCAGCTTTGGCTCTTCTCTCTTAAATTCGGCGAGGCAAGATCAAAGCCTGGTGCTTTTTATTTTTTATTTTTTAACACATCATACATAACCAAAAATAACAGAGCTACAATGTCTTGTAGAAACACAGAGGTATCACAAATTAGCACATGAATCTCAACAATGGTGGCAATTTTTTTTTTTTTTTTTTTATTCATGCAGAATTTCATTTCATTTCAATATTCTTCAGAAAATCTGGTTACATAAATATTGCTAGTTTTCATGTTGTAGATTATCAGATATGTGGTAAACATGAAATACCCATAAATTCAAAACTTACATACAGAATAATACCTGAAAATCAGATAAATTATGACATTATCACATCAGCTATTAACACCTGATGACTTTTCTCTTGACTTTTTCTTGCCATAACAAATGTGTTTTATAAATACAAAGTTATAGCAGTCAGAGAGAGATAAATGGTAAGAAGTCAAGGGACAAGAGACCAACTAAAGCAAATACTGATCTCCATTATGGTGACAACAAACTTTATTATTTACTAAATCTCTGTTAATTCTCAACAATAACTTTTGTACATGTATGCAAGAAATAATCGTAAACTGGTTTGTAAACTGGTTTCACACTCGGAGGCTGGAAGTCAGTTGTAGTTTTTGTGTTTCTCTTTTTTCTGTTCTTGTTTCTCTGTCCTTCAGTGATTCTGCTTATCAGGTGGTCAACAGGTAACCATCAACAGGTAACCATCATCACCTGATCTCGTTTCACTTTAGCTTTCTTTGCTGCTGCAAATGTGTTTGACAAACACACTGTCACAGCTGCCAAAAAAGACAAGAGATATAATAAGAGTTAAGAGCCCAACTAATGGAAACGCTAATCACTGTTATGGTGACTTCAAATGAAACACATTAGAGTTAAACACCTGTTAATTCTCAATAAAAACTTTTGTAGACGTCTGACAGAAATAAAGTCAGTCTGGTTAGTAATAAGTGAAGCTGGTAATGCTGTTTGTGGAGTTGTTTAATGAAGTTGGAGCCTGACATCAAATGTTTAGACGTCAACCTAATTTTAATTTTCAACTAAAATGTTCAAATCCAATAACATTTATAGCTGGGGTGACCTCATATTGTGGCCATAAAATGAGCACACAGCGAGTGCGCTGTGAGGTAACACTTTTAGCTCACTGTGAACTCACATTGTGGTCATATGGAGAGATCACTGTGAGATCAACGTGTTGACTGGGAAGCCTTCAAACTTGAAGTTTTGTGAAACTTTCCCATACCTTGCTAGTTCGGATTCGTTTGCACTCCGTCATAATTCGCGCTGTGTTTTCCTCTACCGCAATGCATCTGTAACGGCTGCATTACACTCTAGTGCTACAGCGCCATAGCGGTCAAATCACGATATTGCAGGCC
Source organism: Rutilus rutilus (assembly GCA_021464565.1). Classification (NCBI taxonomy): domain Eukaryota; kingdom Metazoa; phylum Chordata; class Actinopteri; order Cypriniformes; family Leuciscidae; genus Rutilus; species Rutilus rutilus. The sequence continues at coordinate 16,376,121 of JAJAQA010000002.1, read as the reverse complement.
CTTACATTACACTGTAAAAAAAAATCCTAATTTTACAGAAAATAACTGTGATTTTTTTACGATCATTTTCTTTCATTTTAAATTGTACTCAAAACACTGTAAAATTACAAAAAATATCTGTAAAATAAAAATTCAGCTGTTATTTTAGGTATTGTGACATTAATGACAAATTACAGTAATTCACATTTTTTATACAGAACATTTGTTGTATTTTTCATACAGTATTTTTTCTGTTTTCTTAAATTACATAAAAATGTATGTAAAATTACAAATATAATCTGTAATTTAACAGAAAGAAAACAGTTAAATGATAAAATGGTCAAATGACTGTCAGCTCCCCAAAAAACTGTAAAACATCCTAAATTAAATAAACTGAAAAACACTGTTATTTTACAGGTATTTCCTGAATAATCACGATCAAAAACCTTCATTGTAAAAAAAATCGTAAAAAAAGGGTCAAATGACTGGCAGCTGCGGCTGCCAAACAAAAACCTTAAAATTAAAGTCAAATATGGTAATTTAAATAAACCGAAAAAGCACTGTTATTTCACATGTATTTCCTGCATTATTATGATCAAATACCTTCATTGTAAAAAAATCGTAAAAAAAGGGTCAAATGACTGGCAGCTGCGGCTGCCAAACAAAAACCCTAAAATTAAAGTAAAATATGCTAATTTAAATAAATTGTAAAAAACTTTAAAATAAATTTGATGTCACCATGATTGAGATTAGTGTCTGCTTTAGTTGGGCTCATGACTTCAATTTTTAACTTATGTTTTTCTTTGGCTGCTTTAACTGTGTATTTGATGCACATTTGTTATAGCAATAAATGCTGGAGAAAATTCCAGATGATTTTGGTCATTCTTTGATGATGTCATCATATGATGGCTTGATTCTCTAATATGACCGTCAAAAATATGAATATATTAGCTTAGATTACATGTAGATGGAATTTAGCTTTATACAAAGTCTATAATGTCATAATTTCTCACATGCATATAATTTTTTAAAATAGTAATAATTCAGGAAATAGCTGTAAAATAAGTGTTTTTCTGTAAAACATTTAAGGAAAATTTCTGTAAAAGTTTTTTGCACTTCTAAAATAGGATATTTTACTTTATTTTTACGGTTTTTGTTTGACAGCCGCAGCTGACAGCTTTAAAATAAATTTGATATCACCGTGATTGAGATCAGTGTCTGCTTTAGTTGGGCTCATGACCCGTGAGTTTTTAACATTAGTTTTCTCTGGCTGCTTTAACTGTGTATTTAATACACCTTTATTATAGCAATAAATGCAGGAGAAATATCAGATGATCTTGGTCATTCATCAGTGATGTTACAGTCATTGTGATGATCTGATTCACTGATATGACAGCCAAATCTCTGAATATATTAGTTTAGATTACATAATATGTAGATTGAATTTAGCTGTATACAAAGTCTATAATGATTTTTATTATATTTTACATTATTATCTATAATGATAATTTCTCACATGATCCTTGACAACAATATTGTAATAAATAATCTGAAATTTAAAAAGATCTGTATTATATGGAAAAAGTTTTGAGCTGGTTAATTATTATTTTTTATTTTTTTTGGTAGTATAGACATCAAGAATCAACATATGAATCTCAACAATGGTGACAACCAACAAAGCCTTTTTGTGACTTTATAGTAGTTCAGATTTTTTTTCGTTGTCACCATTGTTGAGATTCATACGCTGATTATTGATGTCTGAGTGAGTCTATATAATCCTGTCAAAACATTTTCTGTATAATGACATCATAAAATCTGAGTATCACAGCACTGCGGGATCTTATATAGCAGTTTTATCATGCAAAAATTAACAACAAATATTTAATTACTTAATCAGATATTACACTTCAGATGGTATCAATGAAGCAGGACACTACATGATGACTATTATCACTAAAAAGAGACCAACATCATCTGATCTGAGTTTCTCTTGGATTCCTAGCATAACAAATATGCATCAAAGACACACAGTTAAAGCAGCCAGAGAAAATTTAAAGTTAAACACTAAAAGGTCAAGAGCCCAACTAAAACAAACACTAATCTCCATCATGGTGACATCAAACTTTATTCTTTTCAATAAAACTTCAACTTCTAAACCTCTGTTAATGCTCAATAAGAATGTTAGTATGAAATAAATAAAGTCTGGATTGTAATAAGTGAAGATGCTGAGATCCTGAGAGATCTGGTAGTGTTTAATGTTCTGTTGGGGTTTAAAGTGTTTCTGTATGGTGTGTTTTGTTTGTCACCATTGTGTTGAAGAGTAGAGCCTGAGCTTCAGTCCAGGATGAGCACAGAAACCATGATGAAATGCTGCATGTTGCTTTATTTAACTGACAGTAACTGTGTAGTTGCTGATGTAGTGACGTATAGTCACAGCAAATCATGCATATAATTAACTGCATGTTTTTCAGTAAAAAATCAGAAAAAATGTGAATTAACTGTGTTTTAACTGTGTGTTTCTGTTAAAAAAGATTAATGAAGATTTCTGTAAAAGTATTTTCCACTTATTTAAATTAGGATATTTTACATTAATTTTACGTTTTTTGTATGGCAGCCATTGCTGACAGTCATTTGACTGTTTTTTATGGGATTTTTTTACAATGAAGGTGTTTGATCGTAATAATTCAGGAAATAGCTGTAAAAAAACACTGTTTTTCCGTAAAACATTTAAGGAAAATTTCTGTAAAAGTTTTTTGCACTTAATTTAAATTAGGATATTTTACTTTATTTTTACGGTTTTTGTTTGGCAGCCGTAGCTGACAGTCAATGACTGTTTTTTTACGATTTTATTTTCTACAGTGTAGGTCACGTGAGGTCAAACGACTACTCGTCAACAGGATATTTTGTCGACAATTTTTTATTGTCGACGTTGTCAACAATGTCGACTAATCGCTTCAGCCCTAATATATATATATACACAGTATATATGACTGCGAGCAGCGATGACGGGCCCAAGATGGGGGCACCGCCACCCCGGTGCCTTTATGGTAACTAAAGGCACCAGGGTGGCGGTGCCACCGGCTTGGGCCTGTCATCGCTGCTCGCAGCTATATTTATTTATTTGTTTATTTATTTCAAACTTTTGGGTACTTTTGGGGCCCTTAACGTGCTCGAAAACTCTTGAAACTTTGCACACGGCTCAGAACCCGCGGCCATCAGGGCCAGGCTGAAGCTGGGACACGGGCGTGGCAGGGGGGCTCGACAGCGCCCCCTTGAACAGGGTCCGAAAACTTGGTCCATAAATCAAACACACTTGCATGTAATAATATGAAACACAGTACACATATAGATCTCATCGGGCCGAACAACTTTCATACTCTAAGTTTTACGCCAGCCCAAAAGGAAGTCGGCTATTTAGGGTTGTTTGACACTTCTCTTAGGGAATTCACCCGATCGCCACCAAACTCAGTGTGCATGAAGTCAAGACATTGAGGATGAAAAAATGCCAGGGGATTTTTGATACCTCGAACGGTTTGGCCTTGGCGAGAAAACAAATTTATGGCGAATAATGGAAACAGGAAGTGTGTTATAACTTCTGCATACATTGACTGATCTTGATTAAACTTCAGCAGTGTGTTCGTTGTGCCACCAACTGGCAGCAGGAAGTTTGTCACTTTCAAAATGTTTTGAAATCACTCTCTTATTTTTACCCGATTTGCTTCAAACTTTATGTGTATAATGTAAACACACGACAGATGTAGACCTGTGAAAGGATTCTTGATATCTTATATACTGTTGTCGTGGCAACACTTCAAACTTTACTATTCTTTTTTGATGCTTTTGAGACTCTTAACATACTTGAAATTGCATGAAACTCGACAGACACATCACATTTATTAGCCAGTAGACGAGCAAAGTTTCAGAAACGGGCGTGGTGAGGGGCTCAGTAGCGCCACCTTTTGACAAAAGTGGGGGGTTAGATTAATCTACAGCAACAAAACTTGGTATGTATATTGTTCTCATCAAGCCGGACAACTTTCTTATTTACAGTCATTAGCTCCGGCCAACAGGAAGTCAGAAATTTTGGTTTGTATGTCTCTTTCTCTCTCTGTGTGTGTGAGGGCTGGGGGGGATTTTTCCCCCTTGAACGGGGTCTGAAAACTTGGTCCATAGATCAAACACGCTTGCATGAATTAATATGAAACTCAGTACACGTATAGATATCATCGGGACGAACAACTTTCCCTCGGTCAAGTTTGACGCCAGCCTAACAGGAAGTCGGCTATTATGGGTTGTTTGGAGAACACTTGTTTTGGAATTTGAAATACTCCTCCTAGGCAATTCTTTCAATTGCCACCATTTAATTTTTTGGAGAACTAACCCTCCAAGTAAATTCTATAATCTCTGGTACGTTTACCTTGAAGGTCGTCCCAAGACCCAGTGTGAGCAGCAGAGAGAAGCAGCAGAGAGTGTTCATCGGCAAGGAAACTTCATCCCTCAGTGTGATGAGGAGGGTCAGTACAGGCCTCGGCAGTGCTGGTCGTCCACAGGTTACTGCTGGTGTGTGGACAGTAAGGGGCAGGAGATACCGGGAACCCGAACTCCACCTGGAACCCCGCCAATAAACTGTGACAAGCCTGGTAAGCATGTCTACCTGAACTTGAAGTTTTTTGTATAAAATTGTCATAGTCCTCTCTCAATAGGTCACATGTCCGATTTTAAATAACTATTTCTAATGTTTTTTACTAATTAATTGTCTTGGGATCTGATATAGAGAGGTAGCAAATGCTTTTTTGTTTTTTGGGGTCAGTTTTAAAGTTCTTAAAATAAGTCTCTTCTGCTCACGAAAGCTGCATTTATTTGATAAAAAATACAGTAAAAACTGGAATATTGTTAAATATTATTACAATTTAAAATAACTGTTTTATGTTATTACGGCCCTGAAAGGGCGAAGGCCCTATTGTTTTCCTTAGGATTCTTTATTATTATTTTTATGTCAACCTTTCGGGCACTTTTGGGGCCCTTAACATGCTCGACACATCACATTTATTAGCCAGTAGACATGTGCAAAGTTTCAGAAACGGGCATGGTGGAATGGCTCAGTAGCGCTACCTTTTGACAAAGGTGGGGGGTTAGTTTTATCTACAGTAACAAAACTTGGTATGTGTCTGATTCTTGTTAAATGCATTTTTTTCCTCTCAGATACATATTTAGCATGAGGCTAATTTGAATTGCAGAGAAAGTGTGTCCTAAACACTGTTCTGTCCTGTAGGCACTGATGATGATGTTGAGGGGAAAGTCAGACCATTTTTGGGTCGTCCCAGTTGCAGAGAGAGTTTAGGATTGGAACAAGGCAAGTCGTACCTCATCATAGGCAAATCCACTGACCTGCAAAGGCTCGGAGGAACGTAAGTGTCCACTCTGTGTCTGTAAATTACAGGATTTGCCTGAACTTTATGTATTTAAAGTCTGCAGAATGTTGTTCATGGCTCAATGTTGGGACAGTTTTATTTATTTATTTATTTTTATTTATTATTTAAATAACCTAAAATAGACTTGAATACACTTGGGGGAAAAAGTAAAAACAAATACTAAATGATTTGAATACAAATCATCTGTGATGAACTTGAGTTTATGTGGGGTTTATAGTCAAAAATGTGTAGGTGGTGTAACTGTCCAGTGATTAACTCTTTCCCCACCATTGACAGATTTTTCCGAAAATTTCTGGTAATGCATGTTTTCACTGTTATACGGTAGGGGGCGCTATTACGCATCTTCTGGCAGAGTACAGAATCTCCTGATCAAGCGATAGAAGCATTGCTTACGCACGTAAAATAACGTGATCATTAAACAGCATATAAATCAAAACTGCCTAACGTTACTGAATGAAATGTCGACCCATGAAGAGGAAACGACTGTGAAGCTTTGGCGGTGTTAATGGACTCGATCGACTCCATCTCTGTTTTGATCATCTCTCTGAATCCGATCTGGACGAGATCTTCAAGTCTTCAAACATGTGATTTTATGAAACTAACCCACATCCAAGTGTTGATTAAAAAACAGAATGCAAGAAGCTAATTTTTTTCATTTTTAAATAAAGCAGGCTCTGTTATTTTGATATATTGCATGTTCATATGGTGGCAGGTAAAACGTTAAAGGGGAAAAATGCTGATTATAAGGCAATACTAATTTTAATACAAGACAAAAAAGCTATTTTGTTTGTAAAATACGAATATATGAAAACCTTTTGCCTGCCAAAACACAGACAGCACGATGTAAGCATTATACTGGAATCTATTTGTGACAAGAAAAACCATACAACTGAGAAGACTCCATTAGACAGTAATATCTCCATATCACGTATTTTGACCTGTTATTAAAATGTTTTGTTCAGGTGAAACAGAATGTGTATTAAATGATTGTCAAAAATGTATAAAAACAACTGTGGAAATCCATATTGTACATTGACCCTTATAGAAAGGATGCATGTGCTTCGTAAATGTATACAGTGTAGTTAAGTCTGTAATTTTATTCTGTTGTTTTAGTCTGCAGTACATCTTTGAAGAGGACACCTGGGTTGAATACTGGCCGACAAGAGAGGAAAGTCAAACTCCAGAATACAGGGGACAGTACATCGGCATCGTTAAGCTCCAGTATAAACTCCTGACAGATGGATGTGCTCCATAATTATACATTTGTTGATTACAGGAAATTAAACATCATCTCTTACATACTCTCAATAAATATGAGCTAAAATACTTTGTAATTATGTTAAAAAAATAAAATAAAATAAAGGGTAACGAAATTTGAAAATGTTCTGACTAATTAGTCATGGTGTAATATACAGTGCCTTGCAAGAATATTCTAATTACTTTTCCCATTCTGAATCACAAATCCAACATTATAATTTGTTTTGTGTGATATTTTAAATCTTTTAAAAATGTAATAATCATAAGATACTTTAAAGGAGAATCTCAGCAAAATCCCAAGTGTTAAATTAACACTGCTCAGTGTTTATATAATACACACTCTCAGAGTGTTACAAGTAACACTGAAGCAGTGTTAAAGTTAATGAGATAATTAAGTGATTAAGTAATTATTGAGCATTACTGAAGACACCTGATGTTAACAAGCAGAATCACTGAAATGCAGAGGTGGAGAGTCCAGGGGTCAGAAAGTAAAAGTCCTGCCATATATTTATTCCACCCATGAACTCACACAGCAAACACTCCAGTGTTAAATGAACTCTCCTGTGAGTTTATTTGGCTCCAGACTCAAGAGTGTTAAAGTTAATGAGATAATTAAGTGATTGTTTGAGTGATGATTGAGCATTATTGAAAACACCTGATGTTAACAAGCAGAATTACTGAAGGAGAAAATCTCTTTTTTAAGTTGCCATTATGGTGATCAGTGTTTGCTTTAGTTGGGCTCTTGACCCTTAAACTAATAACTTTAGATTTTGTTTGGCTGTTGTATCTGGGTTACAACTCTCAGATGAACAAAGAGAAACGTTGATCAGGTGGTGTTGGTTATGTTTTGACATAATCATAATCTGACCTGAATCACAAAACTCATTTAGAGAGTTAAGTTTACCTCATAGCTGCCTGTGATTCTAATATTACGCCATGTTAATCATTTTTAATGTAATCAGAAAGATTTCTTGAAAGTTGTTCTGATCAAAGGACTTTGAAAAATTATATTATTTGGACACACTGACACCAAGAATCAGCCTGTGATTCTCAACAATGGTGACAATAATAAAGCATGTTGCAGTGCATTCTGGGTGCCACCAATCAAAACTCATCCATGGCTCCCATCATGCATTGCAGTATGAATAAATTATGATCTGAATTGTCTTGTTTTCCTAATTGAATATTCTTTTTGTCACCATTGTTGAGATTCATACACTGAATCTTGATGTATGTGTGTGCCTAAAGAAACATTTTCTTTTTCTTTATCAGAACAACTTTTAAGAAATAATTTGAATTATATTGAAAAATCTGGAACTTAATCTGTAGCATTACTGTGATGTTGTAATGACCAATATACATTTAAGTCAGAGATTAGGCTCTAATTGAGTTCAGTGATTCAGATCAAATTATGATTATGTTCAAATATAACCAACACCACCTGATCAACTTTTCTTTTTGTTCATCTGGCTGTAATAACTCAGATCAACAGCCAAGCAAAATCTAAAGATAATCATTTGAAGGTCAACTGCCCAACTAAATCGAACACTAATCTCCATAACGGTGTCTAAAATTGTGATTTTTCTCCTTCAGTGATTCTGCTTGTTAACATCAGGTGTCTTCAATAATGGTCAATCATCACTCAATCAGTCACTTAATTAGCTCATTAACTTTAACACGCTTGAGTCTGGAGCCAAATAAACTCCCAGGAGAGTTCATTTAACACTGGAGTTTTTGCTGTGTGAGTTCATGGGTGGAATTAGGGCTGGGCGATTTAAATCGCGATATTGTTATGCGCATCTCGTCAGTAAAGCCGGTTCCTTGATTAGTAGTATATCTCCATCACCTGCTTTCAGATGGAGCGGCATTTAGGGCTGAGGAGATAATTAAGTGATTAATTTAGTGATGATTGAGCATTATTGAAGACACCTGATGTTAACAAGCAGAATCAATGAAGAAGAAAATCACAAATTGTAAGTTACCATTAAGGTGATGGGTGTTTGCTTTAGTTGGGCTCTAGACCATTATGTTTACTTTTATATTTACTGTTGTGTGTCTGCTGTTATTAGCTAATAACAGTTAAATGAACAAAGTAAAATATTATCTTATAGTGTGGGTTAAGTTTTGACATAATCATGCTGTGATCTGATAAAGGAAACTTATTGAGATAGTTTGGTTTAACTTGATAGCTGCAGTTTAGTGATTTTTCAGCCTATGATTATCAGTACTTACTTATAATTCAAAATATTTAATAAATATTGTTCTGATCAAAAGACATTCAGATAAATTCATTTAAAACACAGACATCAATAATCAGCCTGTGAATCTCAACAATGGTGACAATAATAAAGCATGTTGCAGTGGCTGCCACCAATCACAACTCATTAATGGCTCCCATCATGCATTGCGGTATGAATAAATTATGATCTGAATTGTCTATGTAATTTACTTTTCCTAATTGAATATTCTGCTCCTCACCATTGTTGAGATGCATAGACTGAATCTTGACATCTGTGTTTGCCTAAATGAATGATTTTTTTTTTTTTTTTACTTTTAAGAAATCCTTTATATTATATGAAAAATTCTGGGCATTTTTGCAGATTCACTAACCAACAACATAAATCAAAGTCAGAAAGAAGGATTTTAATGAGTTCAGTGATCAAGTTCAAATGATGATTGTCATATAACATAACCAACACCATCAGATCACTTTTTTCTTTGTTCAACTCAAGTACAGCTCGCTGCATCCTGCGGTGGACGTCCAACCCGGCCCACATCCAAGTGTGACATTAGAACCCACGCCCATCCAAGTGTGATGTCGGAAGCCTCGCCCATGTCCAAATACGGCACGTGACTCGATTTGTTGTACGCATGCGCAAAATGGCGCTGCTTCCTGTCGGAAATATATTTACGGTTGTTATCATAGTTATTGGTTTATAATAAAGATGAGGTTATTGGTGTAGAGGTGTGATGCAACAGATTATTGGTGCAGTTAAATTGTGACGCTTTGGCAAGCTTGGAATGGTCTAATTCACAATCACTCCCTCAACAGCTGTATTAGACAATACGTTACCTCTGCATTGCTCACTGGTTTTGTAATTTAATGACATGGTAGTACAAGTAAACAATGTACCTTAAAACGATATTTTTGTATTTCTCTTGTATTTCTGTTACACAAATGGTAATCAATAATCATGGTTTTGCTATAATAAACGTATAAGGGAGCATCTATACTTAAACTAAAACGAGTTTTTGTCACTTTCTTAATTATATGTACTCCAAACTGCACTTATAGTTACCCCTTCTAAATTAAAAAAAAATGTGGTTATAGAAATATTGCATTTTTACAACCAAATTAAGAATTCACTTATTAGTTAATGCCTGTTATAGCAAATGACTTTGAAATCAAATAATAGAACAGCAGAATGGAATTTATGTAAACCTTAAGTTAAAGAACCAATTATGGTGAAACTCGAAAAATTAGAATATCGTGCAAAAGTTCATTTATTTCAGTAATTCAACTAAAAGCTGATACTAATATATAATATAGTCTCATTACATGCAAAGTGAGATATTTCAAGCCTTTATGTGTTATAAATTTGATGATTATGGCTTACAGCTATGTTGAATTACTGAAATAAATGAACTTTTGCACAATATTCTAATACATAAAAACCAGTTAATCTCTCGCTTCCCCTTCTGTACAGGTTTTATGAGTTTAACATATCAAAATATAACATCAGAATATCATCATAGTTCAAAATATCTTGGTCACAAATTAATATTTTAATTTAATATTTTGTGTTAATACATCAAGTTTACACACATGGGTCTAAAATGACCCATCTATGCAAGCGTGATAACTTTTTCTTAAAATAACCAATGTCACAGTTGTTCAGAGCAACACATTCACTATACTACTTAAAATCAATAGTATATTCCTGCACAATCGGAGGCTGCAGCTCGTTTATATACTGTCTATGCTGCAGCTTTAAGACCCCGGTAACAGGACCCTAGTTTTTTGTGACAGCGCCACCTGCCGAACTGGATGATATAGCAATTTGGGCATGGGCGTGGTGGCTTCTGACGTCACACTTGGATGTGGCCGGGTTGGACGTCCACCGCAGGATGCAGCGAGAGGCTACTCGTTCAACTGGTGATTATAATTCAGAAACAACAGACAAACAAAATCTAAAGTTAATAATTTATGGGTCAAGAGCCCAACTAAAGCAACCATTGATCGTCATAACGGTAACTTAGAATTTGTGATTTTCTCTATCAATTTGTGATTCTGTTTGTTAACATCAGGTGTCTTCAATAATGTTCAATCATCACTAAATTAATCACTTAATTATCTCATTACCTTCAACACTCTTGAGTGTGGACTCATACACTCCCAGGAGTGTTAATTTAACACTGGTGTTTTTGCTGTGTACAAAGAGCCGTAGTTAACTGACAAGCTGAGCCATATCGCATTAATTATCGCTGGCGATACGTCCGCGATATTAATGCGATATGGCTCAGCTTGTCAGTTAACTACGGCTCTTTGTAGTAAATGCCGCTCCATCTGAAAGCAGGTGAAGGCGATTTACTACTAATCAAGGAACCGGCTTTACTGACGAGATGCGCATAACAATATCGCGATTTAAATCGCCCAGCCCTAGGTGGAATAAACATATGGCAGGACTTTTACTTTCTGACCCCTGGAATCTCCACCTCTGCTGAAATGTAAATGGTCCAGATGATTATTCCTGACATTCGCTTTCTGACAGGAGTTGATGTGGACAATAAAAGACATTGAAGATGTATTGGGATGCAGTGATGCCTCACATCTGTATAGCAATGAGTAAATTACTCCTTTCTAGAACACTCAAGAAGCAAAACCTCACAAGCACTGCTGTGTGGAGATGTTCAGGTCTGGAAACTTACATGTTTAGAAATAATAATAATAATAATTCATTACATTTATATAGCGCTTTTCTAGGTACTCAAAGCGCTTTACATGGAAGGGGGAATCTCCTCAACCACCACCAATGTGCAGCATCCACCTGGATGATGCGACGGCAGCCATACTGTGCCAGAACACCCACCACACACCAGCTTACTGGTGGAGAGGAGACAGAGTGATGAAGCCAATCAGTATATGGGGATGATTAGGAGGCCATGATGGACAGAGGTTACACCTCTACTCTTTTTTTGAAGGACATCCTGGGTTTTTTAATGACCACAGAGAGTCAGAACCTCGGTTTAACGTCTCATCCGAAGGACGGTGCTTTTTGACAGTATAGTGTCCCCGTCACTACACACACAAAAAAACAAAAATAACGAGTTTATTCCACTATTCATTTCCTTCTCTCTGGGCCTCGAGTTAGTTCAAGTAGTATAACTTGCGCAGTGCTTCTGTGTTGTACGTCACACGCATCACACACATGACCAGCGTCGGCCAATAGTGAGCCTACGTGTGACGTACAACACAGAAGCACTGCGCAGTTCAAGTCATTTTTTTTGTTTTTTTTGGCGCACAAAAAGTTTTCTCGAAGCTTTATAAACTTAAGATTGAGCCACTGTAGTCACTTGGACTATATTTGTGTTCCAAAGATGAACGAAGGTCTTACGGGGTTGGAACAACATGAGGGTGAGTAATTACTGACAGAATTTTCATTTTTGTGTGAACTAACCCTTTAAATCTGTGAAGATCTCAGCAGAGGAGGATTAAACAACTCCACAAACAGCATTACCAGCTTCACTTATTACTAACCAGACTGACTTTATTTCTGTCAGACGTCTACATAAATTCTTATTGAGGATTAATAGAGGTTTAGATGATGTTCTATTATTTCGTCATGGAGAACAGTGTTTGCTTTAGTTCGTGACCCTTGACTTTTAGACACATATTTTCTCTGGCTGCTGTACCTGTGTTTTTAAGACACATTTGTTATGGCAGGAAAAGCCAAAAGACAACGCATTCATGTGATGTTGGTTTGTTATTGAAGATAACAACATAATCACCATCTTAAATCAGTATCCAGTCTTTGTGAGGTGTTATTAATTTTATATATTTTTGATTATAATAACCCAGTGATTATACAGAATGAGATCCAGGAATGTCATAATCATTTGTAAAGGATTTTGAATGCATAATAAGACATATTTCATCTACTGTATATCCTTCAGACACAAAGAGACATCAAGAATCAGTGAATGAATCTCAAGAATGGTGACGAACAAAAGCTTCACGCTGCAATGCATGCTGGGTACATCTCACATTGTGACTACACTGTATAGAATGAGCACACAGAAGTGTGCTGTGAGGTTACACTTTTAGCTCACTGAGATACTCAAATCACGAGTATCCTGAGAGCTCATGGTGAGATCAAATTGTTGACTGTGAGGGTTGCTCATTTCACACCATTTCACAACTTTCAAAACTGCTGTTTTAAACAATATGGTGCAATTTATCAACTAAATGCATTGGTTTGGGGGGAAAAGATTGGGAATGTTTCCTGTTATGAAAAAAAACTTCACTTTAGGTTTTGATAAAGACTCTGAAATTATTACAGACTGAGTAAATGATTAAGAAATGACATCACAACAGTGTGTATATGTGTAGTTAAATCTCCATACTTTTGCCAATTATGTCTTCTTCATGTGCACGTTTGTGAATAATGTAACATCACATCATTGTTCTCTTTTTATTCTATTCGTAAATGCAAAATACCCCCTTGAGTAACTTTTAGCTTTGACAGTATACTAAATGTGCAATGTGTTACTGTGGTTGATCATTTTAGCCACTTGTTTAGTGTAAAAAAAAATAAAAATTAAATAAAAATATATACAGACATGCATATATCAAGAATATCAGTAACCAGACAGTTTCTGGTCTCATTGACTTCCATAGTAGGAAAAAATATATAATATGGAAGTCAATGAGACCAGAAACTGTCTGGTTACTGATATTCTTCTAAATATCAGAAACTCGGCTGAATGGATTCGAAACCGGTAAAACTCAACTGTTTAACTCTGGGGGAGTTGTAAAATGAGCCTATTTCCAAAAAAAGTGGAGTATCCCTTTAAAATAACAGCTAAATAAAGTCATGTACTTCTCAGCACAATCTTCCAAAATTATTGTATGTGATTCAAATAAGAAATTCCCATCTTCAAAAAGGAGTAGGAAGAAGTTCATAAACTTTTCTAAAAAGAGATGTGTTAAAAATGACACGTGTTGTGTAGATTTTAACACATGTTGTGTAGATTTTAACACATGTAGTGTGTGTGCTCAGGGACAACACATGTTGTGTAGATTTTAACACATGTAGTGTGTGTGTTCAGGGACAACACATGTTGTGTCAAATTTAACACACAACCTGTGTCGATTCTTAACACATCTCTGTGTTTATAAGGACTACACATTTTGTATTACCTTTAACACAACTAATGTGTTATTCCTCTTACACAGAAGTGTGTTGAAACCTTTTACACACTAATGCAGGCATTCTCAACCCTGGTCCTGGAGGGCCACTGTCCTGCAGAGTTTAGGTCCAACCTTGATCAAACACACCTGCCTGTAGCTTTCCAGTAATCCTGAAAGGCTTAATTAGCTTAATTAGCTGGCTCAGGTGTGTTTGATCAAGGTTGGACCTAAACTCTGCAGGACAGTGGCCCTCCAGGACCAGGGTTGAGAATGCCTGCACTAATGTGTTATAGTCAGAGGTGGAGAATCCAGGGGTCAGAAAGTAAAAGTCCTGCCATATGTTTATTCCACCCATGAACTCACACAGCAAAAACTCCAGTGTTAAATGAACTCTCCTGGGAGTTTATTTGGCTCCAGACTCAAGAGTGTTAAAGTTAATGAGCTAATTAAGTGATTGTTTGAGTGATGATTGACCATTATTGAAAACACCTGATGTTAACAAGCAGAATTACTGAAGGAGAAAATCTCTTTTTTAAGTTGCCATTATGGTGATCAGTGTTTGCTTTAGTTGGGCTCTTGACCCTTAAACTAATAACTTTAGATTTTTTTTGGCTGTTGTATATGGGTTATAACTCTCAGATGAACAAAGAGAAACGTTGATCAGGTGGTGTTGGTTATGTTTTGACATAATCATAATTTGACCTGAATCACAAAACTCATTTAGAGAGTTAAGTTTACCTTGTTGATTATAGCTGCCTGTGATTCTAATATTAAGCCATGTTAATCATTTTCAATGTAATCAGAAAGATTTCTTGAAAGTTGTTCTGATCAAAAGACTTTGAAAAATTATATTATTTGGACACACTGACACCAAGAATCAGCCTGTGATTCTCAACAATGGTGACAATAATAAAGCATGTTGCAGTGCATTCTGGGTGCCACCAATCAAAACTCATCCATGGCTCCCATCATGCATTGCGGTATGAATAAATTATGATCTGAATTGTCTTGTTTTCCTAATTGAATATTCTTTTTGTCACCATTGTTGAGATTCATACACTGAATCTTGATGTCTGTGTGTGCCTTAAAGAAAGATTTTCCTTTTCTTTATCAGAACAACTTTTAAGAAATAATTTTAATTATATTGAAAAATCTGGATCTTAATCTGTAGAATTACTGTGATGTTGTAATGACCAATATACATTTAAGTCAGAGATTAGGCTCTAAATGAGTTCAGTGATTCAGATCAAATTATGATTATGTTAAAATATAACCAACACCACCTGATCAACTTTTCTTTTTGTTCATCTGACTGTAATAACTCAGATCAACAGCCAAGCAAAATCTAAGATAATCATTTGAAGGTCAACTGCCCAACTAAATCGAACACTAATCTCCATAACGGTGTCTAAAATTGTGATTTTTCTCCTTCAGTGATTCTGCTTGTTAACATCAGGTGTCTTCAATAATGGTCAATCCTCACTCAATCAATCACTTAATTAGCTCATTAACTTTAACACTCTTGAGTCTGGAGCCATATAAACTCCCAGGAGAGTTCATTTAACACTGGAGTTTTTGCTGTGTGAGTTCATGGGTGGAATAAACATATGGCAGGACTTTTACTTTCTGACCCCTGGACTCTCCACCTCTGGTTATAGTTACACAGCTTGTGTCAGATATGTGTCACATGTGACTGTAGTCGGTGTGTATTTGCCAGAGTTACTTCCTGTGTTTTTACAACTGAGTGTTTGGATGAACACTGAAACGTATTGTTAACTTGTGTTTATGGAGTCCAGTGACGTTTAATAAAGAGTTTGTTTGAACATTTGGATGGTTTAGACATCATGAATCTACATAGACAAGCTCTTATTGAGAATTAACAGAGGTTTAGATGTTGATGTTTCACTGAATGTTTTATTTGAAGTCACCAGAATCGTGATTAATGGCTCCTTTATTTGAGCTCTTGACCCTTTACTCTTCTTTTAGTTTTTCTCCGGCTGCTTTAACTGTATTTTAATCAAATACATTTGTTATGGCGAGAGAAAATATGATCAGATGTTTCTTGATGATGTCAATCACCAAGTGCTGATCTGATCAAGTCTTTGAGTATATGGATGGTGTGCATTTAATTTATTTATTTGCTAGATATAACAATCTTGTGACACTACATCATGCTATCCATCATAATAAAAAATGTTTTCTAAAAATTTTAATCTGCAGCAGAAACTAGTCAAACACAAACATCAAGAATCAGCGTATTAATCTCAACAATGGTGCCAAACGAAAAGCTTCATGCCGCAATGCATGCTGGGAGTCATGGATGAGATTTGTACTATGGTGGCACCCAGCATGCATTGCGGCATGAAGCTTTTCGTTTGTCACCATTGTTGAGATTCAGGTGCTGATTCTTGATGTCTGTTTGATACCATAATCTATAAGGTGATGTACGAACTGTGTATTTAAAAGTTAATTTTAAGTTAATTGTAATATGCTAATCTTTTAAAAAATCATCTTTTATATATTACACTCATCTTTCAAATATTAAACTCTTGTTGAGCTTAACAATCTTACATGTTCATGATGATAATATTATCATCTGAGCATATTCTTCTCATGATTATTTCTGCTATTTAAAATGTGTTAAAATAAATACACATTTACAGCAATCAGAGAAAACTAATGTTAAAGAGTCAAGGGTCAAGAGCCCAAATAAAGCTGACACTAATCACGATTCTGGTGACTTTAAATGAAACATTCAATGAAACACCAAAACCTGTTAATTCTCAATAAGAGCTTCTGTAGACGTCTGACAGAAATAAAGTTAATCTGGTTTTTAATAACAAGTGAAAGCAGCATTTGAAAAAGACATTGAACACAGCAAAAACTCCAGTGTTAAATTAACACTCCTCGGAGTGTATATGAGTCCACACTCAAGAGTGTAAAGTAGGGCTGGGCGATTTAAATCGCGATATTGTTATGCGCATCTCATCAGTAATGCCGGTTCCTTGATTAGTAGTAAATCGCCATCACCTGCTTTCAGATGGAGCGGCATTTACTACAAAGAGCCGTAGTTAACTGACAAGCTGAGCCAAATCACATCAATATCGCGGACGTATCGCCAACGATATTTAATGCGATATGGCTCAGCTTGTCAGTTAACTACGGCTCTTTGTACACAGCAAAAACTCCAGTGTTAAATTAACACCCCTGGGAGTGTATGAGTCCACACTCAAGAGTGTTTACGTTAATGAGATAACTAAGTGATTAATTTAGTGATGATTGAGCATTATTGAAGACACCTGATGTTAACAAGTAGAATCGCTGAAGGAGAAAATCGCAAATTGTAAGTTACCATTATTGTGATGGGTAGTTGCTTTAGTTGGGCTCTGAGCCTTTCATGTGTACTTTAGATTTTGTTTGGTAGTTGTATCTGAGTTAAAACTGCCAGTTGAACAAATAAAAAAAAGTGATCTTTGTTGGTTATATTATGACAATCATCATTTGAACTTGATCACTGAGTTCATTAAGATCCTTCTTTCTAACTTCGATTTATGTTGTTGGTTACAGCATACCTGTGAATTTGAATAAATGGCCAGATTTTTTTATATAAAGGATTTCTTAAAACTTGTTTAAAATTTTTTTTTATTATTTTAGGCACACACAGATGTCAAGATTCAGTCTATGCATCTCAACAATGGTGAGGAGCAGAATATTCAATGAGGAAAAGTAAATTACATAGACAATTCAGATCATAATTTATTCATACCGCAATGCATGATGGGAGCCATTAATGAGTTGTGATTGGTGGCAGCCACTGCAACATGCTTTATTATTGTCACCACCATTGTTGAGATTCACAGGCTGATTATTGATGTCTGAACGTCTTTTTGATTAGAGCAATGTTTATTAAATATTTTGAATTATAAGTAAAGTCCTGATAATCATAGGCTGAAGAATCACAAAACTGCTGCTAACAAGTTAAACCAAACTATCTTAATATGTTTCACTTTTCAGATCACAATATGATTATGTCAAAACATAATCAACCCTATAAGAAAACATTTTACTTAGTTCATTTAACTGTTATAAATCAATAACAGCAGACAAACAACAGTAAATATTAAAGTAAACATATAATGGTTTAGAGCCCTACTAAAGCAAACACCCATCACCTTAATGGTAACTTACAATTTGTGATTTTCTTCTTCAGTGATTCTGCTTGTTAACATCAGGTGTCTTCAATAATGCTCAATCATCACTAAATGAATCACTTAATTATCTCCTCAGCCCTAAATGCCGCTCCATCTGAAAGCAGGTGATGGTGATTTACTACTAAATCAAGGAACCGGCTTTACTGACGAGATGCGCATAACAATATCGCGATTTAAATCGCCCAGCCCTAGTGTAAAGTGTTAAATATGAGTGTTAAATTAACACTCAAGAGTGTTAAAGTTAATGAGATCATTAAGTGATTAATTTAGTGATGATTGAGCATTATTGAAGACACCTGATGTTAACAAGCAGAATCACTGAAGGAGAAAATCTCAAATTGTAAGTTACCGTTAAGGTGATGGGTGTTTGCTTTAGTTGGGCTCTTGACCTTTACATGTTTACTTTAAGTTTTACTGTTGTTTGACTGCTGTTATTGATTTATAACAGTTAAATGAACACAGTAAAGTGTGATCTGATAATGTTAGTTATGTTATGACATAATCATGTTATGAAGCGAATAACGAAACTTACTGAGATGGATCCTCTGTGATTCTACAGCATATGATTTTTTTTTAATATTTTTCATATAATCCAAAAATATTTCATAAACATTTTTCTGATCAAAAGAATTTCAAATAAATTAATTTAGACACACAGACATCAATAATCAGTCTGTGAATCTCAACAATGCTGACAATAATAAAGCATGTTGCAGTGGCTGCCACCAATCACAACTCATTAATGGCTCCCATCATGCATTGCGGTATGAATAAATTATGATCTGAATTGTCTATGTAATTTACTTTTCCTAATTGAATATTCTGCTCGTCACCATTGTTGAGATGCATAGACTGAATCTTGACATCTGTGTGTGCCTAAAAGAAAGATTTTTTTTCTTTTTCCAAAACAACTTTTAAGAAATCCTTTGTATTATATCTAAAATCCTGGATATTTTTGCAGAATCACAGTTATTCTGTGACCAACAACATAAATCTAAGTCAGAAATAAGGATCTTATTGAGTTCAGTGATCAAGTTCAAATGATGAATGTCATAATATAACCAACACCATCAGATAACTTTTTTTCTTCAGTCATCTGTTAGTTATAACTCAGATACAACAGCCAAACAAAATCTAAAGTAAACATATAAGGGTCAAGAGCCCAACTAAAGCAAACAATGATCACCATAACGGTGGCTTACAATTTGAGATTTTCTCCTTCAGTGATTCTGCTTGTTAACATCAGGTGTCTTCAATAATGATCAATAATCACTCAATGAATCACTTAATTATCTCATTAACTTTAACACTCTTGAGTGTTAATTTAACACTCATATTTTAACACTTCACACTCTTGAGTGTGGACTCATATACACTCCCAGGAGTGTTAATTTAACACTGGAGTTTTTGCTGTGAAAAAGAGGCATGATGTGATTGGCTGCCAAAAACAACTGTTAATCTTTAAGTTTTCATGAATTAAGATTTAATTTATTTATTTGAACGTATTGCTTTATTTATTTTAGAGTATTATATGGGATACCATATAAAATATACCTATACTTTTTTTCATAAATACAAACTTTTTCATAAATACAAACTTTCCTCCACCCAGTGCTATTCTATCCAGAGTTACATTTTAACACACATTGTTTATTCATTCATTCGCATTCATTATAATAGAACTGATTTTGCTGTAAGGCCCATTGTTGTGACAATCAGATTTTAAAAACCTCTATGGTATCATGCTGACTTACACAGTAATCAAGAATCAGCATATGAATCTCAACAATGGTGACCATTAAAAAAGTGATTTATGCCGCAATGGATGCTGGGAGCCATGGATAAGTTTTGTATTATGCTAGTACCCAGCATGCATTGCAGCATGAATCAATTTTTAATGGTCACCATTGTTGAGATTCATATGCTGATTCTTGATGTCTGTGTGAGTCTTAGTAATGCAATACCTTTTCTGTGAAACTTTTTGTGCACAACTATTTGTAAAATCCTTCATATTATCTGACAGTCACAACATGGCTAGCTCTTATGCTGTAGAATCACAGTTTTGAGTAAAACTAAAAACTTGCCCTTTTAATCAGAGATCAGACTTCTTACTTCATCAACTTCTAAACCTTTGTTAATTCTAATAAGAATTTCTATAGACGAATGGCAGTAATGAAGTCAAAGTGGTTAGTAATAAGTGAAGCTTGTAATGCTGTTTGTGGAGTTGTTTAATCCTCCTCTGCTGAGATCTTGAGATATTTAATGTCTTCTTTTATCTCCCGTTGATTTTGCTGTGGCTGGAAGTCAGTTGTAGTTCTTGTGTTTCTCTTTCCTTCAGTGATTCTGCTTGTTAACAGCAGGTGCTCATCACTAATGCTCAATCATCACTTAATTAATCACTTAATTATACAATTATCATTCTGGGATCTAGAAATGTTCTATAATTCATTCAGTTTGAGTTCTGTTTCAGTCATTCAAGTTTCGGTAATATTTGAGTGCTGTGAACTCAATTTTATTTAGTACATATTACTGTTAGGTTTTACAGTGAACCGTGGGGAGTCAACCCACAGCCGCTCCGCTGCCCTGCTGAAAATGTGAAGCAGAAACGCTTAATGTCAGATAACGTCCATAATAATTTGACTTTTGGTTTGATTTTTTTTTTTACTGTTTCAGTGGTTATGAGGAGCAATGAGAGAGAAATTTGGTAATCATTGTTTAGGCTACATTAAACCACGTCATGTCATAATGTCAACATGGTAGGCTACTTATGAAGCAGAATAGTGTCACATGTCTAATGCTTTTTGAAAACTTAAGGCTTTCTTCTTGTCTTGTCTTTACACTTTATTAAGATCAGATTCTAAAATTACAATAATAAGGTGACTTGACTTGGACTTGACTTGACCTACTACAGGACTTGACTTGACTTGACATAGCCTGTAACTTGACTTGACTTGACTTGACTTGCCCAAGAAAAAAATACTTGGGACTTACTTGAGACTTGAAGGTTAAGACTTGAGACTTACTTGAGACTTGCACATGTGTGACTTGGTCCCATCTCTGCAATATAGACAGACATGCGAGACGCGACACGTTCAGAATAGTAAACTACAGAACAGCGCGAGCGGGAAGCGGCGCACCTCACGCGAGCAGGGCTTAGGCTATATTCTCCGAGAACGGACACTGCACTAGTGATATAAAACGCACACAGTCTGTTAACTTAAGCAATACTTTTAAGGTAGTCTAATATTTTTCTGACTAACAAATTACTGACACAGTAAAGGGTAGATTTAAATAAAGAAAAACGAAATTTAAATAAAGAAAAAAAACTAAATTTAAATACAGAAAAAATTAAATTTAAATAAAGAACAACGAAATTTAAATAAAGAACAATGAAATTTAAATAAAGAAAAACGAAATTTAAATAGGCCTAAAGAAAAACAAAATTTAAATATAGAAAAAACTAAATTTAAATAAAGAAAAACTAAATTAAGTTAGCCTAAATTAAAAACGAGATTAATTTAGATTGATAATAACGGGTAAAAAGTCTAAAACATTTTGTTTCTATTATTCTATTTTCCACAATGTCAAAGCAACAGCAGCAATACAAGCTCAGGCATGCACTTCGGTCCATACAAACTCCGCTGTTCTGCGCTCTAGCCAGAGAATACTCCCATTGCTGGAACACTTGGTTCTATTTCTAGCATGCATGCGTTTTCCGCTTGGCTCGAGCCGCGCCTGAGACGTGTCTCACGCAGGCAGTGTGCAAACTCCAACCTATTAACATGGGAGCCGAAATAAAAACAGAAACGCCACAGCAGCTGAGACTCTCACGCCAGCAGCCAGTGTGTCGCCGGCCTTATTCAAGCGCGAATGAGAACCGTTTTGCGGGGGATTCCAGGTGTCAATAAAAAAAAAAAAAAAAAAAAAAAAACTTTGTTTTATAAATGCTCTGACAATTGTTTAATAAATGTTCAATCAAAATGCAAAACATCGCGTCTTTTTTTTTTTTTGTCGACTAATCGTTGTGCAGGACTGGACTTTGGTCGACTAAGCATTTCTTTGGTTGACTACAGCCCTATAAATTACGCCTCACCCTGTTTTTTTTTAACCTCATTGCAAAATCTTCAGTTTTAAATCAACACTCTGTAGTGTTGGAGTAACACTGAAGCAGTGTTGAAGTTAATGATATAATTCCGTGATTAATTAACTGATGATTGAGCATTAGTGATGAACACCTGATGTTAACAAGCAGAATCACTGAAGGAAAGAGAAACACAAGAACTACAACTGACTTCAGCCACAGAAGACATTCAATCTCTGAAGATCTCAGCAGAGGAGGATTAAACAACTCCAAAAAACAGCATTACCAGCTTCACTTTACTGAACTTTACTTATTAAACCTGTGTGTGTGTGTGTTTCAGATGCACGCTGTACAAAGTTCTACCACCCTGAAAGGGCAGATGGCGCTATATACAGACTGTGTAAGGGAGATATGTGCACGTGTGCAGAAGGTATTATAACACACTCACAATAGTATAAAGTGACCATATCCTGAAGTTTTGTAGTATATATTGTGGCGGGAGTCCCGAGGAACAATCAGCGTCGCCCTGGCAACACACAAGCGGCACCTGGAGCCACTCACCACGGACCAATCGATCACGGCAAAACCTTCAATATAAGCAGATAGCTCACCACAGACGGGTGAGAAGGATTTCCAATGAAGGGTAACACTTACCGACTCTCTGTATCGCTTCTTCCCCAGACTCGCCGTGACCGATTGGTTCAGCACTTCCTGGACTCACTCACCGGGGTGAACGCGCGTTCCCGCACCCACCCCTCACCGGCCACTGTCACCAGGAAAGCACCAGGGAAGGAAGGATTCACCCAGCACCGAGCATCAACGACGCCGTCACCTCACCCACCAGTATTGTTGTTTGTTTTCACCACGCTGTTCAATAAACTCACCCTC
The DNA here is from genome assembly GCA_021464565.1 of Rutilus rutilus. Classification (NCBI taxonomy): domain Eukaryota; kingdom Metazoa; phylum Chordata; class Actinopteri; order Cypriniformes; family Leuciscidae; genus Rutilus; species Rutilus rutilus. The sequence goes on along the minus strand of JAJAQA010000002.1, from coordinate 16,352,862 downwards.
CGGGGCTCACTAAAGTCTTTTGTTCTGTCGTGTCGTTCCCCGCCCGGCCACAAGGTGGTGGAGAATGCGGGCAAGTGAACGGGCCTGAGAACGCCGACGAACAAGACGATCTTTTGTTTACTTCCGGTTTCTTTTTTTCTTTTCAGGCGCGCTCCTCCCCGGCAGCATGGAGGAGCTGGTTAAACAACTAACAGAGGTGAGCGTCCGCCAGCAACAATGTTTTGAGCTCCTGACGGAACAACATGGACCAATTCAAGGTTATTTAGCAGATCTACGCCTCCCGGCCGCTCAAAACGTTCCCCTACCCGATCCACGCGTCACCGCCGCTCGACTACTACCCAAACTAACCGCAGATAATGACATCGAGGCCTACCTAAAAATGTTTGAGTCGGTCGCCCGCACAGAGGGCTGGGCGAGAGGTAATTGGGTTGCAGCACTGGCGCCGTTGCTCTCGGGTGAGGCCCAACGGGCATATTTTTCATTACCAGCATCCTCTCAAAATAATTATAACGAATTAAAAAGAGAGATTTTAGGTCGCCTTGGACTGTCAGCGACCACCGCAGCCCAGCGTTTCCATGACTGGGAGTTTAAAGCCCGGTTGCCGATCTGATGCGGTTGGCCGAACACTGGCTCTTAGAAGACGCACCATCACCTTCCCAAGTCGCCGAACGGGTAGTAGTCGACCGTATGTTGAGAGCGCTGCCGCGCTCGATGAGGCAAGCTGCCGGCATGAGGGGTCCCAAGACCATCGGTGAACTTATTGAAGCGGTCGAACTGGCGGACGCCACCTACCACCGGGAGGCTGGGGAGCGAGCGCCGCCTTTTCCCCGGAGGGTGATCCAGGAGCGACGGCCGCCGGAGGGCACCCCACGACCAGTGCACAGACCGTCCAGCCCCTGCGACGAGCCGATGCCCACTGATCCACCCTCCCCGCCGACCAAGGCATGGATGGCAGGCTGTGTGGTTCACCGAAAGACCCCCCGAGGAGCACCCACGACCACCGTGAAGGTCCAGGGCCGACGATACCGAGCCCTGCTGGACTCGGGAAGCGCTGTCTCCCTCGCTCGACCCAGCACACTGGAACCCCGGCCAAGCTCCAAGTCAACGATGCCCATTACCTGTGTCCACGGGGACACCCGCCAGGTATTTACTAATATACTTACCTTCCATAAAGGTGGAAAAGCCTGGACTCTCGAAGTCGGAATCCTGAAGGACCTACCAGTACCGCTGCTATTGGGACGTGACTGGCCGGGGTTGGACGCCGCTTTGGCCATGGCCACACAGCCTGCTCGTCCGCGTCGGCGCCCAAGTCACCAACCGTCGCGGGGGTCTGAGAGCCATTCCAGCCTGCTGACGTCCGGCAGTGGAGGAGAGGGTGAGTCCCCCACTCATAACACTAACCTCTTCCATAATGTATTTCAGCAGGTTACTGGAGGGGGAGATTTCGGGAAAGCCCAGAAGGAGGACGACAGACTAAAACACTGCTGGCGACAAGTACGCCTCCTAGAGGGCCAGGAGGTCCTTCCAGCACCTCACCCTCTCCCTTACTTCGTCGTCCAAAACGGTCTGCTGTACTGTGTCGCGGAGCGGCGGGGGGAGGTTAAACATCTTCTAATGGTCCCAAAGAGCAAGACGGAAACTGTCCTCGAGTTGGCACACTCTCACCCCATGGCCAGCCACCTGGGGGCCCAGAACACAACCAAACGTATCCGGGACAGATTCCACTGGCCGGGGCTCGAAGCTGAAGTAAAGAGGTTTTGCCAAGCCTGTCCCATGTGCCAACGGACGTCTCCCCGGAAACCTCCCCCCAGCCCGTTGATTCCCTTACCCATCATTGGGGTGCCCTTTGAGCGGATCGGGATGGACATCGTGGGGCCGTTGCCGAAGTCTGGCCGGGGGCACGAACACATTCTGGTCATCGTTGATTACGCCACCCGGTACCCGGAGGCAGTCCCCCTTCGCCAAGCCACCGCCAAAGCCATCGCTCGTGAGCTGTTCCTGCTCTTCAGCCGGGTGGGTCTACCGTCGGAGATACTGACCGACCAGGGAACCCCGTTTATGTCCCGGCTAATGGCTGACCTCTGCCGGCTGCTGAAGGTAAAGCAAGTAAGAACCTCAGTCTACCATCCCCAGACCGACGGGCTCATCGAGAGATTTAATCAGACATTGAAGCAGATGTTACGAAGGGTGGCTGCAGAAGATAAAAAGGACTGGGACCTGCTTCTTCCCTATGTTCTATTCGGCATCCGAGAGGTACCACAAGCATCCACGGGCTTCACCCCATTCAAACTCCTATTCGGACGACAACCCCGTGGTCTCCTCGACGTAGCCCAAGAAGCCAGGGAACAGCAGCCGGCAGTATACCGAACCGTCATCGAACATGTTCAAGACATGAGGAGTAAGATCGACCGAGTCATGCCATTAGTCCGGGAACACTTGGTGAAGTCCCAACAAGCCCAGCAACGTCTCTACAACCGGGCGGCCCAACCGCGGGAGTTTCAACCAGGAGATAGAGTGATGGTCTTGGTCCCCAATGCAGCATGCAAGTTCCTGGCTCAGTGGCAAGGCCCATATACCATAGAAGAGCGAGTCGGCCCAGTCAATTACAGGGTAAGACAACCTGGCCGTAGACGAACCGTCCAGCTATACCATATCAACTTGTTGAAGAAGTGGGTCGGGGATCAAGACCAAGCACTCGCTCTCACCGTCCCAGAGCCCGTGGTTGTGGACACCAACCTTAACCTCTCCGCCGCCCAAAAGACAGAGCTGCGGCACCTGGTCGGTCAGTTCCTTCTCCGACACCCCCGGCCAGACTAACGTCCTCTCCCATGACATCCACACTACTCCTGGGTCGTCATCCGGCAACGGCCCTATCGAGTCCCAGAGGCCCGCCGGCAAGCTATAGAAGAGGAGATACAGAAGATGCTCAAACTGGGGGTAATTGAACCATCCCGGAGCCCATGGTCCAGCCCGATAGTCCTGGTGCCTAAGCCGGACGGCACCCTACGTTTCTGCAATGACTACCGACGCCTAAATGAGATCTCCGACTTTGACAGCTACCCCATGCCCCGAGTGGACGAACTCCTGGAACGCCTGGGAAGGGCCCGGTACATCACCACGCTCGACCTTACTAAAGGCTATTGGCAAGTCCCCCTCTCCACAGAAGCCAGGCCCAAAACAGCCTTCTCGACACCCTCTGGCCACTGGCATTACCGGACCCTTCCCTTTGGCCTGCACGGGGCCCCAGCGACGTTTCAACGCCTAATGGACGTGGTACTCCGTCCTCACCAATCCTATGCAGCGGCCTACCTCGACAACGTAGTAATCCACTCTGAGGCATGGGAGGACCATTTGGAGTGACTCCGGAGGGTGCTGTCCGAGCTCCGTCAGGCTGGGCTAACCGCCAACCCCCGAAAATGCCACCTAGCCATGAACGAAGCAAGGTACCTGGGTTTTACAGTAGGAAGAGGACTCGTCAAGCCACAGGAGAACAAGGTCAAGGCAATCCTGGACGCCCCAAAACCCCTCAACAAGACCCAGGTACGTGCGTTCTTGGGGTTGGCGGGGTATTACCGATGCTTTATCCCCAGTTTCTCCTCTATAGCCGCCCCCCTGACGGACCTGACCAGGAAGGGACAGCCAGAACGGGTCCGCTGGACTAAAGAGGCCGAACAAGCCTTTCAACACATTAACCTGTTAACCGTTGCCAGTGCGCCCGCGCACTGAAGCGTTATTTATTTATTTAATTCAAAATTACTATCAGATTTAATGTTATACCTTGACAAACTATACATAATTAAAAATATATAATACTCAAGTTTCAGTATTTGACCACTATTGTATTCTGAGAAACTCATAGTGACAGTTATGTCTTAATTTGTGTCAGGAGTTATGAAATGAAAAAATGAGTCGATACCTTTAATATGAATTATGCGCGTCAGCCGCTTTCATTCATAAAAAACTCCGTGCTGTCGTCATGACAGCGATACACAAAACAACGTCCCTCAGGGCTTTAGCTCAAAACTGTGCAGATTTGGAGAAATATTGATAGATTCTCATAGATTTACATCATATTTCTATAGACAGGAATAATATTTATTGAATTTATACCCAAATGCATCGATGTAATCTTTATGAGCATTTGGTATTCCGATACTGTGTTTTTTAATTCATACCAATAGCCTGAGGGCGCTACATGCACAATAATAGTCCATATATGGAACATGAAGAAGAGCCATGACCATGTGACATTCCAGGACGTCACTGATACACACAAAGCTAACAAGAGATCGCGCTGTAACATGCAGATACAGATGTTTTGAAGACAATAAACATGTTTGCACTGATATTTGAGTTACCTGTGTTTTTCAAGCCATGCCAGGTATTTTCATAATAATAGATTATATTTATAATGTAATGCTAATCTATATAGACTATCATTGTGCAGAACACTATCCAATAGTATATTTTCTGTCTGATTTTTTTTATCTGAAGCCAAATTAGATCACAGAAGATTATTTAAAATACTCAACGTGCGTTAAAAAGTAAGTTTAGAGCACAAACATGGTTTTAATCTCATAAATTGTCGTGTATTGATGGTGTGCTAAGCTAACATGCTAGCTAGCCCTAGGTGCACCTGCTACCTAGAAGTTATACTTTTATTATTTTTTGAATGCTTACTGAAATGTTTCTTTATTCAAGAAATGCATTTGATACAGTTTAAAATCTGAGGTAAACTTTGAGAAAAGAAATTAGGGACTGAAACCCTATGAATAGCCTGTGAATAGCCAGTCGTTAGTAGCTATAATGCAGACAAAAGAAATGCATATTTCGAGCCATAACCAGGCTGGAGAGGTGTGAATGTGTGCAGGGGGAGACTGAGACTGAATGGGGATCGTCTGCACCACAAAACAATAGAGATCGCTAAGACATGTGACCAAATGGGCGGCAACCTCTTCAGAACGTAAAGAATTATGGGTATGTTTGGCCAGGCTGGCATAGCAGGCAAGTGTTCTGGCATGAAAATAATGAAAAATTAGCGTGAAAAACAGAATATAATCCTACAAAATGCAGGCATCTTGAACACTGCGTTCTTCCCTGCATGCAATGAAGTTTGGCACCTTATGTTTGTGCCGCGGATTCCCAAAATGCTTTGCGTTCACCACTGGGAATACGTCATGATGACGTCACATTAGCAATCCTTATTGAGACAATATACTGGATAGATGGTTAGAAGATGACAATAAACATCAGTAGCATTTTAGCGTCAAATCAAAATAAAGTCATTTGACATGGTCTTGAAAAACATTTAACTAAATACAGAGTTTTGGACTTATTATCTTCAGATTTTAAACATAGAATGTTTAGACATATGGCTTTAGCTGTAGTGCATTTCTAGATTGCTCCAGTGCCAACTTCAATTTTATTTTCATGAGGATGTTTCATAAAAATTAATTTCTAATAATTTTACAAAACTTTGAAGCTATTTATAAAAAATTTTGTCATTATGACAATAATTAATTCTACATTTACAATAAACTGCCAGGTGTCAGCTTTCAAATGAGATCATACTTGTGCTTTTAATGCAAAGGGTTCATGAACTGTATCTGTTTCAGTTTGGGTATGTCATTTCTGGGGATTTTTCAAAAGTGGGGTTGCAGCTTAACAGGTTAACACTTTACACTCTTGAGTGTGGACTCATATACACTCCCAGGAGTGTTAATTTAACACTGGAGTTTTTGCTGTGCATATTCAGCATGAGGCTAATTTAAATTGCAGAGAAAGTGTGTCCTAAACACTGTTCTGTCCTGTAGGCACTGATGAGGATGTTGAGGGGAAAGTCAGACCATTTTTGGGTCGTCCCGGTTGCAGAGAGAGTTTAGGATTGAAACAAGGCAAGTCGTACCTCATCATGGGCAAATCCGAAGACCTGCTAAGGCTCAGAGGAACGTAAGTGTCCACTCTGTGTCTGTGAATAACAGGATTTGCCTGAACTTTATGTATTTAAAGTCTTTGCAAGGTTGTTCATGGCTCAATGTTGGGATAGTTTTATTTATTTATTTATATTTTTTTCTCAAAATGCGTTTTAAATAACCTAAAATAGACTTGAATACACTTGGGGGAAAAAGTAAAAACAAATACTAAATTATTTGAATACAAATCATCTGTGATGAAGTTGAGTTTATGTGGGGTTTATAGTCAAAAATGTGTAGGTGGTGTAACTGTCCAGTGATTAACTCTTTCCCCACCATTGACAGATTTTTCCGAAAATTTCTGGTAATGCATGTTTTCACTGTTATACGGTAGGGGGCGCTATTACGCATCTTCTGGAAAACTACAGAATCTCCTGATCAAGCGATAGAAGCATTGCTTGCGCACGTAAAATAACGTGATCATTAAACAGCATATAAATCAAAACTGCCTAACGTTACTGAATGAAATGTCGACCCATGAAGAGGAAACGACTGTGAAGCTTTGGCGGTGTTAATGGACTCGATCGACTCCATCTGTGTTTTGATCATCGTTCTGAATCCGATCTGGACGAGGTCTTCAAAAATGTGATTTTATCCGATTTTTGTTCAAAATGTTGCTTTTTTTATGAAACTATCCCACATCCAAGTGTTGATTAAAAAACAGAATGCAAGAAGCAATTTTTCTTTTTTATAAATAAAGCAGGCTCTGTTATTTTGATATATTAAATGTTCAGATTTACCTGGTGGCAGGTAAAACGTTAAAGGGGGAAAAAAATCTGATTATAAGGCAGTAGGCTAATTCTTAGAAAATAAACATTGGCATAAGTTACATTTTTTATTACAAGACAAAAAAAGCTATTTTGTTTGTAAAATATGAATATATGAAAAACTTTTGCCTGCCAAAACACAGACAGCACGATGTAAGCATTATGCTGGAATCTATTTGTGACAAGAAAAAACATACAACTGAGAAGACTCCATTAGACAGTAATATCTCTTTATCACGTATTTTGACCTGTTATTAAAATGTTTTGTTCAGGTGAAACAGAATGTGTATTAAATGATTGTCAAAAATGTATAAAAACAACACGAATGGAAAGAATTCTTCCTTTATCACTGTGGAAATCCGTACATTGAGCCTTATAGAAAGGATGCATGTGCTTCGTAAATGTATACAGTGTAGTTAAGTCTGTAATTTTATTCTGTTGTTTTAGTCTGCAGTACATCTTTGAAGATCACACCTGGGTTGAATACTGGCCGACAAGAGAGGAAAGTCAAACTCGAGAATATAAGGAGCAGTACATCGGCATCTCTGAGCTCCAGGATAAACTCCTGAGACATGGATGTGCTCCATAATTATACATTTGTTGATTACAGGAAATTAAACATCATCTCTTACATACTCTCAATAAATATGAGCTAAAATCTTTGTAATTATGTAAAAAAAATAAATGAAAGGTAATGAAATTTTCAAATGTTCATTTTAGACTGCTGACTATATCATGGTGTAATATACAGTGCCTTGCAAGAATATTTTAATTACTTTTTCCAATCTGAATCACAAATCCAACATTATAATTTGTTTTGTGTGATATTTTAAATGTGTATCTCATTTTAATAATCATAAGATCCTTTAAAGCAAAATCTGCTCAATGTTTATATAATCCACACTCTCAGAGTGTTATAAGTAACACTGAAGCAGTGTTAAAGTTAATGAGATAATTTAGTGATTACTGATTACTGAAGACACCTGATGTTAACAAGCAGAATCACTGAAATTTAAATGGTCCAGATGATTATTCCTGACATTCGCTTTCTGACAGGAGTTGATGTGGACAATAAAAGATATTGAAGATGTATTGGGATGCAGTGATGCCTCACATCTGTATAGCAATGCGTAAATTACTCCTTTCTAGAACACTCAAGAAGCAAAACCTCACAAGCACTGCTATGTGGAGATGTTCAGGTCTGGAAACTGGTTTAGAAAAGGAAAATAACATCACACAGAAGGGGCATTTTAATCATCTGGCATATTGAGTTTTTCTTATTGCCCTCGGTTGTACAGAGGGAAGGAAAGAGAGATACATTCAGAAATTTAAGTTGGACAAAAGTGCTTCACAATCGTCTATGCAGATAGAAATTGTTGTCAGGCCAGTTTCTCTCAGCCCACATACAGAAATGCATGATGACCCAGATCTGGACTACAGACATGAGCCACTGGCACAATCATAATAACTCATACCCTTACTGAAAGAACATATGTTTCCATATTTATTAAATGGCTTAAATATGTTCTGAAATAATATTGCGTTAACATATTACAATATATTGAACAATTAAGAAATTGCTACTTTTCATATATTGAAAAATATGTGAATATATTTACACTGTAAAATGTAATTAGTTGAGTGTACTTAGGAAACTGATTGCTTTAAATTTCTCAAGAATGTTTTACTCAAAGTTGCTAATAAAGACATAAAGAGTGTTCAGAAAATAATAGACTGTGCATTTATTTGTGTTTATTAAACTGCAAATTATTAGTGCATGTCTGAAACTCAACTGAATAAACTAAAGACACTTAAAACTAAAAAAGCATTAACTTACAGTAGTTAATAGACATCACTGCAATACAGTAACTGCTTTTTAAATGATGTAACATGCAGCATCTCATCAATGTTTGCAGATCTTCTCCTGGACTGAAGCACAGGCTCTACTCTCCAACACAATGGTGACACACAAAACTCAACAGAAACCCTTTAAATCCCAACAGAACATTAAACACTAACAGATCTGTGAAGATCTCAGCAGAGGAGGATTATTAAACAACTCCACAAACAGCATTACCAGCTTCACTTATTACTCACCAGACTGACTTTATTTCTGTCAGACGTTTACAGACATTCTTATTGAGGATTAATAGAGGTTTAGATGATGTTCTATTATTTCGTCATGGAGAACAGTGTTTGCTTTAGTTCGTGACCCTTGACTTTTAGACACAAATGTTCTCTGGCTGCTGTATCTGTGTTTGTAAGGCACATTTGTCATGGCAGGAAAAGCCAAAAGACAACGCATTCAGGTGATGTCGGTTTGTTATTGATGATAACAACATAATCATCATCTAAAATCAGTATCCAGTCTTTGTGAGGTGTTATTAATTTTAATATTTTTGATTATAATAGTCCTGTGATTATACAGAATGAGATCCAGGAATTTCATAATAATTTGTAAAGGATTTTGAATGCATAATAAGACACGTTTCATCTTCTGTATCCTTCAGACACAAAGAGACATCAAGAATCAGCGAATGAATCTCAAGAATGGTGACGATCAAAAGCTTCATGCTGCAATGCATGCTGGGTACATCTCACATTGTGACTATAGTATGAGCACACAGAAGTGTGCTGTGAGGATACACTTTTAGCTCACTGTGAGATCAAAATGTGAACACATCACGAGTATCCTGAGAGCTCATGGTGAGATCAAATTGTTGACTGAGGGTTGCTCATTTCACAACTTAACCAGTTTAATAGTTCATATCACCACTATTTTAAACAATATGGTGCAATTTATCAACTAAATGCATTGGTTTGGGGGGAAAAGATTGGAAATGTTTCCTGTTATGAAAAAATACTTCACTTTAGGTTTTGATAAAGACTCTATAAAGAAATTATTACAGACTGAGTAAATGATTAGGAAATGACATCACAACAATGTGTATATGTGTAGTTAAGTCTCCCTACTTTTGCCAATTATGTCTTCTTCATGTGCACGTTTGTGAATAATGTAACATCACATCATTGTTCTCTTTTTATTCTATTCGTAAATGCAAAATACCCCCTTGAGTAACTTTTAGCTTTGACAGTATGCTAAATGTGCAATGTGTTACTGTGGTTGGTCATTTTAGCCACTTGTAATTCATTTGTAACATTTTAATTGTGGTGGTAATCTTGTAGACTGTCACTAGGACATTGTGAAGGTACTGTCCCTTTAATAGTGAAAGTGAAAGTGTTTTCGGTCGTATCGCGTAACCCCCGCGCCACTGGTGTCCTATTCCCGTGGAAGTAAATCTGGCAGCGAAATGATCAGGGAACGACATCCCATCACATTGACATCCATACAGTGCACTAACCTGTCTTGTTAAATATCTTGTTTTGATAGACTGATTTAGCAGTTCTCCTGGCCTTCCTTTTCTTTTTTCTTTTCCCCTCTCCTTCTTTTTATGACGTACCCACATTTTTCCCCCGACATTTTCAGTCCGTCTCACTTCCACTGCTCACTTCTAACTGCTGTTCTCGGATCAGCCCGAACTCTGATTGGTTCTATTCACTAGCTAGGGTGGGACTTGAGATTTGATTGGGTCCTCCGCTGACTGAAATGAAGTGATTAATAACAATAGGACTAACCCATTTTTAGGGAGGGAAGGGAGAGGAGATTGTTTAAATGTCATGTTTTTTTTGGGGGGGGGGTTCAGTTTCACACAGAAAGAGACACACACACAGAGACACGATGGAGGTGAAGCTGCTGTGTCTGACTGTTGTTCTTCTCTCCTCACCCCTCCTCACACTGTGTGACCCGCTGTGAGTATTAAACACACCGTTTGCTCATAGAGTTACTAATAATCAGTTTTTAAGATTTCAAACACTGTGATTTGATCTCCTCAGGTTTGTTCTGTCAGCTCCTAATTTGCTGAGAGTGGGTTCCTCAGAGAACGTGTTTGTGGAGGCTCAGGATTACTCTGGAGGATCTTTTGATGTAAAGATCACAGTGAATAAATACCCAAAGAAAGACAAGGAGATACTGTCCAAAACAGTGACACTGACTGCAGACAACAATTACCAGATCCTTACAGATATAAAGGTGAAAGCTCCATAACAGTGCAGTGATGTTTAATTCTGATTAATTTTTCATCAGATATAATTTGCACTGTTAAAAAAAAAAACTGTGAAATTTACGGAAAAAAACTGGCTGCTGTGTTTGCCAGTATTTGACCGTAAAAAATATGGTGGCAACCTTTTATGTTTTGCGGGACTTAAATTTACGGGCAAAAAAAACACAATGTAAAAAAAACCTGTGAAATTTACGGTGAAAAAACGTCATTTTGGTTGCCAGTATTTTACCGTAAAAAATATGGTAGCAACCTTACTTTAGTCTTAAATAAAAATAAATAAAAAAACATCAGCTGGATTTAAATGTGTGGTAAAAAAAAAAAAAAAACATCAGCTGTGGTTCCCAGTACTTTACCATACAAAATACAGTAGTAACCTTTTAGTTTTCACGGGACAACCCCCCAGTAGGCATTTGATGTCAATTTGACATCAAATTGATGTCAAAATTACGGCAAGAAATTGGTCAAAAATGAAAATCAAATTGACGTCAAAGTGTTGATGTCAATTTGACGTCAAGAGTTTGACCTCTGCTGATGTCATTTTGCCAAACAAAAAGGTGAAACGCATGGCTGTACACTTATTACCAGCTTCACTTAAAACTAACCAGATTTACTTTATTTAATTTCCGGTTTAAATAAATATAATATTTAAATAGTTTAAAATATATGAAACATATTTTGATGACACCATGATGGTGGTTAGCGTTTGCTTTAGTTGTGCTCTTGACCCTTGACTCTTCAATATAAAATTTTCTCTGGCTGCTATAATTGTGTGTTTATAAAGCACAACTGTTGTAGCTAAAGAAGCCATCAGAAACTGAGATCAGGAGATGTTGGCTGTTTATTGATGAAATCATCATGTAATTGCCTGAATCCCTGATCATGTTCAGTGTCTAATACTTTGATTATATGGGATTTGTGGTTTAAAATCGGTTTTATTCATGACAGAAGTAATTTGATTCTACAGCATATCTAGAAGTGTTGTTTATCAAATAATGCACTTGTTTTTTTAAATTATTTAGTGCACAAAACCCTAATCTATGGCATTACTTAGACGCACACAGACATCAAGAAACAGCGTATGAATCTCAACAATGGTGACAATCAAACAAAATATCCAGATAATCAGATCAACTACAGCTGCATAATTTATTAAAGCCGCAATGCATGCTGGGAGATATGGGTGAGTTTTGATTGGTGGTACCCAGCATGCACTGCAGCATGAAGCATTTCATTGATTGTCACCATTGTTGAGAGTCATACACTGATTCTTGATAGCTAAGTAATAATGTTGAGTTTAATGCATTAAATGTTTTTAAAATCCTGTATTAATTAAAAAAAAACATTCTCATGCTGTTAAATTAAATGGCTTATATTATAATACAACATTAAAATCACAAGTCCCATGTAACCAAACATTAGACACTGAATAAGATCAGAGATTCAGGCAATTACATGATGATATTGTCATCATCTTCAATAAACCGCCAACATCTCCTGATTTCATGGCTTTTTTAGCTACAACAGTTGTGCTTTATAAACACACAGTTATAGCAGCCAGAGAAAATTTTATATTAAAGAGTCAAGGGTCAAGAGCACAACTAAAGCAAACGCTAACCACCATCATGGTGTCATCAAAATATGTTTAATATATTTTAAACTATTTAAATATTATATTTATTTAAACCGGAAATTAAATAAAGTAAATCTGGTTAGTTTAAGTGAAGCTGGTGATAAGTGTACGGCCATGCGTTTCACCTTTTTGTTTGGCAAAATGACATCAGCAGAGGTCAAACTCTTGACATCAAATTGACATCAACACTTTGACGTCAATTTGACTTTCATTTTTGACCTATTTCTTGACGTAATTTTGACATCAAGGTGCCCGCTGGGCTTACATTTCATAAAATGATAAACGTTATCATTCAATTTCACAAAAGAATTAAAGTCTCCTTTATATCTTTGTAATATACGGATAACCACCACAATAACACAAGTGGTAAAAAAAAGCACATGATGATTTAAAGTACACCATTAGTTTTCCACAAACTGAGGCACATGTTAATATATAGAAAGTGCACAGTCTCATACACACAAATACAAAACACCATTATGGTGACACACACATGACTCCAAATAATGCCATAAACATTCATTAAACAATATATGATGTAATATAAACTAGGGCACTTCGAGGAGCTTCACTAATAATGGAACACAGGTGATACCTGTCACAGAGCATAAACCCCAAATGTATAAAACTGATAACAAAAACTAAGAAGAAACATAATTATTTAAATTAAATAACATCAAATGTGAAGTGTCACACAGGGAATTCTGGGAATGTCCATTTAGAGAAACAACAGGAACAGAAAAAAGAGACGAGCAGAAACACAAGAACTACAACTGACTTCAGCCACAGCCTTAGATGAAATCAACTGAAGATAAAAAACATTAAATCTGTGAAGATCTCAGCAGAGGAGGATTAAACAACTCCACAAACAGCATTACCAGCTTCACTTATTACTAACCAGTTTTAATTTATCTACAGTTCTGTTTGAGAATTAACAGAGGTTTAGATGTTGATGATTTATTGTTTAATTTAAAGTCACCATGATGGAGATCAGTGACTGCTTTTGTTGGGCTCTTGACCCTTGACTTTTTAACATTAGTTATTCTCTGGCTGTTGTAACTCTGTGTTTATAACATTGATTATGGCTAGGAAATCAGAGAGAAAATAAATCACATGATGTTGGTTATGTATTGATGATGGCAGTCATCATGTAGTGGTCTGCTTCACTGAGCTTTGATAGTTTTAATTTTGATTATACGAGTCATTAATTTTACATTATTGATTGAATAAGTCCTATGACTCTACAGCATGTGATAAGCTGACATTTTTTTAAAACATTATGCAGAATAAAGGCTAGAACTACTCTATCACACACAGACATCAAGAATCAGCATATGAATCTCAACCATGGTGATGATAAAAGTGCAGTGCACTTGATGGGAGCCTTCAATCAAACCTCATCAGTATTTCCCAGCATGCATTGCAGCATAGTATTTTCTCTTATTATATCTGATTTTATTTTTGATGTTGTTTTTGACTTTTTAGTAGCTTGTTTTGTGATGTTCAGAGTTTTATCTGATAATTTTGTTGATTGTCACCGTTGTTGAGATTCATACGCTGATTCTTGATGTCTGTGTTGGTTTACATCTTGCAGTAGTTCAAAGCCTTTTTTGTACACTATGTGTTTATAATTTTTAGATTATTTGTTTGTCACTGCTGGCTTGCATTTGGTGGGGTCACAGAGCTATTATAATAAGTGAAAAATATTAGTATTATACATTCCTCAGACAACAAAAGATTATGAGTCTTCATGAGATCAGGGAGTTCAGGCCACTACGTGACAATTATGTCATCATTAACCTGCCAACCTCACCTGATAGCATTTTCTCTCTGATTTTTATGCCATAACGAACATGTTGTATAAACACGCAGTTAAAGCAGTCAGAGTAAATCTAAAGTTAGAATGTTAAGGGTCAAGAGCCCAACTACAGCAAACACTCATCTCCATAATGGTAACTTCAAACTTTATTATTTTCAATAAAACAGAACCTCTCGTAATTCTCAATAATAACTTTTATTATGACAAATTGGTTTGTAATACAATATTTTTTTTAAATGACAGGAAACCACAGCTGGCAGTTTTTTTGTTTGTTTTTTTACCATAAACTGAAGTTCAATGCCATAAAACCTCAAATATTACTACCATATTTTTTATGGTAAAGCACTTGCAGCCAGCTGCCAGTTTTTTAGCGTAAACTTTAGTTCAGTGCCATAAAAACTAAAATATTTCTACCATATTTTTTTACAGTAAAGTACTGGCAACCACACCTGCCAGTGACGTAAAAACAAAAATATTTCTACCGTATTTTTTACGGTAACGTACTGGCAACCACACCTGCCAGTGCCGTAAAAACTAAAATATTTCTACTGTGTTTTTTACGGTTAAGTACTGGCAACCACAGCTGCCAGTTTTTTTCCGTAATCTTTAGATCAATGCCGTAAAACATAAATATTTATACCGTATTTTTTACAGTTTTTTACGAGTTGCCAGTTTTTTACCGTAATTTTTAGTTCGATGATGTAAAACTTTGTAAAATTAATTAGTAAAAAATTGCTACCATACTTTTTACGGTAAGGTACGGTAAATGCAACGGTAAGTATTTTTTTTACAGTGTTCTTATAAAATCTGTACATTTAACAGTATATTACTGTAAAATTACTCCCGTGAGAGCTATTACATTTTTTCACTGTATATAGTAAGGGTACATATTGTTAAGCAATTAACATCTCTTTTCCATAGCTTTTTTACAGTTTTTTACCATTAAAATTATGAACATTTTTTACAGTGTAGGTTAAATTATTATCTGTTCTTTAGAACCCTGATGATCAGAACTTGTTCTCTGATGATCCTCTGGAGAAGCAGTATGTGTATCTACAAGCTCAGTTTCCATCCCACACTCTGGAGAAAGTGGTCATGGTCTCATTCCAGTCTGGATATATATTTGTACAGACAGACAAGCCCATCTACACACCTGCTAGCAGAGGTACGATTATGTGCTAACCCAGCGGGCACCTTGATGTCAAAATTATGTCAAGAAATAGGTCAAAAATGAAAGTCAAATTGACGTCAAAGTGTTGATGTCAATTTGACGTCAAGAGTTTGACCTCTGCTGATGTCATTTTGCCAAACAAAAAGGTGAAACGCATGACCGTACACTTATTACCAGCTTCACTTAAACTAACCAGATTTACTTTATTTAATTTCAATTTTAATGAAATCATTTAAATTTTGCATTTTAAAGTCACCATGATGGTGGTTAGCGTTTGCTTTAGTTGTGCTCTTGACCCTTGACTTTTTAATATAAAATTTTCTCTGGCTGCTATAATTGTGTGTTTATAAAGCACAACTGTTGTAGCTAAAAAAGCCATGAGTCTGTTTATTGATGATGACGACGATATCATCTTGTAAATGCCTAAATCACTGATCATGTTCCGTGTCTAATGCTTTGATTATATAGGATTTGTGGTTTTTATGTTTTATTATAATAGATTCCATTAAATTTTACAGCATGAGAGCAATGCTGTTTATCAAATAATATAAATGATTCTAAAAACATTTAGTGCATTAAACTCTTTCCTCTACATTATTACTTAGCCATCAAGAATCAGTGTATGACTCTCAACAATGGTGACAATCAATGAAATGCTTCATGCTGCAGTGCATGCTGGGTACCACCAATCAAAACTCACCAATCAAAACTCAATAAATTATGCAGCTGGAGTTGATCTAATTATCTGGATATTTTGTTTGATTGTCACCGTTGTTGAGATTCATATGCTGTTTCTTGATGTCTGTGTGTGTCTAAGTAATACCATAGATTAATGGTTTTTGTGCACTAAATAGTTTTTAAAAACCAAGTATATTATTTGATAAACAACACTGAGTCAAATGATTGCTATTATGAATAAAAACAGTGTTAAATCCACAAGTTCTATATAATCAAAACATTAGACACTGAATAAGATCAGAGATTCAGGCATATACATGATGATATCATCTTCATCATCAATGAAAAGCCAACATCTCCTGATCTCATGGCTTTTTGAGCTACAATAATTGTGCTTTATAAACACAAAGTTATAGCAGCCAGAGATTTTTTTTATATATATATTTAAAAGTCAAGGGTCAAGAGCACAACTAAAACAAACGCTAACCACCATCATGGTGACTTTAAAATACAAAATATGATTTCATTAAACTGGAAATTAAATAAAGTAAATCTGGTTAGTTTAAGTGAAGCTGGTAATAAGTGTACGGCCATGCGTTTCACCTTTTTGTTTGGCAAAATGACATCAGCAGAGGTCAAACTCTTGACGTCAAATTGACATCAACACTTTGACATCAATTTGATTTTCATTTTTGACCAATTTCTTGACGTAATTTTGACATCAATTTGATGTCAAATTGACATCAAATGCCCACTGGGAAGAAATGGGAAAAATACAACACAGTGAATTTTAAACATGTTACATAAGCATGACATAATCATGTTTATTATTAAAGTGTCTGCTGCATGTATTCAGGGTTTGAATCTGAGTAAAAAAACATCAGAACTCACATTTCAGTTTTTTGCTTTGACCTCTTTTGCAGTTCGATACAGGATTTTCTCTCTGACGCCCAACATGAAACCACTCAGTCTGACTGGAGTCACAGTGGAGATCATGGTACACACTTATATAGGTGCACACTGTTATCACACACACACACACACACACACACACACACACACACACACACACACACACACACACACACACACACACACACACACACACACACACACACACACACACACACACACACACACACACACACACACACACCCACACACACCCACACACACACACACACACACACACACACACACAGAGACATTTCAGCTGTAATGAGCATGATTGCACTGTTTTCTGGGCCCTGGTGTTCTGACATGCTCTGACATTTGTGGTTATTTCTGTTACTTGTGACATTTTCATGGCTAAAGTCTAATTACACTGTATTCAGCACAAACTCTGCTACAATAATATATCAGCAGCATGTGTGTAAAAGTTTGTAGTTTTGAGATAATGACATTTATGCGTGGTTTGTGAAAATACAAAAAAAAATTCTCACTGAAATGAGGTCATGAAACCCCTACTGATTATTTCTTCACAAGACTTTTGAAAATTGCTCTGCTCATTCAGATAAGACAATATAATGATTTAAAATTTTTACGACGTGTTTTGTGTGAAAAAGCTTTATGCGGGAGCTCATTAATATGTAAGCTTTTCACACCTGAGAAAGACAGACACTCCCCTAACGGCCCTATTAGGAGCTATCAGGCCCTGTCATTCTGAGCAACCTTACACAAAGAATGAGGAGATTTAAAAAAGAATGGCTTTTAGATTGTTTGGATTTATTTACATCACAACATAATCCAAAGATACACAACAAATGACAAAAAAGCACTCACTGAAAACAATGATCCAAAGAAAGAGACCTTTGTGCCATTCCTAAAAACATTGTACATACCTTTCATTTCCAAGGTGTTTGATTTTCACTTTACCATGTTCATGTATAGACACTCATGTGAATGTTGAAGTCAGCAGGACTCAGTGGCATCTGGGCCCTGAAAAAAAAAAAAGTGAACATACTGATATCAAGAGAAAGGCCTGCACGATTTTGGGAATACATTTTAGATTTTTCTGGTTAAAATGGCTTTTTAAAATTCACAGAATACACACACACACACACAAATGTTTCCAACAATATATAATATAATGAACACCAGGTTTGTTGTAACAATAACAATTACCTATAGCAGCCTATAAATCTTCCAAACGATTTCAGTAACAACTAAGCTAGAGAAAAATATATTGATTATCATGTTACTTCAAATGTTTCCATTCGTTATGATGATATGAAATGAGATCATATAAAAACATGAAGCCGTTTGGTGCGTTTTGCTTTTCAAACGTGATCGCGATCCAAAATATGATACATTCAAACGCGATCGCGCTCAAATATAAAACATTATGGTTACCATATACATATCTACGTTTGAGCAGATATCCATAAACACAGTAACAGTAAACACGGGTCTAAATAGTATAATATTCACCATATATCTAGCAACAGTTCAACTGCAATGTGAAATTTATGCAACAATAACAAACTAATATGTAAGAATTTCTTACCTTACATCTTTCTTGTCTTCAAATCGAGTTCTTTTTCTTCTGAGGTAGCCTAAATCCAATGTAAGCTAACGGCGCGTCTTTCAAACTCGACGAAAAGCAGAGACTTGTGAAGTGTTTTGGTGTTTTGTTTTTGAGGTAATGAGCGCGTTCGCGTTCCATGTGGAGATTTGCATGTGAATATCTTTTGCGCTCATGGGCGTGGTCAAATTAAAAAATAATTAGGAAGCGTTTGAGAAGCTGGACATCTTGTTTGTTTTATACAAATTACTTAAACAGAGAATATTTGTTTTTAGTTTGAATCCGATCATTTAAAAGTACACACTTAAATGTTTATAAAGATATATGGCTCATAAACGTGTGACAAGTATTCGCTGAGTTTTGTTTCAGTTTATTGACGTGCTCAAGAAAAAAAAGTTCACCGCGACGGAGAGGCAGAACGCACACCCTGTTTATTTTCTTTATTTTACAAAAGCACAATGTTTTGATTTGATTGTAAGTGGACACATACAAAAGTAAAAATATCACAGATTCTTTTTTTATATTTATTTTTTCTGTATGACCATAAATGACAGAGTAATTTAAGTTTAAAGTGCTACAATGTAAAGAAAACCCAGCAAAATGCGCCGGCGCGTTTGCCGACCTCAGAGGGTTAATGCTGATTTCTGTGTTTCTGAAGAATCCACAAGGTATCACAGTTTCATCACAGAAGATATATCCAGTGAAAGGGATGAAGTCTGGAAGCTACCCCATTCCTGATGTTGCCAGGTGTGTGAAACGCTGACAGGACTGAAGATATTAAACCTGAGTGAACTTTAATGATTCAATGATTTGTCTTTAATTTATCTACACAATACTCATAGATGTGATCTGTGTTATAAGATTCATTTGATCTGTTGTATAATGCTTAATTATATTTTGTTAAAGTGTTTTGAAATGTTTTTGTTTCAGTCTTGGGATCTGGAAGGTTGTCACTCGGTACACACACACTCCTCAGAAGACGTTTACGGCAGACTTTGAGGTCAAAGAATATGGTAAGATGTGTGACAACAAAATGTGTTTTGTGTAAATGTGATAAAATCTAAGATAATGTTTTTATTTATTTGTGTCTTTTCTCTGGATTGGTTTATAGTGCCGCCAACATTTGGAGTCAGATTAAGACCCAGTAAGTCATTCTTCTATGTGAGTGACGAGAGCCTGACAGTCGACATTGAAGCCAAGTAAGAAAAAATATGTTTTGCTTCTGTGTATTGAAAATTAATCTTTAATGTGTGAACACTCTTAAAATATATTTGTATGAAAAGTACAAAATAATGTTCTATGAGCAACCAAAACCTTTCATGAGTATTTGAGATAGTAACTTATGATAAAGACATTTATCTTAGTCTGTGGTTATTTTCTGTTTTACTGGTAGTACATTGTTTCAGTTGTGTCTGACCCTTCTCAATAGATCTGCACTATACAATATGTGGTAACACTTTAATTAATGAATACAGTTTGCTTACCATTTAAATGGTTTTGTAGGAGCAATTTATTGTACTCTAAAGCTTTTGTTGTCCACTGAGTGGCGCTGTGACATATTATAACTAGAGAAACAAGAAGTGTGTGAGTCGGTAATGGGGAAGCACACAGTTTTTGAGTGTGCCAAAGGGTAGTAAGGAACATGGTAGTCTCATCTTCAGTGACGACCATGGATGGCACAATTTACTGGAAACACTTCAGGATTTGCGAAGTCGCGATCTGATTGATTGAATTATACAGGATGTCTGTCGTGTATTAAATTGTATTAAATAATCCAGAAAAAAAGCACAAATTATCAGCAGCTGGAATTATCTGAGGTGACGTGACGCTAACAGACAGCAGACGAATGGCTAGTAGTGACAGCAGCGGCAATTGTAAGGACCATCCATTAGCCCAACGACGGAATCCAACGGCCTGGCGAAGGTTTAAAGCGTGTATGTCTTTTCAGCGCTCCAGTGATGTTCACTTAATTTATTGGAACTTAGTTTTAGTATTACTTTAGCTCTATGCGTAATCTGACTCCAATTTCAAATGATAATCAAATTTAGATCGTATTTCTGATTAGGAAATAATCATAAATATTGATTATGAATTAATTTAGATCTTTGATTATTCTGATTATCCCATACTTTCAATTATTCGTTCATTATGGACCTAGTGTCGCTTTGAGACGTCACGTCGCGACTGCGCGCTCACGATCACAAACTAGCCAGTTCTGAAATAGTCAGAGGGTGCAGTGCAAGTATTTTACCCGATGCAGTCGCACACTCCAGACCCATAGGTGCAATTTTTTATAATATTTGCAGCATACAACATGCTAAGTCAGGAGATAGTCAGAAATCAGAAGGTCTTCCTAAGATGTGCCCCATGGTCCATTCAAAGTGCCTCCAGTTTGATCTATTCTGGACAAAGTTTGCGGAAACACCAGACTACACGTTAATCTACTGGAAATAATGATTTCAGAAGAATACAGAATAAATCAAGGTTAACATTTATTTGTCAGGTAAAAATATCTCATGCCAATTACAGAAGTAAATTATTAAAAGCCAATTCAAAAATATATGACATCATTTACTCAAAGATGACTCTAAAAGTAAGTAATGTTTTCCTGACAGAGACACGCAGTAATGTGTCAGGGTTTTCCAACAGGAAAATACTGACATGCATTACTGTGTGGGGGTGATCCTGGTAAAAGATTCCCCAAAGTCTGCCCTGTCACCTCGCCTTAAGTACCAGACCAGAACAAAAGGGGTTATACAAATGTTGTTTAGAGTTGTTTGGGCCAATCCATGTACCCCAGGGGGGTAGCACCTGGTTTCAGGAGAGGAGAAACCAGAGCCAGAGAGGAGAAACAGGATTCTCCTAAGTTCTCAATCTTTCTCATTAAACCAATGACTGCAATGAAATTAAGACCATTTTACCAATCGCACTGCGACACTTAAAATGATACCAAACATGAAAAGGAAAAACAACATATTCACAAGATACACCATATGTGATATATAGACATTCTTAATGAACTTTCAGTGCCTTGAGGAGGGAGAGGGGGGATGAGTTGAAGTCAAACAAGGGGACAAGGAGATAAGTTTGGGCAGGACAAGGTTCTGTGGACAAAGTGTCTGTCTTTGCTATCTGCTGTCCAGGGTGCATTTTATGGCTTTATTGCAGGGTGCGTTTTGTTTTAGCAGGAAAATCAGTTCTTACACAATCCACCTGTCACTCAAGTGGCCACACCCTTAATTATGCAGAACTTTAAGGCTTAATATAATTTAAACGATTGAGCTATAAAAACATTCACCCCCCTCACAGTTGTCATGAAGGGCAAAATTATCTATATAGACCAAAACCACTTTTTGTACCAGGCTGTGAACATATTTTTTTCTGCTGTAAAGTTGGGCATTTTGACATGGGCGGGTTTATGGAATCGACTCCCTTTTGGAGCCGTTCTCAAGCGGCCAGTTGATGAACTGCAGTTTAAGTCACTTCCGTTTTGGCTTTAAGAGAGAAACGTGGAGGTTGCCGCTTGGTCCAGACCTTCTGCTGTCAGTCTGAAGTAGAGGGTGACACTGGAGTGGATTTTCAAACCTTTCCCGTTCAACTCCCACAAAAAAAAAATCCTGTCCCATACCAATCCCACGAAAAAACTGGGGTGATGATTGACTAATGATTCCCACTCGCGAAATCTTTAGTTACAGTAAAAAATACAATTGCTCACAGCATGCTCACCTTAGTTGAATTAAAAACCAAAATGTAGTTTTTATTTTATTTTATTGAACAGAAAGCCATCTTAAACAATGCATTGTAGCGTCTGAACCAAGCAGACACACATAAATTATTCATTTATTTAATGAATAATCCAGCAAACTTACTCTCCCAACCAGGGCCTGTGAAACTTTCCCCAAAAACTAAAATCCCAAATGAAGCTTAAACACTGGCAGGACGCGGTGTCTGTTACAGGACACACAGAGAGTTTTACGATCCAAAGGAATGTGGCCACATGCACGAGAGAGACAATGGGAAAGACAGAAACAATCTTCAAAGCAGACTTTGCTGCATTAATCAGAGACGAACTGATTTAGAAATGAACGTGCATCCCAGAAACTGTGTGAATGACTGTGATGTTTTGTGTCCTATTATGTATACACCATGGTATGTATTTTATTATACAACCAACGGTGAATGTAACCTCACCTGTATCATGTCTCCTATCTAATTAATCCTCATTTAATGACTCGCACTTTGATGTACATCACCTTCTCTTAGAATGCAGTGTGGATTTGTTATATCTATCTGAGCATTAATGAACAGAAAAGAGGTAAGACAGATTTGAGATAGCGTCTTAAATCTTCCCCACAGAGGAAACCTTAATCCTTAATTGACCCTTAATCTATTAACGTTAGATTTTGTTTGGCTGTTGTGTCTGAGTTATAACTGTCAGATGAACAACAAGAAAAGTTGATCAGGTGGTGTTGGTTATGTTTTGACATAATCATCAGTTGACCTGAATCACAAAACTCATTCATTCAAACACGAGAATGAACCTCATTGGTTCTCACACGTCAAGCAAATATGCTTGAGCTTAACACAACTGATGTTTGTATTGATGAATGTTTAATTGATGAATGTTATAATGTGAATAAAAGACTAAATTAAATCTGTTCATCATATAAAGTGATCGCGTCTCTTCAGAAAACTTGGACTAAACCACTTAATTCATATGGATTACTTTTACGATCTCTTAAAGGGGTCATCGGATGCCCATTTTCCACAAGTTAGTATGATCCTTTAGGGTCTTTATGTAAAGTTTGTAACATACTTTGGTTAAATTTCCTCAATGGTTTTGTAAAACAACACCCTGTTTACCTCCTCAAAAACAGCTCCGTTTAGGTGCATGTCTCTTTAAATGATAATTGTATGATGTTTGTGTCCACACACTGCAAAGACACATTTACATGCAAACACCATATAAAAGTGAATTTTGCATCCGATGATCCCTTTAATGAACTTTTTGAAGCGTCAAAGTGTCTGTTGCGTATCTGTCTATGGAGGTACAGAAAACTCTCAGATTTGATCAAAAAGATCTTCATTTGTGTTCCGAAGATGAACGAAAGTCTTATGGGGTTGGAATGACATGAGGATAAGTAATTAATGCAGAATTTTCACTTTTGGGTAAAATAACCCTTTAATCCAACAACAAAAGAAAAGGAAAATAATCACTCGTTGCTCTTGACTATTACTTTATAGCATTTTTTATTTGCCACTCTTTGACTTTAAAACCCTCTGGTTTACACCAGCAAACATATATTCTGTCTGTCAGAACAGGATAAGAGCTCCTTAATAAATAGCTTTTTTTCTATGTAATGAAAGTGGACGTGGATCAAGCGCAGTTGTCGTCACCGTTCAGTTTTTACAGCAGAAACTGTATGTGCTTTTATAGGTATCTGTTTGGACAGAGGGTGGAAGGAAATGCGTTTGTGATGTTTGCTGTGATGGACGGTGAGAAGAAAACAAGTATTCCTTCTTCTCTTCAAAAAGTTCAAGTGAGAGAAATTAAACAGTTTACAAGTTGAGATCAATCTCATTTCTCCTCACCTAGAGGCAACTTAAAACATTAAATACATTTGTATCTTGTCATGTAGACTGATGTTAATGTCTTTCTCATATGAATAGATTAGGGAAGGAGAAGGTACAGCAGAACTGAGCAGGGAGATGATCACTAAGACCTTTCCAGACATTAAGCAGCTGGTTGGACGATCAATCTATGTTTCAGTCAGTCTTTTAACAGAAAGTGGTAAGACTCAACAGATACTGTACATCTGTATGTTTACATGCCTGTGTGTGAATGTATATGCTAAATCCTGTGTGTGTGTTTGCGTGTGTGTGTGTGTGTGTGTGTGTGTGTGTGTGTGTGTGTGTGTGTGTGTGTGTGTTTCAGGCAGTGAAATGGTGGAAGCAGAAAGGAGAGGCATTCAGATTGTGACGTCACCGTACACCATCCACTTCAAAAGAACAGCACAATTCTTCAAACCTGGGATGCCCTTCAGTGTCTCGGTATAAACATAGATAAACATGCGATATGACAAAGTCTGCATGAAACAAAAGTTGCGATAGTCTTTTCTTTCCTTTTGTGGCATTTATATATTTATATAGATATAGAAATAAATATATATTTTGCCATATCACCTATCCCTAATAGAAAGTTGCAAACCTGAAGTGTTGCAGGAACTGAGGAACAATTTCATAAATATATTATTTATTTATTTTCCTCTGGGTTCTATAACAGGTTTACGTAACAAATCCTGACCAGACTCCTGCTGAAAATGTGGAAGTGGAGGTCAATCCTGGAGGGGTCAGAGGTCAAACAAGAGCCAATGGCATTGCTAAGGTTACCGTCAACACTCTAGGAGGATCTTCTACACTGCAGATCACTGTAAGACCTGCAAACTCAACTAATGTTCAGTCACTTTCACTGAAGAACTGGTGGAAAATAGATCAGTTAACATATGTTGAACAAGCAATGGAGTATATACTACACAGCACATCAGAAAACAAATGTATTCTTTCCAGGCAAAGACCAAAGATCCACAATTAAGAGACGAACAGCAGGCAGTGAAGACGATGACGGCGGTCGCTTACATTCCCAAAGGAGACTCCAAGAATTATCTGCACATCAGCATTGATGCTGCAGAGCTTCAGATCGGTGATCAAATGACAGTCAATCTGTACACTGGACAAAGTCCAGGAGTCAAAGATCAAGATTACACATACATGGTAAAGATTATGGTTATTTCTACATAAAGCTCAATATTTGATTAACTACCACAGCTTGTTTTTGAAATCAAATGAATATCATAAATACTGTTAACTCATCTTCCTCATTTTCAGATCTTAAGTAAAGGTCAGATTGTTAAAGCAGACAGGTTCAAGAGGAGAGGAAAAGCTCTAGTGACTCT
This sequence comes from Rutilus rutilus, assembly GCA_021464565.1. Lineage (NCBI taxonomy): Eukaryota > Metazoa > Chordata > Actinopteri > Cypriniformes > Leuciscidae > Rutilus > Rutilus rutilus. Next base: position 16,327,227 of record JAJAQA010000002.1, on the reverse strand, counting down.
GTCTCTAACTGTAACCAGAGACATGGTGCTGTCCTTCCGCTTTGTGGCTTATTATCATGTGGGCTCGTCTGAGGTGGTGTCTGATTCAGTCTGGGTCGACGTGAAGGACACGTGCATGGGAACGGTGGGTCAACCATCACAAGAAATGATTGACATGCTTATCAACTAGATCTGATTCAGTGTCTCTCGTTTTAACAGCTCAAGCTTCAGGTGAAGGACAAGATGAATACCTATGGCACAGGAGATGAGGTCAAGCTGCAGATAACTGGAGATCCTGGAGCTAGAGTTGGGCTGGTGGTGGTTGACAAGGCTGTGCATGTCCTTAACAAGAACAGACTCACTCAGACTCAGGTGAAGGACCTTCTTCAGACATCATGGCACAATCTGCTCTGATTTAAACCGCATGTAACTGGTGTCTTTTTGCACCTTTAGATCTGGGACGTCATAGAGAAGCATGACACCGGCTGTACGGCAGGAGGAGGAAGGGACAGTATGGGGGTTTTCAGTGATGCAGGTCTGATGTTTGAGTCCAGCACCGCAGGAGGAACCAGCATCAGAACAGGTATATATACACGGATTTCTTGTATACAAACAATACCGGATGCACGCGCATCCAAGAGGCAAAACCGCTATCTGTTATGCAGAGTTCTGTGAAAGAACTTATCTCATATAGAAGCCCAGATATAGCCTACACAAAAGGAATATCTGCGGGCATATAAATCCTTAGATACATATAATTATGTGCTTTGTGGTCATGTTCAAGATATAAAGTTTTATGACACGAGATCAGAGTTTTGCATTTTAACATTACCAGATACTCAGGAAATGGAAACAAGGATGCAAATAGATCCAAATAATTAAGTGCAGTTTACAGCACAACAGCTCCGTGTCATCTCTGCTTCTGCTACATATACACAGCAAAAACTCCAGTGTTAAATTAACACTCCTGGGAGTGTATATGAGTCCACACTCAAGAGTGTAAAGTGTTAAAATATGAGTGTTAAATTAACACTCAAGAGTGTTAAAGGTAATGAGATAATTAAGTGATTAATTTAGTGATGATTGAGCATTATTGAAGACACCTGATGTTAACAAGCAGAATCACTGAAGGAGAAAATCACAAATTGTAAGTCACCATTATGATGATCAGTGTTTGCTTTAGTTGGGCTCTTGACCCTTATATGTTTACTTTAAATTTTGCTTGTCTGCTGTTATTGATTTATAACAGTCAGATGAACAAAGAGACAATGTGATCTGATGGTGTTGGTTATGTTTTGACATAATCATGCTGTGATCTGAAAAACGAAACTTATTGATATAGTTTGGTTTAAAGAGCAACTTGCAGGTTAGAAGACCCAACAAGTCAATGTATAGAAAAATAATGTAGGAACTAGATTTTCTTAAAAAAAAAAATTATAAATACGCTACAGTGGCTTCTGGAGTCGTTTTTGTGAGAAAATTTTACTTCCGCATCTGAAAATGGGCGTGACGGGCGAGAGTCGTGACGTAGCACGGGGGAGAGCGGTCGATTCAAACAACAGGGAAATATGGATTGCAATGACATTTCGGACGCTGAGGAAATTGTTGACGGACCACAGCCATACAATTATGAGCCTGCTAGGCTGCCAAGAGAGCAGGGACAGGCCAGGATCAATGTTAGACAGAACATATTGGAACTTACAATAACAGAAACTAAGCTTTGATCAGGCGTTTGTCATGCTCATTAATATCCGCCCAGACTAACGTTACGTGATATAACTTTGCGGTTTCTCATCGAGAGACAGAGAGATATTTATTCCTGCTAACATTTTTTGTTCCATAGGTGCTTGTGTGGGAAATGCGAGGCAATGTTTACAGCTGAGGAAAGTCAGTGTTGCAGGGAGGTGGATGCATACTGGGCCTTAGTGGAAAATGCCAAACTTACTTCAGTGGCGAATTCAAATGCTTGATTTACTGGATCTCGCAGTTACAGTGTTGCTTGATCAGGCTCGCGCTGCACTAGTCCAAACTGATAAACGGTCCACACAAACACAATAACGAGTAGCTCAGTTTCGTTCCGCTTACATTGCGTTTGCCAGTTGATGTTGTGCTCGCGCCTACATCCGGCGGGAGAACCCGAAGATGCGTGCACTGAAAGAGCTCAGGTTACAAATTACAATGGATGTGAATGAAGAAACCGAGTTCTCCGGAGTGAAATGTGCGCCACAAACGACCGAGTGTGCGGTGACAGACGCGGCAGTGAAGTCTGCTCTCTTCACCTGAACAAAACGCACCCAAGAACGAAAAGCCTTGTTTTTCCTAGAAGGAAAATGATGGACACGATGTCCTGACAGGCTGGATTTTGTGCAACCAGCACAAACACAATAATTTACCATTATGGCTTCTCTAAAACTCGATCTAAAACTTTCTCTGTCGCTCACTACTGCTCTAACTACTACACCCACAATGAGAGCGCTGGCTGAACGGCGCGAGCTCATATTTACCTCGGCATACGTCATATGACGCGTTGCTATAGGGGGAAAGGCGTATTCCAGAGCCTAGCACATTTTCATCAAAATCTCTACAACCAATTAGATTTCATTAGTAATTTCTACATATGTGTTTTTAAAAAACCTCTTCAGACAAAATCAAGTATTAATTCAGTTATAAATTTAACCTGCAAGTTGCTCTTTAACTTGTTAGCAGCAACTCTGTGATTCTATAGCATATGATTTTCAGTATTTTTAATATAATCCAAAATATTTAATAAACATTGTTCTGATCAAAACACTTTCAAATGAATTTATTTAGAAACACATACATCAATAATCAGCCTGTGAATCTCAACAATGGTGACAATAATAAAGCATGTTGCAGTGGCTGCCACCAATAACAACTAATTAATGGCTCCCATCATGCATTGCGGTATGAATAAATTATGATCTGAATTGTCTATGTAATTTACTTTTCCTAATTGAATATTCTGCTTGAATATTCACTTTTTTTTTCTTTCTTCATCTGTCAGTTATAACTCAGATACAACAGCCAAACAAAATTTAAAGTAAACATATAAGGGTCAAGAGCCCAACTAAAACAAACACTGATCACTATAATGGTAACTTACAATTTGTGATTTTCTCCTTCAGTGATTCTGCTTGTTAACATCAGGTGTCTTCAGTAATGCTCAATCATCACTCAATTAATCACTTAATTATCTCATTAACTTTAACACTCTTGAGTGTTAATTTAACACTCATATTTTAACACTTTACACTCTTGAGTGTGGACTCATATACACTCCCAGGAGTGTTAATTTAACACTGGAGTTTTTGCTGTGTAGCCGAAAGATCTGCTTTCTGCCTCTTAGATGCGCGTGCATCTATGTGATGACGTTGCACAGAAACCGTCTATGTATATTTGTAATTTCTTCAATTTTAATAAAAATACCAGTATGTTTGATTTTATATTTCACTAAAATGAATCCATAGGGGCAGTTTCCATGAACATACAATTAAAATAATTTTCTTCAGATTTATGAATGTCTCCAGTGTCTATTATGTTAACTAATTTAAGTTGGTATAATCGGTGCTGGAAAAGCACTGCACCAAGTTCAGTTGTAGTGAATTCCCTCTCACACATTAGAGTGCCATATGCTAATTTCATTCTAATTAAATTCCCTCTAGCGCCGGAGTGTCCCGTCCCTTCAAAGAGAAGACGGAGATCACCGGGTGAGAATCTGCTCATATGATTCGACCCTTTAAAAGATTAAACATGTTTTTGGAGTTCATACCTTGCTGTTGTTTTTCTGGCTTGAATGGACCCATATTAAAATAAAGTTAACATAATCTTGAGGATTATCAGAATATGCTAGTAATGATCCAGTCATGATCAGAGCCCGTTAAGGGACATGGTGGGAAAAAATATGAGATGGGAGGAAAAATATTATGACAATACTTTTGCATTCTCTCACAAATGTATAGCATTCCCCCAATAAACTTTCAGAAAATAAATAATTGGTAAATCAGTGCATACACAGCAAAAACTCCAGTGTTAAATTAACACTCCTGGGAGTGTATATGAGTCCACACTCAAGAGTGTAAAGTGTTAAAATATGAGTGTTAAATTAACACTCAAGAGTGTTAAAGTTAATGAGCTAATTAAGTGATTAATTTAGTAATGATTGATCATTATTGAAGACACCTGATGTTAACAAGCAGAATCACTGAAGGAGAAAATCACAAATTGTAAGCCACCGTTATGGTGATGGGTGTTTGCTTTAGTCGGGCTCTTGACCCTTATACATTTACTTTAGATTTTGTTTGGCTGTTGTATCTTATAACTGCCCGATGAACAAAGAGAAAAAGTGATCTGCTGGTGTTGGTTATATTATGACAATCATCATTTGAACTTGATCACTGAACTCATTAAGATCCTTATTTCTGACTTAGATTTATGTTGTTGATTACAGCATAACTGTGAATCTGCATAAATATCCAGAATTTTAGATATAATACAAAGGATTTCTTAAAAGTAAAAAAAAAAAAAAAAAAAATCTTTCTTTTAGGCACACACAGACGTCAAGATTCAGTCTATGCATCTCAACAATGGTGACGAGCAGAATATTCAATTAGGAAAAGTAAATTACACAGACAATTCAGATCATAATTTATTCATACCGCAATGCATGATGGGAGCCATTAATGAGTTGTGATTGGTGGCAGCGACTGCAACATGCTTTATTATTGTCACCATTGTTGAGATTCACAGGCTGATTATTGATGTCTGTGTTTCTAAATAAATTCATTTGAAAGTCTTTTGATCAGAACAATGGTTATGAAATATTTTTGGATTATATGAAAAATACTGAAAATCATGTGCTGTAGAATCACAGAGCTGCTGTAATTAACAAGTTAAGCCATCTCAATAAGTTTTGTTTTACAGATCACAACATTATTATGTCAAAACATAACCAACACCATCAGATCACATTGTCTCTTTGTTCATCTGACTGTTATAAATCAATAACAGCAGACAAGCAAAATTTAAAGTAAACATATAAGTGTCAAGAGCCCAACTAAAGCAAACACCCATCACCATAACGGTAACTTACAATTTGAGATTTTCTCCTTCAGTGATTCTGCTTGTTAACATCAGGTGTCTTCAATAATGCTCAATCATCACTCAATTAATCACTTAATTATCTCATTAACTTTAACACTCTTGAGTGTTAATTTAACACTCATATTTTAACACTTTACACTTTTGAGTGTGGACTCATATACACTCCCAGGAGTGTTAATTTAACACTGGAGTTTTTGCTGTGTAGGGTTCTAGCACCAATCAGGGCTTGGAACCCTAATACATTTTTACTTGACTTTGTAAAACTCAAACTTGTTTACAAACTTCATAGTTTGACCTTTTGCTCTAAAAGGTCTATTCTGTCACATTTGTATCTGTTACAACAGGCAATGAGGATGATGATGATGATGATGACTATTATACAGACTCTGATGAGATCGTGTCACGTACTCAGTTCCCTGAGAGTTGGCTTTGGGAAGAGATTGATCTATGTGAGAATTGGTGAGTAGGAGACTTTTAGACAAAAGCTGTGAGTTTAGCCCCGTTCACACTAGTGACTCGTAGCAAGTAATCTACATTATCTCATTCGATGAGAGTTGTTGGTGACGTGTGTGTGTGTGTGTGTGTGTGTGTGTGTGTGTGTGAGAGTAAAGTAAAGTAACTTTGTGAGCGGCTCTCGGGCGCTGTTGCTATTATACCGGCGGGATAAATTACTCTTGCGCATGGCGGATTGCTATAATAACAGTGGATTTGCCAGGTGCACGCCAGGAGCGGTTCACAGCCGAGGAGACCGACGTTCTCGTCAGGGCCGTAAAAGACAGAGAAGTGACGTTGTATGGGGATGGGAGAAGCCCACCCAAATGAATAATATTTATAATAATATATATAATATAATAATATCCTGAATAATTTGGGTAAATGTGTAAACTAGATTTATGCCTATTTTTTCACATCTTCATGGACACCACAATGATTTCCCTCGTGATAATACTTTTCCTTGTAATTATACGGTTTGCAAAAATGTGAACTGCTTCGTCTGTATAGATAAAAGAAGCAAAGTGTATGCGCGTAATGCACACGCTACATTATGGCCAAGCATGCGCCCTTAAAATAGCATCTGAAAACGCGCCACTGACTTTAGACTAGGTTTTTCCTGGTCTGTGGTGGAATTGTTTTCTGAAACTGCAAAATAGCACCTGGGAACGTTTGCACCAGAACACGCCTCCTCTTTTCGCTGAACCGCCCCCTGGAGCGCAAGTTCATTTACCTAATTTACGGACGTGCGTCTCTGGAGGGAAAAGTCCGCTGTGCGTTGTGTGCAAAATAGGAATGAGACATGCGTCGGTGTACAAAGTCAAAGTTGGTGCGCTGGGTGCAAGATAGGGCCGTGTGTGTGTGTGTGTGTGTGTGTGTGTGTGTGTGTGTGTGTGTGTGTGTGTGTGTGTGTGTGTGTGTGTGTGTGTGTGTGTGTGTGTGTGTGTGTGTGTGTGAGTCTGACGATAAACAACCATTAGAATTCCACATTCAGTATTTCAACAGTTTTTGTTGTATTTTCCTCATATCCCAGTCCAGCACCAGTCAGAGATAAAGTGATCTATCTTAAAGACTCTATTACTACCTGGCAGATCTTGGCTGTCAGTCTGTCACCAACACTTGGTAAGATGAAGCTGCAAACACAGGATACATGGTCTGAAAATCATCATCATCATCATCATCCAGGAGCTGCTGCTTTAAACCCTTCTGTGTGTCTGTGTTCCTCCTCAAAGGCATCTGTGTGGCAGAACCTGAGGAGATTATAGTTTTTAAGAGCTTTTTCATTGACCTCAAGATCCCTTATTCAGCTGTGCGCGGTGAACAACTGGAAATCAAGGCCATTATTCACAACTACACACCAAGGAATCTGAAGAGGGTAGATCTGATTTGATATTAAAATAATACTTTAAGATTTATGTTATACATTAAAACCGTGTTCATCACAATAACTATTTCTGCAGGAGTCAAATCATAGAAATATTAGAAATATCCTCTGTCATCACACATTTCATGTTCAGTTGAAATGCATTTACTTTGGAGGAAGTTTCCTCTAGATATAGAAGTGATTTGTGTCTCACTCTCCTGTTTTCACAGGTGCGTGTGGAGTTTATAGAGACAGAAGATGTTTGCAGCTTTGCCAGTAAGAAAGGCAAATACAGAACAACAGTAAACGTTGACAAAGACTCCAGCATAGCGGTTTCATATGTGATTATTCCCATGACACTTGGACATCATGACATTGAGGTGAAAGCTTCATTATCTGAGTTTTATGATGGAGTGAGAAAGACCCTGAAGGTGGTGGTACGTCTGACGGGATTTCTGTCAATTTTCATTTCTGTGATTTTTAATTTGGTCATTCATTAATTTAATAATCAATAGATATTTGTAAAATTCTCTCTCTCTCTCTCTCTCTCTCTCTCTCTCTCTCTCTCTCTCTCTCTCTCTCTCTCTCTCTCTCTCTCTCTCTCTCTCTCTCTCTCTCTCTCTCTCTCTCTCTCTCTCTCTCTCTCTCTCTCTCTCTCTCTCTCTCTCTCTCTCTCTCTCTCTCTCTCTCTCTCTCAGTCTGAGGGTGTGCTGACTCCAATACACAGACCAAACGTGGAGCTCAATCCTGTTAAGAATGGTGAGATTTACTGTGAACGATACAATTACATTACTGTGTTATACTTCCATTATACAACATTACACACATTATACTTTCAGCCAATTATGAAAAAAAAAAAAGTTTTCTAAATTTCATTATAGTTCGAGTTAATCAAGAGATCAGAATGAACTCCTACACTTTTGTAGCTAGTCCTACTCTTACTCACCAGAAGCGTACAACATGTTACCAACTCATTACTCTTCCTCCATCTTCCTCTTTGTCTCTTCCATCCCAAATGGAACAGGGGATAAACCTGTAGTTATTAAAGCTGAAACACCAGCTGATCGGGTTCCAGGCACACCTGCTATCACCTACATCTTGATTACTAGTAAGGAAAAATATGTTTTCATGAATGTGTAATGATTATTTCTTAAAGGTTGCATGCATGTTTTTGTTTAAAGAGAGATAAAGCTATATACAATCGTCTGATGGCATCCATCTGTTTCTACTCTTCCAGGAGTTTTTGTAGTAATATTTGAAGATTGTACCGCAGTACTTAATGCTCGGGTTGTTTTGTAATAATTGCAATTGCAACTATGTTCTGTATGAGGATGCTGAGAAGGTTTCTTTCAAGATTTTATTCTCTGCTTGTGTGGTTTAAGTTCAAGCACTTGATTAAAAATCAGGTGTAAATGAAACCAAGATGCATTGTGATCAAAACCACATTCTGTACAGCTGATTTAATACACACAAATATCCCATGAATTGCAGTATTCCACTTTAAATCTACTGCTTGCCACACATGCTCACTCCAGGCTTGTGCACAATTCAGAATTGAATTGAGAATGACTCCTTAATTCCAATTCAATTCTTGAATTTGAATTGAATTTGAATTGATGTCAAAAACAGGATCTAGAATTACAATTCGAATTTGAATTAAACGAAGCAGAATTGCAATTCAATAAAAATTCAAAGAAATTCATATACATATTTTAAGTGAAGTGTTTAACAATGAAGCTTTACGTCAGATATGATTGCATTATAAATGATATTAGTTTGAACTACTTGTACAGATTACATTAAAAGGATATGTTTTCCCCCAGCGATGAATGTTAAAAGCAATGTAAAAAAAAAAAAAAACGAATTAAACAACATTGAGGGGGTAATTTATTTCAAGAATTTGATCAATATCTATTTTAGAACAAAATGTATTTTTGAGGAAATTTTTTTTGAGGAGTAAATAGTTACGTGAAATGAAATTTCTGTTAATAAATTACAAAATTAATGTAATTGTATTTAGTTGTATTACTGAGGTAAAATGTTTAATTCAATTACTAATCAACTTAAAACGAAATTGCTTTGCATTGATAAAGTTATCCAAATAAAGTAATCCAAACCACATTTATAATGGGTAACTAATAACAGTAATAAGCAAAAACATTTCCAAAATAACCTTCCTAACACTGAATGCATGTGAGACTCAACACATTCTTTCTGTTGTGTGACTGAGTGGAATTTCTTTGAATTGCCATGAATTTAATTCCACTTCCTGTCATTCCAATTCAAATTCAATTCAATGTCCTGTGGGGCGGAGTAAATTCAATTCAAATTCAAATTCATGAATTGAATGGAGGGCAATTCTCAAATTCTGAATTTTGCACAAGCCTGGCTCACTCAAGTGAAGTTTTAATTTCTTAAAAACTTTTTTTCTTATTTTCTTTTGCTTGTAATCCCTATTAGCACACTTTACTGTGAGGATGTTTGTGAAGCAGTGCATTGCAATTGACCTTAGCAATAACATTTTGAATTATCCTTTGATGTTTTTAAAATTCTGTAAACTAAGAAAATATTTTAACATAACCTGTAAGAATATAAAAATGTCACTTACAGTTTTAGCAGGTAAGTGCAATCTGATCTTTAATCTTTCCACGCCATTGAGGCAATTTTTCATCTTTCCATGTTTTCACTGTTACACGGTAGGGGGCGCTATTACGCATCTTCTGAAAGAGTACTGAATCTCCTGATCAAAACACATGCGAGAAAGATGCAGAAACGTGTAATATCATATGTAATCATATGCATATGTAAAATAACACTATCAACAACATTAAACAGCATGTAAATCAAAACTGCCAAAAGTTACTGAATGAAACGAGCTATAGGAGTGTGAAGCTTTGATGATGTTGATGGACTCGATCTACTCCATCTATGGTTTATCTTTCCAAATCCAATCTGGGTGTATTCTTTGACAAAAAATTAGATTTTTCTCAGTTTTTTGTTCAAAATTATGCTTTTTTTTTTTAAATGCATGAAGCTAGAATTATTATTATTATTTTATCAGGTTTGTTTAAAAGCCTTGTGTCTGTTCTTTCTTTTGATATATTGCGTGTTCAGATTTTCATACAACAAAATATTCTGGGGGCCATGAAACTTTTGTGAAAATTATCAAAAACGCTGGTGGGGAAAGAGTTAAAGAATTTGAAATTGTCTAGATACAAAACCAAATAGTGTTGAGAATGTTACATACAAAATATTCCATCTTGACGAAGATGATAATAAAAAACTGAATTCTCAGCCTGCTCTTACCTCCTTCCAGGTGAAGAGATCTCTCAGACAGTCGAGCAGGCCATCAGTGGAGACTTCATGGGTCGCCTTATTGTCCAGCCCAGTGGTGATGGAGAGGCAAACATGATCTACATGACTCTACCTGTCATTGCCACTCATTATCTGGACAGCACCAATCAGTGGGAGACTGTTGGAATAGACCGCCGTAGTGAAACCATTAAACACATCAACACAGGTCATCAGAATACAATAGATATAGGCCTAAAGAAACTGAAATAAAATTTAAAAAGCACTCTCAAAAATGCTCTTGTGAAAAATGCGGGGAAAAAAAATATAATGAATAAATATTATTTCTTTATCTTTTGTGTATTAAGGTTATCAGCAGCAGTTGAGTTACCGTAAACCAGATGGATCCTACACTGCTTCGATAGACAGGCCGAGCAGCACATGGTAAAGTCGGTTTGTTTCATTTCATGCCTGATTTCTCCTGTCTTACATATTGTATTATTGTTATAATAGTAAAAATAATTTGAACATGTAATTAATTTGATTTATTCATTTCTTTCTGTTTGTCTGTTAAAGGCTGACTGCATATGTTGCTAAAGTCTTCGCCATGGCCAATAACTTTGCTACTATAGAGGAAAATGTGCTCTGCAGCGCCCTCAAGTGGCTGGTTCTCCACAAACAACTGGCAGACGGCTCCTTTAGAGAGGATTCATCTGTAATTCATGGAGAGATGGTGGTAAGTTGGAATGTGGCCTGTTTGTGTCCACCTGTGTTCAGAAAAGAATAATTCACGCAGCAGATGAAATGATTCAGAACCAGAATTTTTTTCTTTGTGATCTCTGTGGTTTGACTCTTTGACTGATGATTCCCACACTTTATTTGAATGTCCGTCTTCACAGATAAGATCACAGTTGGACGCTGTAAGACGTAGTACACCACCATGACTTGTTGAGTATCAACTCAAGAGCTTATTCTCCATTTAAACCAGGAGCTAAATCCTTTTAAAACTCTTTGCAAACCGTAAAACTTTGATGCCACGACCATTTATGTGTGGGTCTCGTTCCATACTGAAATGTTTGGAGCACACGGCCAATACATCCTCTCACACGAGTGAATGTCAAAATAAAAGACCTCCTTTACCATAACACAAATAAAAGCCAAGATCAAAAAATGAAATGCCATACAAAAATAAATAATACATAAATCGTTTAAGGACTATGAAAATAATAAAGCAGACAATATAAAACAAAGTCATTAACAGCCAGTACTAACCATAGACTGTAAAAAAATATGGATGTCGTGTCCGTGACGTCACCCATAGGTTTCCAAATAGCATTTTTGAAGCCAAAAAGTGGGTGGAGCCATCGCCATCTTGGCAGCACGTCACTCCCGGATAACAGATTAATCTGATGCGGGATGTGGGTGGAGCTGAAGTGCCTGTTGCTGAAACCACGCCCACCTAGCTCGACGTGATCAAGTTAGCCCAGGCTAAGGAGCCAATGCAATATGCTACTGGCAGTACCGTCGCAAGTGCTGTGCCAAGTGTGCGACCGCACAGGGCCTCGCGCTAAAGTGGCAGCTAACTTGATGATGTAAAGCCAATAGTTAAAGTTCATGTTTTTGCTAAAAGTGAGACTATCGTGATGCTGTATTATTTTGCTATTTAAAAATGTATTATGCAGTAACTTAAAATATTGCTTTGAGCGTGTGTGTGTGACAGTGATTCATGCGCATACATGTCAGTCGTCATCGCAAGTCAACATCGTAGAGCTTTATTCAGTCCATTTTCAATTCTAATTTTGTCCGCCTCTCAAATGGGGCCATAGATATTACCTAAGAAGTTCAAGTAAATGCGCTAGAAAGCCGTGCTCATTCAAGGATTTGCATTTATTGCATGGACGGAGAGTAAGCACTGACACCTGCAGGATTTCATCTGACGGTAAAGAACCAAAAATATGTAGTCTATCTGTTCCATGAGAGCAACGGTGTCGGTGCTGCAGAACGAGTGTAGCCTCTATATTTATAGACTTTTTTAAATCTAAAAAACTCCAAAAAGCAACAAAATTGTCAGACATCCATATCATGAGTGCATGTTCACAGAGGAATCCAACTGAAAAACAGCACTGGTTGTTCTCTCGATACTCGACAACGACGGAAATCAACGGCGTGGGCGAAGGTATACTGGGTGTTTTAAACTGCATGAAATAATCGCGAAAAAAGCACAAACACGGCAGAGATGCCAAGTTCAGCGGATGGAATTAGCTGAGGTGTCGGGATGCTAACAGACAGCAGACAAACGGCTAGCAGTGACATCAGCTGCAACCCACCTGTCACTCAAGTGGCCACGCCCTTAATTATGCAGAATTTTATAAATAATGAAATAATGATTGTTAACCCTCTGGGGTCTGAGGTGTTTTTGGGGTCCTTGAGATGTTCTGACATGCCCTGACATTTGTGCTTTTTTCAGTTGCTTATAAACATATTAATGGCAACAAAAAATTACACACTATTTAGCACAAACAGGGCTACCATAATATGTGAGCAACAAGAATGTACATGTCTGCATTTTTGAGAGAATAATGTTTATGCGTGGTTATTGAAAAAACTAAAAACTAAAGTTTCTGAAATAAGGCCATAAAACACATACTAAATATGTGCCAATAAGACTTTTGTCTAATAGATGTCATCGCCTAGTGTTTTTTCTTCAAAATGATGTGAAAATCACCCTGCCTAATCATTCACATAACACAATACATTGATTTGAATTTTGCAAAGCACTTTCTGTTTGGAAAGGCAATATGCGGAGTGGGCGTCACAGATCATGCATATTTAGTGGTTCACACCTTAGGAGACAATGGGGCCTGCATACTTAATTAGCCATTCATTCAGGTGAGTCACTGAGCCACAAGAATGCAAGAGCAACAGTTGGAAGTATCTCAATTCTTTTTTATTTTTCCACATATTGTGCTTGCAATTTGGCCTATAATATCCAAGGAAAACATGTCTAGTAATTGTGCAGTTAATTCTCATACTGTATTTTCAGTTTTGGAATATTTATCCTCTCCCCAAATTTGTCACCAATAAAACACAATAAAAATTATTTAAAGAAAAGGCTTATATTTACCTTTTAAAAGTTTGTTTACATCTACCTTGTAAATATATTTTTTTATTAAAAAGGTTACAATTACAACAACAATTCAAGTGTAATCTTTCTTTGTAAAAACTAAAGTATACATTTTATCATACATATTTCAAAGTTAAGGATTTGATTGATTATTTGATTACTTTATTTTTGACAAAACATGCTATATTTAACATGAGCAAATATTGGCAAACAAAAGCTTATTTGAGTTGGCAGATATTTTATGTCTTATATGTCTGTAACATAGGTCTTTCATTTTTATTATAAGAAATATAAATGTTAATTTGCAGTTTAATACGTTGCTTATACAAATACATTTTATTTCAACATATTTCAGTCGATTTTTACTCAGTATAGCAATACAGTTTGCTAAAACCGAAACATTCATTCACAAACAGAAACGCCTGACTGTAACGTTGTTTTTATGAAATATTAGGGCATATAAATGTTAATTTTCAGTTTAATACGTTGCTTATACAAATAGCCTACATTTTATTTCAACATATTTCTGTCGATTTTTACTCAGCTCAGTATAGCAATACAGTTTGCTAAAACATCATTCATTCACACAGAGACACAATTTAAATTTAAACTGTCTTTTTGCGAGCTGTGATAAACAGCGCGCATCTCTGCGGCTGCCGTTCATTCATTCACAGAAACGCGATTAACTTGAGAAGGAAAAAAAACTTACTACATATTCGGATCCTCTCTCCTGCAATACCCGCACTCTGAGGTAGATTTTCCGTTATTATTATTCCTCACAGCGCTGCCAGATGGTGTAAACACGTAGGCTACAATGATCTGAATAAACTTGTGTTTTCTCGAGCTGATATGGGGGGCGTTCACAGGTTTGCCTCAGTAATTTGCGTTTGAATAGCGCGCGCTCTCCGTGGGCGGAGTCACATTACATTTGAATTAGCTCTAATTAGCTCGACTGGAATCGCTCTCTTTTAATACAGATTTCACAAGATGAGAATATTTGTTTTTTATATAAATTACCTCATTTTAAAGAAGAGAATTCAAGCTTCATGCCTGTGTGACTGTATGCCTGTTTGACTCAGTATTCGCTGAGTTATTGTTCATTTTCGGACGCGTTTCAGAATGGTCTTCACTGACAGAGAGAAGGCAGAACTAGCATCACGTTTATTTTTCTTTATTTGGCAAAAAGCACAACAGTTTGTTTTTATTGTGAGTATACACAAAAATAATACACATTTAACAGAATCGATTGATGTATGAAACTTGCTTGTAATATCAAAGTCAACAGAGCAAAATTAATTTCTTTTGAACTGAACTGAAAAAAATCCAGCAAAACGCGTGGGCGCGTTTTCCGACCTCAGAGGGTTAAAACACATCAAACACCATCAGATCATCTTTTCTCTTTGTTCATCTGGCTGTTATAACTCGATTACAGCAGCCAAATTATATCTAAAGTTAATAGTTTAAAGGTCATGAGCCCAACTAAAGCAAACACTGATCACCATAATGGTGACTTAAATTTGTCATTTTCTCCTTCAGTGATTCTGCTTGTTATCATCAGGTGTCTTCAATAATGCTCAATCATCACTAAATTAATCACTTAATTATCTCATTAACTTTAACACTGCTTCAGTGTTACTTATAACACTCTGAGTGTGGATTATATAAAAACTGAGCAGTGTTAATTTAACACTGGGGTTTTTGCTGTGTAAGACATCTATAATAATTATTATAGTGAACTATAAAAGAGGTCACAGCCATGATAAAATGTTATATTGTAGCTTACTGCATTTTAACCAGCATTCTAGAATTTTTTTTTTGATTTAAACGCAAAGGCAATGAAAAAACTTTAGACAGCAAAATAAAAATATTATACACCCAAAAATAAATAAATAAAATAGATGATTTAAAAGATTTTTCATGAGGGGATGTGATCCCACTTATTTGTCAGCATTTCTGTTACTCACAGACGCCAAATTCACTCTTAGATTTTCTGAGACCAGCAATGTTTATTATTGTAGATGAATGTGCAAATTGTTATTAAATGATTAAAACTCACACATAATCTGATTGTTTTTGTGATATAGTCTGTTTATGTGTGCTTTATTCCAGGGTGATGTACGAGGCAGAGATACTGATGCCTCTCTGACAGCCTTTGTTGTGATTGCCATGCAAGAGGGCAGAGAGATCTGTGCTGGATCAGTTGGTGTAAGTCAATTTGTTTCACCTCCAGTGGCGGCTCATGGATTTTAAAATAGAGGAAGCACAGTAGTGATCTAGGGATCCTCTCCCGCGTATGTCTCTATTATTAACTTGCTTTAGAATCCATTTTTGGATCCCTTTTAAACATAAAATGAAAAAAACACAGGGCCAAACCAAACACAGGACCTCTTTCAAAGGTGGTTTACAAATTTTTGATTGCTAATATTACTTAAGTCAAAAATTGTGGATACCAAAGGGGGTAAATTATTCAAATTGACAGTTCTTCTTCACAGCCAAAACGCAGTTAGTGAGTACTGTACATGGCCACAGAGTCAAGGCAAACAAAATGAATATCTATGACTTCATTACTGTCTAAAACATTTTTTTCTGTCATTCGATTGTATCACTTCCCACATAGCAACATTGTGTCGGCCCAGATCTGGCCCACATCTGGCACTTGTGGAATGCGGATCTGGCCCACATGCAGCGTGGAATGACGGCCCTTGGGTGGCCCTCTCCTGTTTGCCAGATCTGGGCCACAAGCAGGTCATAGCAATGCCACATGTCAGCCAAGAGCAAAGAAATAAACCAGAACTGGACTGTATCTGAGCCACAAAGTCTGTGTATATTAAATATGGAGTCATCTTAGCTTTAATAAGCCTTTTAACAAGCAGAATAACTGAAGGAAAGAAGCTTCACTTATTACTAACCAGACTGACTTTATTTCTGTCAGACGTCTACAGAAGTTTTTATTGAGAATTAATAGAGGTTTAACTCTAATGTGTTCTCTTACGAGAGGTCTCTCGTACTGCGTAAGTATCTTACGCTCGGGGAAAATCCCTTTTCCGCGAGATATTGAAGCCAAAAAATTATCCTTAATTTTGTATTATTGTAAAACGCGTTGCGGCAGCATACAGATATAGGCAAGACAGCTCGTGTGCCTATTGGCTGTTCTGCGGCAACTGCAGCAGTCTATCGAGCGAGGCCTAGCGTGACGTCAGACCCAATGAGGGTGCTTTGCGCCCACTGCGTCACGTCCCTCCAAAACAGGCGTGGCTTAGGCCTATAAATCCAGCTCGCAGGCAGCTGATATCTGATTTTTCATCTCTTCAGCGAAGCACGCGCATCGCTGGATCCGGAGAGAAGCCGCGCCGTCTGAGGAAGCCTTTGCAGCGGGACGAGTCGTCACTGAAGTCGCTATCCGGCGCCTATATCCTTTACACTCTCTGCTGTGTGTGTGTTCGCCGCCGCGACACGCACTGTCTAAAAGAGCTTGCGTCTTTTTAAAGATGCCTTCCTGCGGCTCGTGCAGAGCAGGATCATGCAGCTCTCACGCTTGCTGACGGCGGCTGCCCTCATTGCGAGCTACTGCCTATGGCGACTCTGAGGACTCACCTGGCATATTTCGCTGAGACTGCACCTCCGCCCGCTGTAGTGCCGCGCCGCAAAAAGCGCCGTGCTCAGCGGGTCCTGGAACCTTCCCCCACACGTCAAAGCTCGCTGGTTCGCCCGCCAGCTTCACCGGCTTCGTCAGTGTCTCTTCCTGACGGACAGCGGCCGCCGTCTACCGCCGCTTCCGTCGACGACGCTGATGAGAAAGCCGCATCGGGGGAGGATGATTCCTGCTCTCTCCTGGCATCGGGCAGTGAGGATTGGGCGAGCTCTGTGGATCTCTCGCCCTCTGCTCGCGCATCGTCAGGCAAAAGAGCTAGCATCGAGTCAGAGCTGATGCGCGTACTCGCACAGGCCGCAGTGAGCCTCGGCCTCGAGTGGTCTACGCCTGAACAGCCTGCTCACAACCAGCTGGATGGATACTTTCTTCCTGGGGAGCGCGCTTCGCCTGCGTCCAGACCAGCACCTTTTCTTCCTGAGTTACACGAAGAAGTCGCTAAGTCTTGGAACGCCCCCTTTTCAGCTAGAATGCGCTCTTCTGTTTCGCTAGCATTCTCCGCTGTTGACGATGCTAAAAACAGAGGATACCATTCGCTGCCGCCGGTCGAAGAAGCGATAGCAGCCCACCTATGCCCGCCCTCCGCTGGACGGCGCACTAAGCTGGCGCTACCTTCAAAAGCTTGCCGCATGACGTCAACCCTGCTCGGTCGCGCTTTCTCCGCCGCTGGGCAGGCTGCGTCAGCGCTGCATACTATGGCCACACTGCAAATTTTCCAGGCCGATCTCCTCTGAAAGCTGGACGAGAAAGGACCAGATGCAATTTGCGTGCCAGACTTGAGAAGTGCTACGGACCTCGCTCTCCGCGCTACTAAGTCCGCTGCACAGGCCATAGGATGGAGCATGGCCTCTCTCACTGTGGCTCCGCTTTTTCCTGCTGGCCTCTTCAGAGCTTCCGTCAAAGATTTCGCGGAAAGATTCGCCGAGGTACAGAAAGCGTCACAGGCTATGAAGCACTTCCTGCCGAAGCGCTCCAGTTCTGCAGCAGGCCGTGCGAAACCGTCTGCTCAGAGCTCACAGCCTCAGCCTCCGCCCACCGCCGCCACTTCGCAGCGCCGACAGGCCCGAAGCGCGAGACCGCGTGGGCCGCGGCCCAGGATTGCGGTAAAGCCCGAGGCCCCGAAGTCGTCCTAGCACGCCTAGGGAAACGACGGTGTTCAGGTCCCGCCGCGGCCGGACTTCCACCAAAACTCATCGCTCTTTTAGTTCCAAGAAATGTGACTGTTCCAGTGTATTTTGCAGTCAACAAGCCGGTTCCACTGCCCGCTTGCCTGCACACAAATGCCGTTTTCACGGCTACCCAGATAAATCCCACAAAGCACAGGCTGACAGAACGCCTCCTGGTGTGGGCTCAGCGCAACCTGCTCTCGCTGAGAGCAGCGCATGTGCCAGGGCTCCTAAACGTAGGACCGGACAGACTGTCCAGGAACAATGCGCCCAGAGCTGTGGTCCCTTCATGTTTGGGCCATCAACGGGTACCCGCTGACCTCCCAAGTGGAGTGTTAAACACGATCATGCAGGCTAGAGCTCCGTCTACGCGACGTCTCTATTCCTCGAAATGGTCAGTGTTCTCCAGCTGGTGCACAGCTCGTGGCGTGTCGCCCCCAGACTGTGGGGTGACAGAGGTTCTCTCCTTCCTACAAGAGCTGTTGGACAAGGGCAGGTGCTGGAAGCCATGAAAGGTGACCCATTCGAGCCTTTACAGACGATTGATCTTAAACACCTATCTTTCAAGACAGTGTTTCTTCTGGCTCTCGCTTCAGTGAAGCGCATAGGGGACTTACACCTGCTCTCAGTAAGCGTGACGTGCATGGAGTTTGGGCCTAATGACTCAAGAGTTATACTCAAACCTAAGCACGGTTATGTTCCAAAATCCCTCAACACACCGTTTAGGGCGCAGGTCATTTCCCTGTCAGCCCTACCGGGCTCTTAACGAGGAAGGAGACGCGAGCTTCCTTTGTCCAGTCAGGGCATTAAGAGCTTATGTGTCTCGCTCATCTGTCTTCAGACAGACGGAGCAACTCTTTGTTTCGTTCAGCGGACGTTCCAAGGGACTAGCCGCGTCGAAACAGAGCCTATCCAGGTGGATAGTTGACGCCATTGCGCTGGCGTACATTCCAAGGGTATGCAGTGCCCGTTGGGTGTCAGAGCGCACTCCACGAGAAGCATGGCTTCATCGTGGGCCTGGTCAAGTGGGATTGCCTTGCAAGATATATGTATGGTGGCAGGCTGGGCCTCCCCGTCTACATTTATAAGGTTTTATAACCTACAGGGTTCCCGCCTTACAGGCCAGGCTGTTGTCGGTCTAAAAATACCAGTACTGTCTGTTCTGATGCTATCGGTTCAGAATACTGTGTCTGCTGAGCACTGCTCGATGAGCACTGCTTGCTGATCGACCACAAAATGCTTATTGGCAAATGAATAAGACCCACAATTTTCCATCAGTTCAGGCCGTACTCCGCCCTGTCTGTATGATGTAATTTGCGTCTGAGGGACGCTGCTATAGACCCCTTTTGCGCCGACGTCACAGTTACGTCACGGCGCTAGCTGGAGGCAAAACAAACGGAAAACTGGAGGCGGCCAATACAAACCAGCACAGATTCGGCTACATAATAAGGAGCTTAAATTATTATTTTTATTATTAAATGTCATCTTGTTGTGTTGTTGGGTGCAAGAATCGATGAAAAATGAGTATGCTGTATCTGGAATTTTTATTTCTAGAAAATATTCATATCATTAAAATTGCACCGTAGTGTCACTCTTTACATTGTCGTCTTCTTGGCGCTGGCTAGGCAGAACTGCGGATCTTTACATGACCATTCAGCACATAGTTATAGGCATCTAAATATATTTATATGTCCTCAGTTTCTCTTTACCCTCGGTTTCTCTATCGGGTAGGTGTCAGGCCACTCAACCGGGGGTAGCATTAACGTTAATCCTGTTAGTTCATCCATTGACTGAGCGTGTACGGTCATCTGGTTCTGTCCGTTAAAATTAACTTTTGCAAATAACAATCGCGGTCCTGGACAGTGAGTGACCTTGCACATTAAGAAAAAATCGGATTTTCTCCAGTCATTGTTAAAAAACAAGCTAACAAAACTTGCAAACTAGCGTTAGTGAAGCGGCCAGAGGGATCTTTCTGCCTCCAGCTAAGCCCCGCCCACACAAATACGTCACCATGTTTACCAACTGTAAAAGGGTCTATATGTGGAAGAGCGCGGCTCCGCCCCTCCCTCTTCCCGGACTCCCTGTGAGTTCCCCTGGTGATTGTGCACTATATGAACCCCGGGCTTTCGCCCTTGGGTCTTTGGTGTCAGATCCCAGCACGCACGGCGTTTTACATTGGGTCCCCTAGCGTAAGATACTTACGCGGTACGAGAGACCTCTCGTAAGAGAACGTACTCGGTTGCTAACGTAACCTCGGTTCTCTCTAGAAGAGGGAACGAGTACTGCGTATCTTGCCGTGCATGCACACGCTCTGGTTAGCTTCGGCGATGAAAAACCAGATTTCAGCTGCCTGCGAGCCGGATTTATAGGCCTAAGCCACGCCCGTTTCGGCGGGATGTGATGCAGTGGGCGCGAAGCACCCTCATTGGGTCTGATGTCACCGTAGGCCTCGCTCGATAGGCTGCTGCAGTTGCCGCAGAACAGCCAATAGGCACACGAGCTGTCTTGCCTATGTCTGTATGCTGCCGCAACGCATTTTACAATAATACAAAATTAAGGATCATTTTTTGGCTTCAATATCTCGCGGAAAAGGGATTTTCCCCTAGCGTAAGATACTTACGCAGTACTCGTTCCCTCTTCTAGAGAGAACCGAGGTTACGTAAGTAACCGAGTACGTTTCATTTGAAATCACCATAACAGTGATTAGTGTTTCCATTAGTTGGGCTCTTAACTATTATGATATTTTTTGTCTGTTTTGGCTGTTGTGACAGTGTGTTTGTCAAACACATTTGCTGCAGCAAAGAAAGCTAAAGTGAAATGAGATCAGGTGATGATGGTTACCTGTTGATGGCTTTATAATCATCTTGAAATAGACTGATTCACTGATGTCATTTGAATCTAATAACTGTGTTGTACCATTAATATATCGTGGCAAGAGCAGGATGAGGCCGAGGGCCATGAGCGAGCGGCATGAGGCCGTTGGCGTGATTACTGATGATTTCTGATTACATCTGTGCGACGCACCGGTCTCGTATCTCTCACGGAGGAGCAGAAGCATAAAGGAGGAAAGACGGCAGTGAAGAGTGAGAGAGGAAAGGCCTGAACTTGTGTTGTGATTTGTTTTATTTTATTGTGACAGCAGTCGTCTGTGAGGGGCTGCTGTCTTTTACTTTCATTTTGTATTCGTTTTATTTTTTATATTAAAGCTTCATGAATGTTCACCGGTTCCCGCCTCCTTCTTCTCGGGTTTCGGCACCAGTGTAACGCAGTTCAGATATTATGGGTAAAAGGAGGCATCACTCCTCCTTTATGCTTCCACTCCTCCGTGAGAGATACGAGACTGGTGGGTTGCGCAGGTGTAATCAGTAATCATCAGTAATCACGCCACCGGCCTCGTGCCGCTCTCTCACGGCCCTCGGCCTCGTCCTGCTCTCGCCACTATATATTCACATCACAAACCCTGTTTGACTGTAGCATGAGATCCAGCAATATTATAACAATCAGTTAGACTTTAACAAACATCTCTGTTACTGTAATTTACTATTATCACTGTAAAGCTGCTTTGAAACAATTCATATTGTTTATAAACGCTATATAAATGAAGGTGATTTGACTTGACTTGAAGAGTTAGGTTAAAAGTTCTTAGATCTGCATCCTACAACATACAGTACACCATAATTGACTCTTTTACACACTCTTTTATAGAGTCTGCATGAAAGTATCAGGAGGGCTGTTGCTTTCTTAGAAGGTCGACTTCCACAACTGACCAATCCTTACGCTGTTGCGATGACGTCCTACGCCATGGCCAATGCTGACAAACTCAATAAAGACGTCTTGATGAGGCATTCCACCCAAGGAGAAGGTCAGTCACACCAACACGTCAACAATTTGTGTTTTTTTTTTTTCTTTATACAACATCCAACAATAAAACAAACCCAAGTGGAAGTTCTGAAAGAATTATGTAAGGTTTGGTATGCAATAATAGCTGCGTGTTGGTGTCAATAACAGTAATGGAACACAATGGAACACAATCCTTCTGTATTTGAGTAGACGCGCTGACTACATTAAACAAAAGCCGCGAGTGAAAATTAATATTGCAGTCTAATTTGCACTTAAGCCTTATTTGCTCTCAGCAGTTTCGATTCGGCACATTGTCACGTTATTTGACTTAATTGCCCGAGCGAAACAGCATCTGTAGGAACAGTTATAAATAGAGGAACTTAAGGTCATTCGTCAGGACCAGCGTTCAGCATAAGAGGCACGCCAACGAACGCGCATGCAAGTGTTTTTCTGGACTACTCAGTTTTCCTGTCATTTAAGTGTTGTGTTTTAGTCAAGGTAAGGCCATTTTCGATTCTCTGCTTATTTTCAATTTTTAAACTTCACATAATTCTGTATTTGAGTAGACGCGCTGACTACATTAAACAAAAGCCGCGAGTGAAAATTAATATTGCAGTCTAATTTGCACTTAAGCCTTATTTGCTCTCAGCAGTTTCGATTCGGCACATTGTCACGTTATTTGACTTAATTGCCCGAGCGAAACAGCATCTGTAGGAACAGTTATAAATAGAGGAACTTAAGGTCATTCGTCAGGACCAGCGTTCAGCATAAGAGGCACGCCAACGAACGCGCATGCAAGTGTTTTTCTGGACTACTCAGTTTTCCTGTCATTTAAGTGTTGTGTTTTAGTCAAGGTAAGGCCATTTTCGATTCTCTGCTTATTTTCAATTTTTAAACTTCACATAATTCTGTATTTGAGTAGACGCGCTGACTACATTAAACAAAAGCCGCGAGTGAAAATTAATATTGCAGTCTAATTTGCACTTAAGCCTTATTTGCTCTCAGCAGTTTCGATTCGGCACATTGTCACGTTATTTGACTTAATTGCCCGAGCGAAACAGCTGTACTCACTCAAGCGGTGAAGCATTATCTGTATAACTATGTAATTTGCGCGCTGTCGCGGAAGCGTCAGCGGAAGCGTTCAGCTCTCGTGCTCAGCCTCCTCGTGTGAAGACCGACTCGGGTAAAGACCAGCGACTCTACCTGCGCGACTCCACCGAGCAAGGACACTAGAAAGGCACTTACGTATCTCCTTTTCCCCTCTCCTTCCCTCTCTTATCTTATTGTTGACATTAATCAACATGTGCTTTCAACACATTACTGTGATCTCTCGCCAACGCCCCTTCATCGCGCACAAAAGACAACGCAATACTGCCAATCTGCGTCCAATTCTCTCATCCTCACACACTCCACTCTCTCTTTCCGTGGGTCTATGGAATTGTCAGTCAGCAGTCAATAAAGCTGACTTCATTCCAGCCTTCGCATCTCATTCTACTCTTAGTATCTTGGGCTTGACTGAGACCTGATTCGTCCAGAAAACTCAGCAACCCCTGCTGCTCTCTCTAGCAATTTCTCCTTCTCTCACTCCCCTCGCCAGTCTGGGAGAGGTGGGGGAACAGGGCTCCTCGTTTCTAACAATTTCAAATACTCCGCACTCTCTTCTCTATGCAACAACAACTCATTTGAATATCATGCTATTACACTTACAACTCCCATTAAGATCCATATTGTAGTCATTTATCGTCCCCCTGGTCAGCTGGGAAACTTTGTAGATGAGCTGGATGTGCTGCTGTCCACTTTCCCTGAGGACGGCACTTCAAGTAGGTCTTTGGTGGGCCACTTCTAGTCTTTGGTGACTTCAACATCCATCTCGAAAAGCCGCATGCAACAGACTTCACCTCTCTCCTAGCCTCTTTCGATCTCAAACGACTCATCACCACAGGTACTCACAAATCAGGCAACCAACTGGACCTGGTTTACACACGCAATTGCATCACAGACAACATCCTGGTGAGACCTCTCCATGTTTCAGATCATTTCCTCATTACTTTCAGTCTACATCTCTCTACCCCTTCACCACCAACACCCCCACCAGTCACTTTCAGGCGAAACCTGCGCTCACTTTCTCCCTCCCATCTTTCCTCTGCCGTGTCATCTTCTCTTCCCCCACCCTCACAATTCTCATCTCTGGATGTGAACACAGCAACGGACACCTTATGCTCCACTCTAACCTCTTCTCTAGACATTATCTGCCCTCTCTCCTCCAGGCCAGCACGTGCTACTCCCCCTAACCCCTGGTTATCTGAGGTTCTTCGGGAACACCGGACTGAACTTAGGGCAGCGGAGAGGAAATGGCACAAATCAAAAGACGCATCTGACCTGAGTATGTATCAATCTCTCCTCTCTTCCTTTTCTGCGGATGTTCATGCTGCAAAATCTTCATACTTCCACAACAAGATCAACAGCTCCTCCAACACACGTTCACTCTTCAAGACATTCAACTCTCTCCTCTGCCCACCTCCACCACCACCCTCCTCCTCCTTAACTGCTGACGATTTTGCGAACTTCTTCACCAACAAAACAACATCTATCAGCAGTCAGTTTTCAGCTCCACACACACAGGAACCCAGACTGACCGCTTCCACAGCCAATATCCCACTGTTCTCCTTCTCCTCGCTAACCGAGGAAGAAGTATCTACACTTCTCCTCTCCAGTCATCCTACCACCTGCCCTCTAGACCCCATCCCCTCACACCTTCTACAAGCCATCTCTCCGACACTTCTACCATCACTCACACACATAATCAACTCATCCCTCCATACTGGCACCTTCCCTACAGCATTCAAGCAGGCTCGGGTCACTCCACTGCTTAAAAAACCAACACTAAACACATCATCTGTAGAGAATTACAGACCTATCTCTCTCCTACCATTCATTGCGAAGACACTTGAAAGAGCTGTTTTCAACCAAATAACATCCTTTTTGTCTCTAAACAACCAGCTGGATGTCAACCAATCTGGCTTCAAGAAAGGGCATTCAACAGAAACTGCATTACTGTCAGTCACAGAAGCCCTACGGATCGCTAAAGCTGCTTCCAAGTCCTCAGTCCTCATTCTCCTGGATCTGTCTGCTGCCTTCGACACTGTGAATCATCAGATCCTTATGTCCAGCCTCTCATCACTGGGCATCACAGGAACTTCACTCCACTGGTTTGAGTCCTATCTCACAGGTAGGTCCTTCAAGGTCGCATGGAGAGGTGAGGTATCCAGAGCACATCAACTGACCACAGGGGTTCCCCAGGGTTCAGTTCTTGGTCCCCTCCTCTTCTCCATCTACACTACATCACTGGGACACATCATACAGGCACACGGCTTCTCCTACCACTGCTATGCTGATGACACACAGCTCTTCCTCTCGTTTCAACCAGATGATCCCACAGTAGCTGCACGGGTCTCAAGCTGTCTGGCGGACATCTCCACATGGATGAAGGAACATCACCTGCAGCTCAACCTGGCAAAGACTGAGCTTCTCATCCTCCCTGCCAATCCGTCTATACAACACGACTTCACCATCCAGCTAGAGTCATCATCAATCACCCCATCAAGGTCGGTCAGAAATCTCGGAGTAACGCTTGATGACCAGCTGTCCTTCACAGATCACATTTCAAAGACAGCTCGATCATGCAGGTTTGCACTGCACAACATCAGGAAGATCAGGCCTTTCCTAACTGAGCATGCAACACAACTTCTGGTCCAGGCCCTGGTCATTTCTAGGCTTGACTACTGTAATGCTCTTTTGGCCGGACTTCCAGCATGTGCAACAAAACCTCTACAGATGATCCAAAATGCTGCAGCTCGTCTTGTCTTCAACGAGCCCAAGAGGGCCCACGTCACTCCTCTGTTCATCTCTCTGCACTGGCTACCTCTCGCTGCTCGCATCAAATTCAAGGCATTGACGCTTGCTTACAGATCTATCACAGGCTCAGCTCCCTACTATTTTCACTCACTCCTACGAGTCTACATCCCTACCAGACGCCTACGATCGATCAACGAGCGACGTCTCGTGGTTCCATCACAGAGAGCCACAAAATCACTTTCCAGAACATTCTCATTCACAGCTCCATGCTGGTGGAACGCTCTCCCCGGCCTCATCCGGAATGCAGAATCACTGGCAACATTCAAAAAACAGCTGAAAACCCATCTCTTCCGTGAGCACTTAACCTCATAAAAAAAAAAATAAAAAAAAATAAAAAAAAAAAATCCTTTGAAACATCACTTATCAGACTTATGCTACTCTGAATAATGCCTGAACTTTGTATTCTGAGCACTTCTTGCGTTGTTGTTGTTTTTGCCTCTTCATGATGACTCGCTTTATTTAGTCCTAATTTGTAAGTCGCTTTGGATAAAAGCGTCTGCTAAATGACTAAATGTAAATGTAAATGTAAATGCAATCCTGTTATTATTCCTGATTTGTGTTTGAATCAGCCGGTAGGTCCTGGACTGTCGCTGGACAGCATCATCACTCAATGGAGGCGACGGCCTATGCTGTGCTGGCACTTGTGAAGGCCAAAGACTTTGATAAAGCAGGAGAGGCAGTTTACTGGCTGCGTTCAAAACAGTCTCAATATGGTGGATCTGGCACCACACAGGTACACTAATGACGCTTTTCCACTACACAGTAACAGCTCGCCTCGACTCGACTCGCCTTTGTTTGGTTTTCCACTGTGTAAAAGTTGTACCTGTACCTGCTTCCAGGTACTTTTTTTCGTATCACCTCCGGCGAGGTTCTGAGCGAGAGGCGATACTAAAATGTGACGTGAAAACACGGCAGACTGCTGATTGGTCAGAGAGTACCCGTCACCTACGAGAGTGAATATCATTGTGAGTGCAATCAGAAATACTTGACTGCGTTTTTCTGCATTTTAAATACTTAAATACATACTTATTTATAATGACATACTCAGCCATTAAAAAAAGGAGTTTTTTTTTAAAGAAATGAATACCTTTATTCAGCAAGGATGCATTAACTTGCAATAATTGCTATTTATCAAAAAATTATGTAAAAAGGTAACATGGTTTACACAAAAATAATAAGCAGCAAAACTGTTTTCAACTTTGATAATAAGAAAAGTAGAAGATTACGTCATGGCAGTTTCCTGCGGTGTCGCTATGACGACCATGTACTATTGTGGAGGTACTATCTGCAATGGAAAACGGAGCAAAAAGTGAGCCGAGACGAGTCGAGTCGAGTCAAGTTGAGCTGGTACTGGTAATGGAAAAGCGCCATAACATCTCATCATCTGACTGTGATAAACTGATGCAGAACTTGTCTTTGAATGCTGTTCTGCACTTTCCAGGCGACCATCATGGTGTTCCAGGCCGTGGCAGAGTATCGCACGCAGGTGAAGGACCAACAAAACTTCAATCTGGATGTGGAGCTGTCAGTGGCAGGAAGAAGACCTGTCAGATTTACCATTAAAAGAGACCATGTGCATCTTACACGGTCATACAAGGTGAGGATTAAACTCATCAACCTGCTTCAAAATGTGTCAATCGGATGTTTTTGTTGTATCATAGTTATGTTATTTGTCATTTATCATATTTAGTTGTCCATGTCAATAGTGTTGTGTTTGGTCAATAAAACAAGTGATGCTCACAGCAGAGCCAAATGATGTCCAGCTTGCCCTCTATCAACAAAACGGGTGGAGCTTTCCCTAGTCCAGCTCCACCTATGTGGACCTACTGGGTGAAGCTTAACCTTAGTAGGTTAAGGTACAGGGAATAGGGTGAAGCCCAATTTATACTTCTGCGTCGAACTCACGCTGTAGCTACATCGTAGGCTGTGTGTAGCACGTGTACCCTTCGGCGTACCCTGAGGTGCACCTCTCCAAAAACGTAACAACATGCCAATTCTACGTAGACCACAAGCGCTGTGATTGGTATGCTAGAACTCCTCCCTCGGGTTTCACATGCTCCCTCTGCATGTGTAATTGCACGTCAACACGGACAACGTTGCAGAAGTTTAAATAAAAACTGACCTGTAGTCTACAGCGTAGAGCAGGGCTATTCAAATGGTGTCCCGCGGGCCAAATCCGGCCCGCCAATCATCTCCATCCGGCCCGACGACACCAACCTCCCTCATCCTCTTTTCCTGGCAGTGCGGCTAATTTAGTTTGATAATCGCTCCGATTGACCTGAGAAATGTTTTACGTGCGAATATTTCAGCAGTTATTATATGTGTCCCATATTTCTGTCGACTGAATACCAATCATTCGTGAATGAATCATTCTTTTGGTTCGATTCTTTCTAAACACGCTTGCATAACAGTCTAAAACTATTCGGATTCGGAATATTAAAGGGACAATGTGTAGCTTTTTAGGTATTTTATTATCTAAAATCAATATTTTTATTCATAAATATGCCCTCAATGGTGTACAAATACCTCTGCCAATGATCAGACTAATCCTCGTAAACGAAGAATTTATTATCTTTATATACATGGGACGGGTAGGTCCACGGAGGCTTCCATGTAGTTCCGCCATCTTGAAAAACTATAATAGCAGAGAAGGACAAAAAGTACTAGGCCAACGCGTTTCCACAACGCGTTTCGTTCAGAGCCAGCGTCACGTGACTGAAGCCAGCAGAAGTGGAGGAGCAGAGAGGCGCTTGTCACTGCCGCGGCAGTTTAAAGTTTAAAAGGCTGCACTGCACGGTTATTTATACACCTTTCATTCATACATATGAGTCACAGGATAAGGAGTCCTCGTCGTCGAAAAAGTCCAAAATAGACCGTAAAAGGAAACGTGACCGGAGATTACAAAAACAAGGGTTAATGTCGGGATAGCTAATGCAGGAGAAAGCTTTCAAAAGAGATGCTGAAGTTGCCTGCTTTCTTCTCGACAGGTAAGTCAATGTTACGGTCTTAATTACAAGCTTATTTTTCATTGCTTTGTTGTGAACTTTATTATATAGACAGTAGAACATTTATAGTTATATCTATTTATCTATTCTATTCATAGTAAGTTAAACAGGCTCTTTGATGAATAGCAGCGATTGAGTAAAGTAACATTAGAGAAGGCACGGATGATGATGATATCTAACAATGCACGTATTTCAAAAAGATAACGAATAAAGGCGGAATTACTACTAACTACCATAGTTAATGTTTTTCACAGTCTTTTCTTTTTTTCGTTGATTCAAGTTTCAGTTTGTTTTAAATAACAAATCTGTTCACCCGAAGGAAAACTCGAAGTGCTATTATAAGACATCCTGTCATAGCTTTTTGGTACATAACGGCTACCGTAGATGCAACGCGCATTTGGAAAAGTGAGGCGCTGGAGAGCATTTTTTGTTTGAATGCAAAATACAGTTTCACCACTAGATGGGAGAAATTCCTACTTAGTGTCCCTTTAAACAATTCCATTCGGACCGCTCCGTCACTGAATCATCTGAAGCGGTTTCTCGGTCAGGACAGTAACAACAAATAGTGCTGTTTTCAGTTGCGACAGACACCTCTCTCACTGTTACAAACCGCATATCACTCGATGGTTTAACTACGAGTATTAAATAGGATGAAACAGCCTCAACATTCCCAACAAGACTGATGAGGAAAGCAGGAGAAACTTTGTGTCATGAACGAAATTAGAAGACTTTAAATCCCCTAATCACCCTTACAAACATTTACCATGAATGTACTGTAGTAATTTACCATGGGTTGGGCAGAAATGTGCAATATTTATATTGAATACTATGTTATAGTGATTTATATTGCATTAGATTTATTAGGTGGATAGAGGAATATATAATTAATGTTTGTTATGAAATTATATCAGTTTCTTTGTAAAGGTGTGTATAGTTTTTAACTTGTGTTTAGGCATTTTTTATACAGTGGGAGTGAGTAGCCTGTGGTTAATCAAGTTTCACTGTCAGAATATTTTCATTTAAGCATAACAATTATAAATAAAATAATTATTATTTTTCACCAATAGCTATGAGTTTGTATACTTAATTTATTTGTTCCAAGGAAAATAGTTGTAAATTATCAAGTTTGTATTTATTAAGGTTTTATATATCTGCATACTGTTGGGTACCACATTTCCAAGTAAATACCATACTTTTTTAGGTTTACTTTAACTTATTTACTGAAACTGTTATGTTTCAATAAATAAGCTAAACCCCCAAACCAACCCACCGGCCCACCTCAACTTTTCTATTTGATAATCGAGCCCTTGAATGAAGCTAGTTGAATAGCCCTGGCGTAGAGGCTCCGGAGTAGGTCCGACGCAGAAGTATAAATCAGCCTTAAGGTTAGAGTTAGGGTGTGGCTGGACCTTCAAGCTCCACCCCTTATGTCCAAAGACAGGGAGCTGGATGTCAAGCTCCACCCACTGGCTCTGCAGGGAGCAGCCTTTCCAATAAGGTCTTCAGATATCTCCATTACATCATGGATTTGATTATTCTGCTGACTCGAGTACGTGTGTTCACTCAACAGGTGGAGATCAACAAGGACTTCAATGTGACGGCTAGAGGAACTGGAACAGCCACTCTCTCAGTGAGTGTTCATGAGCGTTTATACGGTCAATAGCAAGATTAAAGCGTTTGAACATCTAATCTGAGACGTGCTGCTCTTTTCAGGTTCTGACGCTGTACTACGCCAGACCTGTTGAGAAGAAATCTGACTGCACACACTTTGATCTGACTGTTAAAATGGAGCAAGACTTTGAAAGTAAGATTGACAAAGAGTTCATTCACTTTCCATTAATTTAGAAAGTGACATCTCCAAAATACCCATGTGTGTTGGATTTTTATGTTAATTATTATACTTTTTTTTGCCTTTAGCAAAACAAAAAGGAGCCAGTGAAACTTACAAGCTCACTATGGATTTCTTGTATGTGAACACATTTCCTAATACATTTATTTTTATGTCAAGTAACCATTTTTATTTGTAATTACAAATAAATTGTAATTAATTGTAATTATACTTGCGTCATGAACACGATTACTAGCATTAGCTGGTTACCACCGGTACACTAGCGGAGACTCAAACTTCACTGCGTTCTGACGCAGATGTATAACTTGCTCTTCAAAGAAAGTTAATTCAGAGACAAGCAGCTCCGTTTTATACTACAATATAATAATTCTGACATCAAGCAGACTAAAAAGCTCTAGTGTGGAAGCAGCCTTAAATGTAGAATCAGTTGATGGAGGAAAAATTAAGACCTACAAAATCTGTTAATAAAATTTGTTCTGGATCTGTCCTTCACAGCTACAAAAGCGGAAAAAAAGATGGCACCATGACAATTCTGGACTTTGGCATACCGACAGGATTTAAAGTGGAAACCATAGATCTTGAAGAGGTATTATGATGATAAACTGATGCAGTGATGCTTCATATTTGTGTAAATGATTCCATCTGTGGAGCATCTCAGTACTAGTAGCTTATATGTAAATAGATGAGGAATCTATTAAACATCTACAGACAGGACATTTTGATCATATCATGTATTGCTATTTTTTTCCTCATTTTCTTGCCCTCAGTTGTCCACGGGGAAGGAGAGATACATTCAGAAATTTGAGATGGACAAAATGCTGTCAGAGCGAGGGTCCCTCATCCTCTACTTAGATAAGGTATTTCAGCAGACTGTGTTGCCTGATCATTTCCATCTCTTTTATTTATTGGACCTGAAAACCATGTGCTTATTTCTGTAAGCAATTGTTGAATTCTTGATTCTGTTTGGCTGACAGATGTTCCAAAGTGCTCATTATTTCACTTATGAGTATGATATTGATAGTTAAAAAATATCCAATAAAAAAAACAAATTTATAGCTACATTTACACTGTAAAGACAGAGTCGCTTGTCGTATAGTTGTACATTCTCTTGTGCTTTAAAATATTGTGTGAAATATTTGTTGCTTTCAGTGCACAATATATGTAATCACACATTTGCTGTGTTTTTTGTATTATTAGGTTTTGCGTAAAGAAAGACAAAGAATTTCCTTCAGAATGCACAAGATGCTTGATGTGGGTCTGCTTCAACCTGCCGCTGTCACAATATATGAATATTACTCACCCGGTAAGTTTTTGCTGCACGTGTATAAACTCATACACACACTTCTGATTAATTAAACTGGAGCACTCATATTAACAGGGTTATTTAGTACCATTATTAATGGCACTAATTAATTATGACAATAATTATCTGGTCTCATAGTGCTAGAAGGATGTTACAGTCATCTGTTGTTAAATTTGTGTGTTTCAGATGCTCGCTGTACAAAGTTCTTCCACCCTAAAAGGACAGATGGCGCTATATACACACCGAGTGAGGGAAATTTCAGCCAGTGTGCAAAAGGTATTATGCTATTACTTTTAAGTTTATACTTTCTCCAGACACTTTTATCTAAAGCAACTTCTAAATGACAAACATCCACCATAAGAGCCATAAAATCTTGCACCAAATGTAGGGGTATTTACTTTTATGAATCGGGGGAACAACTTTGTGTTGGGTCTGTTATGAAAGTGTGTGTTTAAGTATAGATATCAGAAAATCAATATCTCATAACACAGAAAACTGCCAGAAGAAGGATCAGGTCAGTGAACAGGAGCGTTTGGACAGAGCCTGTGAATCTGGCACGGATTACGGTAAACGCATGTTCTCCTTCCTCAGCCATTGACTCCTCCTTCATCCAGTCTCACGGCTGATGCTGATAACAATATATCGTGTACCATTGACAGTTTATAAAGTCACAGTATTGGATATGGATCTGGTACAGGACTCTGCCATCTATGACATGAAGGTGGAGCGGGTGCTGAGAGAAGGTATGGGTAATTATTCCCGTCTGTCCATCAAAGTATATTAAAATGCATGTTTTTAGAGCATGTAACTCTTGAACTGTGGTTGACGTTTGGACGTCCTGTTCTGTCCTGTAGGCACTGATGATAAGAAAGTTGAGGGGAAAGTCAGACCATTTTTGGCTAGTCTTATTTGCAGTGACCTTTTAGATTTGGGACAAGGCAAGTCGTACCTCATCATGGGCAAATCCACTGACCTGTCACGGCTAGGAGGAAGGTGAGTGTTTGTACTTCCTACAGGATTCTGCTTTTGCACAGGAGGACACTCAACATTTAGGATGCAATACAAACACGTATGAGGAAAAACTGATTGCATTCACATAGAATTGCTGTATGAGTCATTTGTTAGACAGAGGAAAACTGAATCACACACAAGAAGTGCACATTAGTGTCATGTTTGTGTATTTGATGTCCATTAATGGTTGTCTATACCATGTTTTTTGTGTTGTTTTAAGTCTGAAGTACATCCTTGGAGAGCACACCTGGATTGAATACTGGCCCACAAGAGAGGAAAGCCGAACACCAGTATACAGGGATCAGTACACTGGCATCTCTGCGCTTCAGGATAGGCCCTTTAAAGAAATATGTGCTACGTAATAGTATAAATATTCTTGATTAAAGGAAATGTAACATTACATCTTCCATGCTGTTAATAATCATGGTGCATGATATACAGTGCCCTTATAAAAGTATTGAACTTTCATAATTATTATTTCAAGATCTTGTTTCTAATATTCTAACTTAAAGTTTTTTGATGCGACCGTTATCTCGTTTGTTTAAATTCTTTTACGCTGTCAGGAGTCCGAGTCGGTCGCATTTAAATTCATCCACTTCTCCCACAAACGTTAGAGTGGCTGGTGAAATATATAGGAATATATTTACTCTATTTACAATGCGTGTTTGATATGAATAAAAACATGATGTCATATTATGATTGAAATGTTATTTCGAATATTGACGCTTCCATAAGAATATTTCCTTATGTTTTTTTCCTTGTAGGCTATTTATTTGAATGTAAATATCTAAAGCTACAATAACAAAAATGTCAAATCTCACTTTAAAATTCAGCGGTCACATCACTCACGCGAGATCTCGTTTTGAAATAGTTATTTCTCATAAACCATATCTGTCAACAAAAAACAAAAATGTAATCAGTAATTTCAGAAAGAAATGTGGAATTTGAAAAAAACATGTTGAAACATTGAAATCAAAATTGATACTTTTTTAAAAAGTGAATATAGCAGTATTTTTTTTAAATGATTTATTTGTACACATCATTATTGTTTTTAAATTAACGTGCTTCATAAATAACTTCCCTTCCCTCTTGGAGCAACATCTCTTTCTCTCTGATGAGGTGTTTACTGGCGTGAGGGCGGGACAACCTGTCACTCACATGAGATCGACCAATGGCAATCCACAACAATCAACAAGTCCCGCCCTACATTTTTTTCTTGTTCATGAAGAAACATCACAATAGGGAGGGAAGGGTAATAATCATTAACATTTTTACATTTGGCAGACGCTTTTATCCAAAGCATTTCAAGGTACACATTTTACAATCTTATCAGTTCTTGTTTTCCCTGGGAATTGAACCCATGACCTTGGCGTTGCAAACACCAACGCTCTACTGTTGGAGCTACAGGAAAGCATAATCAGCCAAGAACAGCTGTCATTACATTAATTAAAGGTAAAAAAATATATAATTACACTAAATTCAGTTTATTTTAGAAATGGCTTGGCTTCATGTTGGGTGATGTTCTCCACTCCTGACTGCTACATCATCTCCAGAAATCCCTTTACTCCGGACAGATTAAACACTTAGGACAAAAAATAATCAAATATTTACTCAATGCACAGAAGAAAAAAAATCTAATACACTTTAAATTTTTTTAAATGTTCAGATTGACTTATGTTAATAATTTGCCAATGGGGAAATTAAGAAAAATAAACTTCTTTTAAGATATGTTCAAGATATTAATTATTATACAATTTTGCTTTTTAAATGAGTTTAGTGTGAAATGTTTAGGTAATTTAAGGGATCAAACTAATCATTTTTAACAGGAATCCATTCATGGATGAGCTAATGAAGGGGTTTTAGTCATGAAGTGCCATATTTAAGTTTCTGAGTTTATCACTGCGCCATAACCCCACCCAAATATTTATAAATACACATATTTTAAATATTCTTATTACATGGCTTGGTTGAATTCCAATGTAGAATGCGGTCTGTTATTTCTTAATAACAGACCGCTGCTAAGTATATACCTTATGTACCCCCGCACCTTTTCAGCGCTGCGCTCGTTGTCTTTTGACTTCCGGTCTGCATTTTCACATCAATTTTTCACATCCGTTTATTAATGAACGGCTCGTTTTAAAATCTTCCCGGTCGACTGACATTTGTTAAGTCGTCTGCTTTAAACATCACAGTCCTCATGATAACTTTCGTTAACTTTACATTAAGTAAATTCACTTCAAAAGCTAATTGCTCCTGGACAGCAATGCCATAGAAATATACAGAGCGACCGCAAAAACGGAAGTCCAAAGACAATATTCTAAAGATGGCGGCGCCCTCGTTTCTCTGGCGCATAAGGTCTATAACACACCGTTGCCATGAAAAACAGAGCGTTGCCATGGACACGCAGGATTCTAACCGTAGAGACGGAACGGACTATTTTCTTTAGCGGAAGCAATACAATCGTTTTTAAATCAATAAACTCCTTTTCAAATCAATATTTTGTGTCAAATTATTGATTTATTTGGTAGGTAGCCATGTAATAAGCGGGATAATGTAGAGCGAGGCGGTTGTTATAGCGAATACAACCCCTTCAGGCTGATTCAAGATCCGCTTCGCGTCGGGGTCCCGATCAGCCTGTCGGGGTTGTATTCGCTATAATAACCGCCTCGCTCTACATTATCCCTTACATAATGGCTGACATAGAAATAGTGTAGAACCTTAAATAGGCCTATTTCTGAAGCAATTTTTCATAAAATTTGCTTTACTTCAGCATTGGTAAGATAATTTATTACTTTTAATGAAGATGACTGTGTGCTTCAGAATGAGACGCCGAACTATGGCGTTATTTTTTAGTCAAATGTCATGAGCGTGTAAGACATGCTCACGAGCACATTATGTTATTTCACACGCGCAAAAATGAACCTTCAGCTGGCATGATAAAAGTACTCGCGCACAAATTCAACAACCGAGAGGTGTACAAGTAGCTGCGAGCGAGCGCCTGGCATACTCTCGTAGGTTAACTCTGCTTGTACAGTGGAATCCTGCTCGCGCGCACCGGGCTTCTGCTCGCGGAGTGCTGTTTTGCTCGCGCAGTGGATTTCTGCTCGCTCAGCTGATTTCTGCTCGCTCGAGTCTACATGACTTTTGACAATTTGGGGGCGGAAACCAAGGAGGGCACTGACCCTCTTATGATTGGTCACTTTCATCATGGAAAATCTTGGGAAATCCTAACCCCGCCCACCTTCTGACGCAGCGCGCGTCACTAAGCTCGCTCTGCTACTCCGGCTATCTATTTTAGACAACGAAATATGTGATAAAACACCATACTAACTCTTTTCGTTTTCATTTAAAGAAATCTTAAACATGATAGCCACACAAATGTGGTTCAGGCAACGCGTATTGATTATATTCACAGCACATTGCCTATTTATAAAATATATATATATATATATATAAAACACAAACCTGCCTCTTTTCGTTTTAAATATAATATAAAAACATTAAACATTTTAATATGGTCCAGGCAATATGTGCATTTGTACTAAACAACAGATTTTGCAGTAAACAACATTACAGTTTTTAAAATTTTTACATACAATTATTACAATTTAAAATGACAAAACTCAACCCAGTCTCTTTTTGTTAAATTTCAGTTTTTATCAATATTAGCCATTATAAAAGTATGTAAAAGGTATAAGAAGCTATATAAATAAAGCTATACATATAAGCTATTTAACTTTACCGTTGTAAGACTAGAGCGCTGACTTTGTATGTTTGACTGAATTGTTTGCTTTATTTGTATAGCTTCTTATACCTTTTACTTATCCACCTTATTCTGCTCTAAACAATGCGCGCTGCCATGACGACGACTCCGGTTGCCTACTTCCGGTTCGTAGCGCTTGACCTGTACTAGCAGCGAGAGAATGAGTTCAAGCTCCTCATGTGCAGTTGTTGGTTGTTTTAACAATTCAAAGAAGATTTCAAACTTTTTAGAAACTGACCCTGCGTCCCAATCTGCATACTATCCACCCTATCTGCCCTAAATAGTATTGACAATTACTAATGTCACATACTATTTAGGATGGATAGTATGCACATTGGGACGCAGGCTGAGTGTTTCGAGCATAAGATAAGAAGGAGATAATGCCCATGTCCGGTTCCGTATCTATACATTCAATAAAGTAAACGTGTTAGCGTTAAAACTGAAGCATAAGAAAAAAAGTCGGAAAACTTTGCCCATTAATTAGATGTGCAAGGCAAGCAGGCAAGTTTTCGGGGTTGTTATGGACAAGTAAAAATTACATTATTGTATATTATATGAAATACAATTATAATAAAATTCTTTTTTGACTATTATACAGTTTTGACTTTTAACAGTATACAGTTATGACTACTGTATACTGTAGGCTACTGTTTTTATTTTTAAAAGGATGTGATGTTGTGAGATTGTCTTTTGTCCATGTTAACATGACAGATGTGAAAAACATTTTGGCTCGTTTGACTCAGCTCACTGAAAAGAGCCGGTTCTTTTGACTCACGGCTCTTTAGAAAATAAATTCTTATCTCCTTCTTATGCTCGAAACACTCAGTTTCTAAAAAGTTTGAAATCTTCTTTGAATTGTTAAAACAACCAACAACTGCACATGAGGAGCTTGAACTCATTCTCTCGCTGCTAGTACAGGTCAAGCGCTACGAACCGGAAGTAGGCAACCGGAGTCGTCGTCATGGCAGCGCGCATTGTTTAGACTGAGCAGAAAAAGGTGGATACTTTTATAATGGCTAATATTGATAAAAACTGAAATTTAACAAAAAGAGACTGGGTTGAGTTTTGTCATTTTAAATTGTAATAATTGTATGTAAAAAATTTAAAAACTGTAATGTTGTTTACTGCAAAATCTGTTGTTTAGTACAAATGCACATATTGCCTGCACCATATTAAAATGTTTAATGTTTTTATATTATATTTAAAACGAAAAGAGGCAGGTTTGTGTTTTATATATATATATATATATATATATATTTATAAATAGGCAATGTGCTGTGAATATAATCAATACGCGTTGCCTGAACCACATTTGTGTGGCTATCATGTTTAAGATTTCTTTAAATGAAAACGAAAAGAGTTAGTATGGTGTTTTATCACATATTTCGTTGTCTAAAATAGATAGCCGGAGTAGCAGAGCGAGCTTAGTGACGCGCGCTACGTCAGAAGGTGGGCGGGGTTAGGATTTCCCAAGATTTTTCATGATGAAAGTGACCAATCATAAGAGGATCAGTGCCCTCCTTGGTTTCCGCCCCCAAATTGTCAAAAGTCATGTAGACTCGAGCGAGCAGAAATCAGCTGAGCGAGCAGAAATCCACTGCGCGAGCAAAACAGCACTCCGCGAGCAGAAGCCCGCTGCGCGCGAGCAGGATTCCACTGTACAAGCAGAGTTAACCTACGAGAGTATGCCAGGCGCTCGGTCGCAGCTACTTGTACACCTCTCGGTTGTTGAATTTGTGCGCGAGTACTTTTATCATGCCAGCTGAAGGTTCATTTTTGCGCGTGTGAAATAACATAATGTGCTCGTGAGCATGTCTTACACGCTCATGACATTTGACTAAAAAATAACGCCATACCGAACTTTGTTTAATATGCGACACAGACTACTTCTCTGCGGCATTGTGTGTTGCAGTAGCGCTGTCATATCTGGGTACCGGGAGCACTTATAAAACGCTCTCGCATGTTTAGTTTTTACTGTTTTAGGAGGAGTCAAATTTACATTTGTGGCTTCAACAACCGGATGCACTTTGCCCAGTTTCTAGAATGCGAAAAAACGTCCTCTCTTTTGGTCTTTTCATGACTGGATAGCTCTCCGATCAGAAAAAAACACATGGTGTGCAGGTACACATGAATGAACGGTGTTACCACGATGCATCACATTCATTTCGATGTGTGTGGATTGTTGAATAAAGACTATACTGAATATCTGATAAATTTATAGCATGCACAGCAGAACAAGCTGCAAAAAATTGTGTGCGCGTGATGCGCATTGGTCATGCTAATGGTTTGTCAGAGCTGCGTGCTTTTATTGCCTTGCGCAGTTTAATTCTCACACTTTAATAGTATAACTCCTACCTTAAACTGTGTTACTATGAGGTATGATTACCTCAAAATGCAGATCAAGTGCCAGCGATTAACCCTCAGCGTGCCATAGGTTGCCGACCCCTGAGCTAATGCATTGAAGTTTTATTAATGTTACTGTGGTCTGAAGCAGGTCGGGGCCGAGAGCAGAACGAGGCCAGTGGAGCGAATGCTAATGAGAGACATCTGCGCGACACACACCAGTCTCGAGTCCCACGGAGGAGCTCCAGAAGGAGATAAGAAGGATTGATGGCAATGAAAGTGAGAGAGGACCTTAGCTAGCTAGTGTTATGGTGCAGGGCAGTAACCACCAAATAGTTTACTTCGTATCTACAATAGACTTGAAAATTTGACCTTTTACCGTTCTTATTTCTTATTCTTTATTTCCTTAATTTAATTGCTTTAAATAATCCAATAAGACCAAAATTCGGACCCAGGCCTGGGACATTTTATGTTGCTGTTTTTATTATGCCGCAGTCGTTTTGTTGTTTGTGTTAATTTTACGATCAAAGTTATGTTTAATGTTTGCCGGTTCCTGTCTCCTCCTTCCCTGAACTTGAACATTGTTACAATTGCGTTTGATCACTTAAATTCACACTATTTTATCTCATTCTAATTCTACTACTCATGCAGGTCACTTTATCTGACGAATTAAAATTGTGGGGTAACAGAGTTTTACCAAGTTTTACTTAGTCAGAACAATCATACTAAAAATACATTTGAGTGTGTTGAAAGTTATGTTATAACATTACATAATATATAAAAATGATTAGATTTATCTGGATTTAAACATTGTTGGAAACATTTA
Source organism: Rutilus rutilus (assembly GCA_021464565.1). Classification (NCBI taxonomy): domain Eukaryota; kingdom Metazoa; phylum Chordata; class Actinopteri; order Cypriniformes; family Leuciscidae; genus Rutilus; species Rutilus rutilus. Next base: position 16,287,187 of record JAJAQA010000002.1, on the reverse strand, counting down.
ATAAGGGATAATAAGTACAAAAGTCAACAAAATATATAACATTGTTCTAGTGGTTTTTGGATATTTTAATTAAAAAATATTACATACTGTGCCTTTAAGGTCACTCCTGAAAGAACGACTCCCAATATAGGCACTTTTGGACACATTTTGCTTTTGTTTTATTAATAAACATGGATTCAATTTTCACAAATTGGAGAGCAATTAAGGTCCAGATTGTTGGAAACAAGCAGTAGCTATTTAAAATAAATTGATTCTCAAACCAGTACGACTCACCTGTCGGAACAGCACTCTACACACACTTCCACAAGAACGAAACATCCAGAAAAACAGTTTCCACATATTTCACACATCACACACACACCCAGCATGTTGTGTTGGTGATGTTGATGACAGAGGCATGTGCATTCATTATTGCAATTGTCCTTGCAGTCCTCACATCCTTTTATGCTGTTCGCACAACCCATAATTTGTCTAGTAAGATTTAATGATCAGTTGATGTCTTCTGGAAATCTTCTTGAATCTTTACTTTGTGTAATCAGATTGCGTGTAGGAGCATGAGCTTGTGAGGCAGCGCAGTCCAGCCAATCGACTGGTCTCGCGCAACAAACATTTGCAAAAAATATGTGTTCACCCAAACTGTATGCAAATTATCCATGAGTGGGTTTACCAGGACCACAAACACACTCACACACACAGTTTTCAGAAGCCTTTCTGAGCACAGACATCAACTGTTTCAATCCAATACAGTCTAAGATGTGAGATTTGTTTAGATATTCACTGGATAAAAAGTCTCTTTGTCTGCTAATGATCTGCTGAATAACTACTTCCTCGATGAAACCAAAAGGATCCATCAGACATTTTTTTGTGTGAATGAATTGCCACTTATCCAAACATAATTAGCTAAACTGACCAAGTTAATGTATAGCTGTATGAGTTAGTCATTTGTATATATGCATGTGTTCAGTGACCTTTAGAGCTTCAACACCAAGATATAGGAAGTGTTTTGTCTTCCCTTTTAAAAGTCCATAACCACGTAAAAAAATGTTCTGTCCTAAGGAACGCAGCACTATTCATGGCAGACACAGAAACATACGCAATCTTACAATCAGACTTAAGCAATAAGACTGAAACAAAAGCCTTTGGCATTTAACACACTTAAACAGCACATATACCCAGCCAGCACAGCCATGTGGGGCCCAAATGGGTTTGACCTGGGCTATCTAACTGGGACCCAGCCAGTTTTGTCCTCGGTTTCCATGTAGGCCCCACATGGGTTTGCCCAGATGAAAATTCACTGCTTAGTGTGCACAGTACAGGCTGTTTAATGTAACACTGAATCAGTGTTGGAGGTAATGAGATAATTAAGTGATTGAATAATGATTGTGTATTATTGACGAACACCTGCTGTTAACAAGCAGAATCACTGAAGGAAAGAGAAACACAAGAACTACTTCCAGCCACAACCTTGGATGAAATCAACTGAAGATAAAATACATTACATCTCTCAAGATCTCATTAAACAACTCCACAAACAGCATTACCAGCTTCACTTATTACTAACCAGACTGACTTTATTTATGTCAGACATCTACAGAAAATAATTAAGAAGAGGTTTAGATGTTGATTACTTATTTGAAAGTAATAGTTTGATTTGATGTTACCACTGTGGCGATCAGTGTGTGCTTTAGTCAGGCTCTTGACTTTTTAACATTGGTTTTTCTCAGGCAGCTGTGTCTGTTTGTTATGGCGAGAACAGCAAGAGAAAATATAATCAGATGCTGTAAGCTGATTGATGATAAGAGTATAATCATCATATAGTGGCTTAGCTCATTGATTATGTGTGAGGATTATATGGGTAGTATGTTATTCATTTTATTTATTGTTGTGATTCTACAGCAAAAAAATATTAGAATTTAATCAGAACATTAAATGATTTTTAAAACCCCATTTACACATGTTGGACTACTGAAAGTTCTACTTGCACACAGACATCAAGAATCAGCATATGAATCTCAACAATGGTGACATGCTTCATGCTGCAATGCATTCTGACTGCATCATACGAAACTTATCCATGGCTCCCAGAATGCATTGCACCATGAAGCATGTCACCATTGTTGAGCTTCATATGCTGATTCTTGATGTCTGTGTGCAAGTAGAACTTTCAGTAGTCTAACATGTGTAAATGGGGTTTTAAAAATCATTTGATGTTCTGATTAAATTCTATTTTTTTTTGCTGTAGAATCACAACAATAAATAAAATGAATAACATACTACCCGTATAATCCTCACACATAATATCAGTGAGTTAAGCCAATATATGATGATTATACTCTTATCATCAATCAGCTTACAGCATCTGATTATATTTTCTCTTGCTGTTCTCGCCATAACAAACAGACACAGCTGCCAGAGAAAATCTAATGTTAAAAAGTCAAGAGCCTGACTAAAGCACACACTGATCGCCACAGTGGTAACATCAAATCAAACTATTACTTTCAAATAAGTAATCAACATCTAAACCTCTTCTTAATTATTTTCTGTAGATGTCTGACATAAATAAAGTCAGTCTGGTTAGTAATAAGTGAAGCTGGTAATGCTGTTTGTGGAGTTGTTTAATGAGATCTTGAGAGATGTAATGTATTTTATCTTCAGTTGATTTCATCCAAGGTTGTGGCTGGAAGTAGTTCTTGTGTTTCTCTTTCCTTCAGTGATTATGCTTGTTAACAGCAGGTGTTCGTCAATAATACACAATCATTATTCAATCACTTAATTATCTCATTACCTCCAACACTGATTCAGTGTTACATTAAACAGCCTGTACTGTGCACACTAAGCAGTGTTCATTTCATCTGGGCAAACCCATGTGGGGCCTACATGGAAACCGAGGACAAAACTGGCTGGGTCCCAGTTAGATAGCCCAGGTCAAACCCATTTGGGCCCCACATGGCTGTGCTGGCTGGGTACCTGTGTCGAAGGATTTGCACTCGCACAATCCACACATTTACATCCCCTTTAAAAACAAGCTGTTTTGCATTGGGAGACTTTGTATTCTCATGTTCAGTCCTGAAGCTCTTTCATTAAAAATCAACACAATCATTGAGGCAAACAGTCTTGTTGATAAACGTGAATTTCCTGTCATTTTTTTCCCAGCTGAGCTGACTTTCCGTTTTAATGTCGGATATACTATTGATGTTTGCCAAAACATCCCTTTCAATAAATCACAAAAACATATTTAACATTCACGTGAGTTACTTTCACTCATTTTAGTTATGTTTCTGCTTCACAAATTATTTGAGTTGAGGAAAGTTGTGTTAATATTTTCTTAAGGGTGCATGTTAGAAACGTAGTCTAATTGGTCAAATACAAATTAGTTGAGTTCAAAATACTCAAAACTTTTGATATAAAACATTTCCTCAAATATTATAGTTTTAACTGTTATTTTTTGTGGAAACTGGTTGCCTTAAATATCTCTCAAGCAAAGTTGTAAGTTGTTAAAATAAGACGACAGACTAACGATTAACAATAGACCATTTCGTTTGTAGTCACCATTACAATGATCAGTGTTTGTTTTAGTTGGGTTCTTGAACCTTGACTTTTAATCTTAGCTTTAAGTAGAATAGTAGAAAATTGTGGAAAATAACAGATCTGTCTCAATAGGTTATCTTGCGTTAAAGAAGCAGAAAGACTGCGTCTTAGGAGCTCCTCAAATACTGTGATTTATGAATGCAGAATGTGTTTGTTTAATTAACTTTGGTCTTTTACTCACACATCTTTATTTTTATTGGGATTGTGCTATCATTAATCATTAAATCTTTATTAAGCATTAAGTCGAGCCTGTTTAAAATGCATAAACTCAGGAGGAGAGCTAATAAACGAACAAAGACGTCAATCGATTCGCTTTCTGAAGAATAATCGCATAGGCAGAAACACATTGTCTCTCTGTAGGATCTCTCTTCTCACTTTGGTTTTGTTGCATAGTCTTATTCATTGAAAGGTTTATTAAAGATCGCTGCAAATTCAGATGTGCATACCTACAGTTTGAGGAGTCCGATTGCACCAAGAAAATAAAAGAGAATAATCTTTTTGGGATTCTTCCTATCGTATTTATCTGACATGATAAAATTCCAATGCAATGGATTTATTATGCATGACTGAGCGGATGCCTGTGATGGTGGATCAAATTTCAATATTTATGAGGACGTCCCTTTTTCATTTCTGCTGCTTCATACTGCATTTCTCTTCTCTAACCCTCATATTCAGTTGAACGATTCTTACATTTAAATGGAGCTAAAGGTCAAGGTTAAAATAAACCTGCATTTTGGCATAACATTAAACTTACAAATGAAATGCATATGTTGTTTCATGAATGAACAGCACTGGAATAATGTGAGATTACAGGAGATTCAGACCATAAAATATTTTTAGATAATTTTGCCAACAGGATTAAACCAACCCAGTCACACTAAATACGTCTCTATATCACGCATTGTGTTTATCGTGAAATGTATATGAGAAAATGAGTTTTTACGTGCATATGATACGCATGCGCAGGTTTAGGGTAGGATTAAGCCTCTTTTATACTTTCCGCGACCGCGGGTGCGCGAGGGTCCGCGTGACGTAACAATCGCCATCAGGGGGGCGCGCGGAGGCTCCGTGCAGACATCCGCGTGCCTCCCATTTTTTGTGACAGCGCGGTCAAAAGGGCTCGCGTTCATTAGGTTAAAACCGCGAAAGAGATGGAAATTACATGGACGCCGAATTTGAAGAGAGGTTGTGCGATGAAGTCCGTCGTTACCCGCACCTCTACAATCCATCTTTAAAGGAACATAAAGACAGCCAGATGTGCAATAATTCCTGGAGGGAAATTGGCCTGAATTTAGGCAAAGAAGAAAGTCTGTGTCGGCAGAAATGGAAATACCTGAGAGACCGTTTTGTTAAGGCAAAGAAGAGGCTGAAGGGACTTTTGCTACTGTCCCGGCCGATCTACTGCGCATGCGTTGAACGCGTTCACCGAGCGGACCTCAGCAGAAAGTATAAATACAAGTAGTCCGTGTCCGAGCTGTGCGCAGCTGTCGTGTACGCGACACGTCCAAACTGGAGTATAACAGAGGCTTTAGTAGTGGTGTGGGTACGTATTATACGTTTGGGTAGGATTAATGTTGTGGGGTGCGTGTGTATTACACGTATCATATGCATGCGAAAACTGTGTATCATATGCACGTAAAAACTCATTTTCGCGTATACATTGCACGATAAACACAATGCGTGCAGAGACGCGTTTTCATAAGATCAGGTTGATTTGATTTGAACACACACTGAGTAATGTTGAGGTTGGCATTGTGAACATCCTTCAGAATTGAGATTTGTGTGAGGGTTAGATTTAGAGCAAATATATCCATCCATCCATCCATCCATCCATCCATCCATCCATCCATCCATCTTCTTCCGCTTATCCGGGGCCGGGTCGCGGGGGCAGCAGTCCAAGCAGAGATGCCCAGACTTTTCTCTCCCTAGACACTTCCTCTAGCTCTAACACCGAGGCGTTCCCAGGCCAGCCGGGAGACATAGTCCCTCCAGCGTGTCCTAGGTCATCCCCGGGGTCTCCTCCCGGTGCGACGTGTCTGGAACACCTTCCCGGGAAGGCGTCCAGGAGGCATCCGGAACAGATGCCCGAGCCACCGCAGCTGGCCCCTCTCGATGTGGAGGAGCAGCGGCTCTACTCTGAGCTCCTCCCGAGTGACCGAGCTTCTCACCCTATCTCTAAGGGATCGCCCAGCCACCCTGCGGAGAAAGCTCATTTCGGCCGCCTGTATCCGGGATCTTGTCCTTTCGGTCATGACCCAAAGCTCATGACCATAGGTGAGAGTAGGAACGTAGATTGACCGGTAAATTGAGAGCTTCGCCTTCACCACGTCAGACCGGTACATTGACCGCATTACTGCAGAAGCTGCACCGATCCGTCTGTCAATCTCCCGTTCTGTCCTTCCCTCACTCGTGAACAAAACCCCAAGATACTTGAACTCCTCCACTTGAGACAGGAACTCTCCACCAACCTGAAGTGGGCAAGCCTCACTGGGCAAGCCTCCCTGTTCCGACTGAGAACCATGGCCTCGGACTTGGAGGTGCTGATTCTCATCCCAGCCGCTTCACACTTGGCTGCAAACCGTCCCAGTGCACACTGGAGGTCCTGGTCTGAAGGGGCCAACACGACAACATCATCCGCAAAAAGCAGAGACGAAATCGTGTGGTCCCCAATCCTGACACCCGCTGGCCCCTGGCTGCGCCTAAAAATTTTGTCCATAAAAATTATGAACAGAACCAGCGACAAAGGGCAGCCCTGCCGGAGTCCAACATGCACTGGGAACAAGTCTGACTTACTGTCGGCAATGCGAACCAAGCTCCTGCTCCGGTCATACAGGGACCGGACAGCCCTTAGCAAAGGGCCGCGGACCCCATACTCCCAGAGCACCCTCCACAGGACGAAGCGAGGGACATGGTCGAATGCCTTCTCCAAATCCACAAATCACATGCGGATTGGTTGGGCAAACTCCCATGAACCCTCCAGCACCCTGGAGAGGGTATAGAACTGGTCCAGTGTTCCACGACTGGTGGAGCAAATATAATTAGCTCAATATAAAAACAATCAATTGTCAATGGAGAATCCCACTATATAAAAGTGTGTATGTTTGAATTATTAAGATGAGTGCAGTGCGGTTATGGGGTTGAATGGGAAAATAATTCAATCAACAAAGAAAATGCACTCATTAATATTGAATTTGTTCATAGCCATATATCTCCAGCTACACACTCACACATACAAACACACACACACACACACACACACAAACATGCTTATATCCAAATGTGGACATTTTACAGGCTTCTATTGTTTTACAGATATGAATACCATAGTCTAAGAAGCATGTTAAAAAAGCAAATGTTTTTAAGTCAACCAGATACTGAACCAAATCTATTTCCTATACAGTTTTGTGTATATGGACATAACATTGTATAGTGTGTAAAGAAAAGTTATTATTTGCTAACAGTTTACTTCAAAGCAACTTGATTCAATCAAGTTATTTTGTCTAATTTTGGTTGTTTCTCAGTTGAGTTTAGTTCATACATTAAGTATTCGAGTAGAGATGGCATATTTCCATTGTGTGGAACCAACACTATCCATAATTTAAGTCATTATTCATTATACACTTTGTAAATCTTGAATTTTATTCAGTGCAAAGCACAAAAACATGCAAAAAAAAAAAAGACTCAAATCTGTGGCAAATATTTAATTCTCTAACAATTAAATAAATTATTTGTGAAATGTTCATAGATTAATATTACTATTACTGTCGACGAAGACTGTACAGAAAACACACTTCGGCCTTTGTGTGAGCCGAGACAGTCTGGTATTTTTTTAATGGTGACAGTGAGCAGCTCTAGATGTCACTGAACATATGCATACAAATGATTAAATCACACAGCTATACATTTACTTGGTCAGCTTAGATAATGTTTTTTTGATTGACGGCAACTGATTCACACAAAAAAATGTCATCACTTACCGTTCATGTCACTGCAAATCCAACATTTCTTCTATTAAACAAAAAAGGGGTTAAAAAAAATAACAATAATGAAAACTATTATAAAATGGTCCATAAAATGGTAAATTACTAATAGCTTTTTTGTCAAAATCATTTTAATACTTAATTTGCACTTTTTTTATATACTTTATTCAGCATTTTACTGTAATTTGTGTACGCTTGCTTTTATGCTTTGCCATTGTGAGTTTGTCATGCCAGTAATACGGTACACAGCACATTGAACTGAAAATTGAAATCCAGATGGGCTAAATCATCTTTCTCCATTGACAGCCATTCAAAAGCAGCCGTATATTCTCACAAAATAAAATAAAAAATTCCTGTATTTATGACCTGTATTTTTCGAGTAGCATTTCCATGCATGTCTTCACTTTCTCATCTGTTTCTAGCACTTTCTGTCTGTCTTTGAGTGAGTTGGTGAAGTGTGTGACGAGAACAGGGATGCAGAGTGTCTGGATGACTTTAAATCACAGTCATTATATAGAGAGCAAACGAGCGCTAAAAGCTTATCAGGAGGCAGACAGACGCCTACATAAGCTGCATTTTCCCCTATATTACTTTGATGTAAAATGAATTACAAAAATATTAGTCTATTGTTATTCTTATAGTAGTACCGTGCTGTAATTTAGCATGCTAATCCACACGTGTATCACTGCTTATCGGTGATTTACGAGGTCCATTTCATAGGATGTTATCTCAGTGTAAGGCAACTCACTGTGGTTTAGAACAGACTCACTCCTTCAGTTCATTCACCGAGCAGACGAGATACGTGAAGACGGATACTTTCAATTAAAAACTCAGACTCAGAGTAAATAAACAGCACATGAATCCCGAGACTTCCGTTAACACTGCAGGCGCGCGTGACCATGTTAATGTTCACATGAACACTGCGATTATAAACACACAGGAAGCATTATCACACACGTTCGCTAGATTATGTGGAGCCACGGGCCAAACAAACTGTTTGTCAGTAAAACGCAGCATAAACACTGACAGATCGTTGAGGGAACACGAGGATGGAGTCGGTTGGAGTTTGTTTAGTAGCTCGTGCAGAAGGACGATAAGAACTGGACAATACATCAGTCGGCAAATGGAGATTTAAAACATAATCTCAGATAGTTCTGTCACACGTACTTAGCTCTATATATGAGGCCGTATTGTTGTTTACACTGAAAGCTAACTAGTCCAAAATAGTTTTTTTTTTAATGTATAAAATATGGCAGTCTATTACTAGACCTCACGTAAAAAGCAAATATTTTTAGGTTATTGTTGCAAATGTAGAAATGCTCGAATACAGTCAGACATGATTAATTTATTCCACGAGTGAAAGGCTGCGTCCAAAATTGCAGACTCGATTGAGTACTTAAGTAACCACGACCGCTAAAAAAGTATGTTCTATATGAGTGTGTGTAGTATGAGTGTAATCCGGACGTATGCTACGCACATTATCATGTGACTTACCAACATCAGTTGCGTTACTTCCCTTCCATTCACAAATCCTCTCCCGTGGAAGAAGCAAATCCTCTCCACCGGAAGAAATAGGTCCTCCAGGGACTGTTTGCCTACTCATGTATGAATTCAGACATACTTCTCTCGTTACATACAGTTTTTCGCCTTTGTGATTTCGGATGCAGTCAAGGTGTCCAATAACTGAAGCGTTACTGGGATGAATCGAGTATTTTCCGGCTGGTCATGTGATTCACCCGTAAGGTCCCCTGCTCACTGTAAGATAAAGCCTAATAAATAAATAACAACGTTTTTATTAGACAACCAGGGTCTTCATCGCATAAACCCATTTGAAACAGATTTCTCAAAAGTACTCGCATATTAATTTATTCAAGGCAGAACCCTTCAGTTCATTACTTTAGGCTCAGCTGGCCCTAAATCGGTTTTGTCAGATTTAGATCTGCAGATTGTTTGTGAGTTTTGATCATGATATCTGTGTTGTTTTCACATAGTTCTTTATTTACAGTCTAATTTGAGGATGCGATGACATTAAGGCCTCTAGAGAAATCTAGCACTGTAATCTTGCAAAATTCAAGCTGAATGATCTGATCATATGAATAATCTTGATGGTTGAAGGATTAGCTTTGAAACATTTTACATCTTTCTAACATTAGAAAATGATTTTGTAACATCCTACTTAAAGGATTAGTTCACTTCAGAATTTACATCCAAGATATTCATGTCTTTCTTTCTTCAGTGGAAAAGAAATCAAGGTTTTTGAGGAAAACGTTCCAGGATTTTTCTCCATAGTGACTTCAATGGGGTCCAACGGGTTGAAGGTCCAAATTGCAGTTTTCAATGCAGCTTCGAAGGCTCTACACAATCCCAGCTGAGGAATAAGAGTCTTACCTAGCCGAACCATCGGCCATTTTATATTAGAAAAAAAATATTGATATACTTTTTAACCACAAATGCTCGTCTTGCACGTCTACGACTTCACGCATTATGTAATCATGTTGGAAAGATCAGCCGATAACCTGACGTAGGTGGAAAATGTAGAGTGAAAAACGCCATCTCATTCTCTCCTCCAACTTCAAAATCGTTTGGCGCTTTACTTGCACGTTGGCTTTGTAAACACTAGGTCGCTACTTCACTACACGTGACCTTTCGAGTGGCAGGGTGCATTATCCTGCCGAAAGACGCCACAGCCACCAGAGAATACCATTTCCATGAAAGGGTGTACATGGTCGTAACAAAGCTTAGGTAGGTGGTACATATCAAAGTAACATCCACATGAATGGCAGGACCCATTACATTACTTAATGTGTTACGCATAACAGAGCTAGTGCAAGACGAGCATTTGTGGTAAAAAAAGTATTTTTTTTTTTTATTTGGCTAGATAAGACTCTTAAGACTCGGCTGGGATCGTGTCGACACTTTGAAGCTGCACTGAAACTGCAAAAATATGGAGAAAAATCCTGGAAAATGTTTTATTCTGAAGTGAACTAATCCTTTAAGTTGAACGTTACAAAATCACTTTTTAATGTTAGGAAGATTTAAAATGTTACAAAGCTAAATTGTTTGCTTGACAGTACAGAAATGCTCTGTTAAACTGCAGAGTTTAGCTTCCATTGTAAATCAGGTGTACGAGCGCCGCAGTAATACCGCAGTAAATGGACTGAAGGATCCGAGCTACACGAGGGAATATATCAGAATCTTTTGTAAATGACACACAGTTACAATCTCAGAGTCATTCACAGTCAAATTATCCATTTAACTGTAAATCAGGGCCGTAAAAGAAATGCTGTGGAAATGACGCCGGTGAAACGTGTGTCAGAATGTGAAGTGGGGCTCTGAGATGTTTGATCAGATGATGATCAGACCATATGCTCGAGCAGCGCTGAAACACACACAGTGCCTCATTAACAGAGATTACTGCATCATAAAGAGAGAGAGAATGTGCTTCAGCAAACGACCTGGGAACAGAATTAATGAAGGGGGAAGAAGAGGTACATCCCTCACTTCAGCAGGCCTTTATTACATACAGAGTGAGTGTGTGTGTGTGTGTGTGTGTGTGTGTGTGTGTGGTTCCCAGAGATCTCCATACGAAACAGTAAATCAAACCCATCCACAACAGACTAAGCATCCTGGCTCAGGGAGTTTTATTCTCGCAACTTTCCTTTCGATTTCTGCGTCTTTTTTTGCTCCCTCTTTACTTCTTTTTCTCACAGGCAATAACACAAGTGATTTACACATGTACCATAATTCAACTCTTCCATACAAATTCTTTCCACAAAGCACAGAATAACACTCAAATGAAGCAGATGCGTGAGATCACGATCACATGACGTCCAGGACTCCACACGAAGCTCCGTGTTCATGACGCTGCATTATTCATACATGAAGCTTTAGGTACATAGTCACTTGAGATTTAGCTGTCAGGTTTGAACTAAATCTCATCTTTTCAATGTGAATCTTATAAACATAAAAAATTTAAATGATTAGCAGCATCTTTAACATCTTTAAAGGTTTGGCTTCTGATTGGTCAATACAGCGTTATGTAAATCAGACACCGCTACAACACGAAACACTGCTCATTACTGATTGTTTTTGGTGCATAGCAACGTTCTGTTATTTAGGGACTAAATCTTCAAGCAGAAGGATGGCATTTGACACTAAACTATTTGTTTTATAAAACCCTTCAGTAGCTTGAGGTTGTTTTATATTGTGAATTCACTGCGTGCTGCTTTATAACACCCTTTAACAGTATATACTCATATTAGTGATGCGCGGGTCGTCTCATAACCCGCGGGCCCCGCGGGTAGCCCGCGGGTCGGGTTGGGGCGGGTCAAAAAATTGTCACTTTATTTGCGGGGCGGGTTGGGGCGGGTCATTAAACAAAATAAAATAAAAATCCATATGTTGCATGCAATGTCCAGCCTATATTAAATATTTGGGAATATCAATCTAATCATATTTTAGTAGGTTATTTGATAAGGCCGTAGCAATGCAACTTGCGTGATTTCCCCAAACCTTTGGCGTCACGTGACACAGCTCGCGCAAAGCAGCTCGCGCCAAGCAGCTCCCGCCGCCAGCCACAACAACAAAGACGGAGAAATAAAAGTGAAGATGGAAGATGAGGTGCGGGAGAAATTGAGGTCGGGATTTTACATAATTAAAAGAAAAAAAGGTGAATGATGAATTAGATGAATACAAACGCTGCTTTGTAAATATTGAAAATGTTTAAATCATTATCTTATTAATATGACCTGATTTATGGTTCATATTCAGAATCGTCTGTTATTGCCAGTTTACAGGGCGATGTTTCCAAGCACTTTCAGGCTGAAATAAAGGCTGTTTTCATTTACATTACAATGCCTAGTTTGTCTATTTATTGGTCGCGGGTGCGGGGCGGGGCGGGTTGTAAAAATAGATACAGTGGTGCGGGGCGGGCCGAGGCGGGCCAAATAATTTCATAAAAGCGGGACCCGCGGGTTGGAAAAAAAGCCGACCCGCGCATCACTAACTCATATCCTTTATATATATATATATATATATATATAATCTCATATACGCATATAGTATTTCAGCTGCAGCTGTCAAGGTGTAATTTCTCATTTTCATTTAGTTTAACTTTAAAAACGAAACATAAACGAAAATTAAATAAACAAATAAAAATGACAAAATGTTAATTGAAATGAAAACAAAAATTACACAAATAAAAACTAATTCAGTAACAATACAATAAGGTCTCGTTTAATAACATTAGTTAATATATTAGCTAATACTGTGAACATTTTTGTTTTTACAACATCTTTGTTATTGTTAGTTAATAAAAATATGGTTGTTCGTTATTTGTTCATGTTAGTTCACAATACTTTAAGTAATGTTGATAAATACAATTATTGATTTAGAAAATCTTTTAGTAAATGTACATTAAGATTAATAAATGCTGTAGAAGTGTTGTTCATTTTTAGTTCATGTTAACCAATGTAGTTAACAAATTAAACCTTATTGTAAAGTGTAACCACTAATTTAAAATCTTAATAAAATGTATAATAGTTACTCAGTTGTGCTAAAATAGCATTCTTGGTCACCAATCCACTGCGATCTAAAACTGGGTTTTTGAAGCAAAACCATTCAAGAAATGCTGCTTTCGATCATGTGTAACTGATTTTAAGTGATGCATATTCATAAATCTTTATTTTCATAATTTAACAATCACCTCTGGTACCTTATCGCTTCAGTAAATAATGCATCATGAACAGGGAGAGTGTTTCAGTCTTGCAAGTTAAAATATACTGTCATCACTTAAATACGGAATGATTTTTCGTAATCCCAGAAGCCTAAAGGACATTCCCAAGCTCTCAACTGAGCTGCTTTTTTTTATGTCCCAATGAATTGTGGGTAGTGTGTAAGAATGGCACTTCAGTGAAGTGTGTGGATAGACATTTAGCATGTAAACAGTAGCTTTACACTGTACGCTTCCAATGCGGATCTGCTTGAATTTGACACTGTTTATTAAAGCGTCTGGTCACGATACCAAGCGAACAGCCCATGCGAAACACCAAACTCAGGTTTACTGATGCACAGCGACTGATGATCTCGGTTTGACACGTTTCACTGTCTTTTGTCCGTGGTTAGTGAAACAGAGCTGAATTCTGGACGGCTCGCAGCTCATCTCTGTCAGCGTGAGTGTTTTGGTGAGCGTTTCTTAAAGGCCGACCCAAAGAAAGCGATTTTAACTCCTGAGTGGGTAAATAACCAAGTGTTTTCATTGGCACTGAATGAGAAGTGTCTTGTTGTTCCTTCATAATGAGGCACAAAGCAGCGTTTCCAGACCCTTCACCCTCTCTGATCCTCTCTGGTGGAATGAGCTGGTGGAACGCAGAAACCATCACATCGTTCAAGAAGCAGCATCTTTTCCTCTTCACTACATTTCTCCTCTGCTCTAGTTTGTTTCCTAATCCAATGAAAATGAAAATGGCATTGTATACTGAGAATATTGTTTGCTCTGTGACAAACTGCTTAGGCTATATAGTAAGTCACTTTGGATAAAAGTGTCTGCTGAATACTTAACTGTATCTGGTATTTCCAATACCATGTTGGGTGGTTTCTAGGCGGTTGCTCAGTCAAAAGAGAAATAACCCATAACCCTAATGAATGAGCCTAGAAAGCACCAATAATTAATACTGTTTAGTAGGGCTGTCAAATTATAAATTCGAATTTCAAATATCCGTATAAAAAAATTGAAAAAAAGTGCACATTCGAATGTAAAAACCGTGCATTCAAATTTTTGGTGTCTGTTGAAGCATGTTTTCTCAGGTTACTGATGCACTTACACAGTTTTCTGCACTTTTGTTACTCAATTTTCCTTGCAGCACATTAAGGAAATTATATTTTATTTAAGAACAATTGTTTTAAAAGTGAATGCACTTTAAAAAGTGAATGTCATTTCATTTCAATAAAAGATGCCATGCTTGATTTGGTATATATTTACTTATTGCGCTCCCTTCCGCCCTCTTGTGGCCATAGGAGACAACACAGTACTTTTCCTCAAATATTAAGTAATGCCTTTAGAATTCGAATATAATTTGAATTTTGCAAATATTGAAGAGAGAAATTCGAATTTAGCTTTTCAGCCATTTTGACAGCCCTTCTGTTTAGTTATTTACCAACTCAGGAGACAGTTTCGGCTTGTTATTAAAGGATCCACAGCTCCATCATTTCTCATGATAGAAGCCGCTTTTTAATGTTAAGTCTGTATCTGGAATGTACCATATTTTCTTCCATTGATCCATTAGTGCTAAAACATCCGTCAGCATCACGTTCCTCAAACGTTAGTTTCCGCCACCCCCGCTGAGCACTCACTGTTGAGGGGACGCTCTTCCGTCAGACAGATGTCTTCCGTCAGAGAGCTGCAGTTACTGGCGCCCTCCTGTGGCTCGGAGGAGATCTGCAGTCTCGCTCGGCCTCTGCTCCGGCTCACCCCGTTCTGAAGACACGACACCAGACGATGGGACTCTGCTGAGGCCGTGCTCGCCGCCTCTGGGGTGTCGGGGCAATCGTGGGCCATCGCCGCGGCCATGCTGACACTTTTGGCGTGGGGCGTCTGGCTGTGGGTGTGACGGTACTCTTCCTCGATGTCCTTGCCCAGTTTCCACCTCTTCCACTTCTTCAGCATCTCGCTCTGGACCTGGAGAGCAGGAGAAACAGCTTGAGTCCAAGGACTATTCTGGGGTGCGCTTCCCGAAAGCATCGTTAGACAACCGTGGTCACAAGTTCCGTCGTTATCAGCATAGTTCAACGAGTCAGTGTTTCCCGAAAACCAACGAACATTCGCAAACAGCATCGCAAAGTTGTGTGTTTGGAACGACCTGTGGTTAGAAGCATAGTTTCTTGTTTGCATGACATGTGGACTCAATAAATCCTTGTCTTGAGCCAAATAAGTAAGCTATTCAGTAAAATCTTTATCTTTTATTTAGAATACATACATTAGATTGTCAAGAGATTTAAAACACCTTTTTTGTAAAGTGCGCATGTGCGAACGTGCTCTAGTGCGTAAGAACGAGCCTATGATTGAATCTGGAAATAAAGCAAAATAACTGAGAAAAATGTCTGTAATTTATAGGAAAACATCCAGCATTAATTCGATCTCAGACAGATTCATTAAAGAAAGTTATTACTCCACCACGTGCGTGACGTCATTAACCAACATGGCTGAACGACCAATTTGCGACAATACGGTTTCGGGAAACAGTCGTGACTATAGCTGATTTCTTCAACGATGCATATATTTTCTAAAATGGTCAAATTTCATATTCCACAGAATAATGTAATAATTTTTCATAATGGCATGCTATTTTTATTTATTTGTTGCAATTTTGCAGCTCTCTTGAGCAGGGTTATTATAGTTAAATAAAACTAATACATTTTCATTACTTTAAATAAAATAAACGTTAACCGTTAACCGATTTAACGGTTTACTCAATTACTAAACCTTTAACCAAAATGAAAATGCTAATGAAAATTGAAAATATAAATGTAAAAACTAACCCATAATATAAATAAAACAATAATAGTACCTCAATTATACTAAAAAAACTAAAACATGTCTTGGGTCAACAATCAAGTCAAAAAAGAAAAATGTGTTTAATAGTTGAGAACTGCTGCTTTTCTGTGATTTTAAGTGATGATTTTGAGAAAAGAGAGATATTTCTTACCTCTTTGTTGACAAAGCAGTACAGGATGGCCACGAGAAAACCCTACGAATACAGACAACAACACACATGAACTCCTCCATCTGCAGATAAAATCCCATCTCTGTTTGAAATGCTCTGATGCAAACCGTGTGTGTGTGACCTTTGCCCTCTGACCTGGAAGGAGCTGAACAGGAGGTCATAGAAGAGGCGGATCAGCCTCAGTAGAGACTCCTTCGGCACGGACTCGTCGATGACGAAGGTGAAGAGGATGGCGTGGATTCCAAGCAGAGGGATGAGTGTGAGCGTGGACTTGGCCAGCCTGAGGAGGTCGAGAGAGATACACACGTTCAATGAGGCTGTGACGTGTGGTTGTGTGAAATAAAGACGGCGCTCTTTACCTGAACTTATAGTCGGTGTATCTCATCTGATGCGCCCTCAGCTTGGACATCAGAATCTTTATTATACGAATGAATATGATGAAATTTATCTAATCCAGAAGGAAAGAAATAGAGAGAAAGAGAGAGAGAGAGAGAGAGAGAGAGAGGGGTTAAAATCATGTGTCATCATGTGATGTGTGTCATTCAAACGACCCCAAAATCTGTTTAATTACCGTACATGGTAACATGTCAAAACATAATGCATTATCACACCCTCCACATACACATCAATGTGATCTCATTAATATTCATAGAAAAGGTGTGGTCTTCAGCACACAAATGTTTGAAGCCTACAATATCCACATAATACAGCATCTAAAAAGTAAAAACCATTTCATGTATGTTTATGGAAACAGGCTGATTTGAGTGTATTTACATTTACTACTCTGACATTAGAAGACTAGATTTAGATTTCTGAAGACTGAAGAGAATCACTGTGACAAACACTAATGAGTAAACGAGCCAAACACACAGTTAGTTACCGCATCACTTTGATGAGTTTCTCTAAATTTGATTCTTACTGAGTTTAGATGACTACTGAATTCATCCACACAGACTACAACCCACTTCATATTTATTACTCACTTTTGGAACTGATTTATAAACAAAACTGCAGATAAATGTATACAAATTAATAAATAACAAATATAAATTAGTAATACATACATTTATTTCTAAATAAAATGCAATTAATTTATGGCAATTTTAGTTCTGACAAGGTGGCAGATGGTTTTCATGCATGTAAAGAGATGCTCTGATTGGTCAGATGACCCAGTCTGTTGTGATTGGTCTACTCTGCTCTGATTGGTCAGATGACCCAGTCTGTTGTGATTGGTCTACCCTGCTCTGATTGGTCAAATGACCCAGTCTGTTGTGATTGGTCTACTCTGCTCTGATTGGTCAGATGTCTCAGTCTGTTGTGATTGGTCTACTCTGCTCTGATTGGTCAGATGACCCAGTCTGTTGTGATTTGTCTACTCTGCTCTGATTGGTCAGATGTCTCAGTCTGTTGTGATTGGTCTACTCTGCTCTGATTGGTCAGATGTCTCAGTCTGTTGTGATTGGTCTACTCTGCTCTGATTGGTCAGATGACCCAGTCTATTGTGATTGGTCTACTCTGCTCTGATTGGTCAGATGTCTCAGTCTGTTGTGATTGGTCTATTCTGCTCTGATTGGTCAGATGACACAGTCTGTTGTGATTGGTCTGCTCTGCTCTGATTGGTCAGAAGACACAGTCTGTTGTGATTGGTCTACTCTGCTCTGATTGGTCAGATGTCTCAGTCTATTGTGATTGGTCTATTCTGCTCTGATTGGTCAGATGACACAGTCTGTTGTGATTGGTCTACTCTGCTCTGATTGGTCAGAAGACACAGTCTGTTGTGATTGGTCTACTCTGCTCTGATTGGTCAGATGTCTTAGTCTGTTGTAAGTGGTCTACTCTGCTCTGATTGGTCAGATGACCCAGTCTGTTGTGATTGGTCTACTCTGCTCTGATTGGTCAGATGTCTCAGTCTATTGTGATTGGTCTATTCTGCTCTGATTGGTCAGATGACACAGTCTGTTGTGATTGGTCTACTCTGCTCTGATTGGTCAGAAGACACAGTCTGTTGTGATTGGTCTACTCTGCTCTGATTGGTCAGATGTCTTAGTCTGTTGTAAGTGGTCTACTCTGCTCTGATTGGTCAGATGACCCAGTCTGTTGTGATTGGTCTACTCTGCTCTGATTGGTCAGATGTTTCAGTCTGTTGTGATTGGTCTATTCTGCTCTGATTGGTCAGATGACACAGTCTGTTGTGATTGGTCTACTCTGCTCTGATTGGTCAGATGACCCAGTCTGTTGTGATTGGTCTACTCTGCTCTGATTGGTCAGATGTCTCAGTCTGTTGTGATTGGTCTACTCTGCTCTGATTGGTCAGATGTCTCAGTCTGTTGTGATTGGTTTACTCTGCTCTGATTGGTCAGATGACCCAGTCTGTTGTGATTGGTCTGCTCTGCTCTGATTGGTCAGATGACCCAGTCTGTTGTGATTGGTCTACTCTGCTCTGATTGGTCAGATGGCTCAGTCTGTTGTGATTGGTCTATTCTGCTCTGATTGGTCAGATGACACAGTCTGTTGTGATTGGTCTACTCTGCTCTGATTGGTCAGATGACCCAGTCTGTTGTGATTGGTCTACTCTGCTCTGATGACTTGTTTCAAGCTGTTCAGAATTGCCTCTTTCTTTTAGGAGAAAATAACTCAATTTATCTTTGAAACTAGAGTTTTTACATTCACAAACGGCTTTATTACACACTACATGAAAGATGCTATGTGAAAATCATAATAAGGGCACTTTAAATAAAAATAAATAAAAAAGTAACAGTAACAGTAAAGAGCATTATCTGTCAAAATAATGACTGAAGATTTGAAGTACACAATGTGCTTAATTCTGCATCAAACATAATTCTGAAAACAGAAAGCGTATAAGGTATCAATAGCAACAATCAGTGTCGAGCTCTACAGTCACTGCCGTATGTCGTATACCGTCATCATTAGATTCACATATCGCATGTAAAAAAAAGTTTTCAGAAACCTGTTTCTGCTAATGTCTGCTGTTTTTTGATGTACTTTTTTTTCATTCAATCAAAACATGGCACGGCTGCAGTACAAATGGGACTCGTGAAATAAATCATTTCTGTTGTGTAGAACCAACATTTCTGTTGTGATGATCTTCATTACTTTGTAAAGCCCCCGGAGCATTTTTATATGTGTTGATGAGCGCGCCGAACAAACGCTCAGTGACACGCAGAGTTCATAAAGTGTTCCTGAGCCCGAGGCGCTCGACGAAACAGTCCTCGGATAATATCAGCAAGAGATTGTGTGTGTGTGTGTGTGTCTGAATGCAGAATAATATTAGAGACCGCTTGAATCTCAATACTTCACCATGCACACGCACACAGAGCAGATCTTCTGCATAGACGCATGACGAATGGGTTCGCTGCCATGCGAATCTGCAGATCTTTTCATTTCAAACACGTTGAATGAGATCAGATGTAAGTCTGAGTCTCTTACCAGATACGCAAACAGAATGGGAGAACGGATGATCCACCAGTAGCCCATGTTGATATTCCTTTCCCAGCATCTGCATATGACAAAACATCACAATCCATCGGTTTAAACATGGAAAAACTCGAATTCATAATAATGCTAATACATTTTTCATAAAACTGGTGACACCAGAAAGGGAAGTTTGCAACTGCATGGAATGCTATTTTCAACACATTTATCACTTACAGTAACAGTTCTGTCTAATAATGACTGAAGTTCTAAATAGAACTCTAGGGTTCTTGGCTTCATTTTAAAGAACAATTTATGCTAAAAAGGTTCTATTCAAGGGGAAATGTCTTAAATTATTGCAGAATACTCTCATGCTTAATTTCAGTTTGCAAGCTGTTTAATTCATAACATGCATTTAAATTAAAATGTATTTATTAGAGCTAAATCCATAGAATAATCCCATGATGGAACCGCTTTAAGGTTCCATAGAAGCTTTTCTTCTACGACTGATGTGACATATTTCAGAATGAAACTGCGTATTTAATAAGAAACAACCGAAATCTGAGATGCAGAACTTTATTTTATCCATCGGGAACTGATTGGATGGTTGTTTGAGAGGCAGACCAAGTTTGATTATATTTTGATTATAGTTTTTCTTTTACATTACATTCCTGATAAATAAGTCCAGAAACTAGTAAACAGAGTGAGTTTAGATGTCATATTGTGATTAAGGTGTGTGTGTGTGTGTGTGTTTCTATCTGAGCACTGATTACACTTTTAAGTAAGAGTAGCAGGTGTCTTTAATTAGGTGTTTCCATGCCAACGATCTGATTCATTGTTATTTGAACAGAGGCGTTTTTTTCCTCATTTAATAAGCATTTCTAGAAAATCCCACTCATCCACCTGTGAACATAAGTGCATCTGTTCCAACAGCGTGAGCTCATTAGCTTTCATAGGTATTTACTGTGATCGTTTTTGTCTTTCACAAACTTGTAAATACACACAAATTGTTTTAATCCTCTAGATGAGTCTGAACTGGAACCATTGTGAGCTTTCAATACCCCAGCGGGACTCGTTCCTCAGACCACGGAGTAATCCTAATTACTTTAGAAGTCAAATCCAGACCTGACTAAAAATCAAATTGTGTCTAAAATCAAACTCCATGTCTTTTCATTAATCTTTTTTAAATGAATTTGTGGCATAATGTTGATTACAACAAAACATTTGTGTTCTTTTTCTTAAAGAAAAGAGGCACTTACAATAGATCCTTTAAACTGTTATTTATCTGTTTTTATTTAATGGTTTTCTTTCGTATTTAGTGTATTTTTCTTGATAGTCATTTTAAATGTACTTTCATAAATAAACGATCTTGAATGGGGACGATTTTTTGGGTGATTTAAAAGCAGAAATGTATATATATTTTTTTAAAGTACTCACAATAATTCACCTGTTAATAACTTGTTTTAAGCCCAGAATATTCTGTATTCATAAACGTGGCCCTGAGCTGCAATAGCGCGCAACAAAGAAGAAAACCAGAAAGGAAAATAAACGTACACAAACTCAACGGTGGGTTATGAAATATGTGCTGTCACCACATCACCCACAGATTAATCAAACTCAAAACAATAAACAGAAAGGCAAATAAAAGAGGGGGAGTTATAATAGATGTTTTACCGCAGGGAGGAAGAGAGAAAGAGGGTCCAAATACAGAAGCCATGAGAGAGAATAACTGGAGCAGCTGATTGGTGCAGAAAGAAAGGGGCGTGGCTAAAGTCTTAGGAGGTTTCCAAACACTCACACTGATCCAGAATCAGGCGGCATGAGACACTGTTAACACTTGAGAACCTACCATTGCTTTTGTCATCTATTTGCACTCTATACTGCACTTTAAGCACACACAGCCACGCATACTAATGAGATCCCGCTGGTTCACACACATGCAGGAGTTTCTCACATTAGTGTGTATTATTAAAGAGCACTGGGCCGCTGTATGAGTGTTTTCGCCAGTGTTGGCTCTGAACACGACTGTTAGGGGAGATCGATTGAGTGAACGGCTCATAAAGAGCTGATAGTCTGATGGTTATATCCGAGCGGATCCCACACAAACTCACTCCATCTCTGACAGGACATCAGGATTTACTGTACGGCTCCCACGGGACTTCAAGAGCCAGATGTGTTTTAGGGGAAACATTCACTACAGTTGTTTTTATAGCCCTCGAGTGGCACATTTGTTTGGAGAACAACATTGAGATGGATAACAATTCAATTAAAACGAATTTTATGTATAAATCATTAATACAATGTTTTTTTTTTTTTATCTGATTAATCAATTTGTCAAATAAATAACTGACAGATAAAATGCAGCCCTAGAATATTATGTATTATCAAATATATGATAATGTTTTATTATATAATTATTTATTATAAAAAACAAAGTATAACAGACATTTTAACACTGATTTTCTCTCTCTCTCTCTTTATATATATATAAAGTATCTTTGTAACATTATTATACTTTTTTAATATTTTGAATCAGTTTTTATTTTAATATTGTGCTTTATCATTTTAATTTTAGTTTATTTTTTAGTAATTTTATTATTTCTTTTTTAATTTTTAACACTAAAGATAGTTTCTATTAATTTTTAATTCAGTAATTTTAATTTAGTATATCAAATTAAATTAAAGGAAAGTTAAATTTTTTGCAACTAGCTGAATAAAATACGTTTTTTTTTTTTTGTATTTTATTATATTTCAGTTAATGTTCATTTTATCTCGAGACGAAAATGTATAATTTTATGGTTTAATTTTTAGTTAATTATAATACACCTGATTTCATGTAACGTAAAACATAAGTGAGATTTCAACATATGGGTTCCTTAAACTCACCAAAAATGTAAAATAGAGAAATCTATTGAAAACCTTTTAACAAAAATCATCATTGATGTAAACCAGGAAAATCTGCATGTTTAAATACAGCAGCACACAAATATGTTTGGACATTTCAGGCACACAATAAAACCTGAAGTCGAAACGAAACGAAACGAGTTTTAGTTTAAAATCCTCTAAAATCTCTAAGATCATCAGAACAGCGACTGATTCAAAGGCAGTGAGCAAACATGTTAAAGTGTGTTTGACATCTTATCTAATACAAAGACAGTTTTACGTGTCCAAACACTTTACTTAGTCAGAACTGAAGTGAAAGACACGTACTCTTCATTCTCATACAGGTATTTGACTGTCATCCACGGCACCACAAACATGAGTGGCGCACCTGCAACACAAGACACACACAGTCAGTCTGCCAATCAAAAGCCTCGTCAGCTAATTAATATTCAGACAATGTAGCGTCAGAAACGAGAGTTTGGTGGGCTTTCTCTGAGGCTCACACACCCCAGCCGATGCAGAGGTAAATGTAGAAGTAGTTCCTCTCGGAGAAGACGGTGATGACCAGAAGACTGTGCAGATACAAGCCCTCCACCAGCAGCCAGCAGTTGTTGGCCATCACGCTGTACTGCATCATCACCATGGCAACACGACAACCAGTCACCGTCTGAGGAACGCATGCAATATGCAAATTTAGCCTCTGATGACACACCCACTGACCAATCACAGACCCGTCTGATGTACGGAAAAAAATGGATGGATGGATACATAACAGATTTTATTCATTTTAAACACTTTTATAGAATATTATACGACTGCAACAACTAGTCAAAAATTTAAGTAAAACTAATCGACAACAAATTTGATTATTGATACTACACAGATCATTTCACTATTTTTTATTCTTTATTATTTTATTCTTTAAAAGTGCACATTGTTTGGAGGATAACGTTGGCCAGGATGTGTACTAATGTGTACTCATTTTTACAATAATGGATAAAAAAATATATAAAATGATTATGCTGCGTCGCATTGCTGCGGTAACACCATATATTAAAAAACCTAATCTTGATCCTTCATCTCTTTCCAGTTTTCGACCCATTTCAAATCTTCCTTTTATATCAAAGATCATGGAGAAAGTTGTATTGGCTCAATTACAATCTTTCCTGTTGAAAGTTTTTCAATCAGTTTTTAAAGCATTACATAGCACTGAATCTGCTCTTTTAAGAGTCTTAAATTACATATATCTCACCACTGAGGCAAACTCAGGCAAACAAATGGCTTTGGTCCTGTTAGACCAAAAGTGCTGCTTTTGACTTAGTCGACCACAACATCCTTCTGTCACGCCTGGAGTCTTGTGTTGGACTTCGTGGTTCTGTTTTACAGTGGTTTCACTCTTACTTGTCAGATAGATGTTTTACTGTTCACTTGGGACAATACTCATCCACTAACAAACCCATTGGTTGTGGTGTTCCTCAGGGATCAATCCTTGGGCCTGTGTTATTTTCTCTGTATTTTCTCCCCGTGGCCGCTATTTTTTTAAAAACATGGTGTCTCTTTTCATCTATACGCCGACGATACACAGCTTTACCTTCCCTTGCAACGCAATAATAAATATACTCTTCAGCCGCTGTTAGATTGTCTAAACGAACTTAAGTCATTGTCACGGTTCATAGATCCAATGTCTCTCTCTCGTCTCGTGCTTTGTTTGTTTACATGTGTGTGAGAGCGTGAGTGGGTGTGTCCGGCTTGTTATCACTGATCAGCGATCCAGCTGCAATCACTCATCATCAGCTGCAGCCCATCTCATCACAGTATATAAACTCACCACTTTCTCATCTCCCCTGTCAGATCGTTGTATGAAGTGCTTGTGTTGTGTCTGATCCCGTTCCCGTTCCTGTTCATCGTCTCCGTCCTGAGTTCCTGTGTTCCGGTCACCGTCTTGTGGATTCGTTTGATGTCAGGATTTTGTCGCCACGTCAGAGCACCCTGCACTTCTGTCTTCACCGTGTCTGGCCATCGAAGTCCCTGCGCCACAGCCTGCATCATCTTGGACTTTCACCATCATCACCATCAACATTATGTCATTCTAAATAAAGGAGTGTTTACTTGCAAATTGTTTCCTCGTTTCTGTCGTAACAGAACGATCTGACCCTACATGGAAACAGCGAGTAGTACAGCACCATCGATGGAGGATTACATCAATAACAGCATGGCGCGTATGGATCTTCAAGAGAAAAACATCAACGATACTGGTCGCGCTGTTCAGGCTTTAGTGGCGCAGGTGTCCGAGCTCACCCGGCAGATCCAACAGATGCAAGCTCCCACTGCGCCGCCCACACCAGCCGTTCCCTCCACACCATCGGAAGGCCCATCCCAGTCAGAGCCCCGCCTACCAGTTCCAGAACCCTACTCAGGTGAACCTAATTTTTGCAGGGCTTTTCTAACCCGGTGTTCCATGCATTTCTCCCTCCAGCCCAAAACCTTCAATAATGAACGTTCCAAGGTCGCCTTTGTCCTCACTCTCCTGACTGGGAAAGCGGCATTATGGGGGACGGCGGTGTGGGAAAATCAAGACCCGTGTTGTTCCTCGTTCCGAGAGCTCTCCGCCGAAATGAAGAGAGTGTTCGACCGTGCTGTCGCCGGGAGAGAAGCCGCAAGGATGCTGGCCGATTTACGTCAAGGAGAAAGATCTGTATCAGAGTTTTCGATCGTGTTTCGAACCTTAGCGGCGGAGAGCCAGTGGAACGAGGAGGCGCAGTGGGACATGTTCCTGCATGGGCTGGCTGACCGCGTCCAAAGGGAAATCTACGTCTTGGACTTACCTCAGTCACTCAATGACCTCATCGCTCTGGCGCTACGAGTCGACGCACGGCTATCAAGAGTCGGAAGTCGCGCACCGAGCAGTCGCCCTCTGGCAGGAGCAGAGGGCCCACGTTTTGGAGGCGGGGACGCGGTCAGCCCCGTCTACGATCACGAGCCCATGCAGGTGGGTCGAGCTCGGCTTTCCCGGGAGGAGAGGGAAAGGCGGAGGTCCCAGGGCCTTTGTCTGTACTGTGGAGGAGCCGGGCACTACGCTTACAACTGCCCGGTAAAAGGGCCAAGCCCGATAGTAAGTATGAGGCTACTATCGGGTGGGATCTCCGCCGAGAAGACCTCATCAACATCTACCCTCCTTCCGGTAAGACTGAGATGGTCAGCACGCATTCACGATTGTCGAGCACTCTTGGACTCCGGGGCTGAGGGTAATTTTATGGACCACTCATTTGCACGTCAGTTTCAGATTCCCCTCAAACCCCTCACACATCAGATCGCTGTACATGCACTCAACGGACAAGAACTTCCTACCATCACTTTTGCTACTGAAGACATCACCCTCATCACATCAGGCAACCACACTGAGACCATCTCATTCTACATCCTGGACACTCCCCTTGCACCCATAGTACTTGGTCACCCCTGGCTCACCCGTCACAACCCCAAAGTGGACTGGCAGCTCAAGTCTGTGTCAGCGTGGAGCAGTCGATGTCATGAGTCTTGTCTAGTGTCTGCTTGTCCGTCTGTTTCTGTCCCTGTGTTCCAGGAGGAGGCAATGGATCTGTCTAACGTGCCCGCGGAGTACCTGGACCTGAAGGAGGTGTTCAGTAAGTCTCGGGCTGCTTCTCTTCCTCCACATCGTCCCTATGACTGTGCTATAGACTTATTACCAGGTACGGCTCCGCCTAAAGGCAAGTTATATTCACTCTCGACACCTGAGAGGGAGGCTATGGAGAAATATATTTCTGATTCTCTAGCAACGGGGTTCATCCGTCCTTCCTCTTCACCAGCGGGGGCGGGGTTCTTTTTTGTGGGGAAGAAGGACGGATCCCTGCGACCTTGTATTGACTACCGGGGGTTGAACAACATCACGGTAAAGAATACCTATCCTTTGCCGTTGATGTCTTCAGCCTTCGAGAGGTTGCAGGGAGCGTCCATCTTCACAAAATTGGATTTACGTAATGCTTATCATTTGGTCCGCATCAGGGAGGGGGATGAGTGGAAGACCGCTTTTAACACCCCCAGAGGGCACTTTGAATATTTGGTTATGCCTTTTGGCCTTTCCAACAGCCCAGCGGTCTTCCAGGCACTCGTCAATGACGTGCTGCGAGATATGATAGATCAGTTCATATATGTCTACCTGGACGACATACTGATTTTTTCTTCTTCTCTCCAGGAACACGTGCAGCACGTCCGACGAGTGCTTCAGAGGTTGCTAGAGAATGGGCTTTTTGTCAAGGCGGAGAAATGCGATTTTCATGCACAGTCTGTTCCATTCCTAGGGTACATCGTGTCGGTTGAGGGAATGCGCATGGATCCTGAGAAGATCAAGGCTGTGGTGGAATGGCCAAGTCCAGAGTCTCGTAAGGCCCTACTGAGGTTTCTGGGGTTCGCCAATTTCTACCGGCGTTTTATTCGCAATTTCAGCCAACTAGCCGCACCTCTGACCGCCTTGACCTCCCCCAGAACGACGTTCAGGTGGTCAGACGCAGCCGAGGCTGCGTTTGCCAAACTGAAGGGTTGCTTCGTTTCAGCCCCGATTCTGACAACCCCTGATCCATCACGTCAGTTCGTGGTGGAGGTCGATGCGTCAGAGGTGGGGGTAGGAGCAGTGTTATCCCAGCGCTCTCTTTCAGACGACAAGATGCATCCTTGCGCGTTTTTGTCTCATCGTCTATCTCCTGCCGAACGCAATTATGACATTGGGAACAGAGAGTTGTTGGCAGTCAAGTTAGCATTGGAAGAGTGGCGGCACTGGTTAGAAGGGTCGGGGGTACCTTTTATCGTTTGGACTGATCACAAGAACTTAGAATACATTCGGACTGCTAAAAGATTGAACTCCAGGCAGGCTCGGTGGGCACTTTTTTTCGGTCGTTTTGATTTTACTCTCTCGTACCGCCCGGGTTCTAAAAACATCAAACCCGATTCTTTATCGCGCATTTTTGATCGTTCCGAACGCCCGTCTACTCCCGAGTGCATTTTACCGGAGACTCTATTCATCTCCACACTCGTATGGGAGGTCGAATCGAAGGTCAAGAAGGCCTTAGAAGGGGTAACGCCTCCGGTCGGTTGTCCACCGAATCGTTTATTTGTGCCTGAGGGTCTGAGGTCCAGCGTCATTCAGTGGGGGCATTCTTTCAATGTGGCTTGTCATCCAGGAGTCAGTCGCACTAGATTTTTAGTCAAGCAATGATTCTGGTGGCCTCTCATGGCTCGTGACATTCACAATTTTGTTTTGGCTTGCTCAGTTTGTGCCACTGGTAAGACTTCCAATCGACCTCCAGATGGGTTACTCCAACCGCTGCCGGTCCCTTCGAGACCCTGGTCCCATATCGCTCTAGATTTTGTTACCGCCCTCCCACCCTCTCAGGGTCACACGGTAGTTTTGACCGTGGTGGACCGGTTCTCGAAGGCGGCCCATTTCATTCCCTTGCCCAAATTACCCTCAGCCAAGGAGACAGCGGTGATTGTCGTTGACCACGTCTTTCGGTTACATGGCCTCCCGATAGACGTGGTTTCTGACAGGGGACCCCAGTTTGTG
Source organism: Rutilus rutilus (assembly GCA_021464565.1). Taxonomy (NCBI): domain Eukaryota; kingdom Metazoa; phylum Chordata; class Actinopteri; order Cypriniformes; family Leuciscidae; genus Rutilus; species Rutilus rutilus. Next base: position 16,259,006 of record JAJAQA010000002.1, on the reverse strand, counting down.
TCCAAATTTTGGCGAGAATTTTGTAAGCTTCTGGGGGCGACTGTCAGTTTGTCCTCTGGGTTCCATCCCCAGAGCAATGGCCAAACTGAGAGAGCCAACCAGGATTTGGAAAGAACGTTACGATGTTTAGTTTCCAAGAATCCTTCCTCGTGGAGTCAACAACTTTCTATGGTGGAGTACGCCCACAACACGTTGCCAGTGTCATCTACGGGCCTATCTCCGTTTGAGTGTAGCGTAGGGTACCAGCCACCAATTTTTCCTAGTCTGGAATCCGAAGTCGCGGTCCCCTCCGCTCACGCCTTCGTCCAGAGGTGTCACCGCACGTGGACTAGAGCCCGTGAGACTCTACTCCAGGTGGGGTTGCGCACCAAGGCCAAAGCCGATCGCCACCGGTCTAGGCCTCCCGTATACGTCGCTGGTCAAAAAGTGTGGCTTTCTACCAAGAACATTCCTCTCCGTTCCGTGTCTAATAAACTTGCTCCCAAATTCATTGGCCCGTTTACTGTCACCAAGATCATTAGTCCGGTGGCAGTCCGCCTCAACCTACCTCCAGCGTACAGGAGGATTCACCCCGTCTTTCATGTATCCAAAATTAAACCCGTATTTCATTCTCGTATTAATCCGCCAGTCCCAGTTCCTCCCCCGCCGCGACTCGTAGATGGGGAACCCACTTATTCGGTCAATCGTGTGCTGGACTCAAGGCGGAGGGGACGCGGATTTCAGTACTTGGTGGACTGGGAAGGTTACGGTCCAGAGGAGAGAAGTTGGGTACCTGCCAGAGACATTCTGGATCACTCCCTTATCGATGATTACAATCGGCAGGTAAGGGGGCCTGGGAACACCAGGAGGTGTTCCTAGGGAGGGGGGTACTGTCACGGTTCATAGATCCAATGTCTCTCTCTCGTCTCGTGCTTTGTTTGTTTACATGTGTGTGAGCGCGTGAGTGGGTGTGTCCGGCTTGTTATCACTGATCAGCGATCCAGCTGCAATCACTCATCATCAGCTGCAGCCCATCTCATCACAGTATATAAACTCACCACTTTCTCATCTCCCCTGTCAGATCGTTGTATGAAGTGCTTGTGTTGTGTCTGATCCCGTTCCCGTTCCTGTTCATCGTCTCCGTCCTGAGTTCCTGTGTTCCGGTCACCGTCTTGTGGATTCGTTTGATGTCAGGATTTTGTCACCACGTCAGAGCACCCTGCACTTCTGTCTTCACCGTGTCTGGCCATCGAAGTCCCTGCGCCACAGCCTGCATCATCTTGGACTTTCACCATCATCATCATCAACATTATGTCATTCTAAATAAAGGAGTGTTTACTTGCAAATTGTTTCCTCGTTTCTGTCGTAACAGTCATGGCTTTCAAGCAATTTTTTAAACTTAAATGAAAATAAATCTGAGTTTATTATTTTCGGCCCCAAGGAAAACTGTGTTTTTGATTTTGATCTGGGCTTTCTCACCCCATATAACACAACGTGTGCCAGGAATTTGGGCTTTCTTTTTGACTCCAGTTTAAAGATTTCAGCTGTTGTCAAGTCATGCTTTTACCAACTTCGCCTTCTCAGTAAAGTGGAGCCCATTTTATCAAGGAGTAATTTGGCACTTTGAAACAGCTATTCATGCATTTGTTACATCTAGGCTTGATTACTGTAATTCTCTGTATTATGGCATTTCTCAGGCTTCCATCTCTCGTCTGCAGTTGGTTTAAAACGCAGCCGCTAGACTACTTGAAGGGAAGCGAAAGTACGACCACATAACACCTATTTTAATGTCTCTGCACTGGCTTCCGGTGAAGTATAGGATTGAGTTTAAAATTGAATTTTTTGTCTATAAAACCCTGAATAATTTGTAGGGCTGTAATCTCCCAGTCGATTAGTCGATTAATTGGTCGATATGTTCTGGCTCGACCAAAATTCTGATTGGTCGATTTTTTGCCGCGTTCATTTTATTAGTTTTGTCGCGTTCATTTAATCAGTTTTGCCGCGTTCATTTCATTAGTTTTGCCCATAGACTGTAAAAAAATAGGTTTTGCCGCGTTCATTTCATCAGGTGGAAAGCACTAATTGCTAATGGGGGTGTTTTCAGAGCACCGCTGTTTCACAGGTAACAGTCTGTCTTCAGAACACCCCCATTGTTTTCGCGTCTTTTGGATTAGCCCAACCCACTGGAGAAGAGAGACAGATTGAAGAAAGTAGGCTACTAGAAGGTTTGCTGAATATTATTACTTGATCTGGTTTGTTTAATAAATAGAATTTTTTTATTAAAGTGGACGTGCCTTTTGTGTTTAAGAGTAAAAGCTTTAAGTTAATAGTCTATTCGTGTCTCAGCCGTGAAGCTGAGCTCCTATGTTCGCGAGCTGCACAGAGCGGCTGAAATTATAGTGTCTGTCAGTTATTATAATACATATGACAAAAACAATTGTCTAAATTATGTTACATATTCCTCAAAAGTTCTTGTCATGATATCACTAGTTGACAACATGGTACTATTTTCGGAAATCATAGGCTATGATATTGCGCAGGTGCACGTGATGCAACGCTGTCAGAGCCGACAGACTCGTGTGTCACTCATTTCAGTGCAAAATAATTACGTCAAAAACGATTTAATACTGCAAATAGCCTACTAGTTTTTTATGTTTATTTATAATTCATGTAGGCGGACAACAAGGCAACAAGGCGCACAGTGCGCAGCAAATTAATTTAAAGTTTTTTTTTTTTTTACCTAACGTCATTTTTAGCTGATTTTTAGTCGAAAATTTCAGGACTTTAGTCGACCAAGATTTTCTTTGGTTGATTACAGCCCTAATAATTTGGCACCTCAATACTTAACGGATCTTTTGACATTCCATCCAGAAACCTGAGATCCTCTGACCTTGGCCGTCTTACAGTCCCTAAAGTAAAACTTAAAAAAACGTGGTGATCGTGCTTTTGCCGCTGCTGGGCCGAAGCTGTGGAAGAGCCTTCCTCCTTCTATTAGGCATGCTCCATCTGTCTGTACTTTTAAATCTCAGCTCAAGACTCATTTATTCACCTTGGCTTTGTTTTAACACTCTGTAGTTTGTCTTCCTGGGTTTTTCTTTTATTCTATTGAGTGCGTTTTTGGCTTGTCTGGTATTTATGTATGTATATTGGTTTTATTTTTGTGTGTCTTTTATTCCTTATAAAGCACTTTGGTCAACTTAGGTTGTGTCTTAAATGTGCTCTATAAATGATTGATTGATTGATAAAATTATTCATTTAAATAAATAATTATTTCAGTTTTTTCTCATCTGATTGATTGATTGATCAAATAAATAATAGACAGGTTCTAGAATATTATATTTTATTATATCATGAATAATTTATTATCAAAACAAAATATAACAGTAATTAAAACCAATTTTCCATAAATGTGAAAGCAACTGGAAAAAATAAAAACACGTAAATTGTTCAAATATACTTTCAAATTATACACGTTTCTGATTGTTTTTTTGTTTTGTTTTTTCTCCAAACAAAATTGTATATATATATATATATTTTTTTTATATATATATATTTATTAGGATTTTAATAAATCACACTTAAAAAAAAAAAAAAAAAAAAAAAAAAAACGATTTAAAATAAATGCAAAACATTTTTTTTAATAAAAAATATTTATCTGCTCAAGATTGTTGTTTTTTTCAGCAAATTAAAAAAGTAAAAAAATGAATAGTTTTAGCTGACTGAAAGTAAAATCTCTCATTCACAGTTCTTTGCTCTGTTTCACATTTGCTCTTCCATGATGTGCTGGGAACTTCAGTTATCAGTTAGATATAGTTTGGGTTACACTTTATTTTAAAGTGTCATTGTTACAGTGTAATTATATATTTAAGTACGGAGTAATAATGATCAACTACATGTACTTACTATAGGGTTAGGGTAGGATTGGGGTTTGGTTGAAGGTTAATTGCATGTAATTGTGCATAATTTACTGTTATTACCATGGTAAGTACATGTAACAGTACAAGGACACAGTAAAATAAAGTGTTACCATAGTTTGTGAAGCCGTTACTGACTGGCAGCATTTGTCTGGTATTTCGCATATCAATGCGAGTCAGCGTCTGTTTACAGAAGGAGATTTTTAAAGAGCTTAATCTGAGATCCTGCAGTTTCCTCTGGATTCAGCTGTAGCTGTAAACGACACGGGTCATGTGACATCTGAGCGCCCGTACCTGTCCGCTGACCCAGCGCTGGCCCTGGAAGTGATGCGGGCCGCTCTGAGCGCTGCTCATCCGGTCCAGAAGGGCGTCTTTGAGGAGGATGGAGAGCGCGCGCAGGATGAAGGAGCCGAACAGGTTCATGTGGATGTTGTTCCTCATGCAGTGCAGCTTCCTGAGGGAAAGACCAACGGGAGAACTGAGATCTTTGATCAGTGGGAGATATCACCAAAATATGACACATTTTCTTTCACTTCACGATCTATCGCATGACCAATTACTGAACCAAAGAACCTGTTCAAAGTAAATTAATAAAACAGAAGTGACTCAGAAAGAACTGAATAAGCCGGTTCTAACTCTAGAACCAGCAGATTCACTCATTTGGACAGAGAAGAAAATTTGACATTCATCTCTGCCTGTAATTTGATTCATTCATTTTGAACCTGTTCTTCGGGAGATCAGGAGATGCCTATTGTCTTATTCGGTGCTGTGTAAAGGCTCATTCACTCCAAGAGCCCTATTTTAACGATCTGAAACGCATGTATCAAATGCGAAACGCAAGTAACTTTGTGGGTGGATCTTGGGCGCTGTTGCTATTATATCGGCGGGATAAATGACTCTTGCGCCCGACTCAAATCTAAAATGGGTTGGTCTGAAGTAGCTACATTACTCATAGGTGTGGTTTGGGCGTAATGTGAAATAAACCAATCAAAGCGTCATCTCGCATTCCCTTTAAGAGCAGCTTGTTCCATGGCGGATTGCTATTATAATGGCGGATTTGCCAGGCGCACGCCAGGAGCGGTTCACAGTCAAGGAGACCGACGTTCTCGTCAGGGCCGTAAAACACAGAGAAGTGACATTGTATGGGGAAGGGAAAAACCCACCCAAATTAGCTTCGGTTAAACAGGCGTATAATAATTTGGGTAAATGTGTAAGCTAGATTTATGCCTATTTTTTTCACATCTTCATGGACACCACAATGATTTCCCTCGTGATAATATTTTTCCTTGTAATTATGTATGGTTTGCAAAAATGTGAACTGCTGCGTCTGTGTAGATGAGAGAAGCAAAGTGAATGCGCGTTGTGCACACGCTACATCATGGCCAAGCATGCGCCCTTAAAATAGCATCTGAATAACGCGCCACTGACTTTAGACTAAGTTTTTCCTGGTCAGTGGCGGAATTGTTTTCTGGAACTGCAAAATAGCACCAGGGAATGTTTGCGCCGGAACACGCCTCCTCTTTGCGCTGAACCGCCACCGGGAGCGCAAGTTCATTCCCTGGTTTACCGACGTTCGTCTGTGGAGGGAAAAGTCCGCTGTGCGTCGGGTGCAAAATAGGAATGATACATGCGTCGGTGTACAAAGTCAATTGCACTGGGTGCAAGATAGGGCCCCAAGAATGATAAAGATAACTATAAAGATAACTATATTAGCGTCCACACCAGCGGACGAGATCGTTCTGTTTATTTTAAGCTTGTGCTCGTCTGTCTCTTTAAATGCTGGAGCTCTTTAAAGCAGGATGGATTCTGATTGGCTGTCAATGTTTTTATCATTCATCAGCTGGATAATATCGTTCTGAAAGTGATTCCAACGATATAGTTTCTCTGCGCCGTTATCGTTATAGCTGTGTTTTTTTTAGAACTAGAACTAGATTTTTAGAACTATATCTTTATTGTTATCTGTATAGTTATCATCCTTGGTGTGAACGGGCCTTAAAGAGCATGTGCTGCTTCAGATCTAGAGTTCAGTTCAGTTTGATTCTGTGAACCAGCTTGAACGGTTACTTGGCTTAAAAGAAGGATTCGTTCAAGATTCAAGCATGATTAATAATATATCATCATACCGCCCGGCCCTAGCGATCAGATACATGTGTAATATATGGTCAGATGTGTAATATATGGTCAGATACATGTGTAATATATGGTCAGATACATGTGTAATATATGGTCAGATACATGTGTAATATATGGTCAGATACATGTGTAATATATGGTCAGATACATGTGTAATATATGGTCAGATACATGTGTAATATATGGTCAGATACATGTGTAATATATGGTCAGATGCATAATATATGGTCAGATGTGTAATATATGGTCAGATACATGTGTAATATATGGTCAGATACATGTGTAATATATGGTCAGATGCATAATATATGGTCAGATGTGTAATATATGGTCAGATACATGTGTAATATATGGTCAGATACATGTGTAATATATGGTCAGATGCATAATATATGGTCAGATGTGTAATATATGGTCAGATACATGTGTAATATATGGTCAGATACATGTGTAATATATGGTCAGATGTGTAATATATGGTCAGATACATGTGTAATATATGTGACCCCGCCTGTGAAACCCCGGCTAAAGTCGCAGAATCGAATTATGAATTAACGAGCGTCAAAGTAGTCATAGCCATAAAAATGACAAAAATAGTCCATGTGTGTTTATTGCTGTAAATGATAGATTATACCAATGGTTTTGAGATGCAATACTTACATTTTCATTTATAACATGATAAATACTGAAATTAATGATTTTATTGACACTACGTTATACTTTTGCGGAAAAAAAAAAACCCGGACGTGGGCTTCCTAAACATTGATTTCAGACGTCTCTGGGTTTATTTCGCGCAACAACACTGCTGATTCGTATATCAGTCGTTTCAGGAACTTCTTTTCTGTGTATTTTCTATTAGAAAGAGTAAAAACAGACTTTAATATCAATCCGCGAGCGGTAATCAGGTCAACACAATGAAAAAAAAGAGAGAGATGTCAGCCGCGTTTAGATGTCTGTGGTGATTTTTTTTCTTGTCATAGCCAATATTTTAAGAACTGCTTAGTATTCTGCCAATAATATTAAACTTATTTTAAGGACATTTTGCCTGCTACGTGTTATTTGCTGGATGATGGTAACGTTAATGCGTTGTTTTGACATCTGACATGGCCATGGCTTCGCGGGCGACACCGAAGTATGAGCAGGAACGGAAAATAGCTGCTTGCTTAAACAGCTTGCTTGATATTAATCTCGGTGGAATTGCCCCAAAATTATGATTTAACCGGTTTTATTGCGGATTATTTTCCGGAGGATGATTGTGATGATGAACAGGACACTTCTTTGACGAAACTGACGAGGAATTTAATGGTAAGTATTTGTTATTATTTTTTATGCTAAATATGTAAATGTATACTGTCAGTGTCCAGCCAATGTAATGCTAACACATATCTGTGATGCAAAAATAGTGGATTTAAATGTTTATTACATTTGTTGATGGGGATTGAATCAGTTTAAATTAATTACGTTTATGGCATGATGTTTATTTGTTTCATTACACTCTGAATTGAAGTCTGCTTACCACCTATAGGCTGTTTCTTGTTCCTATGCTCTCCCCTCAATTAATCAGATCCAGTCTGACTAAACTGAAAAAATATTTTCTGATATTTTCATATAAAATTCTTCATTATCCATTTTAAATGTGGAATCAAACCCACTTCCCATTCTTGCATGTTACACAATCATGTTTTTAGGTATCTTGCTTTGAATTGAAAAAAAAATTATCTTTGCTTTTTCAGGCAGTGACCAACATGATGAGGAGGACAAGCCGGTTTTGGTGATCGAACCCCAAGCTATTTGTCTGGCGAACATGAAGAGTTCACCAATTTGCTTCGAATGCTGGAAGTCCAGATGTGAAACTGAAAATCAGTTTCTCTTGCAACTGCAAGTATTTCAATGGGGAAAAGTGTTCTTTATTTTTCAAGGAGGGAGAGTTGCTGTCACTCAGGATTTTATTTTGCATCTAGACAATTTTATAATGTGTACAAAGTTTGAGACTGACCTGTTTAAGGGATAGTTCACCCAAAAATGATTTACTCATACTCACCCTCATGTTATTCCAATCCCGTATAAGTTTCTTGCTTCTGTTTAACAAAAAATAAGATATTTTAAAGAATGTTGGTAACCAGACAGTTGGCGGCACCTATGGAAGTCAATGGGTGCCGTCAACTGTCTGGTTACAAACATTCTTTAAAATATCTTATTTTGTTTTCAGCAGAAGAAAGAAACTCATACAGGTTTGGAACAACATCAGGGTGAGTAAATGATGACAGAATTGTAGTTTTTGGGTAAACTATCCCTTTTTTTTTTTTTTTTTTTTTACTCCAGATTTACTCAGTGTTACACCGTGGGCCAGTACGAGAATGATAATTTCAGAGAATGAGAAATGGTATGTTATTTAATTGATATATTATTGACATTTCACTGATATTTCATTTTACTAATAAAGTTATACAAATCATTCCACTGAATTGACATGGTAATTGTTGCTATGATCAAGCTCTTGTGGTACCCCCATTCGTTTCAATGTGTTTATGCTTTTAGCTTTTTGGACATGTACATCATATTAAATAGATCTGTTTTACAAAACTTTAAGAATTTTTCCACTGATGTGTCATATATCACTAAAAAGGGGAGAATCTCAGCTTTAATGTGTTATAAGTCACATATGCAGGATAACTATGGATCAAATGTGTTGCAGTTTTAAAAAAATAACTTATCTTTAAATTGGAATTTCTCAAAAATATGATTTTCTGAGGCCGAATTTGAGCAAATCTTTGACATGGCCTTACTCAGTCAATATTAAAGATATCAAGGTTATATTTTCACAGAATGTTCTTTACATTGTGTAGGATGATTTTATGTAAAAAACACTGAATCACAAAAATATGACTTTAGCTGGGTTTTCACAGGCAGGGTCACATATGGTCAGATGCATAATATATGGTCAGATGTGTAATATATGGTTACCTGAACGAGATCAGGACGGCCAGAGCGAGAGTTAGCGCTGCCAGAGACAGTGAGTATCCAACAGTGTACATGACTCTGAACTTACTGAGGATCTGACCGTACTGCTTCTACACACACACACACACACAGAGAGAGAGGGATTAGCTGACTGTTAGCGTCATCATCGTTTAAAAGCATCATTAAGTCATTAAACTGGCGGTCTCACCTGTCCAGGGTCGTCCTGCTCACACTCGCTGGTGTTTTTCCCATGAGCCCATCGGCCGTCAGCGCCACACACACGATAAACCAAGCCCTGATGAACTGATCACACACAGCGGAAACACACACCGGTCACAGCTGGACTGAGTCTACGACACTTTACATTCATGAAGACCAAGCCATTACTGAGATCCCCAGCGATGCTGCTGCTGTTGTTAACTTAAACCACAGATAAACTGATACAAATCATTATCAGGAACTGAAATAAAACTAAAATAAGTAGAAAATAAATAGCAGATCAAAAATGCAAACTTAAAAATCTTGTTGAAATTTTGCCTTGGCTGAACATAAGTTTAAGTTGAAGAACTAAAATGACCAAAACTAACACTGAAATTAAAATAAATAATATATATATATAAAGGTACTAAAGAAAGAAAGAAAATGCCACAGGGTGAACAATTTAGAAAACAATACATAGACAGTGAAAGCATATTTTAGTGTCAATAAAAGCTAAATGTATCTTAAATTAATATACATAGGCCTATAAGCTATATTAATATAAATAGGATGAATCGGGACATGCAAACTGACTGATATTTGAATTAAAAAGTAATTTATATTTGTAACTTTAAAAAAGTGATTTAATTGTTAATGATGTCAGGATTAAGCCATGACCTGAAAATGACCCATATTTACCTCTTTATAATCTGACGTTTAGATCATATCTCATAAGAGGACTGTTATTTCTATCAGTGGTGAGTTTAAGGCCGACTCTGAGAGCTTTACCTTTGCGGTACCAGGGCAGATACCAGGGGCAGGACACGTTAACCGTGGTGCCGGCGGGGCCATCGGGCCAACACACGTACTGATCAAATGTCCTGTTACACACCAGCCCTGTAACACACACACACACACACACACACACACGGAGAGAGAGAGTGATGGAAACACTAGAGCATCATAAACACAGCAGCTGTTCATCAGCGAGACGGACCTGAGGCTGGAGGTGTGTTGATGAAGCTCTGGATACACTCATTAGTGTAGATCCTCCATTGTTCCTGCAGCAGTTTCAGGGATTTCCCAGAAGACACCTGTGAATATTACACTTCAAATATGATCTTCAGTCAGATTAAACATTTACAGGAGTCTATTTGTGAAGCATTACAGATTAATACACACAATACCATAGAGAAGAACACGCTAGGACTGCATTTCAATGATGCTAGAAACTTATATTAAATCGTAATATAATATAATATAATATAACTATTTACATCAGTTTTATTTTAGTATTATTTATATACTATTTCAGTTTTTATTAATATTTTTATTAGATTTTATTTTTATATTTAAATTTTGTAATGTGCTTTTGTAATTCTATTAAAAGTTACCAAACATTACACAATTAAAATTAAATATATTTATTTTTAAATATTTCTATTTAGCTTTAATTTATGTTTTATTTCCCTTTTAGTTTTAGCAATTTTAGTATTTCATCTTAAACATATTTATTTCAGTTAGTTCCTAAGGAGACATTTCTAAGTTTTAGTTTCATCTCATATATATATTTTATTTGAATTTATTTCAACTTTATTTCAATTTTAATTTTTATTAGATTTTAAATAGATTTACTTTGTATATTTTCATTTTATTTTGCTTTACTTTATTTTTTCCGCTTTATTTCAATTACCAGAAACAGTTTTAGTTTCAGTCAATAATAACAGCGCTGATTTGCTTTAAAACCAAATGTAAGTTACAGTTCCTACAACAAAACTCAAATGCGCTTCATTCATCATTGGACAAAGAATATTTCCGCTTCAATATCAGTTAAAGGATTAGTTCACTTTCAAAAAAAATTGTGTGGATAATTTACTCACCCCGATGTCATCCAAGATATCCATGCCTTCAGTCGAAAAGAAATTAAGGTTTTTGAGGAAAACATTCCAGGATTTTTCTCCATATAATGGACTTTAATGGCAACCAACAGTTTGAAGGTTCAAATGTCCGTCTCAATGCAGCTTCAAAGTCTCTACACACATCCCAGTTGAATATATATATATATGTATATATATATATATATACACTTTTTAACCACAAATGCCCGTCTTGTACCATCTCTGAGATGCAGTATGTATTGCGTCATCACGTTGGAAAGGTCATGAAAAAAATAAAATAATAATAAATAAAAACAAAGATGTCGGACGATTTTGAAGTTGGAAGAGAAAATGAGATGGAATTTTTCACCCTTCCCAACCCTTTTGAACCGGAGTACAAAGACAAATAACTTAGATAGATGACGTGACGCGTGACCTTTCCAACGTGATGACGCAATGCGTGGCACATCTAGGAGATGGTACACGACAAGCATTTGTGGTTAAAAAGTATATATATATTTTTTTTTTTTTTTGAAAATGGCCGATCGTTTCACCTAGATAAGACCCTTGTTTCTTTCGTGTAGAGACTTTGAAGCTGCATTGAGACGGACATTTGAACCTTCTTTGAACATTAGGATAGTTGGTTGCCATTGAAGTCCATTCTGTGTAGAAAAATCCTGGAATGTTTTCCTCAAAAAAAAGTTTTTTTTTTTTTCGACTGAAGAAAGAAAGACATGGATATCTTGGATGACATCGGGGTGAGTACATTATCCGCAAAACATTTTTTGAAAGTGAACTAATCCTTTAAACTCAATCAACAGCTTTCGTGACATTACAATAATCCAATTACACTACGGCACAAACACTGACCTGTAAACCCAGTAAACATTTTGCATGTCAAAATTAATCAACACATGCAGTGAATGCTGTCGATAGAGTTGAACTTGATTGTTATTTTAATAGCATTCACACTGAATCATTATCAAACACTTTTTTTTTTTTTTTTGAGACAGACTTTAAAAAGAGCATCTCCAAGATGGTAACTGATGTTCATGTGCAAGCGTATGATCATAAACGTCTCATAAAGCACCTGAGAGATAACGACCTGTTCTTCTGATCTCAGTCCTGATAATGATGCGGTTTAATCACGCAGAAACACCAGATGCAAACCCTGCTTTGATGTTGAGTGCTGATGTTGTTGTTTTATGATGTTTCCTTGCATGAAAATCTGCTTCTTCAAAAGACAATTTATGAACCTGATCACATCTCAGCGATGAAGTCCACAAAAGAACACTGAAAAAAGTGAAACATCAGTGCAATTCATTCAAAGTATATATTTGCATTGGTCCAATGGAAAATTGTGATTTTCAGTTTATACCTTCTGTTTTCACTTTGCCTCAAAGTAAGTGTTACACCCTCTAAAATGATACTTTGGATTAACTTAAAAAAATTGATGTAATTTGTTACAGCTAATTTTTTTAGTTTTTCTCAAATTGTATTTATGATTTAGTTAAAACCATAAATTTTGATTAATGTCAAACCTAAATTTTAATTTTTTCCAACTCAACGTTTTACCTTTACCCAAAGTACACAGCAAAAACTCCAGTGTTAAATTAACACTCAAGAGTGTTAAAGTTAATGAGATAATTAAGTGATTAATTGAGTGATGATTGACTATTATTGAAGACACCTGATGTTAACAAGCAGAATCACTGAAGGAGAAAATCACAAATTGTAAGTTACCATTATGGTGATGTGTGTTTGCTTTAGTTGGGCTCTAGACCATTATATGTTTACTTTAATATTTGTTTGGCTGTTATATCTGAATTAAAACTGCCAGATGAACAAAGAAAAAAAAAAGTGATCTGATGGTGTTGGTTATATTATGACAATCATCATTTGAACTTGATCACTGAACTCATTAAGATCCTTATTTCTGACATAGGTTTATGTTGTTTATTACAGAATAACTGTGATTCTGCATAAATACCCAGAATTGTTGATATAATATAAAGGATTTCTTAAAAGTTGTTTTGGGAAAAAAAAAAATCTTTCTTTTAGGCACACGCAGACGTCAAGTTTCAGTCTATGCATCTCAACAATGGTGACAAGCAAAATATTCAATTAGGAAAAGGAAATTACATAGACAATTCAGATCATAATTTATTCATACCGCAATGCATGATGGGAGCCATTAATGAGTTGTGATTGGTGGCAGCCGCTGCAACATGCTTTATTATTGTCACCATTGTTGAGATTCACAGGCTGATTATTGATGTCTGTGTTTTTAAGTAAATTAATTCGAAAGTCTTTTGATTAGAAAAATGTTTATTAAATATTATGGGTTATATGAAAAATTCTGAAAATCATATGCTGTAGAATTACAGAGCTGATATAATTGACAAGTTAAACCAAACTATCTCAATAAGTTTCATTCTTCAGATCACAGCATGATTATGTCAAAACATAACCAACACCACACTTTTCTTTGTTCATCTGACTGTTATAAATCAATAACAGCAGACAAACAAAATTTAAAGTAAACATATAAGGGTGAAGAGCCCAACTAAAGCAAACACTATTCTCCCTAATGGTAACTTACAATTAGTGATTTTCTCCTTCAGTGATTCTGCTTGTTAACATCAGGTGTCTTCAATAATGCTCAATCATCACTAAATTAATCACTTAATTATCTCATTAACTTTAACACTCTTGAGTGTTAATTTAACACTGGAGTTTTTGCTGTGTACTTTGGGTAAAGGTAAAACTTAAAATTTTGGTTTGACATTAATCAAAATTTATGGTTTTAACTAAATCATAAATACAATTTGAGAAAATCTAAAAAAATTAGCTGTAACAAATTACATCAATTTTTTTAAGTTAATCCAAAGTATCATTTTTTTCAGTGAAGAAGAGCTGACATGAGGCTCGTGAAGAGAAACTGATCAAACCCGGAGGACGCTTCGCTGAATATGTGTACTTTTACCTCTGAAGAACTGACAAGTACATTTAACAGATGTTTAAGCTGATGAGGGGGGAAAAAACACTGGAAAAATCATTTTCATAATCAACGGTTTCATCCTTTTTCTCCTCCAGGAGAAATATGTAAATATCCTCAAACCAAGATGGATTTACTTTGAAATTGCACATGATGAAACGTTATAGTTTGAACAGAACATATCTTGAAGGAATTGTCTTCTCCATGAATCTAACAAAAAACATTAATGTTTAAAACAGAGAAAAGACTATTTAACTAGGAATAACAAATAAACTTCATCAGTAAGATTAAAAAAAAAAAAAAAAAAAAAAAGT